>CM035437.1:109019635-109704971 GCA_020310875.1 Ceratopteris richardii
AAAATGTATATTAATCATACATCTATTATATTATTTAGTTATTTACTAGTAGAAGTTATTTTTAATCATACATTTATTAATTCAACTAGTTTATTTAAAAGATATATATGACAAAGAAGTTATAAACCATATATATAAAATAATATATACTGTTTTAATATAAATTGGAACATAGATTAAGATGAAGTAAATCAAATGTTTATAAACACATATAATTTGCACATTATAATATTTTATTTAATACATAATATTTTGTTTAATGTATGATATTTAATTTAATGCATAATCCAAATTATACATCAGGTAATTTTTAAGTGTGGATTAAATATCTATAGTTATATACAAGTACCTAGGATAAAGTATCTTTTTAGGGTTTTTTTCTAAGGTGACTAATCACATAGCCTTATAATGGGGTAGGATATTTTTGGTGTAATATATATAGGTATACTCATAATAGTAGGCACCTACATAGGGTTGAATCCACACATACACTAGGGGTTCCTAAAATTACATGTAGGCAAACACATAGGGTTGAGCTCATAACACACTCTAGGGGTTTTCTATACTCACATGTAGATAAACACATAGGGTTGAACCTCATAAGACATAAACAGACACACTTATCCATAATCATAGACACATACATAAACACAAATTTTCATCATGAATACATTTGAGTAGACAAGTATAGGCATATAAGAGAAGGAGCGTATTTAGACACACATAGATATATACATATTTTTACATCCACATGTATTTACACATGCATAAACACAAGCATAAAGCCACATAAACATCACAATACATTTTTATCCATGCATCCGACATCAATGCTCATGCATACATATGGCACATACCCATGCACACACACACATAAGCATGTTTAAAATATATGGAATCATAAAAGCTTGTTTGTATTCAACTATAGAAGACTTCATAGACATAAGGAATTTAGATGATGACAGCTTTGATCAGTCAAGATCTTCATAGTTTTGCTACCTGCAGGTACTAAAGACAAATTAGTCATATCAAAGAAATTTATGAATAAGGTTTGAGAGAGATAAAAGTTAACCATTTTGAAAAAAAAATGTTTTTTTTTTTTGAATGTTAATTTCAATGTGGAAATCATTTCGACATCTATCCCCACCAAACCTGCACATCGTCCCGATAGGCCAACTTTCAGATCATGGAAACGAGCATCAAATTCTTTGGAAAAAAACTTTGAAATTGAATTTAAATAAGATGATAAAAAATGCTTGTAAATTCAAAGTAAGTTTCTAATAATAAAGAAAATCTTTAAAACTTTGTAAATGTGAATTGGAAATCATTTCGTTCAATGCATGAAGTCAAATGAAAAATTTAGAAAATCCTATCATAGTCATTCAGACAGTCACGGTACTTACCATTCTATTAACCTTGTTCAAAGTAACATTTAGTTTATATAAGTGTTCCAGCCTTTATCTCTTAGTCGTCTGCCATAAGATACATCTAACTAATTCTTTTATAGCAGACCTCCGCCTCATATAACCCGTAATACATTTCGAAAGTGATTTCGAGACCACCTTTGAATCATGATAATGATTTTTTCTTCTTTGTTTTTCGTTTTCTTTTTCTTTCTTTCTTTTTCTTTTTTATCTTGCAACAACCATTAATGTACTTCTTGATGTATTTATTTTTCTTTCTTTTTCTCTTCGCAACTCTTTTGTTAAATGGAAAAGGCTTAACCCCTATTGAGAGTTGAGGTCTAGAAGCATGCTATAGTTAGAACTAGGATCTCATCAGCTAAACGTTCCAGAAGTCAAGGAAGTCTACTTGTATAAAGTAAATCTACATTTACTAAGAGTCGCAAGTCAAGTTTTTCCCTCTTCTACCCTCATAACAAATTATAAGCTCCCTAATTTTGACCTCTAGCTCGCATACACATTCCTACTTTGATTTCTTTTTCATATCTACATAATTTTAATAAACTTTCTTTTATACGAGAAACACATCAATTCCTAACTATGAAATGCATGGAAAAAGAAATTTTAATATTAAAATAAAGAACAATTAGAATTATTTCACCTGATATACTCATGCTTCATCTTCATCTTCAAGGAAGTCTTCATCTAACTCGTGATCACTGCTTGCCCTTCTTTTAAATAGCTTTATCCTCTTTCCTGCAATCACATTTCTTAAAGAAGTTTCATCAAGTTCTCATAACATATATGTACGTGTATTAAAAAAAACATCAACATATGGGCCAAACCATCATTTAGTTAATTTATGATGTGCATCATATTGAGTCTGAAAATTAGTATTATAAATCAGTATCCAATCCCCACTCTCTATTGTCATGACCTCAGGTGATGTTTCTTGTCAAAATAAATTTTATTCTTTTGTGTTACATTGTCTTCCTAGATTAAGCTCATCCAGTATACTATTTGAGTATGTATAGGAAATATCGTCTTTTGACAATACATGAGTCCAGCCGACATAAAACCAGTTATTCTCATGTACGTCATCCTATCGGTCTATAAAGCAAATGGGAGATATTTTGGTGATTGTTCAATATCTCCATGGAATGGTTTTGAAATTTCCTTTACTATGGAAGGATGTTCTCATTCAACCTTTCATTTGCTTTTGGGTCGTAGGCTGTTGTAAGAGGCAATCGAATCCCATGATGATCAAAGAACTCTCTTGCCTCTCTAACATCTAGCTCACCTTGATGTGCTACTATTTTCTCAATATATCCAAATCTAGATAATACTTCTTGTAAAAGAAATAAGCATACATTATAGGTAGTAGTAGAACAAAGTTCTCGACCCTCAACATGCTTAGTTAAATCTTCACGTGCAAGTACTATAAACCTCATACCACTATTGCTTTTAGGCATAGTCACAAGGTCGACTACCCACTTTTAATGAATACATGGTGGATAGATCGGATGTAAAGGGTCTCTATGTTGGACTGAGGAATGTAACTCACACATAGTACATGTACTCACAAAATCTTTTTGAGTCACATACATCCTTGGCCACCACTAACTTTCTCGAATCTTTTAATATGTTTCTATGAAACCCTTATGACTAGCCCATAAACTTTCATGCATATCGCTCATAACTTGCACCTATAAAATTCTTAAGCCTAACACTCTTTGTGGATTTCTGACCTTCCCTTTAGCATGTCGCGAAAGATATCCATCATTCAAGAAGAAGATAAAAGACTTCTTCCTGATGTTCCGCAATCAGCTTGTTGACCAGCTTGGAATAGGTTGAAACATACTTAGATAATAACCTATATCTTTCCATTCTCCCTCATATTCTTCATCTCTAAATCTCTCATACATAAAAATAGATAGCTCATAATTAATTAATTCTATGTGTCTATCGGTTGCTTCACTCTCATCATCAAAGTTTGCTCGTGAGAGCATATCAGCAACGGTATTATGCTTTGGAGCAATATGTACAAAAGCTGGGTTAATAAGTTAATAAAAGTAATCATCTTAGCATAGCAATATTAGGGGATGAACAGTTAGCTATAAGTCCTATTAATGGAAGAAAATGATTTTCAACAATTATATTAGCTCTAGTAAAATATTCCTTATCAATTTTTAAAGCAATAACTAATCCGCATAACTCTCTTTTGATCTGAGGATAATTTCTCTGAGTATCATGCAAGATTTTTGCTCCAAAGCGGACTGCATATCTTTACTCTTTTTCATCATCGTGTCCAATGATCCAGCCTATACCAATAGGACTAATATCAATGGTCAAAATTATAGGCTTGTTTCCTGAATAATCAATACGTTTCAAGATTGGAGCATTGGTAAGCAATCGCTTCAATCGTCTCATAGTTTTAGTATGTTCTTTAGTCCAATAAAATTTCTTTCTTTTCGGAACAATTTATATAGTGGGTTCACAACATGAGCAAAGTGAGGAATCCAAATGACATAAAATACACACACACCTAACAATCTCCTTACTTCACTAGCATTGCAATACACCTCAAAAGTTCTACTAACGGTATCAACTTTTACTGGATAAGGCTTACGACCATAACGTCCACATAAATGTCCAACAATCAGAACTCGATTAACACCAAATTTAGACTTCTCTAAAGAGAAAGTCAATCAAACCTCCTCGAACCTTTGAAACAACTTTTCACAATCAAAAATGTGGCTGGAACAAACTTTCTACAGCTTGATGAATCTAAATTCTCATCTTTTTCCTTTTCCACACATCCTTTTATTGGAATATCATCAATAAAAGGCATTTTCACTTTAGGGATAAAGTCATGTAAGACCACGTTCATATCGTTCATCATGTGTGCCATAGAATTCGTTGCTCCTTGTGGTAAAGTACACATAGTCTCATAAACTTAGATAAATGAGCCTTTGGAACTGGTATTAGTCGAAGATTTCAAGGAATGTTCGATACAATAAATATAATCATTGGAGCGACAAGCTTTGGATCAGTGCATCCTATTTGGTGTGGAAATAATGAAAATGCCTTTCCATGAAGCATGATCATCTTTCTAAATTGATCTTTTTCTATCTCTGAAAGAAATTCATCTCAAGATTTAATATATTTTGTAGTCTCTTCCATAAATGTGTGACCTATCCTAGAATGATATCTAAGAATAGGGTCCTCAGACACTCATCTAAATATATCATAACTATCCTTAGGCAAGGGATGAGCTACATGTTTAATTTTCTTTTCGATTCTTTTATATTTAGTTTCAATTTTAACTTCATGTTCTAGAAAGAAATTAGTAATAAATTCATATTCCTTAATAGAATTAAGAATAATCAATTTCGATTCTAGCTTTTCTTGGAAGCAGTCTCAAGTTCTTCTAACAAAGTAGTGCTTTTTGAAAGTTCAATTATACATTCAATATTTTCATCAAGTAAAATTAATCCTAAATTTCTAAAATATTTTTCATTTCCTTTTCTAAGGTTTTATTTTGTAATAATATGCAAACTAGTAGTAGGAGTGCAAACTAAAAAATCTTCAAACTTATGTACATCATTAGGCGAGGCATCAAACTATTATCCACTATTGTCTCGCTCAATAGTAGAAACTAGCAAAATATTTGATCGTAATAGGCCCCAAATTCTCTAATAGGTGGTGAACCTTCATTCACATCATTGTATGAGTCAATGGGGTTTCTCTGTAGATTCTTTCTATTTCTTGAATGATTAGGACAGACTGTCATGACTTGCAAGGAATCCATCCCATATTTAGACCAAATTCTTGCATATGTGGACCCATCATTCATAGCTTCCATTTCCATCTTCATCTCTACAATAAATGGCTGCCCGAGAATTACTTCATAAGGAATTTATCTTGAACAAAGAAATGAAATTCTTTTCAAACACCTCCTATCATAATAGGCACATGTTTGCATGCACCTAGAAATATATGTGATCCATTATCGAGTGTTCTAATTCTCCAAACCATGCTCTTTGTCAATAGGGCATCTAAATTTATCACAAAATTTCTTTGAGATTGCCTTTATCTCTCATCCCAAATCAATCAGAGCTAGAGCTAAACATGAATCTTTTTCATCACCAATCCAAAGTTTTAGTTCTAGATTTCCTCGTGCCCAGAAGCTTGTATTAAATTTACTTTCACTTTTCATCATTTCTTTGTCAAGTTGTATTGGACCTAAAAAATTCCTATTTACACTTCTAGTCGTAAAATCGTCTTCTTCTTCTTCATAATTGTTATCACTAAATGTCACAACATCATTCATTGCTAGAGTTTCCTCTGCTACATCTTGCGTATCCTCGTCCTGTGGTAGTGGAAATCGTCTTCTTCTAATAAGTCTAATATAGCTATCCTTGAACTCAAGTTTTGAAATCGAAAACACTTGCTCAAGGGACATAGTAACTTGACTTTTTAGAAGTATATCATTAAGGATCTCTCTAGAATCATTCTCTTTCTCAAGCTCTGAGATCATTATTGATCATGGAGCTCTTGTCGCTTTCTTTTTCCCTCTTTCCTCACCTTGTTTCTGATCATCTTTTTGCTCATTTTTAGTATTTTGATTTTGATTATTTTCATTTTTAGTTTTCCTCTTTTCATCTTTCGTTGGGGTATTTTGATTTTCCTATGAATGACTATTTTCTTCTCATGGTTTCTTTCCTTCTCTAATGAATCTTCTTTTCTCTTCTTGAGACAAATCTGCAGTATCTTAAATTTGTACTCTTTTTTCATTATTAGCAATTCTCTTCTCATTTTCTCTAGTTTGTCTTCTTTTCATTCTCCTATATCCCTCTTCTATATCATCATGCATGTTATCTCATCTCTATTTCTCCTCAACATTGGAAATGTGAGAATATACAAAGGCTTGGTCCACCGGAGATCGCCATGCAGTTTTGCACATAATTTTGTCTCTAGCTCTCACCAGTGCTTCAATAGAATAAGGATTTTGGCTTGCAGTAGAAAGAGTCCTATCAGTTGATGGCTCTAATCTAGTAGCCGAGGTACATGCAATTGCATTGGAAATTTTTAAATTTTAATATAATTTCTTTATGCCTCCTTTGCCCCAATTAATGGTTAAAGGAAGTTGTGATCCAAAGTCACACAATTTCCTATCAATCTCAACCACCAATTGATTTTCTTTTGCACTCTTTAACTCATTAGAGGCATACATTGTTGTAAAGATTCCCGTCTCTACTTTTGCCTTTATATGCTGGAAACTGACACACTTTCTTGATCATCCATTGCTGATGCAGCTATTGGAGTGAAGTGCAGAGTAGACATGAACATGAAAGGAGATTATTTGCAATCTATCATACAAAGGAGATCATTCATAGTGATTATGAAGGTGTTCTTGAAGGGATTTGAGGAAGGAGTTCAAAGATAATGGAGAAAGAAGATATCCATTGCTTCTAGTTGCTTTCAATACTCATTGTTATGATGCACGAAAGTGATCGTATACAGATCAATACTTGTGGCAACCATTTTTGAAGTTTAGTAGTAATGTATGATCTTGTGTATGTGTGGTGAAAAGTTATATGCAAGCCACAAAGTAATGACAATGAATATGGAAACCTGAATTCCTATTCATGGTGATATCATGCTTAACAAATGTGTTATTAATTTCAATCGCTTACATAGCCTTAGTGGCATATTTGTATGCTACTTTCACATGTGGTGGAACATTGATGCTTTCTCTCTAAATGGGAAGGATCTTCATTTTCAAATCAGTTAGTTCTCTTTGAACTTCCCTGTAGATAACTTTGATGAAAACCCTATGTTTACTAGTAGTGGTATGCAAGAGCTCCTTGTGGGAGAAAAAAGGATGGATGCATGATGGATGACTCGAGTGGCAATCATTAAAAGAAAGAATGTGAAGATGAAACAATAGTTTATATTGGACTCATGGCGGCGTCTACCTTAGCCACCTCCTCGTAACTACCATTCGAAGACTAAAGATCTTACATTGAAGTTGGATTTATGCATGAAAAGTGGAAGACAAGCATGCAAAGGACGCGAGAGGGGGGCAATTGATGGAGGGGACATGTAGAAAATAAGAAGGAATGGAGGGGAAGATTCGAAAGAGGGCACAACGATCAGCAAGGGGAGAGGAGGCACATCTTTGGGGGCCTAAGGAGAAGACAAATCTATTTTTCCCATTTTTTGGGAAATTTTCGGCATCCATTGGATAGGGAAGGAAGCTTTCAATAGGGCAATAACAGAATCTGAATTCGAGGGGCAATAGAGGGGCAGGGCGCCCAAAAATTTGGGGAACAATCTTTGGCCACTAGAGCTCTACAATTCCAACCTGACAATTCTCTGCTATTGTCTTTTCTAATGCAAAGCACACATAGAAAGAAGAAGGCCAAGTTTCATGCAAATTCATCTAGCAAATTTTGATGAAATTATTTTCTACTGTGAGCATGATGTGTCGGTGCATGGGACACTGCTTTGATGATTTTCAGTTATGTGATTCAATATGGGCATTGGATCTCTTCGGATGGCCCACATCAATGTTAAGTATAAATGCTCCAAGTTCTTCATGCAGAAGGTTCTCCATCTAATTACAACCATCACTACATCAAACCATTGATTCTGCTGACATGACATTTTAAGGGAAAGCCAATGCTAGCAAGCAAAAGAAAACTATTGCTTCTGAGAGACCGTGTGAATGTTTTTTAGATAGGAAGTAGAGAGGAAACCATAAAAACACACATGCATCTATGATGCTCATGATTACACTATTGCTCCATCTTCAATCTGGCACTTTTCATGGTGCTCTCACACTCAACCACTTAGTATTCTATGGTTTAATCAGTTTCATTATTGTAATCATTCTGAACGAGTACAAGTCCTGACAAAATATTACACTCTGAATATGTTGGTCTGACACACAGTGATCTAAGGAGTGCAGTCTCTAATCAGATACTAGCATCACCATACTTCCAAACTCTATCTACATGTATGTGTTTTAGATATTGATTTGTAACTATCTGTTGAGGATGCATGAAGACAAGAGCTCGAGGTGCTGCTAGAGTTGAAAGAACCAGAAGTCTCGGTCGTACTTTGAGACAGGCAATGAGATGCACTTGCTGTTCTAAAGTATAACGATCGAGGAAGTATAACATGTATGATTCATTAATCAATTGTTTGGTTGAGAAGATAGATAATTTGACTGCACATATATCTTAAAAGACAAAAGGTGTATGAGGGAAGTTAAGGTTTGTTGGGTTTCTGAAAAAAACATGCTTCTATGCTGATTAAATTTGATTAGTGGGTGAAAAGATAAACACATGCCGAAACTATGTCCAAATCCATGGTACAAAAACGGTTGAAAAACATTCTTATTAGTTCCAAAAATTCATAATATGAACCTTTGAGTTCATGCTTCAGTATCAATAATTTTAGCTTTGAATTTTGTATGCATTTCATTGCACTTCCATATTATTGATGTTTTCCATCTAGCAAGAACCTTCATATATAAGAATTGATTTGCCTATTGAATGATATGTTTTCATCAACAAGTTTCATGGCAAATGAGATCATTGTGTGTAAATACAGCTTTAATGAAATATGATGATATGATGTATGTTCTTGAGGAATGATTCTTTTGATGCTTCATAATACCACCTTAGTTTCACCACCTATGACTATATATCACACATTCTCTTTCCCTTCGAGTGGAGTTCCTTATCTTCAAGGAAATTCAACTAGATGCCATTTCAGGTAAATGCTTCACTTCTGCACTTATACTTGTTGTTTACGAACCTCACACATAGCTTCACTTCCCCTATGCATGAAGAAAAATTGGTTTAAACCCTGCACAATTCTTAACATACCTTAATTTCCTAAAGTTTGAGATTACTCTCAATAAAATTTCTTAGTGTGATTTTTGAAGTAATCACACAATTTCATGCCATGCATGTTGCTTAATCAAATGAACAAGACCACCTGATTACCAAGGAAGAAGTTAGTATTAAAGAGAAGCTAAGTAGAATGACCTTTCAAAGTTGTGCCAATAAAATCATTGGATGATCTAACCATTTCTTGAGTTTTCTGATAGGAACCTGAGCTTGCATCAAGCACCCGGCGTGCACCGTAATTCGAGCAATTGATCTGATCCACCAGAAATTACTTTCATGCCTACATTGGTGAACCCGACGTGAAACACCATAGCCCGGCAATCTCAGGTGATATATGTTTGATGTTTGGCTTATGAATGAGTGTGTTCTTTGTTTTGCAGATATAAAATCTTAGCTTACCTTCCATTGACATGGTAGCTTGAGCAACAATAGGTGAACCTTCCTCGGTGTTGAGGGCTCGTCTTATGACTTGAGCACCTCCACGGAAGCATATAGAAGCTTGATCCTCGTCGCTTCACCTTTTCCTTCAAACGAAGCTGACACTTTGGCACATTCAGTCACACTTTCCTTGTTTTAGGACTGATTTGTTCAAAGTGTACTTAAACTTTCACCCACATACACTCATGCTTAACCTCTTCTTCAAGACAAAACAAGTTAACATTTATTTTAAATTATGTCAATTTGCATATTTTAAATTCAATCACAAGAAAAGGTATTTTTTACTTGCATTTTTGAAAAACTAAAAATAGTTATACGAGCACAAAATTTAAGTGAGTGATGAGTTTGAAGGGACAAATGAAAATGGAAGATATATTTTATAAAATGAACATTGAAAAGAAGGGATCTAAAGTAGTTCAATCTGTCCTTAATGAGAAAGGAAAATTTATAGGCATTAACATCACTACAACATATGAGGGGCATACTGATGCTGCATATACCGACGGTCACACTCGGCGTCAGTATGGGCATTGGAAAATGTCACTTAGAGATACCGATGGTCAAGTGACCATCGGTATGACCGTTTTAAACGGATCGTCAGTGTGGCCCCCCGTCGTCGGTATATGCATCGGTATTACCATCTGTATAAGCATCTATATAACTGTCGGTATAAGCATCAATAATTTACTGGAGGTTACCGACGCACATACCAATGTATATACCGATGGATATACCGAGGGCGAGTTTTAAACATACCGCGAACCTGAGAGCAAAACTTCACATTTTTGCGTGTGTTTGAGTACTGTTGTTCTTCTGTCGAACTTGCGCGGGTGAACCGAATTGCGACCTGCATTGTATTGTGCACACACACACACACACATATCTCTCTCTCTACACACACACACACTCTCTCTCGGCTTGGATCTCACATCTTGGTAAGTGGTGCGCGTACTGTTAGCATTTGTGTTTTTCTATGCTTTAGGTTTTATATTTCTCTTTTCTTTGATTTTGTAGAAGTTCTTTGGTGTTGATTGTTTGGAATTGTACAATAGGCGACATATATTACGCTTTGATGACAACGATCCAAAAGAGGGACATACTTGTAAGTGATTGTTTTATTCTCTATTGATAGAGAGAGAAGGAGAGAGAAAGAGAGAGAGATGAGAGAGAGAGAGAGAGAAAGAGAGAGAGATATAAAGAGAGAGAGAAGAGAAAGAGAGAAAGAGAGAGAGAGATAGAGAGAGAGGAATGAGAGATAAAGAATAATGAAAGAAAGAAAGATAGAGATAGGAAAATAGAGCATACATACACACACACATACACACATTTACACATTTACACATGCATACATACACACATACATGTACACACATGCATGCTTACATACACACACCTATATACACATGCATGCTTACATACACACACATATACACACATGCATGCATACACATACATACAAATTTACACACATGCATACATACACACACATACATACACACACATATATACACATATGCATACATACACATACACACACACATATACACACATACATACACACACACACATATATACACACATGCATGCATACATACACACACATATACACACATGCATGCATACACACATCTACACATATACACACATGCATACACACACACACACATGCATACACATATACATACACACATCCATACACACACACATGCATACACACATACATACACACAAATGCATGCATATATACACACACATACACATACACACACATGTACACACATGCATACATACACACACATGTACACATGCATACATACACACACATATATACACACATGCATACAGACACACATATACACACATGCATGTATACATACACACACACATGTTCACACATGCATACATACACACACATGTACACATGCATACATACACACACATATATACACACATGCATACATACATACATATACACACACATATCAAATATATAAAAATAGGATTAGGGTTTTTAGGCTATTTACACATACATACACGTACACATATAATATATATATACATGTATATATACATGTATACAGAAATATACATATTTTAGGTGTAGATATTTAAGATTAGGGTTTTAGGGTTTAGGCATACATATAACACAATTATATTTATATTAAGAGAAAATATAGAGAAAAATAAGAAAAAAATCTGAATATACAAATAAATATATATATAAAATATGATTAGGGTTTTAGGATTAGGGGTTTAGATTTTTATAGGTGTTTAAGTATTTAGGTTTTAGTATTTCAGATTTAAGTCTACGTCTTTCTAATTAGGGTTTTAGGGTTTTAATACCTACATAACATATATACACAAACACACATATACATATAATACATACACACATGTAGATACACATGCATACAAAAATATACATATTTTAGGTTTAAATCTTTAAGATAAGGGTTTTAGGGTTTTAACACCTACATAACATATATACACACATACACATACACATATAATACATATATACATGTAGATACACATGCATACAAAAATATACATATTTTCGGTCTAGATCTTTAAGATTAGGGTTTTAGGGTTTAGGCATACATATAACTCAATTATATTTATATTAAGAGAAAATATAGAGAAAAATAAGAAAAAAATTTGAATATATAAATAAATATATATATATATATAAAATATGATTAGGGTTTTAGGATTAGGGGTTTAGATTTTTATAGGTGTTTAAGTATTTAGGTTTTAGTATTTCAGATTTAAGTCTAAGTCTTTCTGATTAGGGTTTTAGGGTTTTAATACCTACATAACATATATACACAAACACACATATACATATAATACATACATACATGTAGATACACATGCATACAGAAATATACATATTTTAGGTCTAAATGTTTAAGATTAGGGTTTTAAGGTTTTAACACCTACATAACATATATACACACATACACATACACATATAATACATATATACATGTAGATACACATGCATACAAAAATATACATATTTTAGGTCTAGATCTTTAAGATTAGGGTTTAATAATAAGGTAATTATTTACATAAATAAATATAAAAAGAACTAGTGTTTTAAATAATTTAATTAAATATATATAGTTAAATATATAAAATTAAATATATAAAAATAGGATTAAGTAAGGAAAAAATCTGAATATATAATAAATATATATAAAATAAGATAATTATATAAATAAATAAATATAAAAAGAACTATTATTTTAAATAATTTAATTAAATATATAAAAATAGGATTAAGTAAGGAAAAAATCTGAATATATAAATAAATATATATATAAAATAGGATAATTATATAGATAAATAAATATAAAAAGAACTAGTGTTTTAAATAATTTAATTAAATATATATAATAAAATATATAAAAATAGGATTAATTAAGAAAAAATCTGAATATATAAATAATATTTATATATATAGTAGGATAATTATATAGATAATAAAATATGATAAAATATAGATATACATATACACATATATATACACATGCATACATATATATACATGTTTTAGGTCTAGGTCATTTTGATTAGGGTTTTAGGGTTTTAACACCTACATAACATATATACACACATACACATACACATATAATACATATATACATGTATATACACATGTGTATAGAAATATACATAATTTAGGTCTAGATCTTTAAAATTAGGGTTTTAGGGTTTAGGCATACATATAACTCAATTAAGTTTAGTTATATATAACTCCAAATATATAGATAAAATAGGATAGTTATAAAGATTAGGGTTTTAAAATTAGGGTTTTGAGTTTTTTTAGGTATTTAAGTATTTAGGTTTAGCATTTCAGGCTTAAGTCTAAAAACAAATGTTCTAAAATGTCCATATTGTAGCAGATGGCTTCTTTGGATCCTGAAGAGAGAATGGCATGTCCTTGCACACAGTGCAAATATCAAATTTATCGGAAATGACGGATTTGTAATGCACATGTTAGAGAGTATGGATCCTTTGATAGGAGTCGACTGGAAAACCTATGCTATCATTCGCATGGTCCCCCACGTGAGCAGATGGACCCAAACGACATTGCACCAGTAACCTCTCGTGGACAAAAGAGAGCAAAAAGGGACTCAGACATACAAGCAAGTACTAATAATATTACACAGAATGAACATATGGAAGAGATGCTTGAAGCATTTTATGACATGGACGAAGATCATGATGGTGGAGAAGGTGTCGAGAGTTTCATGGACACAACAGAAATTCCACGATCAGAAGTCGATGAAGAATATGAAAACATGTGAAGAATAGCTCGTTTACCACTTTACAATGGAGCAAAGATATCTGTACTACGTGCGTCACTCGCGATGCTCAATCTACAATCCATTTATGGATGGTCAGATACTAGTGTCACTAAATTGTTCAGGTAAGTGGAGAACAAATTGGATTTCATTGTTGTATGACAATAACTTTATTTACTAATATCGTTTTAATTGCTTATTGCAGGCTTCTTAAAGATCAATTTTTGCCAGAGAGCAATGACATGCCTCAAACACGTGGAGATGCAAAAAAAGCTTTTACAGTCCATTGGAATGGATTATACTAAAATTTATGCTTGTCCAAATGATTGCATTCTCTTTCGGAATGAGTATGAGCATCTCCACATATGTCCAAAGTGTAGAGCAAATAGATTTAGAGAAGACGTTGTAGGCGAAGCAATCCTCGCAAAGGTTCTTTGCCACTTTCCTATCATTCCACGAATTACGAACATGTTTAGATGCAAATCTATAGCTGGTTAATTTCATGGCATACAAAGAGCAGGTCTACAAATAATGTAATGCGAGTGCCTGCTGACTCTGATGCAAGTGCCTACTGACTCTCATGGACGACACTTTTGAATCGCACGAATCAATCAAAATAGATCTACTTTTGATAGTGGAGTGATGGTGAATTTTTTGCAAAAAAGTAGAGTGAGTGCAAGAGATGATAATGCTCTAGAAGGCGAGCTAGATTATTGTGGTGTGATTCAAGACATCTTGAAACTATCTTTCAGAAAGTTTGATTATTTTGTTTTATTATGTGAAATGGCTCAAAGTAGTCACCTCTAGAAGAAACACAACAGTGAGACGGGATAAAAGCGGTTTGCTTCAAGTCGACTCCACAAGATTATGGACAGATGAAAGGGATACATTTGTACTTCCCGAACACTGTGAGCAAGTTGTTTTTATACCAGATTCAAAAGAACTAGAGTGGCTATTTGTGTTACAAGTCGCTCCATGTAGTAGAAAAATTTTTGAAAACATAGATGTAGAAGAAAGTCCATCTCTAGTGGACTCAGAGATTCATTCGATAGTCGAGGAGGAAGAGATCATTGTTCGAGAAGAAGAGGTCATTGAAGAAGAGTTCATTGAAGAAGAGGTAATTGTTCGAGAAGACAAAGCAATAGATGATGATCGGGAAGAAGCTAGCATAGCAAGCGATTTAGAAGCCATCAATATAGAGATAGATATTCTTGGTGCATCGGATCTTCAAGAGGATGCTGGACTAGAGGACTTTTGAATAAAACACTTGTACGTTTTTTTTTATTATTCTCTATATAACTTTTATTATCGCATGCTAATTATTTGAGTTCTTTTATTACAGAGCAGGATGGGAGACAATCTTCAAGTCACTCCACATTCCATGATAGAGGAGTAGTTTTTGGAGTTCATCTCTCAGGTTCCTCCCGCGTATATGGCCGCTGCATCACAGTATTGGATCGCTCGTGGTAGCACTCCTCTCGGCCTCACTCTTGGCGGCCTTACTCTTGCCGACCTCACTCTCGCTGGCCTCACTCCCGCTAGTGTCACTCCTGCCGGTGTCACTCCTGTCGTTGTCACTCCTGCGGGTGGTGCTACTCTTGTAGGAGGTATGTCTCCTAGCTTTGTGACTCCACCACGACCATCTTTTCAGCCATCTCCTACTGGGTCTACTAGTAGACATGTGCGTTCGACACCTCAGTGCGATACAGGTTCTGGCCCATCTCGTAGATCGAGGTCATGCTCTGGAGCAGGAGGTTCTAGGAGTGGATCTACAGGTAGGTCTAGAGGTGGAGGAGGCGGCTGTTGTGGAGGCAGTGCGACGGACGTTGTGTCACGTGCTTCTACTCCTAGGACGAGTACCTCAAATGTAGGTACGCCACCCAGTACACTACGTGGAACACCACGTACACCTTGGGGTGCTCATGACCATGATGACTCCAAGGTGTATAGTATCTGAGATGGAGCTCTGGTGATGGATGCGGCTCGCAAAGCAATGCACACATGCATACGACAGCTTTGCTCCATCCAGTTTGGACACTCTATCATGCTCAAATGGAGTGAGCAGGATAAAGATCAGAAGAATTATATCACACAGATGATTTATCGGGAGTTCTGACCAGCCGATAGATAGTCTCTTGTTAGTTTAGAGTGGATTCTGCACACTACACGTGAGGTTATGTCCCATCAACGATCCGAGGCTCGTGATGCTTTCAGAGCAGGCTTACCAAAGCCTGTATGGTTAGATGTTGAGGAGTGGGACGTGATTTGTGAAGAGTAGCAGCAGACTCCTGACCGATATCGTTAGCAGCGAGATGCCACAACCACACATTTAGATATGGTTGGACCGTCACATTTGGGCAGCGACGGATATGACACGATGCGTCATGAGTTTGTAAGTACCATTTCATTTATTGAATTTGTTTGTGTTAAATTTCTCATGTATGTTCCTCTAATCTTTTGTATATTTATTTTAGGAGCTGGCAATGGGCCATCCTCCAACACGAACGAAGGAGTCCTACGGATATCGTCATGGATTGATTGCACTATTGGAGGACTTGGAGGGATGCGGTGCGGTCATTTCATGGGAGCATTTGCGATGAGGATTATAAACTTGGTTTTTCTTATTTGTAATTTTCATGTGAATTTATCTCATTCCATTAATGTTGTTTGTTGTAGGACTATTGATATGGAACGTTCTTTGCATGTGTATGGCAGTGGAACACCAAAATTTTGTATTTGATTTTCATATGGCAATGCATTGCTTTGCCACATTTTGTAAAAGCGTCATATATGACAGTGGTTTGCCACACTCTTGTACATGCTTCATTATTGAAATATATAACTTCTTTTGTACATGGTTCATGGTTCATTCTGATTAGAATTTCATTGAATATATCACACAAGATAAGAAATTCCATCTGAATGAATTGCTTGAAGAAAAATTGAGAAAATATGAAGAGAGGTTTAAAGACATAGAGAGGAGAGTAAATGAAACAATACAAGAGAAATTTGGAATTATGATAACTCTAATGCAAACCATAAATGAAATGTCTCAAACTATGCAAGAAATGGGTAAAAACTTTAAGAACTTAAAAGAGACATTGAAATATGAAACTTTAGAGTTTAGTAGTAAAGTCAAACTTTTGACAATTCAAAATAAAGAATTACAAGGATTGAAACTTAATTATGAACATGAAGTAAGAGTCCATAGCTTTTCTACATATACGCAAGATCAAACAACTTCTTGTGATCTTAGAAAACCTATTCCTAGGATAATACCAAGAGAATCAAATAGGATGCAAAAATGCATTATTCAATGTTTTTGGTGTGACTAGATCATTCATACCTATGTTAATTGTATTGCATTTGAAAATGCATGCAAAGATCAAATAGTATGCCAAATTAAAAAGAAAATATGTGATGTCCATACTCATGCCCCTTTACACTTAAACTTAGGTCGAGGGGAAATGAGAGAACGTTTTTACCAAACAAAAGCAAAATCAAGAAAATTAAGAATGATACAAACATATCAATGGAGACCACAGAAACATGTAGATGATAAAATTATTAACAAAGAAACTACGATATCGATGAATAATCAAGAGAAAATAGTTGATGAATCCAAAACTTGGGAAAACCAAAAACTTGAGGGAAATGAAAAAGAAAAATTAAAGCAAGAAGATGAAAAATTAATAGAAGTGATGAAGAAACACGATAACTATTATATCACATGTGTTCTTGATCTTTTAGAAAATGAGACATTATTTGATCAAAATAAAGTGGATAAACTGAAAAGTAAATTATGGTATGATATTCAAAATAAAGAAACTAGTCAGATTAAACCTAAAGAACTTAATAAAGAGAAGAACATAAACAAAGAACAAAAGAAAATGATTGATGACATTATTAAACAAATTGAAAAAATATGAAAAAGTCCCAAAAACCTTCTAAAGCTTTAAAAGAGATGAAGTAATTGGAATGCTTGATTGATAAAGTGGAGATGATTAAAATGTACGATTTGAGAGTCTATTTCACTAATCATATTTTTGAGTCTTGATATTAGGTAGTGATCTAGTGCCAACCAAAGATCTTGAGTTTAAATGGATGTCCCATCAAGATGATTGTCAAGGTTTGATAAAAATTTTTTATAAAAAGTTTTTATAAAGCACTTTATAATGAGTAATCTATTCATGATATGTAATTTGATGTTTATGATCATTTGAATAACTCTCTTTTGAAGTTTGATACAGGTTCTCGTTGAAGAAAAAAGATTGAAATTATGAGTTTTTGAAGTTGCATGTTCAGGTCCAAGAGCAATTGAAGAAGCTAGAATAACGAACTAAGCTTGCAATAGGACTTAGGAAACCAAACCGATTTTCAATTTATGTACCATTACGTTTATTTTTTCATTCCAAAGTATGCATGTGTAAATGCAAAGAGCACATAATTTTTTTCTCACTTAGGTGCACCACTACTTGCACAGATCTTAAATGTAATTAGAAACATGATAAAATTTTTTTGGAACAGAGTTAGATGTTTCAAGATAAATCCTCTTCAAAAAAAACCATTATCCTATCTATGCACCATTACTTTCTCTAACTCATGAAGAGTATGCATGGTAGGGTCACATTTCATGAAGTTGCATCAAGGCACAATACTTTTCTTACCTATTATGTATTTTCACATTGATTGTATGCAAGGGAGTGTACAAGACTCACCATCAGAAGCCTTTTACCTTACAGATTGCACCATATTTGTTTCTCTAGGCATTTCAAAGTATGCATCCGATAGGGCTATATTATATGGTCGTGCATAGACACTTATTTTCTAATCCCATGCACATATCAAATCAAGTCGTCTACATTTTGAGATGAATTTACATTTTTTTGAAGCAACAGATTATTTGGCCCGTCGAGGACCCTGTGCAGGTTTGGAGGGGGTCAGTGTCATAGAGATTATCATCTCTACTATTGCTTTTACATGCTGCAAACCGATACACTTTCTTGATCATCCATTGTTGATGCGGTTATTGGAGTGAAGTGTAGAGCAGATGTGAATATGAAGCAGATTATTTGCAATCTATCATACAGAGGAGATCATTTACACTGATGATGAAGGAGTTCTTGAAGGGATTGGAGGAAGGAGTTCAATAATAATGGAGGAAGGAGATATGCATTTCTTCTAGCTGCTTTCAATACTCATTGTTATGATGCACGAAAGTGATCATATATAGATCAATACTTATGGCAACCATTTTTGAAGTTTAGTAATGTATGATGTTTTGTATGTGTGGTGAAAAGTTATATGCATGCCACAAAGTAATGACGATGAATATGGAAACCTGAATTTCTATTCATGGTGACATCATGCTTAACAAATGTGTTATTAATTTCAATCACTTACGTAGCCTTAGTGGCATATCTATACGCTACTTTCACATGTGGTGGAACATTGATGGTTTCTCTCTCAATAGGAAGGATCTTCATTTTCAAATTAGTCAGTTCTCTTCGAACTTTCCTGCAGATTATTTTGATGAAAACCTTATGTCTACTAGTAGTGGCATGCAAGAGCTCGTTTTGGGAGAGAAAAGGCATGATGGATGAGTCGAGTGGCAATCATTAAAAGAAAGAGAGTGAAGATGAAACAATAGTTGATATTGCACTCATGGCAGCATCTACCTCAGCCAGCTCCTTGTAACTTCCATTCCAAGACTGAAGATCTGACAATGAATTTGGAGTTATGCATGAAAAGAGGAGGAAAAACATGTAGAGGATGCACCGAGGGGGGCAGTTGATGGAGGGAACATCCAGACAATAAGAAGGAAAGGAGGGGAAGATCAGAGAGAGGGCACAACGATCAGCAAGGGGAGAGGAGGCAAATCTCTAGGGGCCTAAGAAGGAGACGAATCACGTTTTCCCCATTTTTTTGGGAAGTCCTTGGCATCCATTGGAGAGGGAAGGAAGCTTTCAACAAGGCAATAACAAAATCTGAATTGGAGGAGCAATAAAGGGGCAAGGCACTCAGAAATTCAGGGGACAATCTTTGGCCACTGACGCTCTGCAATTCCGACTTGAAAATTCTCTACTATTGCCTTTTCTTATGCATAGCACACATACGAAGAAGAAGGCCAAGTTTCATGCAAGTTTATCTGGCAAATTTTGTTGAAACTATTTTCTGGTGTGAGCATGATCTGATGGCGTGCTTTCATGATTTTCAATTTTGTGATTCAATATGGGCATTGGATCTCTTCAGATGGCCTAAATCAGTGTTAAGTATCAACACTCCAAGTTCTTCATGTAGAAGTTTCTGCATCTAATTACAACCATCACTACATGAAACCATCGATTCTGCTGACATGAAGCTATGAGAGAAAGCCAATGCCAGTGAGCAAAAGGTAATTGTTGCTTCTGAGAGATTATGTGAATGTTTTTTAGATAGGAAGCAGCGAGGAAACCATACAAACACACATGCATCTGTGATGCTCATGATTACACTATTGCTCCATGTTTGATCTGACACTTTTCATGGTGCTCTTACACTCAACCACTTAGTATTCTACTGTTTAATCAGTTTCATTATTGTAATCATCCTGAATGCGTACAAGTTCTGATAAAATATTACACGCTGAATATGTTGGTATGACACACCTTGATCTAAGGAGTGGGCTCTGTGATCAAACAATAGCATCACCATACTTCCAAACTCTATCTGCATGTATGTCTTTTAGATATTGATTTGTAACTATTTGCTGAGGATTCGTGAAGATGAGAGCTCGAGGCACTACTAGAGTTGAAAGAACCAGAAGCCTCAATCATACTGTGATACAAGCAATGAGATGTGCTTGATCTTCTGAAGTATAACGATGGAGGAAGTATATGTATGATTCATTAATCAGTTGTTTGTTTGAGAAGATATCTAAGATGACTGCGCATATATCTTAAAAGACAAAAGGTGTACGAGGGAAGTTAAGGTCTATGGGGTTTTTGAACAAAACATGCTTCTAGGATGATTAAATTTGATTAGTGGGTGAAAAGATAAACACATGTCGAAACTGGGTCCAAATCAATTCACCTGTAGTACTTCCTATTTTTCAAGAATACGAAGAGATTGACCCCAAGATAGCAACACTCAGATTTATCCCAATCTATTGAACCAATCGCTATGCACATTTATACTCATAAACTAGACACTAATATATTTCCAATGAGCCATTGTGCAATCAATTTGGAGCTCTGGAGAGAGAGCAAAAGCCTCTCCAAGATTACTGTTGGCGAAGATGATGCAGAGAATTGAAGGAGCAAGACAATGATGGTCACAAGTGTATGTATATTGCTTCCATGTAATGTACAAGTGATTTCAAGTCTTTATATAGACTCTAGGAGTGTTCCATGACTTCTACAAGTGAAGTTTCAATTCAAAATGAAGGTGAGAATGGTCGTTGGAGGGAATCAATTCACTTTCCTACAATCTAGGAAAAGTGAAGATCTAGTTTGATCTACTTTAGGTGATTGATTGTTTGATTGAATGCAACTTCAACCACCACAAATTCGTGGGATTTGGGCTTTATCTTTCTACCTTTACATGTGTAAAGCTCAAGGCTTTTACAATGGTAAATGAACCATCAAAAACCTCTCAAAAAAATACAATAAATGAGCATAAGAAAAAAGAACTCTCCAATGGATATTCTTTCGCTTGATGGTGATTGAATCTTCCTCTTAATTGTGTATATCCACCTCTTTGATAACCTCTTCCTCTCTGATTCTTGAAGTTCCTGTAACACTCATCTGTAGTATGATTTGACAATCCACAAATATTACATGGTGAGGAGTTATAAGATCTCCCCCTACCTTGCATACCTCCTCTACCCCTTCCTCTTGAGGTTCTACCTCTCCCTACATAGTTGGCTTGGGAGGTAGCTCCTTCATCCTCAATCTTCTTGTTCTTCCCATTCTCTTTGGACTTACTTTTATTAGTGTATAGGGCAGAAGAGCTATTACCTCTTGATGAATCTCCATTCTTGTTGAGCTTGGCTTCATGAGTGAATAGTTGCCCCATAAGGTCTGGAATCTGCATGTCCATGTACAAGTCCATGGTAGTTGTGAAGCTCCCCCATTTGTCATCAGCTTTAATACCATTGATTACTTGTCTTATGATTTGCTCTTCTTCAATTTCTTCTCTTATGCTTGCTAATTGATCTGCTACATCTTTGACTTTGGTCACATACTCTGAGATGCCTTGCTTGGGTTGCTTCCTTTGAGTGGTAAACTCAATCCACAATTGGTTCTTCCTAGCCCTTGTGTTGGAAGAGAAATAGGAAGACAATGTTTCCCAACTCTCTTGGGATGTCTTATAGTTCCTAATATATGGAAGAAGAAAATTAGAGATTGAGTTAAGTGTGTACCTAAGTCACGAAGTCTTAGGGACTTGTGTCAAAGAGACTAAATCTCATTTGCCCCACAAGTGTGTATAGTAGTGGATCAATACACGTTTAATTATCAATCCGAAGAACCTCGTGAATCAAGTGTATTAGGACATGTGCACACATGATGGAAAGTGAAGTGGCTCAGCTACAATGCACGTGAAAAGACTAAACTATCTCTCTAACTCACTAAATCTCTGGAAATGTTTCCCGTGATACCACTTACAATACTAAGCAAAAATTCAAATGTTTCTCTCAGCAACAAACTCCGAATATGGCCAATGCTAGGTTCCTTTCAAAGCTCTCAACGAGATGCATCTATTGGTGGTATTTTCACTCGAATTTGACAACCACTCTTCACGTTATGGCCAAAATAGTGAATGGCAAGAAACACCTACACCCACTCCATAACTCATATTGGTTCACACACACTATCATGGTTCAAAAGTGATGGGGAGGGATAGACAACAGTCCTACATACACATTTCAAGCATCACACACACATGCAAAAGATCATAGAGAAGATGAAAATCAGCAGGGAAGAAGCAAATTTGAAATTTCAGTTCTCCCTCTTCACAATGGCAAAAAGTCCTTACAAAGAGTCACAAGGTGACTTATATACATGTGCCCTAAAAATGGTTCTTTCACACATGAGACCGGCACTTTATTGACTAATCTCTAAGTTCCTACTATTTTACAAGAATTATGTTACAAGGATTTGGGTTTTATGCAACTAGAGGACTCCTCTAGGACATTTACATAGCTTCGAGGGAATTTCCTAGGATTTTGAAGAGGAATTTTTATGCCATCAATTTGAAAATTTTGGGGCTCCTCTTTTGTGCCTCTTTTCTCTGCAACACTCTCCCCCTCTTTGTCTTTGTCGTCCCTTGACAGGCTTTGTTTTTTGTCTGCAGCTTGTCTATGGCTCCTAAATACACGCACCTAGTGGTCGACTAAGCGATAAGGATTGTCAGGCAATTTGTTACTTTATCCGAGCTTAGTCTTTTGTTTCTATAAGCCCCTTGATATTCCTTATATTCATAACTCTGGGTTGTTGTATTAAGTCGGGCTGCCATGCATGCCATCAATGGCTAAGAATGTGATATTCTTAGTCATTCTCTTCAACTTTTCAGTCTCGACCTCTTTCTAGCTTTTGATCTTTGGATATTGCTTTGTTCTCACACATCTGACCTTGTATTGCTTGGAGCCTATTTACTTTTTTATGTTGCACACCTTACTTTGCAGGCCTTTTCTCTCTTCTAAGTTAGCATTATGTTTCAAAGGCCATGTTCTTCACTCTTCTTTGTCATCCTCTGGGACCTTATGTATTTCTTTCCATTGCACATATCAAGTAGAGGGAGAAGCGTCTAGAATTCTTAGATAATTGGTTATCTTATCCGATGAAGAATCCTTTGTGTAATGTCTCCCTTCGAAAGAGCTTGGTTGTGATTCTTTTGTTTCCATTCTTCGGGCCCTAGTCCTTTGTTGTTGTTGTTTGATGCATTGCCTATTCTGTTCCTTTCTTTCCACCGCATGCACCTAGTGGATGAGGAAGCTCTGTGCAACCTCCCATGAAAAGTCATGGTTGTTATCTTTCTTTATTTTCATTCCTCACGACCTAGTTCTTTGGTGTTGTCGCCTGATGCGTGCCCCTGCGGGGCTTTGGGTAGAGGGTTGTTCTTTCTTTGTGAGCTTTTTCTTCACTGAGTTGTTTTATTCTTTGATCTCCTTCTTTTTCTCTTTTTGCTTGATTCCTCTTCCACAGGTCCCTCCTCTTGAACTTTGTCATTCCCGACATGCTTTTTGTGGTGACGTGTGTAAGTTTGTATGACTTCCCACTCTCGATGGTTAAGCGAATTGGCTTGACATATCATTAATTCGTTCCATTGGTTTGACTTCATCCTGTCATTTGGTGCCTGTCTATGGTCTGCAAAGAAGCTTAATTCGTAGGCCACCAATCGTCCATTTAGGTTAGAAGATATTTTGGCAAAGATCTCTAAGTCCATTTCAAAAAATCCTGTAAAAAATGCCTCTTCGAATGTCTGCATATATGGACTTGGCAAAAACATGAGTCTTGAGTATATGGCCATGAGTGTTAATCAACTAGGTATTGTCGATACATTGAAAACAAGGGCATCCGATCCCTGGTTAATGCCCATAAAATTCAAAAATGTATACTGAGCATGTTGAAATACCTTTATTACAGTAAGTAACATACTCAAAATTTTGTTAGTCGTTAATCTGGTATTGGCAATCCAAAATTTCATTGTTTTCACCATGTACTCTTCGATTGGTAAATAATTACGAGGTGGACTTGGTAATAATGGATATTTTAGCCACTGATGATTTATGCTTCCCTGGCATTGTGCTTCCTGAAATTGCATCCAAGAGCGTCGTCTGGGTACTGGGCAAAAGGAGGGATTGACTTGAAGTACATATGGTGCCGATTCGCAGTATACCCATAACATAGGATTCTTTTCCAAAAAATTTCATCTCCAGATAGGATCTGCTTTATCAAATTCCTCTTGTGTATAGGTAAATGTTTGCATGTTGAACTGTAGATTGCTATCTGGCTCTTTATTGGTGGCCATCTTTATGTACTGGAGTGTTTCTTCTTTGATTAACCCATAAGGTACATTGAAAGGCTTCATAACCTGTTCTAGATTCTTGCTTTCAATCTTTGCTTCTCTCATTACTTGGATTACTTGTTCTTCAAATTCTTCAGTAAGTTGGGACACCAGTAGTGCCTTCTCATTTTGGCTTAGTTCTGCAATAGCCCGAGTATTTCTTTCAGTGTTGGTCTCTATTTCCTCCCTTATCGGTGAATGATGCATGGGGGAAGAAAGAGGACGTACCTCAGTCTCCTTAGTAGCCGTTGTGGAGTGTGGAACTACTGGTGTCCCCACGTTTACCTGTTGTTCTAATTGAGCTTTCAATTTATTTATTAGCTCATCCTTTGCTTTGATTTCTTCGGTGGCCTACATAATCGTATCCTTGTTCTTGAGGAGCTCCTCTCCTATGGCAGCAAGTTGATTAACATCTTCATTGCATTGTACTAAGTATTGATTTTTTGCCATCTTCCACTTCCTCCTAAGTTCATTGGTGTCGTCCATATATCTTTTTTCCCATTCTACTATGATGGCTTGCTCTTTCTTCAGCTGATCTTCATACTTGCTATTTGATCCTCCAATGCTTTTGTGTTGTTTTCTGTCATTTTCAGAGCATCTATAGGTTGGTTGCATAGTAGGGCCATCATCAGTTCTTTGTTCCTGTTCCTTAGATTGTCAGCTTCATCCATGTATACCTTGATTTGAGATTCAAGGAGTTTACTTCTAGTATTCATTCGTGCTTTCTCTCCTTCGCCAGCCTCATATTTGATTTGTAGTTCTCTCAATTGTTCTTGCAGCTTCTTGTTTTCCGTTTCCAGTGTGGTACATTTATTCTTGGCCTCCTTGGTTTCTGACTCTTTTTCTAAAATTGTCCCTTGCACTTGAATTAATTTGGCAGATAAATTTTCACCTATTTCTTAGAATTGATTTTTCTCCCGCATTGCATTGTCGTAGTCTGCATTAGCTTCAAGCATTAGTTGTTGAGTATCCATAGCAGTTTGTATCATTTGTTGTACTACTGGCTTGATCTGAGCTACATCCATGTTCAACCAAGTTTTGGGAATGCTTGGTTCTTCCCCTGTCCGTACGTCTCTTCCTTGTTCCACATGTATCGTCTCATTGTGTTGTTGCCTTATTTGGAGATGTACTTCTAGGTCTCTTCTTTCCTCTTCATATTGGTCAATTTGGTAGCACTCCCTTGAAACATGACATCCAACAGAGATGGTTCTGCTACTATCCTTATTTGTGTGAAGGGTTCGGACTCTTTTGTTGTGTCTTCTACTTTTTCTTCATTGGGGTTCTTTACCAGGACCTCTTCCACTAAAGGAGTCTCTTTGATTTGGATGTTCGATGCTTCATTCAATTTGATTATATGAATGCCTTCTTGAGATGCTTCTTGCCTTGTAGTAACCTTGATAGTGTTATCAGGCATCTAAGTGATCTTTGTGCCTTTCGTACCAAAGTCCTTGTGTACTTGGTTCAATTCCTCCCACTGACCATCATCCCTTGAATCACTTCTAATACCCTCATTCAGCATAGATGTTTCTTGTTCTTCTAGTGTGTCGGATGATGAGCTAGAGTTCATCGATCCCAATTCTATATGCCTATGAACCTTCATCAGGCGTTTTCATTGTTTGTTGTCTCCAACCATTTGTCAATAATGATGTCCTTGAACCGGTAGGTTTATCTAACCTTCCAAATACTAGTGACTTGCTTCCATTTCCTTTGTTAATTCCTCCTCCATAATGGGTGGATTGTCTTCAAGACTGGTTAAATGTTCCCAAATGCCTAGATCAGTATTATTAAGGCAATGCTTCCATTCAAGAACTTCTTATGATTCCACTATTTCTTTGCTTCAAAGAGTCGTTCTTGAATGTATGGAGTCATGTTAACTTCATTCCCTATTTGTTTGATCGCATGGGACAGCATTTGCACTATGATCTTCTGTGGAGCAGTATACCTGTGCATGTTAGGAAAGCAAAAATGTTGTTGGATGAGTATGAGTTCCTCTTCTATATCAACACGATTGATATTTGTGAACATTTGGATCTTAGCCCCCTGGCTTTCCTCTTTCAAAATTGTATTTCCGTCCTTTTCCCACCCAAAAGCTTCTTTAATTAAGTCGTGGGTGAATTGTATGATGACCCACTTGGTTGCTACATCTAGGACTCTTGCTTCGGGTACTAATGGATCATGCAAGGTTGGTTGTAAGGTGTTCATTACTTGTGTGCATCGCTGGAAGTCCGGTTTGTAGATTGGGAGTTCAAAGTATTTTTGAATACCAACTTTCTTCATAATTTCTATAGTGGATGGAAGTTCATGCACTACTTTGAAATCCTGAGACATCACTGGAAACTGATGGTCCGTGTCAATAATTTTAATTGTCACCAAGAATAGATAATCCCCAACAGGTTGATCCTCCCAAAACTAGTGACCTTTTGCCTTTGTCACGCTCTGTAGGGGAAATTCCAGCATCTCATCTTGGATAGTCACTTCAGAGTCCTCAGAATCCATCTACACTTGTATAAGGAGAGCATCAGCTTTTTCAGAAGGCATGTTGTTAGTGATGTGTGTCTCAATGACATGTTGTTCATTGCATCACTCTGTTTCCCCTTACTTAAGTAAGTAAGATCTCTTACCACATATCTTTTCATTTTTATTCCTGAAAGAAAACAAGAGTTACTTTAGCCGAAGCATTTATTTATTTACATAGTAGGTTCATTCCTAGGGAAGTAGAATCTATAATCTATTCCCAAGTGGGAAATGTGCACCACTAGTTTTGTTAAACACATCATGTGCCGAATGCATGGCCTCGTAGTGTGGCCCTGGCATGCATACTCTAGGTGCATTCGATTCGTCATGAGTGCAATAGGAATCCTGTTGAATCTGTTGTTCCTGTCCTTGCTGCCCCTTGGGTCCCCATATCCATTTTGTAGTTGATGTGTGAGGCTTCATATTCTCTTTGTTTTGTCATGCTCTAGGTTTTTCCTCTTTCTTTTTTGTATTTTGATTGGTTGATATATTCTTGTTCCTCTGGTACCTTTGGTGAATCTTGTTTGGCTTCATGGTCCTTCTTTGTTGGTGTAATATTTATTCTTGTTTGTCTATCTCTTGACTTGCAATTTTTCGGACCTTCTTTGGAATCCATATGTGTTGTCGTGTTATCTGGGCTTCTACTAATGACATTGGAAGCCATACTCTCAGAAGTCTTTTTGGTTCTGCTTGTAATGAAGAGAATTTGTTGTTTCCCCTTGCCTTGATAGGGTGAGTGACCTGTATCAG
Source organism: Ceratopteris richardii (assembly GCA_020310875.1). NCBI lineage: Eukaryota > Viridiplantae > Streptophyta > Polypodiopsida > Polypodiales > Pteridaceae > Ceratopteris > Ceratopteris richardii. Next base: position 109,048,025 of record CM035437.1, read on the forward strand.
TGTAGACTTTTCTGTTTCCCTCATTTGATCCTTGCAAACCCAGTGTAGATTGGCATTTCTTGGTTGCAATAATCAGATAGTGGACTTCCATGTGGATGTTCTTCCCTTGTTTTAGGCAACTATAGGAGCGTTGTCTTCACAGTTTCCCTTGGATTCATCATTCATGGGGGATGAATCCACCTCATTTACTGATGCATTGGTATTGGTAGTGAATCCTTTCTTAGGGCACTCCTCTGGTAAACTTTTGATTGATTCATTTGCTAACCCCTCTTCTAGTTTTCTTTCTCATGCTTGATGGCTTCTTGCAAGTGAGGGAGTCTTTCTTCTAACAGGCTAAAAATTTCCTTATGCCCTATTTTGGCTGAGATGTACCCTTGAGCTAGATGAATGCTCACTTCATTTTCAATAATCCAATCTTGTCCTAGGATCAGGTTTTCTATTTAATCCTCATCTTTACAGACCAGAACTCGTTGCTCCATAGTGGAATTTCCTAGGTGGAGAGATATCATGGCTTCTCCAATGCATTCTATGACTTGGCCCCCAATGCCTATCATGTGAGCTTTACTTGGTTTTATGATCATCTGAAGATGCTGTTAAACGTAAAAGTGTTAAATGTGTTAAATGTAAAATGTTTAATATATTAAAATGTATATCTTAAACGTATCTCTTAGATTGTAACGTTTTTGACTAGCCGAAAATCGTTACCAGACCAACGTGGGTTCTTGGGAGTGGTAGGGGTCTGTTAGACAGAGGCCCTGTACTTATTTCCCAAATCTTCGTCACAACAACAAAAGCACTAATACGCGTCTTAGCTCAGTTACTAGCATTAACTGGACAACACTTGATTTCTATGTTCCTAGGTACCGAACTTCTTCAGACTAACCTGCTATTGGAACAGAGCAGTAGTCCAACCTTCAGACTCAACAGTATGTAGTAAATCAACCAGAGCGAACACTATAACTGACAGATTCATCCGTCACAACACTTTACAACGATCTTCAAATAAAGGTTCACATTTACCGGAGGTACTAATTCTTCCTCGTATTCGGAGTCAATAGATAATAACACCAAACACCATGAATCCGGTAAAACAAACAGAACATACTTCAACAACGCTTCAAGTTACCTACTCAACTCACACAGTAATGTTGCCACTCAGATTGATTTATAGTACTTAACAATCTGAAGAACATGCCACAACGCAATACAATCGACAGTAATCAGACACACAATCCGTTACTCAAACACTCGTCACGGTGAACTATAGTATACGCAGACGATGCAGAGCATACTCAACACCAACAGTACTCAAGACTTCACAACAGTGTAAAACAATACTCTCACAAATATTCAGGCGATTAATCTGGAAATTCCAGAAAAAACGTCTCTCTGACCATTCTCTTTACATTGCTTTATATAGATTTTACAAAATGTGCGTACCAACTTTTCGCACGTAATTCAAGAAACTCCGTTACATCTGGCATCCGTTACATCTGTCCCTACTCCGGCGGCCGACTAATACTGGCATGCATGGTGGACTCGAACCCGCAAGTCATTTTTGTTTACAAAACTATTGTTCGTCAATGATTCCCTCTAAATACATATTTTTGGCTAATCTAAATGTACGGGCTATTTTTTTCTTAAGAGTTTCTAATAGTTGTTTGAGGGTATCTGGCTCTAATACTTGCGCATCTACTCTAACAGAGCTAAGAGCGATGGCTTCGGTGAGCAAAATTTCGGCCTGTGTTTGCAAGAAGGCCTCCTGTAAGTAGAAATCGTTGGATAGTGCTGCATCCCTTGAAATCTTCATTTCAGCTACTTGCTTCTGCATATCAGTGACTCGGTCTTTCTGGTTGCGCAATTGATTATCTAGTCTTTTGAACTGTTGGTTCTGAAACTGTATTGTTTTGTGATATGCATCTCGTTCTCTGCGGGCATTTGCTAAGGCCTTCTGATATTTGGTTTCCCTGTTCAATTGGTGTTTAAGCATATTATTGATGTCGTCAAGGGATTCTTTCGTTCTCTGTAGTTGTTCTTCTGTTTGCTTAGCTTCTCTCTGCTGCTCTTGGTACTTCTGTATTGCTTCCTGCAGCTGAACTCTTGTTTCTTCGAGTAGGTTTCCTAGCGCGATTCTGGTATCTTCTGTATCTTTGATCGTTTGATTTAACTTTGTGATCTCTGCGTCGGCAGCAATCAGTAAATCTTCTTTTTCATGCACTGCTGCCAGAGCCTTATCTTGTTGGCTTGTGATTTCTTCCTGTGCTTGGAGTGTGGCCTGTAATTTCTTTATCTGTTCATGGAGTGCGTGGTTTTTTGCTTTTGCTGCCTGTAACTCTTCCTGGAGGGGGGTGATATCTGCCTCCATCACTTCCAATTTGCGTTGGAAGTCATCTCGTGCATTCTCTGTGATTTTCTTCAATTGTTGGGGCAGTTGTTGGGATAAGTTAATCAAGAGGCAACCCATAGATTCTAACTCAGAGAAGACTGGAATGGAGTGGGGTGGCAGAGGAGGGCGAGGTTGTGATGCGGTGAGGAGTTGTTGGGAATTCAATGGGGAATAATTGAGGGAGGATGACGAGGATTCAGCATTTTCGATAGGGTGACTGGGCTGGATGGGAACGCGGGGTGGTTCCGGTGGGGGAATGGGGTTAACTGGTGGTGGTTTGGGAAGGGCAGAGTCAGTGGTTGTTACCTTTTCTATTTGTTCAGTTTTTGCATTGTTGGCCTCTGTAGATTCAACTGCCTTACGAAGTTTGTCTAATGCTTCCCTAGCAGATTGTTGCTCGTCTACCTGTTGCTCTGATTCTTTTTCGGTCGAAATTGTTTCTGTTTCTGTTCGATCTTGTTGTTCTTGTTGTTCAGCCGACGATTCATTCTGCATTGAGGTGGCTGTATCATGGAATGTCTCCTCTTCGTTCTTCTCGTCTTCTTTATCGCTATCTTTATCTTTTCCGGTTGAGCCTTGTGCCTCACTTTCGGATGAGCTGATCCTGATGCATTTTCGGCGGAATAATTGGTTGAGCTCTTCTTCATCTTCTTCTTCCTCATCCTCTAGCAGCTGTATCGACTCCTCATGTCTCAGGACGGGCCCCCGTGGTGGTGGTTGTGCTGCGAGTATGGCCGGAAAGAGAAATGAAATAATGTGGGGTAATCTAGATCGAGGGGTAGTTCCTTTATTAACTTGTTTCACTATGGCTACACATTCCTTGTGGATACGGTGAAAGAAAAAGGAGGCGAAGTTGACGGGTTCTTGGGCAGCTAGGTCGATGGCGGAGTAGAAAGGGCGGGATATGTCGTAGGTGCGTTTCTGGAGGTTTAGGATAGCGACTAAGAACTAGAGTGCAATTCTTTCGGGTTCAGGGCGGCAAAGGATGGCGTACTTGTTTGATGAATAGCGGGGGAAGAGTGCGGTCATTCGGGCTACGGGGATGCTTGGGCCATTCTCGCGGCCTTGTGGGGTGAGGCGGAAGGCTTCGGCAAAGGCTTGGAAGGTTACTACGGTTCGAGATGGTAGGGAGGGGAACATCCATTTTTGCTCAGCGATGGGGGATTGGGCGATGGTAGGTATGATCTGCGCAAAAAAGGGATGGGCTTCCATTGAGTGCCAAGGCAACTCAGTGAAGTTGGCCAACCTCGGTAGGGATACCATCACAGAAAGCTGCGTAGTTCGCCAATGCTTCCATGGCGCACACGAAAATAGAGCACAGCACACAGATACACAGAACACAGAAAACACAAGCACAATCATAAGAACACAATAGCATTTTTTGGCGCAACCGAAGAGATTAAGTAGAGACATTACGGTGGGGGGGGGGGGGGGGTAGGAAGTGATGGTTATCATTGTGCGGTGGTGGAATGATACTGCTTTCAATTTGGCGTGCATGCTCGAGTAATTAGTAAGGAGGGCGGCTTATGACAAAAACGTGGCTATTTAAAAAGAAAAGAAAGAACAGAAGGAAAAGTAAAGTAAAAAAATGCGGTCCACCGCTGAATGTTTTAATGCGGGCTAGCAGCGTGTTGATACGGTTGCAGCTTCGAACCGTTGATTGCTTTTGGAAGTGGGATTTCCGGTCAACGTAGTCAACTGAAAAGTTGCTGGACCGATTTGCTCTGAGATCTTGTAAGGGCCGAACCACCGTAATTTGATTTTGCCTGTGGATCTATTTGACTTTGCATTATAGAAAAGTACAAGCTGACCCACTGAAAACACTGGAGTCTTCAGGTTTCGATCGTGCGTCCTTGCCTGTCTTAGTTGGACTTCGTGCATGGTTAAAAAACTGAGCCATCGGTGCTCGTCTAACTCTCTGAGTGTGTCCAAATGAAATGACAGTGAGTCTTCCGGTAGTAGTTTCTGAGCGATTGCCACTCGTAAACTTGGTATAACTATCTCCATTGGTGCTATTGCTTCTAAGCCATAAGCTAGTTTGAAGGGTGTCAATCCTGTTGTTACCTTGTATGTAGTCCGAAATGCCCATAACACTGCAGGTAGCAGTTGATCCCATCTTTCCAGTGCTTCCATGATCAATTTTCGAAGCATATTCAGTAAAGATTTGTTTGTACTTTCAGCCAAACCATTAGCACGAGGATAATAAGGAGAACTAACTTTATGTTTGACCTGGAACGAGTGTGTCAGTGCCTTCATTAAATTGTTTACAAAATGAGTGCCTTGATCTGAGACAATGTCCAGTGGTAAGCCAAAACGTGGAAAGACATCGGTTAGCAAACACTTTGCTACCGTAACAGTTGTAGCAGACCGTAAAGCCTAGGCTTCTGCCCATCTGGTTGCATAGTCTGTACAGGTCAGTATGTAACGGTTGTTACTGAAGACTGTTGGAGGTTTAATCGGACCGATAAAATCTAGACCCCATTTCTGGAAAGGTTCCAATGGTAAGATGGGTTGTAGAGGAAAAAGATGACGTTGCAAAGGCTGTCCAGATCTTTGACAAGTATCACATTGTTTGACAAACTGTGATATATCTCTGTACATAGTTGGCCACCAGAGACCACTCTGCAGAATTTTCCGGTGAGTTAAGTCTGCAGCAAAATGGCCACCGGAAGGAATCGAGTGAGCCAACGTGATAACTGAGTTAACTTCATGTGGTGGAATACAGCAAAGTAGGATTCCGGTATGATCTACATAATATAGTTCTCCAGCAATTAACCGAAATCGGTGGCTAAAGACTGCAATTTTCCTTCGTACTGCCCTAGAAGTCTGAGATGGAAGGCAACCATCAGTGAGAAAAGTCAAGATCTGATCATAATATGAAAATGGGATAGGTGGGTCTGCAGAATCTTCATTAATTGGTTCTGACACATAAATCGCGGGTGTCGTGTCATCTATGCCCACCGGAGCTTCACCGGAATCTAAGCGGGATAAGAAATCTGCTAAGGCATGTGAACTGCCTGGCCGGTGAATGACTTCGTAGTCGAATTCCTGCAAGAGTAGCACCCATCGTGCTAATCGACCACCTAGATGTTGTTGCCGAACTAGATAGACAAGTGCAGCATGATCTACATGAAATGTGAATTTACGGCCCAGCAAGTAATGTCTGAATTTCTTGACTGAATATACTAGCCCTAGACATTCTCTTTCTGTTACAGAGTAATTCTTCTCAGTAGGAGCTAATCTTCGACTTGCATAATACACTGGTCTGAACCATTTATCAATTTGTTGCATCAACACACTTCCTATTGCTATATCTAAAGCATCGACAAATACATGAAATGGGTGATCCCAGTCCGGCGGTTGTAAGATAGGAACTTGTGTTAATAAATGCTTTAACCGATCAAATGCTATCTGGTATTCCTGAGTCCATTCAAATTGTCGAGGAGTCTTGGTGATTAGCTTGTTTAGTGGTATAGCCAGATGAGCAAGCCACCGTAAGTGCCTTCCATGCCACCGTACTTGGCCCATAAAGCGCATAACTTCCTTTGGTATAGTGGGCACCGGAGCTTCTAATACTGCCGAAATTTTATCTGGATCTACTTGGATACCTTGTGCAGATACAATGTGGCCAAGTAACTTGCCACATGAAACCGCAAACACAGATTTGTTTGGATTCAAACAAAGTCTATACTCTCTGCATTTCTGAAAGCGGCACCGTAAATGGAACAGGTGTGCTATCATCTTACCGAAAATTGAAAAATCGTCGAGATATACTTGCATAAAGGAAGTGAGGTAAGGAGAAAATATCTCCTGCATACATCTTTGAAATGTGCTTGGTGCGTTTCTTAATCCAAACCACATTACCGTACAAGCAAAGACACCCCAGTTGGTAATAAATGCAGTTTTTGGTATATCTTCTTCGGCCATTCTCACTTGGTTGTAGCCACTGTATCCATCTAGGAATGAATACATCTCGTGGCCTGCTACTCTATCAAGCATGGTATCTAAAAAGGGGATTGGAAAGGGATCCGGTATGGTTGCTGCGTTTAATTTCTGATAATCTACACAGATTCGCAATTGCTTGTTTTTCTTTGGCACAATCACAATCGGAGAGATCCATTCAACATGCTCTACTAGCACGATGAATCCGACTTTCAATAACCTATCAAGTTCTGCCTTTATCTGAGATGCATAATGGGGATTCATCTGGTAGCTGGTTTGCTTTATCGGCCTTGCTTCTGGCTTCAGCATGACCCTGTGCTGGTAGATGCGGGGGTCCAATCCTTTCATGTCTTTGTAGTCCCATGCAAAGGCGTCGGTGAATTCTCGGAGTAGCTGGATTAAGCCTGCTTGAAATGTTTCCGGTAAGTTTTGCTTTATCTTCACAGGACGCGGATGATCTTCATCTCCTAAATTGTAAGTGATCAGCTGATCTTCAGGGACATAGAACTGTTGATGTTTCTCTGTGTCGTCTATTGGTTTAAAAAATTGTTGTAGTTCATCGTCATGTGTCGAAACAGTGTCTTCCTTCTTAGCCTCTTCTATGATGGGTATTATTGTACAGACTGAAGCGTTCCAATTATCTACAACGGATTGTAGATCAATAGGCCCTAAGGAAATTAAGTCAGCGTTACTCTTCAGAAACTCTTCTTCTTCATCGTTTGACAATCCATCTAGCATATGGACTGGTTCAGCAAAATACGGTCTAGCATGTAGCTCGCAAGGTTGTATAGCATCTAATTTTACCAATATATACGATTGGCATCTTTAAACGTAAGCTCTTGTGCAGACCAGTTCTGTATTACCTTCGCATGCTTCAACCAAGGTCGGCCGAAAAGAAGGTTGTAATCCAAAGTGGATTCCGACAGATCTAGTATAACAAAGGTCATTTTAAAGGTCGTACCTTGTAAAGTGATGGGTACATTCCGCACAAGTCCTATGGGATGGACTCTTGATTGATCTGCCATTCTGACAAAAAATTGAACTGGTTCGATTTCGGTCCATCCTAACCTTTTGCATAATGCCGCAGTCGCAATGTTAACACCAGAGCCTCCATCAATTAATACCTACGTAATCTTATGATTCTTATACCATACTGTAATCAAGGGAACTAAATGGTCAACCGTAGAATCAGGTTCCCGTTGAACTGCTAATGTCGCTGGAATACAAGAAGGCACCGGACTGAACTGTTGTTGGAACTGTTGTCGAATTCCAGGCACTAATGCCAGTAGTTGGCCCAGAGGGAGGGTGATAGATGCCTTAGATAGGATTTCCCAGGCCTGTTGAGATTGGTTGACAGGCTCTATCGATGTTGAAGTTGATGCCTCTACTGATGCGGAGGTGTCTACGGTTGGTAATGTATCTGCTGCTGATGATGTTCCCGCCGTTGACTCCCGTTGTTGTGTTCCTTCCTTTGTTAACGATGGTTGGGTTACCGGAATAGGCTCTGGGAAGACTGGTGGTTCTGTTGTGGTCCATTGACTAGCCTTGTTGTACATTCTGTGTTATTCACGTATCCCTGGTTCAAATATTTCTGCTCCCGGTTGCAGTTGTTTACCGGATCGGGTCTGGACTGCAGCAGCCTGTGTTTCCACCGGTGTGATTTGTACCATGTTGGCCATTGGATTTTGACGTTCCTTCTTCCTTTGATCATACTCAGCTGCATCCTTGCAAAATCTCCTAATATGTCCATACTCACCACAAAAATGGCAGTGCGGTGGTGGTAAATTGGGATTTTTCGGTAGTGGTTCATTCTGCCAGCGGTTTGCATTATAGTTGTTATTCCTCTGTCCTCGGTAATTTTGATATCCTTGCTGCTCGTTGTTTCTCATTTGTGGAGGCACATAATGGTTGGCTGGCTGTCCTTGTTCCTGAATAATTGCATTGACAGTCGTTGTTCCCTGTACTCTAGCGTTGTATGCGCAGTTTTCGGTGGTGTGTCCGGCAGTGTTACAGATAGCGCAGAATGTCTGATTAAGTGCACAATTGGCACTAGTATGTCCAGAATTTTTGCATGTGATGCAGTATACTTGTCTGGTCATATCTTCGGTAACATTTTTGTTTGTTTTTAACCACTCCAGATCTTCTGTAAATCCGCCGACTTTGTTTTCCAGTTGCAGAGTCATTGCAATGACTGCATCGAGGGTCATAGCTCCAACACATCTTATGATCATGATCTGCTTAAGTTGTGGAGTCAAGCCATTGATGAACCACTGAGTGATAACGTCATCTGGTAAGTTAGCATGGGCCGGTGGTAGTTGCCTTAAGTGTGTCCTGAAGAGAGTAGCATACTCCTATACGGTTTGATTTGCCTTCTGTCTGTTGTTCTGTAGATAGTCAAAAATTTTGGCTGGATTCTTTTTTAGCCTGAATCGCTGCAGAAAAGCATCTCGTACTGCTTCGTAGGTGCCAAAGTGATTAATATCATATTGTGTAAGCCATCTAGCTGCTTCATTGACCAGTGTGGCTTAAAAGACAATAGCCTTATAGGCCTGATCCGGTGGATGGTTGAGAACTACGTAGCTTATCTCGAAAGTGCATACGTGAGCATGTGCGTACGTCACTCCTGTTGGAGTCGGCCTGGGTGGACATATCTGTTGTTGTTGTTGTTGTCCGTTCATCGTGAGTGTATTATACCTTCCTTCTGTATCTCGGGGCTGAATATCTGCACTATCGGAATCTGTATCGTCGGATGACGCACTTTCCGGTGCGATGATCTTGCTTAATATGCTTCGAATCTCTGTTTCGAACTGCTTTCCTTCCTTCTTGATGTCCAGTGCATGGGAACTCGCTTCCAAGCGCGGTGGTTGGGCTAAAGATTCAGCAGAAAATGCTAAACCGTCACCGAAAATTGTGATTCTCTTACCGAAATATCACCGAAATGAACCGAAATTATGCCCGAATACGGTGTTTTTTCGCCTTCGCCGATTTCTTTGACTAGAGTGCTTCTAATCGTAGATAAATCTGAATCTTTTTCCAAGATTGTTAAACTAGTTTCCAATTGCTTCTTGGTAGGTTCTGGAATTACTATATCTTCGACAGACTGTGCCGAAATAGTACCGAAATGTACCAGAGGCGTAACACGTTCCACCGGAATATGACCGGAATCAGTTCTAACGTTCTTAACTTTCTTGACAACTGGGTCAAACCTAGTTGTACTCTTACCTCCCAAAGTTGGCTTTAGTACATTAAGTACTCCAGACTGATGGTTCTTGGGATACGTTTCACCAGATCGAGTAATCGGCATGTATCATCTTTTGTACTAATCGCGTAGTATTACTAACGAAACAGTTTGCAACAATCTGGTTCTGTTGCTACTTCCAATCGAACGATAATCTAGATGTTCGATTCTGACAGAATACTGGCAATCTTGATGGCACCTTCCCATAGACGGCACCAAGTGTTAAACGTAAAAGTGTTAAATGTGTTAAATGTAAAATTTTTAATATATTAAAATGTATATCTTAAACGTATCTCTTAGATTGTAACGTTTCTGACTAGCCGAAAATCGTTACCAGACCAACGTGGGTTCTTGGGAGTGGTAGGGGTCTGTTAGACAGAGGCCCTGTACTTATTTCCCAAATTTTCGTCACAACAACAAAAGCAGTAATACGCGTCTTAGCTCAGTTACTAGCATTAACTGGACAATACTTGATTTCTATGTTCCTGGGTACCGAACTTCTTCAGACTAACCTGCTATTGGAACAGAGCAGTAGTCTGATCTTCAGACTCAACAGTATGTAGTAAATCAACCAGAGCGAACACTATAACTGACAGATTCATCTGTCACAACACTTTACAACGATCTTCAAATAAAGGTTCACATTTACCGGAGGTACTAATTCTTCCTTGTATTCAGAGTCAATAGATAATAACACCGAACACCATGAATCCGGTAAAACAAACTGAACATACTTCAACAACGCTTCAAGTTACCTACTCAACTCACACAGTAATGTCTCCACTCAGATTGATTTATAGTACTTAACAATCTGAAGAACATGCCACAACGCAATACAATCAACAGTAATCAGACACACAATCCGTTACTCAAACACTCGTCACGGTGAACTATAGTATACGCAGACGATGCAGAGCATACTCAACACCAACAGTACTCAAGACTTCACAACAGTGTAAAACAATACTCTCACAAATATTCAGGCGATTAATCTGGCAATTCCAGAAAAAACGTCTCTCTGACCATTCCCTTTACATTGCTTTATATAGATTTTACAAAATGCGCGTACCAACTTTTCGCGCGTAATTCAAGAAACTCCGTTACATCTGGCATCCGTTACATCTGTCCCTACTCCGGTGGCCGACTAACAATGCGTAATAACCATGATTCGTATGCAACTGAGTGCTACTCCTAAGACTATCAATGCATCTATTAGCTCGTATTCTGTAGTTCCAATCCATAGGTTTAAATATGGTTGGGATATACTAAGGCAGTTTGTGTTGGCCTGGTGAACTTGATAGTTGGCCATTGGAATAGGCTTCTCTCCTTGTAAATATCATTCATCCCTTTGCTTTATCCACTCTTTTTGTTTCTTGATACGCTCTAGGGCTTCTTGCCTTGCCTCTTCTCTAATTCTCTCTTCCTCTTTTTTTCTGTTTTGTGCCACTACAAGTCGTGCTAACATTTGATCCATCAATGGATCCATGTAGCGTTTCACTCGACAACCACTTATGTAATTAGGGAGTATATCTCCATCCAGTCTGGCTAGGTTAATAGCTCCACTTGTTGAAATCCTATTGATTTTTAGAGGTCCATATCCTCGTTTCTATAGCTTCTTGGCATGTTGCTTCAAAGTATACACCAGGACTAAATCTCCTTCTTTTAGTCCTTTATCTTGGATGTGCACATCATAATATGCTTTCTATCTTCTTTTCACTGCATAAATTTCCACAACAACTTGTATTCTAGTCTCGTGTAGCTTCTCAATTTGTTCAATTTGGTTGAACAATTCATGCCCCATCCATTCATACCGTTGGGCTACTCTCATAGTTTGCACCAAAAAATCGATTGGCAAGATTGCATTTTGTCCATACCCTAGGTTAAATGGTGTAGTTCCAATGGCCATCTTGTAAGCCACACGGAAGGCCCAAATTGCATGATGCAATTGTTTGTCCCAATCTGACCTTCCACTATTGAGTATCTTTGTCAATACAGTGCACAACACCTTATTGGAACTTTCTGCTTGACTGTTGCCTTGAGGATGATAAGGGCCTGATTTTTTATGAATCACTAAGAACTCATTCATCAAGGACTCTATTACTTCATTAATGAAATGCGTTCCTCGATCACTCACTATCTCTATAGGTAGTCCAAAGCGGGTAAAGATATGCTCAAAAAGAAACTTAGTTGTGGTCTGTGCATCATTTTTTCTAGTTGCTTTTGCCTTTGCCCATTTAGTCAGATAATTACTTGCCACTATTATATATTCAGCGTGTGATCCTTTGGCTAGTGGATTAATGGGTCCTATGAAATCAATACCCCATTTGGAAAAGGCTCTCGTGCAAACCATAGGTCTCAATGGCATGTCATCTTGTCTGATAGGATATTTAGCTCTTTGGCATGTCTCACAACTTCATACGTAGGAGTCTACATCCATATGTAGAGTTGGCCACCACAAGCCTGCAAAAAGGATCATTTTTAAAGTTCTTTTGGCTGAGAAATGTCCTTCTGTGGAACCTGCATGTGCCATTTCTAATATGGTAAGTACTCTCCTTCATGTACATATAGTCATAGTTGATTATCCTTCCCTCTTTTGAATAATTGTCTCCCCATGATAACATAGTCCTTACTCATTTCATCTAGGGATTGTTTCCTCGCTAAACTAATTTTGTCATCATGCTCCCATGTCTTTAGGAATTTCACTAATGTTTTACTCTAGTTGGGTGCTATTGTAGAGAAAGGTAAAGATGTATGATCATTTGGAGTGGTTTCCTGACATTCCGTGCAATTATTGACATACTCATGAACATCCTTAGGCATATTAAATTTAAGAGAAAAATATGATGGTAGCATTGATCGCTACAAAGCTAGATTGGTTGCCAAAGGATATGCACAACAATATGGCATTGATTATGAGGAAACATTTGCACCTACTTCACGCATGACTACCATTTGTACCATGGTTGCATTGGCTGCCCATCGAGGTTGGAAAGTGCATCAGTTGGACATAAAAACAACCTTCTTGAATGGTGATTTGCAAGAAGAGGTTTATGTGAAGCAACCTCCCGGATTTGCTATGAAAAGGAAAGAGCATATGGTTTGTCGCTTGCATAAAGCCTTCTATTGTCTCAAGCAAGCTCCACGTGCCATAGTATGACAAAATCCATAAGCACTTGATTGCTCTTGGATTCACATGTAGTCCGATTGAAAGCACACTCTATGTACGCAAAAATGGGGCTGATCTTATAGTGCTTGTTCTTTATGTCGATGACATACTCTTGACTGGGTCATGTGATGCAAAACTTGACATTCTTATGGCTGATTTGTAGCATTCTTTTGATGTCACTTATCTTGGACTTTTGAGCTACTATCTTGGCATCCAATTTGTATCCGTTGAGTGGGGAATGCATCAAGCAAAGTATGTTGAAAAACTACTTCAGCATTTTGACTTTGAGGATTGCAAGCCAGTTTCCACACCAATTGAGACAGGATTCGGGTTCTCAATTGAGGATTCCAGTGATGCATTTGACACTTCTCTTTATCAGCAAGTTGTGGGATGTCTTATATATGCATGCAACACAAGGCCGGATATACAATATGTAGTTTCCCAGTTGAGTCGATTCATGCATAGCCCTTTCACTAAGCATTGGCAAGCAGTGAAACATGTGTTTAGATATCTTCGAGGCACTTTGAGCTTAGGTCTCTTTTATGGTAGAGATATTCAGCCATGCTTGCATGCTTTTATAGATAGTGATTGGGCTGGTGGTTATGATACTCGCGTGTCCACTAGTGGTAATTGTTTTTTCCTTGGAGACTCATGCATATCTTGGTTGAGTAAGAAGCAACCTACAGTGGCGACATCGAGTTGTGAAGCTGAGTACAGGGCAGTTTTCACAGCTACAGTGGAGTGTATATGGCTGAGACACCTATTGATGGATCTTTGCATGGAGATTGATGTTGGTACGCATATTCTCATTGATAGTCAGAGTGCTTTGGCTGTTGCAGGAAACCCAGTGTTTCATGCACGGACCAAACATATTGAGGTGCATCATCACTATGTGAGAGAGCGCCTTCATGCAAGAGATATTGATTTGGTATATGTGCCTACATAAGATAATGTGGCAGACATATTCACCAAAGCTCTTCCACGAGAAAGTTTGAAGCTTTTCGCAAAGCTTTAGGCTTATTACCTTGTGGGGGCTAATCTATCACTCCCTGTATGTGTTCACATCATTCTCTCCAGGAGGGTTTGTTACACTTATGTGTTCCTCGAGTATCTTTGATGTGAACCTTTTCCCTATACATGGGCACTTTTTACTCTAGTGCTCGATAGAGGTTTTTTCCCCATGTTACCACATACTTAATACTCTCATATGTGGTGGTACTTTGTACTTAGGGATATTATTCAGCTCTTACTTCAGTTCAGTTTATTGTCAATAGAGAGAGGCATTCCAGCCATCGTCTTCTCTGTGTGTCTTGTTGCGTTTGTGCTCCTTGTGTGTGCTTCTCGAGAGTGCCAATCACTATATCAAGAGGTTGTATTTCTTTGTCTTTTGGCACTATTGCCACTACTCTCTAGAATTGGGAGCTCTGATAGGAGGTATTAGATCCTTAGGTAGCCTTTTCTGCCATGAAATATAATTTGCCTAGCTACTTCGTGAATCTAATGCAACAAAACATCAGTTTTTCATGGCACTTATTGAACAAGAAACAAGGTTTTCCATTGCGGGATACGAAAGTGAGCTTTTTTTGCAAAATTTCATGCATTTCTTAAAAAGAGAACATGCCTTTGTTCTCGTTTGTTATGACTCAGTGTTATGGGTATACCAAGGATCGGTTGATGCCTTCAAACTTGCTATTTAATCATAAATATGATGCGTGTTGTTGCAAGCTGCATGATTTTTTGACGCATATGTAGTAGTGTTTGGAATTAAAGAAAGAAACTATTCAAGTTTGGAGTTGTCGACAAGATAGTGATTAGAAGCTTATATGTGTGTTCACGTAGCTTGGAATTTGCAATTAGTTGAATGGTCATATTGAAGATGCTATGAAAATTTTCATTAACATGTATTCGTAATAGTTAACTTTCAAATATCCTTTTTGGATATTGAAGCTATAAGTTAGGTCTCTATTTTCATTTCTGTAACATCAAATAAGACCTACAAAACAATTTAGTTAAACGTCTATAGCATAAGCTTTCAAGCTTCAATACAGTCTAGGTGTGGAAAACTCGGATATACACACTTACATAGAATTAAAAATCTAGAATATTTAAAGTCCTTGCTTAAAATATATATATCATGCTTGACAGCTCTTCTTGTTTAAAATGTCCTTTTCTAATTACTAATTTTCCACACTAAAAATGGCTTACACAGAAGCTGTTTAAATGGCTTTATAAAAACTAATAGGATTATTCTGTGTTTCCAGTTCTTCAAGAATTTTCTGAAGCGACTTTTAGATAAGAGACTTGAGAGAGAGAGAGAGAGAGAGAGAGAGAGAGAGAGAGGACAAGCTTCACTAGGACTAGTGAGCTCAGTGATCATATCACCCACGTTAAACATCCCTCAGCAAGTACCACTTCGTTCAGCATCTCTCTTACACATCCCTATTTACTTTTACCTCAACTTTTGACATATAGCAGTTTCGTTTCCATAGTTCTAATGAATCAAGAGGACTAGGAACACTCATTTCTTTCTCTTCCCTGACCTGTCTTCGCACACCTAGACATTTGTCTTCTCAGACCTAGACATTAATAGTTCATGTTCTCTCATAATGAACAAACAGTTAAATAAAGAAGACGCTTCTTCCTAGTGACACTCTTGAACGTTTCTTCAGAAGAATGATATAGTGGGATACAATGCATAATATCAGAGTACACATGTAGTGTCAGTGGTATATGCTATTCGAGAGAAAATAATAATAAGCTACTCTCAGAAATGCTTGTAACATTTTTTATGTGTGTGCATCCTCAACAGAAATCAGCAGATGGTAACAACTTCCATTTTGTGACGAAAACCAATGTTGACTTGTTGCAAATGTCTGTAATGCCGCTTAGAAGAAAATGTCTTCCCTTCGGTAGGAGTATAGAAGAAGCCATTCTTACTAATCTACTACATAGCTGATAAGGACGTTGTCTAGTCCGTTTTCCTGCTCGAGTAATCGATATTATGGAGTGAAATGTAAACTCAAACTGCAAGAAAATATGACATTCATACTTCGATACAACGTTGCTGATAAGTAATATTGATGAAAGTTAGCGCCCACTGTGTTAGAAAGGGAAACCAGAATATGATTTGCACAAAAGTTACACCTGTGACCGACCAATATGAACCATCAGAGACGATGAGGCCGATTTAAAGCAGAAAATCATATAAGCTCCTGTCAAGCAACCTCAAAACTGTGATCAACGTTCAAAGCTAACGAGGCTTCATGGAAAACTCAATGTCTGAAAGAATGCAGATATGTTAAACAAACAAAACAAAGAGATGCAGTGATAATTTGTATAAAAGCTGGAACAACCTGGTAGACAAAAGTATGATCAATATTAACGATCTAGGAATACCATACACGATTTGAAAGATTATCTGCGTTGAATAACTATCTTGATGACATCTTCAAATGGTCACGAACAGATTATGTTTCTGAGCCGCTGTTTCTGAGCCGCTGTATGAGTTGCAGAATGAATACAGATTGGTGATTGAGTCATCACGCTGATGGGAGACAGAACCATCTGCAAGCAAACTCTATATCTTTATTCGGGAAGCCCGAAGATGCAGATACATGGTGAAATGCGGGTCATCTTAACTGGTAGAATGGTAAAAGAACAAGAGCTTATGATTCTTCAGATTCAAGATTAATGAATGCACTGATTAGAGCAATCTCGAAGATGCTACAAGAGATCGACAAACTTGTATTATGCCAAATTAGATCGAAGCTCACATTTACGATGCATATATACGAACACCTTTGTGTGCAGATTCTCCATAAGCACCTACTTCGTCGAAGAAGACTGTTGTGATGTCGTTATTTTCCGGGATCGCGTAGATGGCAGCGAAGTCGAATGATCATGCATCGCTCTCTTGGCGTCCATAGTAACCGGCTCAGCTGCTGGCGGCCATGACATAACCGTCCTCAATGGAGCGGGGCTCCGGGAGGACAGAGGGGATGAGGATCGACGGGCGGGTACGACAGTGTCGATTGTATCTAGTTTGACACAGGAACAGCGGTCCAGGCTGGTAAAGAAGACGCGGTAGATGCCGTAGCCTACCCAGCCAGCAACACGGTCAAGCATGTAGCGGGAGCGACGGATCTTCCGCTCCATCATGGATGGAGAGAAAAGCCCGTGGGAAGGTCAGAACAGGAGCATGACCCTTTAGACGGTGCGGAAGCTCTCAGAATGGAGGTAGGAGCTAGAAGCTACCTATCTGCAGGTCTCGTGCACCGATGTGTGTGTGCACTGTGCACTGTGTGTGAGCGCGCGCGAGAATCTATCATGCGCGCTTGTGTCTAGTGTCTATTTGCTATACGCGGGAGCCTCTGAGTTTGGATTGTCGAACGGGACGCCATGGCAACAGTCCGACAAGTATTGGCAGAAATCAGAACTCCACTTTCACGCATGGGAGCCCACAGCCGCACGCTTGGTCTGCCGCTTTCGTGAGGAGCTAAGGGCTGTGGATTCTTCTGTCGTTTTTATGGACCCGGCCGATCTATTCACTTCAAAATCTGTCGTAGGCGAATCTTTATATGGTTGGGGAATTGGCAAGAAAGGAGGACAATACGAGAAAAGTCTTTACCAAAGGCCATAACATAAACAAGCCAAGCGCATCTTCTCAGCTTTTCTTTTTCCTTTCTTGAAGGAGAAGTTCAAATGACTGAAAAAATATATTTTCAATGCTATATATATATATATATATATATATATATATATATATATATATATATATATATATATATATTCCCTTTGTTCCTTTGGCCAAGAAATTTGGAAAGGTAACTAAATTAGAGTTTAATTTTTTTATTTTTTAAGGAACTTAGATAATAGACAGCCTTAAATCCAACAATATGCTTCTCATTAAGACAAGTGAGCAACATCTCATTAACATATAGAAGGATGAACAGAAGTACATCATTTGCACGCTTAACGTATAAGGTGCTCTGAGTTGGATTGTTTTCCAAACCATGCACAATCAAGTAGGCATGTATCTTTTCATACCAAGCATGTGGTGCTTGCTTCGAACCATATAGTGCCTTTTTCGACCTACACATTTTGTTTTCATGATCTTTCTACACAAAACCACGGAACAGAAATACATACACTTCTTCGTGTCAGTCACTATTCAAAAGTGCAATTTTAATGTCCAACTGATGTACATTCCAACCATGATGAGTTGCAAGTGCATAGATGTTACGAACCATGGTCATTTGGCATGTGGGAACAAAGGTCTCATCAAAATCAATGCCTCTCTCTTGAGCATAACCTTTTGCAACAAGTCTAGCCTTATAGCTGTCAAATGTTCCATGAGGTTTATGTTTCAACTTGTATAGCCATCCAATTTTTTGAATCTTGTGTTCCATAAAAAACACAGGCCCATTCTCATCACAAAGACTAGGGGCACCCATTGCATAGAAATCTGATGAAAAAAAGGCAGTATGAGAGGCTAAACAAGTATGATATGACAAAGGTGCATCCAATGGGCTATCATTCAAAGTCTACACCAGTTATTTAGGCATATTTTTTGCCTCTTCTATATCAATCCTCTCATCAACAAGTGTATCATGTAAATTGCATAAAAAATGGAATGATCTACATCATCATGTGGAACCTCTAAAGGCTGAGCAGTTGCCTAAATTGGACTAGCACTTGACTATCCACCTATAAAAAGAGGCAACAAAGTATCATACACATCCTTGAAGCTAACTGATAACTCCTTGGTATATGAAGGTAATGGATGAATTGCATCTTTGACGAAGAAACAACATCCTAACTAACCAAAATGTGTTTACTCTGTGGATTATGCAAACAATAGACTTTCCTTTTAGAACTATACCCAACAAAAATACATTTTATTGCTTTGTTATCCAATTTCTTGTGTTGTTGTTCAAGACCTAAAGCATATGCTAGATAACCAAAGACACGTAGATGAGCAATAGATGGCTTCTAGCCATGCCAAGACTCATATGGAGTGATAGATTGCAATGCTTTGGTGGAACACCTATTAAGTACATATGCTACACACATAACAACCTCAAGCCAAAAGCTATGTGGTAAAATATGACTTTTGACCATACATCTCGCCATCTCCATGAGAGACGTGTTCTTTCTTTTAGCAACTCCATTTTGTTGAGGTGTAGATGGCATTTTACATTGATGCTTTATCCCATTCTTAGCTAGAAAATGCATTAAAATCAGATAATATGTATTCCCCCCACCCCTCAATTAGAATGGAGGGTGTGGAATTTACATGCTAGTAGATTTTGATCCATACATAGAATTTTTTTGAAGCACATAAACACTTTGGACTTTGCTTTTAATGGACACACCCATGAATGGATGGAGAAATCATCAATACAAGTCATGAAGGTGTCTGTATAGGACCACATATATCACTATGAACAAGCTACAATTTATGAGTGGCTCGAACTCAACCATCTTTTGGGAAGGAGGAATACTAAAGTTTTCCCAAAATACAACCTTCTCATATACGTTTACAAGGTGCCTCAAGTTTGCGCAAAGATGGTGCCATTTTAGATTTCTGTAGGCATAACAAACTAGAAAAATTTAGATGACCAAAGCATGCATGGAGAAACATTTCATCAACATATAAAACAGTGATTAGAATTACATGATTTGCATACTTAACATGTAAGGTGCTCTCAGTTATAGTATTCTCAAAACTGTGTACTAGCAAGTAGGCATGTATCTTTTTGTACCAAGCATGTGGTGATTGTTTCAAATCATGTAATGTCTTTTTCAACCTACACAGTTTGTTTTCATGCCCTTTATGCACAAACCCACAAAGGGTGAAATACATACTTTTAGGCTTTATAGGAAGCACCATTCAAAAATTTTGTTTTAATGTCCAATTGATGTATATTCCAAGGATGATGAGTTGCAAGTGCAAAAATGGTATGAAAGGTGGTCATTTGACATGTGGGAGAAAAGGACTCATCAAAATCAATGCCTCTCTCTCAAGCATACCCTTTGGCTACAAGCCTAGCCTCATATCTATCAACTGTTCCATCAGGCTTATGTTTTAGCTTGCATACCCATTTAGTGTTGATGGCCTTTTTTCTTGGATGAAAATCACATAGAGGCCAAGTACATTCTTCATAATAACATCACATTTTTATTGCATAACAACCATCCAATCATATAAATTTTGTTCTTCATCAAAAGAAACATTTTCATTTTCATCACAAAGACTAGAGGCAATCATTGCATAACAATCTAATGGAAGAAAGTAATATGAGTGCTTGAAAGAGTATGATATGACAAAGGTGCACCTAATTTGTTATTCTCAAGTTTTTGCCTCCTCTGTGTCAACCCTCTCATCAAAAAATGCATCATGTAAATCTACATAAGAAATAGAATGATATGCATCATCATTTGGAACATGTAAAGGTTGAGCAATTGCCTCATTTGGATTAGCAATTGACTGTCCACTTGTAAAAAGAAGTAGCAAAGTGTCATACATATCCTTTGAGCTAACATATGTCTCCTTGATATATGAAACTCAGGATTGAATTTCATCTTCCACAAAAACAACATCATGCTAACAAAAATGTTTTTAATTTGTGGATGATACAAAATAGCCTTTGCTTTCATAATCGTACACAAAAAAATACATTTCATTGCTTTATCATCCAGCTTTCTACGTTGATGTTCAGACACTAATGCATATGCCGGACAACTCAAGACACACAAATGAGCAAGATGGTTTTTAGCCATGCCAAGCCTCATATGGGGTGATAGATGGATCTCTTGGCTGAAACCCATACATAAGCATACATGGACTATGCCTAGTTGAAGAGTGCTTGGCACTATTATATGCAAAATATAGTATAGGTAAGTACTCTTCCCAATTAAGTTTCCTTTCATTTACATATGCTCAAAGCATATCTCATAGGATTTGGTTAACCCTCTCTATTTGTCCATCTGTGTATGCATGCTTGACCGTACTGATGATAAGTTTAGTATCTAATCTCTTGAAGACTACCCTCCAAGAGTGGCTAGTAAATTTCCTATCTCGATCTGAAAGAATTTCTAATTAAACAACATATAACTTGTATAGGTTGTCAAAAAATAACCTATCCAACTCAAGTGTCTTCATTGTACTATGTGTCAGAAAAGACCTATTCAATTTCATTAACATATCAACAATTGCCTAGACTGAGCCATGCCCTCTCAATGTCTTAGGTAATCCTACTATAAAGTCCATGGATATACTCTCCCACTTCCCATTAGGAATATCTAATGGGTGGAGTAGACCTCCCATCCTCAATCTTTCATCTTATTGACCTGGCGTGTAGAACATTTAAAAACATACTCTAGGACATCCTTATGAAGTCCATGCTAGTAAAACTGCCTCTTAACAAGATCATAAGTCTTATTAACTCTAGGGAATCCTACATTAGGAGTGTCATGACACTCATGCAATATATGCTCTCTCATCTCAAAATCTATAGGGACACACACCTTTCTTTTGTACAACAAACATCCACCATGGATACTATAATTCTTCAACTTGAATCTTTGTTGAGTACCCATTGATACTCTATCCTTATTGGAAACCTATGACAAGATCCCTTTTCTATGTGGCTTCCCAAATCTCAGTATATGTAGGATCAAGCCTACAATTCCCTCTAATGGACTCAAGTATCTCACTAGTGATCTGAGTAAAACTCAGCTCATCAACCCTTCCTATACTAAGCTCATATTCAAATTCTTGAAGGGTCTCTACCCAACGGGCCTTATGACCTTAAGTTTTGTTTGATTAGAGAGCCACTTATTGATCTCTTGATCAAACACTATCGTAACCTTGATACCATTCAAATAGTGATGCCACTTCTTCAAAGCATGGACAATTACATAAAACGCCTTATAGAGGGAGTAATTCTTTTGAGCTGGTTCTAGTTTTTTGCTCTCAAAAGTGAGTGGTCGAGCATTGTGAACTAGAAGTGCTCCTATAGAAAAATCAATCTTGTTAGTCGCAACCACAAATGTTTGATTGGGATCCACTATCTGTAAAAGTGGAGTTGTACCTATTGCCACTTTTAACTTCTCCATAGTTTGCTTTAGTTCATCTCGCCAATGAAATACTTTTATTTTCCCCTGTAAGTTGTTCCATCATTAGAAGAGCAATATTGGTACAATTCCTGATGAAAAATGGATACAAACATGACAAACTAAGGAAGATCTACAATTCTTCTACATTTATAGGATGTGCACATTCCATAATAGCTCGCATCTTTTTAGGATCCATCTTGATTCCATGTTTGGAGATGATATATCTAGAAATCTAACCTCAGGTTTGGAAAATTTGCACTCGGTGTCTTTAGCAAAGAGTGAATTTTCTTGTAACATGTGGAAGTCTATCTTTAAGTGTTCCAAGTGTTAACTTATTATAAATCAGAATATGATCAAGAAATTCTACCATAAAATTTTCTAGATAGGGACTTAACACACTATTCATGAGTGTCATGAATGTGGCTAGAGCATTGGTGAGATCAAATGGCATCACCAAAAACTCTTAATTCCCATACCTAGTCCTAAAATCAGTCTTAGATACATCTACTACTTCTATCCTAATCTGGTGATATCATGATCTTAAATCAAGCTTTGTAAATATTGAGCTTGATGTACCAATCAAATGATCATCCAATCTAGGATTCAAAAATCTATTTTCAATAGTTACCTTATTCAAGGCCCCATAATCAATGCACAATTGTATAGAGCCATCTAAATTGTTTTACAAAGAGCATTGGAAATGCCCATGGGGAATTACTAGGTCTAATAAACACTTTAGCTGAGTAATCTTGAATATGATTTTCTACTTCTTGATGTTGAGATACACTAAGCCTATATGGAGGTTTACATAGAGGTTTTGTATTAGCTACTAGGTAAATGACATGGTTGGTGTCTCCTCTAGAAGGTGGTAATCCTTTGGGTAAGTTAATGGGAAACACATCTTTATATTAAAACATTAACTATTTAAAATCCTTAACTACGCATTCTTGTAAAAATGAATTAGAGAAATTCTTGTCCATAGTTACATTACGATGAAAAAGATACATATGAAATGTCATAATCTTGCAAAGAATCATGAGTATCTAAACTAAATAACACATTAACATCATATGCATCATTTGAATGAAGTAAAATATCTAGCTAAATGGATGATGTAAGAGGCAAATTTTGTACATCCCTCTCAACCTAGGTACATCCCTCTCACCTTGAATACAAAATGTGCTTCTATTCTTAACAAACGCAATAGTATTGTTTTGGTAACTTCTTGTAATTGTATCCTGTAATCCCCAAAGCCATTCTCTACCCAATACCATATCTATCCTATCCATATTCATAATTTAAAAGTCTAAGTGGTCTCTGAAACCTTGTATCTGGACTTACAAATTTGATACCATAGTATTCTATATTGTCTTCTCCTTGCCTTGCATCATATATACAATGTATTTATATGCAATAGGTTGTTGGGGAATCTCTAATTTCTTGAGTAGAGCATAATTTATAAAATTAGTGATGAAGTCATTGATCATGACTCTCCTATAAAGCAGTACACTTCCATGAAGTTTAATTACATCATGTGGTTCAAACTACAGTGACCCAATTATAGTGGGTATGTTCTATATCCTCATGCATCACCTCTAGTTCCTTGTAGCTAGAGCTACCATAAATTGGAAGTCTCTACACAAGTTGGAATACCTTTCTTCCTTTATATATGGCCTTATTGTTCCTTGGTCCTTACTTTTTATCTTCCCGCTTGTGTATTGGGCAATTCCACTTAGATTGGTTAGGAGATCATCAACCAGAACATAAAGTTTCCTTTTTGGCCCACTCAAATTTATTTGTACAAAGTCTAGGCCCTTTTGGTTTTCTTATTATGAATTTTATTTTGCTTGGAATGACCCGTTTCTTCAATTTAGTTACATGTGTATGTCTAAGAGTTTGGTTTGTATCCATAGCTGTATGATCATGGTCTTCATAAATTTGGGCATAATTGATACCTTTTTCCAAGGTCTTAGGAGCATTTCTTATTAGCTCAATCTTTGTGGTTTTATGAAGCCCTCTTACAGATCCTCTAGGCTTTTAGAGATCATCTCATTAGGCGCAAAAATGAACCCTGCATGGGCCTTTTAGATTAAGGAGTGATTAGTGATGGACCAATCAGAAGAGGGTGGTGGCCACAATCTATGCCCTATAAAATACTACGCTGAAGGGGGGAGAGGGGACATATTTCTCCCTTATTTAATGAGTTGCCTCTAGAGAGAGAAGGAATCTCGTAACTTAGTTGGACCCAAAAATTCAAATTTTCTAAAAAGTTAAAAAACTCATCGTAACACCTGAGCATGGACCCCCCATTACTTTTAAGGGTCAAAAGTACTCTTTTTGACCTCAAATTCAAAATCCATGCATGCTTTGAGCTGAAAAAAATGGCTTTTTCCAAAAATACTCGCAAAAAGAGTTATTTCCCTCATAAACCTCACATTTTCATACCCAGGTCCCAAAAAGCCATCTTTTCCCACTACTTTCACTCTGTAGCACACCATTGAAGCTCTTGTTTCTACACTCCAACCTACGTGCATCTCCTATCTCGAGTTACTATTGTAGCTTGAAGACCTTTAGCTTCAATGGCAACATCTAAAGCTTCTAGGCGATCGAAAGATGAAATCATCACATTAAGATGTCACAATATCAAAGCCACAGATGGAGAATGGCTACCACATGAGTACTCCAAAGGTGCATGGGTGCACATGCAACCCTCTAGAGTTGGGCCTCATCGAGTTAGAGATCATGGAAACTTAGATCTTCACTGGAAGGGAAAGTTACTTGGCTTCAAGAAGCAGAGAGAAAATGGGATGGTTGCTATTGTACAACATGTTTTTACAATGAAAATTATGAAACTTGAAAACTCTAATTGTATGTTTTCTAGCGTTGAACATATTTATAAACTATTTAGATATGTTTTTGTTTGTTTCATATATATTTCCTTCTACTTTGGTGGAAGAGAAACCACTTCATAGTCTTACAGGTATTTTTCAGGCATTGCATGTAGATGTTGGTGCACTAGTCTTTCCAAAAATATCTCTTGCTCAACTTTTTTATGATA
Source organism: Ceratopteris richardii (assembly GCA_020310875.1). Classification (NCBI taxonomy): domain Eukaryota; kingdom Viridiplantae; phylum Streptophyta; class Polypodiopsida; order Polypodiales; family Pteridaceae; genus Ceratopteris; species Ceratopteris richardii. The sequence continues at coordinate 109,072,935 of CM035437.1, forward strand.
GAGTTTTCTTTTACACACATCATAGATATGTTGTACCCTCTACAATGAGTGGTTTTGGAAGGTTAGAGAGAATTGAAGTACATTCTCTTCTTAGCTTGGAGTGGCCAAAACCTGATATATGGTCCGTATCATCTTTGAAGCACAAGATGGTAATGGATATACATAACTCTTTGAAATTCACAAAAGTGTCTAGGTCCATTGTTTTGTATATTTATTCCAAGGATTCTCATTCCAAAAGATTTCCACCATGTTCATGTGTAAAGATATCACATATGAGCAAGTCGAAAGTCTTCTTGGTGAAAATTGGGGTTTGATAGAAGGAATTGCAAAAGGTGACAAATATCTTTGTAAAATAGGTGGAACAAGTATAGGATTTTGATATTTGAAACAATGTACTTCATTATACATTAGATTCTACTATGATCATTGGATGTGAAAACTTGGCAAATGGATACCATTTCAAAGTTCAGAGGGATCTTTACATTCATTTGAAATAAAACTTAGATTGCCCAACAATGAAACAGAAACTATTATAGTGAATAATCATTGGAGCTTGGTTAATATGAGATAACACTTGGTGATTATGGGGTTTGAAGAACTAACTCCATCCAAATTCAAAATACAAGGACATAAGGTGAGAAATGCTTTGTGCTTTTGTTAAAGTAATCTTTTCATTATTGCTTATTTTACTTTTATAACTTCAATTTCTTGCAAATTGATTACAAGTGGGTGGAAGATTGGAATACAAAATGAAAGTCCCTGTAGATTGGAGCAAAGATGGAACAAAACTCTAATTTTCATAGTTCTTTGCAACCTGATAATGTCACTTTTTGGGTCCTAGTCATTCATGGTTTTTGCACTTCAAGAACCTTGTAAAAAGTAGGACAACAATTCATGTTAGATATTGTTTATACCTTCTTATTTGCAATGGTAATTTCAAAACTTTTGGAAAGTCAAAAAGTTTATGTTCACTACTTTGAAATGTGGTTGCTCATTTTTTTTGTTGTGTTATCTTTACAGATTTGCTTTGAAGCAAAAAAATTCATATCCTTTGGTGTTCTGTGCACTATTTTGTCATTCAGACACACATTTTTTGAACTTTCACTACTTTATTATGTACTTTTAAAAGTGGGCCCAGTCACTTTAAAAACTTGAAATTGCTATAAAAATGGATTCTATGTGCTCATTTCTCACATTTGCACTCAACAAAGAGCTAGAAAGCACAGAGCAGCAAATAGAATTCTCACGTGCAAGCAATGGCTGCTAACACTTCCACTCCCATGAAATCTCCTCGAGATCTATCCATGGAGTTTTTGGGTACTATAGACTACAATGGTCGTACGAATTTGTATGACCTATTCTGTAGAGTCCCTAATCTTGAAGGGACAGTAACCATGAACTCCGATGTGATCGAGCAGATTATAGATTTTTTGGAATTCTATATATTAAGATACGCTATAGATATTCCAGCATGAGTGTAAATGGGTTCCCTTGTGACCTAATTTTGTACATTCATAAAGGAGATGAGGCGTTTGCAAAGTGCTTAAAGCATTTCATGGCAATTGCTGAGGATGCAGGGCACCTGTTAGATGACACGGTGCCCTTAATTAAACAATTAAATAAGACGAGGAAGATGGAAAGAAAATATCTTTCCTACGTTGCAACAACAATCTTTTTTGTCAATAAGGAGCCCGAACCTACACCCATGGACCGACCCCATCTTGTCACTGGGGGTTTTGTAGATGGCAAAAAGGAACCCCAGACAGAAGCTCTCAACTTATTACAAGAGAGTCAAAAAAATTGCAAAGAATTTTCACAAGGGGTAGTGGACAAATTAAAGGAAGCTAGTACACTGAATAGTCCACCCTCCAACTTAGAGCCCGTGGAACCCACTCTACCAGAGGTAGAGCTGGAAATGTTTTCAGTTGTACTTGTCGGCTGAGAAGAATTTTTTTCTTGCACGATATTGAGATGGCATTCGATCTATGCCTCGATGAATGCCTAAGTGTTTTTTGCTCGACCTCGGATGTTCCCATGGACAACACTTTTGACACAATTGAAAAGATAACAATTCCACTTGGTGATTCAGTTGTAGACACCATTGCATGTGTGTGAAGAGATTTTGAGTGATGCCAATCAAAATGCCACTGAAGAAGATCTGGCCGCATCAAGGGAAAGAATTTTGGAGAAGAAGATTCCAACATCCCCTATTGTGGAGCAAAGTGGCATGGCTCACTCTTCAATTCCACTAGATGCAATGGGAAGAGGAGAGGATGAAGATAGGCTTCAAGATGTAAGTATCTAATGACATTTATGATTGTCTCATATTCATACAAGATGTATCTAAAGAATTTTATGATTGTCTATGTGCAGGAAGCAATTGAAGTGGATAAATTTGCAGCAAGGAGTGGTGGTGACCGTGTTGCCCGTGGTAGTGGCTCTTCCTTGGCACATTACATTGGGAAATTACCAAAGAAAGATTTTGTCATAATGCACAAGGACTTTTCTCCTCAAGGACACTTCATGACTTGGTGTCTGAAGGCCTTTAGCAAACTTTTGTGCCTATCTACAATAATGCAAGGGACCAATTGTATAATTTTGGTTAGGAAGTCCTTTGCCCTTACTACCCTAGGATTTAACTTGAAAGGAGAAATATAAGGTCAAATAAGAATAGCTTTAGGTCTTGGATTGACATACCCTCAGTTAATATCCCAAATCTGTTTTGACGTACCAATTGCCACTGTCTTTTCAGAGAAGAAAGAATGTAGTGGAGAGGCTCAAGGCCAAGAGCCAATTGTAAAAATTTTATAATACCAATTATTGTTTCTTCAATTTCCATGTGCATTCAATCTGTTGTGTCTATATGTCTTGGACAATCTCATAACTTTTGCAAGTTAAATCAGTCTTTTTCTAGTATTTCTTGTAACTTTTGCTGCCCAAAATGCATACAATGGCCTAGGAATGCAAAAAAAAAGGCCTGCCACAGAAACACGGGGATGGGCCGTGCAAAAGTTTCTGTGGCAGGCCTTTTGTTGCATTCCTAGGACATTGCATGCACTAGTTGCCCTATATTGGAAGTCAATGTCCCTCAATTACAACCTAAACTTGGGGAAGTGTGTGGAAGACTCTTCTTATGTGCAATGATTAGAGAATATAAAACATATAAGAGACTAAGAGACAAGAGACAAGAGACATGAATTAGATGATATTGTTATGACAAACACACACTTGACATATGTAAAATACTTTCTTGATAATAACCTCTTTCTTCTTATTTTATGCCATTGTTCCTCCCCAAAAAAAAGAAAAAAGAAAGGACAGGAGCATGTGCTCAATGAATCTTATCAGTGAATCATCAACAAGAACATTCATCAACAACACAAGGCATGCCAATGGTTAATCACCGTGATGGGCATACAACATGAATATTGAAGATCGATGGACCTTTCACCATGGTTAGAATCGCCTACTCTGACAACACCATAACCATGATAGATTAGGAAACCTCTTCGTCAGCATACCCCTGAACACTTCGATCAAGACCCAATTTCTTGCACCATGCTTCTTCCAATGCATTCCCCAAGTAAGCATGCCTAGGGCTACAGTACAAGGTTGTGCACAAGGCACATTTTTCTTTTCAACCCATGCACTAAGTCACTTACCCATCATCCATTTTGGGCTATGAGTACTTGCATGAAAACTTTAAACCCATGTTTGCAAGATCTAGAGGAAATCAAGGTTACAACATCAGTACCTATGAAGCAATGCACAATCCACAGCTACTCAAAATCAACATTGACAACCTCTTTTGAGCAACTAGCAGTTTTTGGAAGCTAACAACGACATATTCATGCTCGAATCCAAGGAAGAACAACATGCAAAGGGAAAAACACTTGCACGGGCTAGTAATTACCACATGAAGAAAATGACAACTGACCTTGCTACACTTGGAAGGCACACCGCTCTTGTGGATACATGATGGACACTACCTCTCAGAGTACTACATGGAACACCCACTCTAATAAAGGTTTATCAGGGACGACAGACTCGAGAGGGGGCGAATGTTGGAACTCAAGGTCAAGCACAATAATGCAAGTGCATCAAAGAAGTGGACACACAAGAAGAGGGATCATGTAGGGAGCTACAAGAAGCATATGTCAAATTTTTAGAAGAAATTGCTATAAAAACAATGATTTTTATCACTAAAAAACCATTGTAAATATCATTGCACATTTTTTGCAACTCCGTTTTTTCAAGTCAAGGAGTCCTCGAGCTTGAGACTATTAGAAGTAGTTACCTACAAGTTTTCATAATTTTTAGACCCTATTTGAGACTCCAAATAAGCCCGGGAACCTAAATTTTAACTAGGCTAGACACTAGGTCTGGACATGGCCAAAACTAGTAAAAAAAACTATAAAAAGAGCTAGAGAGCTCATTTTTGAGGTTATCTTGTTAGATATTTGAGCTTTTATAAGAGAACTCTTCTATGATCGAAGACCCTTCATTGTTCCACTCTTTGCTCTTACCCTGTGTGCATGTGTGTGTATGTGTGTGATGCTAGTGTGCTTCTCACCTATGCACTTGTACCTTCACTTGCTCACGGTCTTCATACTAGTCCTCACATCTCCACGGATTGACATTTCTGAGGTGAATTGCCTCACCTTGGTACTCACCATTGTGCTAGAGTGATAGTTTCCAATTTACATGTCGGTAGATTTTCAACCATAACTCAAAACTGTTTGAAGCACATAAATATTGCGAACTTTGTTTCAATGAATACAACGATTCATGAGTAGGGAAATCATCAATAAAAGTCATGAAGTAAAGGTATCTCCCAAAAGAAGGTGTTTACATAGGACTAAAGACATCTCTATGAACAAGCTACAATCTTTTGGGAAGGAGGAACATTGCAGTTTTCCCAAAATATGGCCTTCACAAACATGTTGACAAGGTGTGCCAAGTTTGGGCAAAGAGGATACCATTTCAAATTTTTGCAAGCATAGAAAAACTAGCAAAATTCAGATGATCAAAGCATGCATGCCGGATCTTTGCATATGAAATAGCATTAGAAGCTTGAACTACACATGTTGAATCATTCACAAATTTTGCAAAGTCTATGAGCTTATGCACCCTATGATACAAAATATCATAAGCAATAATAACATCTCCATTTAAGATATTATGACCTGTACAACTCACATCAACAATTTGAAAACCAAGCGAGTCGTGGCTAATTATGGAATCCACAATAGCTTTTTCTTGATCCTTGGAATATACAATGCACCTGACAATGTAAAAGAACTACCATGAGTAGTATTTAGAATGATTTTACCAACTCCCATTAGATAATAAGAGTAGTTGTTAGGACATGTGAAAGTGTTATCTATAGGGTAGGGCTCAAGGGAATTGAACAAAGTGCACTGTGAGGTAATATGTCTGGTTTCCCCACTATCAAAGTACCAAACATCGGAGTCTATTGCCGACATACACTACTCATGAGAAGATGGGCCAAAATTGCAAAGAGTAGGAAACATCAATTCTTCATTCTACACAAGATTAACATGCTTTGTTTTAGGTGTAGAGGCATATGCAACAACCATTCCAACCTCTTTCTTCTTTGCCTCTTTTGTACCTAGTATTGCACAAATCTTTATGACATGATCCTTTCCCTTAAAGTATTTGCAAACCACTTACTAGTAGATGAGCTCCATTTTTCTTTGCCCTTTTGACTAGCCAAGAAAGCTCCATCTACAACATGCATAATTGATGTGTTCTAGATGGGTAGATCTTCTTGCAACAAAATAGAGACCGAATCTGGAAATGTTAAGGCATTTGGATTTCCTTTCATTATCATCAATCAAAGACTAGAAGCTGAAATCTTATATGAATCAAGAGGACCATTAAGAAAAGTGTGCACAAGTGAAGTACCTAGCAAGAATTCATTAGAAAAAATCAACTACTCCTCCAAAAATTTTATCTTTGTTAGAAAATTTTCCATAGAAACTCCTTCATTCATATGCTCACTCTCTAACTATTTTTAGAGGAGAGCAATACGAGTCTCATATCTTGCTTGGTATAAAGTGGTGAGTGTATTCCAAGCTTCCTTTGCTATTTTGTGAGAGTGAATGTGAGAGAAAATGGCATGTTTGATGGACAAAGCTATCAATGAATGTGCATGAGCAATCCCAAAGAAGTTTCTCTATAGTAGGTGCATCAAGAATCAGAGAATGATCATGAATTTGAAGGTTCTACATAGTCACTATGATACTGCATTCGGAGGCTAGAATGAGTTCAAATCAAAATTTTCATACCACAAAGCGAAGCAATTATGAATCCTAATCACCCCGAGTATGCTCACTAATTTTTGTGCGATCTTGAGACTATGACTAGAGGAGTGTTGATGATGCCCTAGATGAAGAAGCAACCTCGTATGATACCAATCATTGGATTTTGAGGTCTATGGAAGCACACAAACAAAACAATGAAGAAGAAGAAGCTTGGAGCACAACACAATACTAATTGTATTAACAACTAAAAATGTACAAAGATAAGTGATTGGTTAGAGTTATATGGCATACATATAATCCAATGGGAAAAAGCCTCCTAAAGAGGGAAAAAAGGTTCCACGGTGGTCCTAAGTGTATTCACACATCATTACCAAAATATATCAACAAATGCTTCTATTTTTGGATTCAGACTTGAACATGAGAGAGAGCAAGAATTCAAATATCAACCTCTGGGATGAAGTTTTGAGTAAATATAAGAAAGATAAAATACCATAAAAAACCATGGGTGAACTTGGAGATAGGATTAGATTTCAAACAAAATGGGACTCACCCATATTTGCTCTTATGTTTACATATGATGCCAATGTTGAGGAGAAAACCAAGATATATGATGAGAGCCACAAGATACTCAAATAAAAACATGAAGATTAATGAGCCCATAGAAGTTAAAACTTAAAACATGAGAAGAAAGAGCCTAGGAAAGGAACAACTTCAAGCTACTCTCTAACCTAGATAACAAAAAGATAAAAAACATGTATTAGATGACAATGTACTTAAGAGTATCGTACCCATCACATTCAGATACTTGTTAAGAATAGCGAGAGAATTCATAGATGAGATTCTTTATAGCTTGAAAAATAAAGATCAATACATTAGGGGAAAAAATGAATACATTAGAGGATTCAAATTTGCTCAAAAGATGCTTATTTTTGACGATTTTGAGGACTTGATGGTGTTTTGATGCTTTTCTAAGGTTCTTCAAGTCAATGGGATAATTCCAAATAAAAGAGGATCACGATTAGAGTCTAAAGTCTTGGAAAATCACTTCAACCCTACATGCAAGACTTTGGATATCATTAGAGAAGTGTTATTGAATTATTTCATCATTTTGGGAACTTCTTTTGCTTTTGTTAGTTTTCATTTCAATAAATATTGTTCGATATGAAAATTCAAGCTAAGAAAACTATTGAGAAACCATTATAAAGACCTAAATACTTTAAAGAACAAAAGAATCTATAAAAACTAGAACAAAATCAAGTCTAGAAATGCAAGATATTGAAGAAAAGGTGAATTTTTATGAAGAGTTTATTACTCATGCTCAACATCACGACCTTCTCGATAGGAAAACTAAATTAGAATGCGTCTTAGAAAGTATGATGTGAAGTTTTGAGCAATTAAAACCCAAATCATCCCTCTTGAAACATATATTAGCTCTTTGATCCAAAAACAAGAATACGACTATTACAGTATAGTTACCCCACGTTGTAGAGGTCCTACAACAAAACGACCAACAAGATGACAAAATGGTAGATGGTAGAGAGAGAACAACATACCCAACAGATCCATTCTAGAATGCACGTGCTTATTCTTTTATTTAACTGAAGCCATACAACTATGAAGTACCCTTTCGGAGGGGTTTCAAACCTCCTCATGGCATCCCTTTGGCAAGCCTTCAAATAGACCTTAGTCCATGAATTTTAATAACAATTTCCAACCACAAGGTGATAAAAATAATGCTCATGTAACATTGGCATGCACTATGGACCCGAATCCCACACATTGCCTACTAGTGTCCCAGGTTTAATACATGAAAATACCCTATGGAACATTATTCACCAACCAAAATGCATGGCCCAAATCCATGGTATGGAAGGTAATAAAGTGCCCATAAAATTCCAAACAAATTACATATATGAGGGGCAAAGTACATTGCCTGGGAGTATGCCAAGATATACAATCTACTCCTCATATATATAACAGGTTGCCCTTCCTAAAGTATGCTTCTATATGAGAATGCACAAAGTGTGTGGGGATCCCTTATCATCATATACAATCTTTGTAAAGGGTGAAATACATCATGTGTGAATAAATTTTGAGATACATCAAGATCTATCTCATGGGATATACAATATGAATTTGACTCCATAAAAGTGAGTCATACAATGTAGTAAGAATCCATATGCTTTGTTTAACATCCTCAATCTTCACCTTATCATGCTCAACATGCTCCATTTCATCATACTTCCTATCATCATGCTCCACGGATGCTTCAAAATTTGGAATTGCACATGAATTTGCTCAACATTATCAATGAAAATACTCCATATCAAATTATCTTTGTGGCAACCTAGAATATGCATGAATAAGCAAATACTTCCACTAAACATAAACATCATTAGCACATGAGGGAATGATCCACTAACAAAACTCCATAGAACAACAATGTGATCATACTCCACTAAAGAATGAGAATAGTATTAGTACTCATCATATACATCCTATATGCATCTACCCAATCAAGAATCATATAAAGAGTGGCACACGTCAGAGCTACTCTTTTTGTAGTGTTAGGCCATCGGATTATTATTGTAATTTCTCATATATTTTGGTGAAGCAACATAATGGCCTTATTGTTGTAACCTTTTTCTAAATATTAATATAAAAGGGGTTGTAATCATGTCGTTCCATGGGAGATGCACGATGAGTCTGCAGGACTGCATGTGGAGGAGAAAGTGTGGTGTAAACTGCATTGCCCAAACTGTTGTTTTGTTTTGATTCAGTACAATAGCACTACTTGTCAGATAAGTTGCTAGTCTTTGTTTGTGGTAATTAATTATTGAGAAGTTTGGTTGAAAGTTAATGTACTGTAGTTTTGTGATTTCATTACTAGCAAATTATTCAGTGATTGCGATGTAAAGTGATCATATGTGTTTGGACAATAGATGTGGTGACAGATTATTCTAAGTAAAGTAATGCTTAGAGTGGTGTGTTGATTAGTGATTAAAATTGTGAATATAATCAACAAAAGCTCGAGGCACTAAGACATGAACAATAGTTCCTTGTTTCAGTAAGTTGTTGTAGTAATTGATTAATTTGTGGTGTGGGAAAGTATTATAGGGCCTCTGTTTATAGACCCTTATCCATCCCAAGAACCTTGTAAGTTACTCTATCTCTGTTTTCCTACCGGATACAGTTAGTTAGAACAAAGGTTTAAGATTGGTGCTTGCCATGGGGCTTGGAATATAGTTCCTGACATAAGCTTAGTATATGATTTTGAGTGGAGATCTTGTCTTACATGCCTGTAACGTGTTCGGAAGACACCTATCCTAAATGCCAAAATGATAAACATCCTTGGAGAGTAAATAGTATGTTAGGGACACGATCACACAATAATGTTGAAGAGATTCCATCTGAGGGGGAGGGCATATTACGTACGAGTGGAGTATCACCAAAACATTTCTTTAATTCCAGTTTGCAAAGTATATCGAAACTTAGCCCATTATAGTTTGGAGATAGTTTGGTGTCCGGTATTGATACCAAAATTGGTGACATTTCGATGCCTTCTGGTAGTGGTTCAACATCCGATGGTAGTGCCAAATTTAGTGGTGCTCCAGTAACAACATGATCGACCGAAGAAGTTAGTGAAGATACCAATAGGCCTATCGGAATTGTTGAGAAAAACACTGATCGTAGGCCTCGACCAAGTACTCCTATCAAACAATTCGTTAAAGATGAATACCTAAATTTGTGGAGCAACAAGAAGGTCTTCCTTTTCGATTACCTACCAAAAGAGTGGGATCCAGCATGCTTATTAAAGCTTAAAGTCCCTGAAAGCTTGTTTCTTAACCAGAAATTGATAGAGCGAGTAAATAATAGTAAACCAGAGCAACCAAAGAAATCAATAGATAAATGTGGAATAGATCAACGTGTAGAATCATCATATATTGGTGAAGTTGAACAAGTAGTAGACCCAAATTGAGAAGTCATGGTAGACACCCAAAATGAACAATAGAAACAACAGGGCGATCAACGGAGGCAATCCACTCCGGGATTCATGTACACAAAATTTTGTGGCTTTGTTGGTGATGATCCAGATGTGCACGTATGCACTTTCGAAATTAATTATGCAGCATTGAGCAACCTGGAGGACCCAACGTACAAGGCCATAGTGTTTCAATCAACCTCAGTTAATGACGCAACACGTTGGTTGATCGAGTATGACATTAACCATTTTCCACAGTATGACAATGTAAAGAATGCCTTCAACATTTCATACTGAAGAAAAATGCTATAGATATATTTGATTATTTATAGAATAACCGACACAAAATGCATCAAAGCATGCAAGAATATGCTAGTTTATTCCGCACACACTTACGACAACTGCCCCAAGCCCATGCGAATCTCCCTGATGATGTAATTATCAAGTGTTTTATTAACAAACTAAATCCTTAGTTAAAATAGGTTATGATCATCCACTGTGTGGGAGGAATGACTCTGGATGCAGTCATAGCTATGGCACTACAGCTGGAGCATAAAGTTGGCGGCTTCAAAAAAAATTTGGAGTGGCTAAATTCTAGCAAAAGTAAAAGCAATGATCATTTGAAACAGGTTTACTCAAAATGTAAAAACCCTAGCCATGTGGCAATGAACTGTCCCCTTAATCAAGTCCACTATGCCATTTGCGATATAGCTAGTCCCTTAACAAATACCTAACCCTACAATGCAAAGACACATAATTGACTAGCCTTTAATGAAGTTCTTCAAGAATAGTGACAAACAACCGTAAGCTATGTACCACCTCATTTGCGAAATGAGGCATATCCAATGTACAATAATTACAGGGGACCTTGGACAAGAAATTTTGGTCAAAATTGATGGAACCAAGGGCAAATAAGTCGTAGTACAGCTTTACCTCTAGCTTGCTATCATTTTTACGAGGAATTAGGCCACATACATCATCATTGTAAAGAAGAACATGAATACAAAAAATGGAAAAAAGATAGGCAGAGTCCAATGGTAAATATGGTCTACATTACAACAACAAATATGCAAATAGCATTAGCGCAGACCCGATCACGTACCATTCAGTTGTAGAAGTGTTTGAGCTAGGGTTAAAGGAATAGAAACATACATTTTTCAAAGCATCCAAATGGGCTATAGGGAAATGACCAATTTTCCCCGACCCCATACCCGTGCTACGACAAATAGTTGATCACTCAATAGCATTTGCACCCGACTCAACACTAGTATAGCTAGTAACTCTTGGAACAAGTCCATGGCAAGTCTAAGTGTTGGCTTGAGTCTTCAAAAGACATAGAAACTTTAAGCAAATGCTAAAGCCTTGAAGAGTTCACTTGTGAGCTCACCCTTGTAAATTTTGAGTTTTTACTTGATGTAAAAGTGACATAATCTAAAGTGGTTGAATCCACTTGATGAGCACAAAAAGAACTCCACAAATTCGTGATTGAATTAGTTGAAGAATCCATCACTAAAAGGTAGGAGAATTGTTTTAGGCGAGCAAGATTCAAATTCAAATCTTGGCTCTAATCATCACTATATATACACATGGTCTAGTCGTGGGGTTTGCAACACAACTAGCTGAGCTTCATGCCATATCAGAGTGTGATCTCAAGGCACAAAGATGTACTAGTACGTCCATTGTACCTTACATTCGATATAGACGTGTTTTCATGATCATTTGTGATTGTATCTTCATGCCTATGTGAGTGTACTATTCAATGCCATACTCCTCAGCTTTTCAGTCAGATTGCAGAGATGGTTTCTCTAATCGTGGTGCATCATTTTCAATTATTGAACATGGTACATTAGCTGCCTAAGTATAATATATACTCTTAAAATCTCATTGCATTTTGAGTTCACAATCATGAGATATATTCATTTGTAGTCACCTATATCTCTGCATCTTCTACCTCCTGAAAAGTCTAGATCACATACCTGATTTGCTAAACTTATTTCTCTTAGTATGCTTAATCATTTTTGACGAGATAACTCCAAATAGGTTGCATTGCTTCCTAAGTAGATTCCTCTAAATTCTCTCTAATCAATTGTAATCAGAGAATGAGCATTGAGTGAAATACTCAAAGATTCATGACCAAATAGAAAGTTTCTTCATGTTGACTATTGATCAAACTAGTCTGTTTTGATTCAACATTTTTAGAGTAATCTTCCAAAGTACATAGGGTGTCTAAAAAATCCTTTGGCAAGCTAAAAGGGCCCGCTACATATCCTTGGAGTTCATTTGGCTGGTGTAGTGCAAAGTTTCTGCATGACCACTTCATCTTCATCAAGTACAAGTCCTTCTCTTCACAGTGGTATCAGAGTAAGGTTGGACAACATGGCAGATGGATTTCCTTCGTCAATTGACAAATTGGATAGAGGAAACTAATCAATGTGGTTAAGGATGGAAGTTGATCTTCAAGGCAAAAATCTATATGGTTATATAGCTAGAGATGAAGTTATGCCAAGTTTCAGGAATAAAGGCCAACCTACACAAGAAGAGCAAGAAAGATTGAACACATGGTGCTCCAAGGATGCACTTGCAAGGTCTTATCTCCTCAAATCTATCTTAGATTTTTTAATGCCTCACATTAGAAGTTGTAAAACATCTAAGGAAGTGTGGAATGCACTTGAAGCCTTCTTCTCTTCAAGTACAAAGGCTAGGAAGCATCAACTATGGCTGGACTTTAAAACTCCCAAGAAAGCTCCCAAACAAAATGTGACTCATTTTGTCACAAAGCTCAAGGACATAGCAGATTAGTTGGGAAGCATTGGAGAGGTAATAGAAGAAGAGAAAATTGTAAGACAGGTCATCAATGGCTTAAAGGAAGATGACAAGTGGGAAGCATTCACCACAGCTATGGATCTATACATGGATATGCATGTACCAGATTTCAATACACTCATAGGACAATTGCTTACTCAAGAGGCCAAGCTTATCAAGAATGGAGAAGGATCCAAAGGTAATAAATCTTTTGCTTTGTATCCTGATAAAAGCAATTCCAAAGAGAATAAAGGCAGAGGAAAGAAAGTGGATGATGAAGCAGACACATATCAAGCTAACTATGCAGGTAGAGGAAGGCATGGTAGAGGTAGAGGTAGAGGAGGAAGAAAAGGTAGAGGGAGATCCCAAGTCTCTAATCCATGTTCTATTTGTGGATTAACTAATCATACAACTAAAAATTGCTTTAGGAATTCCAGGAATCAAAGAGGCAGAGGCTACAATAGAGGAAGTTATGGCTACTCTAGAGGAAGGACCAAAAATTCAATGGCTACCACAACAATTACAACCATTCAAACTATCAAGGAAGCAATAGAGGAAGAAGAGACTTCAATAACTACACAGAAGACTCAAATCAAGAGGACTCATTGCTAAGCATGAATATGGCAATACCTCAAGGTAAATCTCATGAGCATGTTTTCTTCATAGAGTCAGGTTGTTCCAATCATGTGGCAGGAAATGTGGCCCTCCTATCAAATTTAAAAGATCCAAGGAACAAGCATGAAGTGCAAACAGGTGATGATACAAGGCATCTCGTGGAGAAGATAGGAAATGTAAAAGCACCTGATAGAAACATCAACCCTACTTAGCAAGGTACCCTATGTCCCTACCATCACAAGGAACTTGATAAGTGTAGGATAGATTGTGGAGAAAGGCCTACAAGTTAGGTTCACAAAAGGAGGAGCATTTGTTGAAGATCCAAGTCAAGGATTCATGAGAATTGTGATGGAGAAAAGATAGGTAGATTATTCACATTTGAATTACAAGACACTAGGAACATTGCTCTCTTTAATTATGGTAGTCAGACACTCACAAAATTGGAAGTATGGCACAAAAGGTTAGCACATATTGGTGAAAGATCATTAAAGCAAATCTGCAGGGACCAAAGTGTACTAGGACTCCCTAATTTGTCAAAACAACACATGATTTATAAGTGTAGTGCATGTCAATTTGGAAAGTCTCGCAGGCTACCATTCATGAAGAAAGGATATATGCATGGGGATCTCTTGGATTTGGTTCATACAGATGTATTGGGACCTAGCAAGGATGCTTCAATATCTGGATCAAGGTATTATGTCTCCTTCATTGATGATTACGGTAGATGGACTATACTATACTTTATGAAACACAAAGATGAATTCTTTTCATGCTTCAAAAGATATTTAGCCCTTGTGGAGAATCAAATAGGTAAAACATTAAAAAGGCTAAGGTCAGATGGAGGGGGAGAGTACTTCTGCCATGAATTTGACTCTTTTCTTCAAGAGGGGGGAATCAAAAGAGATATTACTACAAGGTACACTCCTGAGCAAAATGGAGTGGCTGAGAGAAGGAATACAACAATTGTTGACGCTGCAAGCTCTATGCTAAATGAGAAGCACTTACCTAATTATTTATGGGTTGAGGTTGTATCCACAACTACTTATTTGATCAATATGTTACCTTCAAAATCACTTGATGGCATGACACTATATGAGGCTTGGAATGGAAGAAGACCAATTTTGCATCATTGTAAGATTTCTGGACGTATTACTTATGCTCATGTTCCTTCATAGGTTAGAGGGAAGATGGATCCAAAAGTAGAAAGGTGTGTATTCATTGGATATGACAAAAACCAAAAGGGCTACATATTATATAACCCAACAACCAAAGGATTCTTGGTGAGTAGAGATGTCATGTTTGATGAGAATAGTTCTTGGTATGAAGATTCATGCAGGAAGATCAACTTACCTTATGATCTTGAGGGCGATTTTCCAAAACTTGTCAGGGACAACCCTCCTAAAATTGGAGAGCAAAATACCTCAGAAGATGATGAGCAAGTCGGATTGAAAAACTCAAAATGTGGAAGTCTAAAGGTAAAGCTAAAATGCAGGAACTTGGACAAGAGGCAGAATCATCACATCATGGACCAAAGAGGTCCATGAGAAAGAAAAGAAAGCTAGAGAGGTATGGCCTTGATACTTCTCTAGTTACTAAACATTCAATCTATCTAGCACAAGACATAAATCAAGAGGAACCCTCAACATTTGAGGAAGCAAAGAAGAAATCAGAGTGGAGGCATGCAATGGAAGAAGAAATTGATTCTCTTAAAGAAAATAACACTTGGGAATTAGTTCCCAAGACTTCTTCAATGAAAGTGATAGGCTCAAGATGGATCTAGCAATTGAAGAAGAACTCAGATGGCTCCATTAACATGTATAAGGCAAGGCTTGTGGCAAAAGGCTTTGCACAAACTCAGGTAATTGATTATGAGGAGATCTTCTCTCCTGTGGCAAAGATGCCTACCATTAGAGTCTTGCTTAGTATTTCTTCTTCCAAGAATTGGAAGATACTTTAATTGGATGTAAAAAATGCACTTCTTAATGGATGGATAAGAAAAGAGGTGTATATGGCACAACCACCTAGTTTTGAGAATCAAATACATCTTGATTATGTGTGTAAACATAATAAAGATCTATATGGAATCAAACAAGCCCCAAAGGCTTGGTATCATAGGCTTGTTTCATTCTTATAGGATAAAGGATTTCAACCTAGCAAGGTAGATCTATCACTCTTCATCAAAAGAAAGTAATTCTGAAGTCATCTATTTGTGTGTGTATGTGGATGATATTATACTTACAGGAAACGATGAAGATGGGATAAAGAAGATCAAGGAGCAGATGCAAGAAGAGTTCAAGATAAGTGACTTGGGATCACTTACATACTTCCTAGGATTGGAAGTGGTATACAAAGATCATGGTCTATTCCTTACTCAAAGGAAGTACATTAGAGGCTTGTTGACAAAGTTAAAGATGCAAGATTCTACGATGCAGGTACTCCAATGGAGATTAATCATAAACTGAGCTCACATGAAGGTGAACTCATAGCACATGTCACAAGTTATCAAAGCCTTGTGGGTAGTTTGAACTATGTCGCATTGAGACGAGGAGATATATGTTATAGTGTGTTTAACAAATCTAAATTAGCATGAGTGTAGAGCCCTAACCGGTTGAAACGAAAGGTGCAAAGTATTTTTTCTCTTACGGTTCAAAGGATGAATTTAAAATCTTAAGGTGCAAAAGTAAAGAATTAAAAGGAAAGGTGAAGGTATGGAAGGCCGCGTACGCAAAGGTGGAAATAGGCCGCCCAATCAAAAATTTTATTTTGAAAGTCACTCTTGTTCTAAAGTCACTACAGGACAAAGTAGCGAGTCGTTGAGGACCAGTTCAAAAGACAATCTTGGGACATTGAAAGGGCACCAAGATTGTATTGCAGTTAGAGTGCGCGAACCGGCGGACTAAACAAAAGAAGGACAAAGGCTATTCTTGGATACATTGAGAGCTAGGAGCAAGGGAGAGCTTCAGAGGAAGCAAGAGAGGAAGCAAGAAGAGCCACCAGTGTGCGACGACACTCAAGAGTGCAAGAGGTGTCAAGAGGAAGGTGTGCAGAGAAGGCGGGTTGGATTCCAAGAGTCCCAAGGTCTATTGTGTGTGTGCGCCGTGATACCAATTCCTTAGCTTGGTGGAAGGTTAGTGCAAGGTGTGCACAAGGGAAGCGGGAAGCAAGTGAAGGATTGGTGCAGGAGAGGCCGCTGCCAGAGGACTTGAGATAATTGGTCTTCAGTAATTGATATTCTCTGAAGTTGTATTTAGTCATTGATTAGACTGTGTGCAGTCATTGTAATTGTTGAAAGATAATCAATATTCAAGGTTTCCAAGAGTATTCCTTTGCAGAAGTTCTCACTGTTATTCCATTTTCATCATCTCCTTTTTCTCCTACAAACCCTCAAACTCCTTCTTGTCCACGAATCCCCAACAAATTTGGCATGCACGGTGGGACATCCAAGGAGCTTTGAGCATAGGAGACTATATATTGCCATTGGAGGACAATATTCCAGTGTCGACAACATTACTCCAGTGGGCCAAAAGGTACATACTTTTATCAAGTGTCTCATTTTAAGTGGACTATGAATAGCTCATGACTGCGACCCGGTCACAAACCTTGAGGATCAAGTGCAAGCAGACAAGAAGAAAGACGAACAGAAGATCATCGAGTCCACTTTCATCGACTTCATCGGTAGGAAGCATGGCAGGACAGGTGGACCTAGAAATCTTGCTCTCCAGATTAAACATAAAATTTCCCTCCTTCAGAGGTTTAGCCCATGAGGACCCAGATGAGCACATTCGAAGATTTCTTGCATTATGTAAGACTAGGGGGCTAATGGGTAGGGAAGATGCTTTCTTGATACTCTTCCCCGCCACATTGGAAGGTCTGGCAGACAAGTGGTTTAGCCAGTTTGCTGAAAATCACTTTACCTCTTGGGATTTGATGAAAGAGGCTTTTAAGAATCAATTTCAGCATGGCAACACGGCTGAGATCATTATAGAAGAATTGGAAAACTTGAAGTTGGGTCCAGGAGAGAAGTTCCCCGAGTTCGTGACCAGGGCCAAAGCACTAATGGCTAAACTACCGGATCCACCACACGACTTCTTTGTCAAGAAGTGGTTAGCAAAACCTCTACATGTGGTCACCCAATGCAAAATAAAAGAGTTAGTGCTACCTACTGCCTCTGTTGAGGAGTTCATCAATACGGCCACCCGCTTGGAACAGATAAGGCACCAGTATGGTGCAACTTCTTCCCAACCATCATATGGTGCAGAATTGGAGGACCCAGTGAGCCAGTTAAGAAGGGAACTGGAGGGCTTGAAAAGGAATAAGCCCTACACAGAGGAGGAGACTACTGTAGCTCACCTGAGAAGAGAGATTGAAGCCCTCAAGCTCCAAAAGGAAGAGGAAGCCCAAGCAGAAGAACTAGCTCAGCTGAGACAGGAATTGCAAGAACTCAAAGGAGGCGGCATTAAAAATGGACTCTGGTGCTCCATGTGCAGCAAGCAAGGGCACATAGTAAGTGAATGTCCTATGCTAAATGTGACTTGTCAATTATGCAGGAAGATTGGGCATGAGGCCCATGAATGCCAAGTAAGGGGAATGCCGACAATGACATACTGGACACAAGGAGGGCTCTTGCCACCAGCAAATGTAATGGCAGCAGCAGCAAACCAAGGTAATAACTATAATCCTAGACCGAGAACTAACTTTGCAAATGGGCCTAGAAGGCCAATTATTTGCTTCAGATGTGGAGAATGTGGGCACTACCAATCTAGGTGCACCCTCCCAGAAAATGCACCTCCTTGCAGGAACTGTCTAGAGGCGAGGGATCACTATACAAACTGTTGTCCTAAGAATCAAGCCTCTACTTCCGGACCCCATCTCCAAATGATCTCTGTATTCAAGGAGGAAACATTACCTCAGGTGAATGAACCCTCACCATCCACTAGAGTGGTACAATTAGAAGAACTCGAATCTTTTGCAGTACAGACAAGAAGCAAGGGAACGGCAAAAGTGGTAGAAAATCAAGAATTAATAATTAAGGAATTGAACAAAGACAGAGTTGCAATTGAAGACAAAGATACTACAAGTGCAGACACAAACCACAATGAATGTCTCATAGGCACCAGTGATGCCATTGGGCATGCCTTCAACAGGGCTCAAGAAGAGTTTGGCAAAGCAAATGAAGCTCACTCTCTTAAAGAGTTAGAGGCTTCAAAACTACTCAAGTCAATGAAGAAGGAGGTTAGTATTTTTGATTTAATAAAGATGGATGGGAAATTCAGGTCAGAATTATTGCAGATAATTGATGAGGCTTCTACTACAAGCTTAGTGGCCAAGACTGCTATCTTACATAAAGGGATAATTAAGGGGGAAGCACCCCTTACAGATTATAAAAGTCCTCGGCTTACAATATCAATCAAGGGTCATGAATTTCAAGGTGTTATTGTAGATGGTGGTTCTGGCATTAACTTGATGCCTGAACATACCATGAAAAGGATTGGACTCCACCCTTCAAGACCTGCAAATTTCACGGTTACTTTGGCAGATCAGAGCAAAGTAAGGCCCTTGGGGGTAATCCCAAAAGTTCCACTTGAAGTACAAGGTAATCTATTCATTCTGGATTTTGTGGTTTTAAGATTGCCCCAGGTTGAAGGAGGATTTCCTCTCTTAATTGGAAGACCTTGGCTGAGGCATGCCAGTGTCATTCATGATTGGGGTAAGGACACTATGTGGGTACAAAAGAAAGGGCAGGAGCTGACACAAATTCATTTAGAAGAAGGCCCAGACAATCAAGGAAACACTAGTATGATGCAAACAGTGAGCATTTGCATGGAAACAGAAGCGGAGGATCAACCCCAAATAGATTTTGAGGAAGAAGAGGATATTTTAAGTTGGCTTCAAGCCGGCAACTCTTCTTCTTGTTTTGGAATTTTTCTTGATAATCCTGGCACGATTGAAGGCTATGATGAAGACAAGGGAAAGGTCCAGGTTGATGGATTGGGAGAGCCCATCACTGACCACAGAAGGGGCAGGAAGATACCCCTCAAATACAAATTGGAGGAGGATGTGTCAACCCCAGATAACGAAGTTTCCAAAGCTAAAAACAAGGTAAAAAATTCTGAGGTTGAATGTTCTTTCCCAATTCAAGAAATCCCTGCAGGATGGATGCAGGACAAGGAGGAACACATCGAAGTCCAAAATACACCTGCTTATGAAGCAATGCACGAAAAGCTAGTAGAAGAAGACAAGGAAGCAGATGCACACGAAGATAATATGGTAATAAGAAATCCGGTCCAAGAAATACACTTATGCACTCAAAACAATAATCAACCAGTTCTGGTGGCCACTTGGTTGTGGAGCCACCCACAGCTCCTGGAAAAGGTAAAATCATTCTTGACCCAGTATGCAGATGTTTTTGCCTGGCATTATAAAGACTTAGAAGGAGTGCCTGCATCTTATGGAGAGCACAGAATTCCTTTGGTTGATGGAGCCAGACCCATCAGAGGAAGGAGTTATAGACTTAATCCAAAGTATGCCGAAGCTGTCTATGTGGAAATCCAAAAGATGGAAGATGCAGGAATCATCATTCCTGTGGAACACTCAGAGTGGCTCTCGCCTATGGTTATAGTACCAAAGAAGAATACTAATAAAATCAGAATTTGCGTGGACTTTAGAGCTCTCAACAAGGTGACCATTCCAGATGGGTTCCCTATGCCTTTTGCAGAACAGGTCATTGAAGAAGTGGCTGGGCATGCATTATATAGTTTTATGGATGGATTCAGTGGCTATAATCAAATATCAATACATCCAGAGGATCGTGAAAAGACTGCTTTTATCACACCTTGGGGAACATATGTGTATGTAAAAATGCCATTTGGGCTCAGAAATGCTCCAGCCACCTTTAACAGAACGGTCAATCTCATTTTTGGCCCCCTATTGCTGGAATCACTTAGAATCTTCATGGATGACTTCTCTTCATTTTCAGGATCTCACAAGGAAACTCATCTAGATTTTTTGGACTAGCACTTGAGGCAGCTACATAATATTTTCCAAAGATGCAGAGAAACTAAGTTAAAGCTCAATCCAAATAAATGTCATTTCCTTGTGACAGAAGGAACCCTTTTAGGACATGTGGTATCGGCTAAAGGTATGGCCCCAGATCCTGACAAAATTCTTTCTATATTAAAGTTACCTAAACCTAAATCTCCTAAAGAGATCCAGAGTTTCTTGGGGCATACCGGTTATCATAGAAGGTTTATAAAAATGTATGCAGAGATAGCTAGACCTCTGACTAGACTCACAGGTAAGGAAGTACCTTTCAAATGGGAAGAAGAGGAGGAAAAGGCATATCAGACATTGCGGTCAAGGTTGGTGTGTGCTCCTATCTTGGTCACACCCGAGTGGTCAAAAATCTTTCATATACATGTCGATGCCAGCGCATATGCGGTAGGGGCAGTTTTGACCCAACCCAGTGAAGAATTTAAAGTGGACAGGCCAATTCAATATGCAAGTAGAATCTTGACCAAGGCTGAGAGGAATTACAGTACTACTGAAAGGGAAGCCCTGGCAATGGTCTTTGCCGTCCAAAAATTCCGTCATTACTTACTGGGGGTAAAATTTATTATTATATCAGATCACCAACCACTAAAATATCTACTCAACAAGCCCCAGGCCACCGGTAGAATATGGAGGTGGTTATTGTTGTTCCAAGAATTTGATTTTTCTGTAGTCCATAAACCAGGGAAAGACAATGTTATGGCGGATCACCTATCCAGAATAAATATGATGAATCAATCTAGTGGAATCAATGATGACTTTCCAGATGCTCATTTGTTTGCTGTAAAAGCTCACGGTTGGTATTACGACATTAAAAATTTCATTAAAACTGGATTGTATCCAGAAAAGGCTAGTGCTGTACAAAAGAAGAGCCTGCTCATCAAGAGTAGACCATATACCTTCATCGAGGATAAATTGTACAAACAGGGCAAAGATGACCGGTTCAGGAAGTGTTTGGAAGAAGAAGAAGTGAGGGAAGTCCTTCACTCTGCACATGAAGGAACAGGTGGTGGGCACCTCCCAGGACATATTATGAGTCAGAGGATACTGGATGCGGGTTTATGATGGCCTACACTTTTCAGGGATGCAGATGAAT
Organism: Ceratopteris richardii; assembly: GCA_020310875.1. Classification (NCBI taxonomy): domain Eukaryota; kingdom Viridiplantae; phylum Streptophyta; class Polypodiopsida; order Polypodiales; family Pteridaceae; genus Ceratopteris; species Ceratopteris richardii. The sequence goes on from CM035437.1 coordinate 109,094,764, forward strand.
GGGGTAAGGCATGTGATATTTGCCAAAGGTGTGGACCTAAGCCAACAAAGCAGAGAAATAACCCCTTGGTTATTTCCACCTCCTGGCAACCATTTGAGAAGTGGGGGCTAGATTTTGTAGGGCCCATCTACCTTCCCGCTTTTCCAAAAAGAGAAAAATATCTCCTGATAGCTACAGATTATGCAACAAAGTGGGCTGAAGCTATTGCCTCCACAGACTGCACTGCCCAAACTGTTGCTGATTTCATTTATAGTAACATCATTTGCAGGTTTGGTTGTCCACTTGAAATTTGTACTGATCAAGGTACCCATTTTGTCAATAAAGTCCTGCAAGAAATCTTCAACAGGTATAGAATTCTTCATAGGACCTCTTGTGCTTACTATCCACGAGCAAATGGTCAGGCTGAGTCCACAAATAAGGTTTTAATTGCAATGTTAAGAAAGGAGTGTATGTTGCAACCCACTTCATGGGGCATTGCGTACCTAGGTACACTTTGGGCATACAGGTTAGCCTACAAAGAGGCCACGGGATATTCCCCATTCCAATTGGTCTATGGCATATTACCCATCGAGCCCTTTGAATTTTTACACGGATCACCTAAGATAGCGTTCATGCAGGGAAAGAAGGATTGTGATACCTCTCAGAGGATAGGAGCACTACATAAAGTGGAGGAGATTCGTCTACTTGCGACCAAACAATTGATAGAGACTCAGATAAAAAGAAAGGAGGCTCATGACATAAATTTATGGCACCACAGCTTGAAGCCAGGTGATTTAGCTCTATTACACAGGCCACAAATTTATAATCAAACCAAAGGGAAATGGATCCCTCAATGGGAAGGGCCTTTTCGCATTACAAAGATGCTGCAGTGGGGTGCTGTGCAATTAGAAACTCTGGCTGGCGACACCCTACCCTTGGTAAACATCTCCAGACTCAAGGGTTACCACCAAATGCAATAAACCTTGCATTTTCATTATTTTGTTCCTAAGTGTTTTGGAATGCTTTATAGGTACAAATAATAGGTTGTTTGTCCTAATAAGTAGAAATAACCAATAAAATGCTCACGGATTTTTCTTTTTGGGCGCCATTTTCTTTGTTGCTCAGTGCACCACTCAAAATTAACCAAAATTCTTTGTTAAATAAAGTAGGCGCATATTTTTTGGATGGCCTTTAGATCTGCAAACTACTTTCAATCATACCCCTATCTTTGTTCACTTCTTGAGCGGATGTTAATTAAAGTTTGCTTCTCCACTCTTTTGGAAACTCTTTTATGCTGATCCATTCACTTCTGAGAGGTCATTCTTCGTTTCCCCTAGCTATATAATATGGCTTTCTCTTCATACCTGCTCCCCTCAACATCAGAATTCCGTACTATCATCATTGCTCAGGCCAATTTGTGCTGTAGAAGAATAAGCTAGGGAAGAAGGAAGAAGCTGTATTTACCCTCTCCTCCAAACCCCTCAGCACCACCTCAATACTCCCCCGCCTGCAACCCTCGGACCCCGCCTCCAAACACCTCGGACCCCCCTGCAACCCACACGGCGACCCCCACTCAACCACCTCCTCTCAACCCCTTCCTAGGCAAACCCCGCTCCACCCGGCCACCACACCGCCCCTCCATACTCCCCCGCTTCCAACCCCCTCAACCCCCCTCCACACCCTCCCCCCATACTCCCCCGCCTCCAACCCCCTCCACCCCCCTCCACACCCTCCGCCTCCAACCCCCTCAGCACCCCCTCCACACCCTCCGCCTCCAACCCCCTCAACCCCCCTCCACACCCTCCGACTCCAACCCCCTCAACCCCCCTCCACACCCTCCGCCTCCAACCCCCTCCACCCCCCTCCATACCCACCCGCCTGCGCCCCTCCATACTCCCCCGCCTCCAACCCCCTCCACCCCCCTCCACACCCTTCGCCTCCAACCCCCTCAACCCCCCTCCACATCCTCCGCCTCCAACCCCCTCAACCCCCCTCCATACCCACCCGCCTGCGCCCTCCATACTCCCCTGCCTCAGACCCCCTCAACCCCCCTCCATACCCACCCAATCCCCTCAACCCCCCTCCACACCCTCCGCCTCCAACCCCCTCAACCCCCCTCCATACCCACCCGCCTGCGCCCTCCATACTCCCCCGCCCCCAACCCCCTCAAACCCCCTCCACACCCTCCGCCTCCAACCCCCTCAACCCCCCTCCACACCCTCCGCCTCCAACCCCCTCAACCCCCCTCCAACCCTCCCCCCATACTCCCCCGCCTCCAACCCCCTCAGCAACCTCTCCACACCCTCCGCCTCCAACCCCCTCCACCCCCCTCCACACCCTCCGCCTCCAACCCCCTCAACGCCCCTCCATACTCCTCCGCCTCCAACCCCCTCAAACCCCCTCCACACCCTCCGCCTCCAACACCCTCAACCCCCCTCCACACCCTCCGCCTCCAACCCCCTCAACGCCCCTCCATACTCCCCCGCCTCCAACCCCCTCAACCCCCCTCCATACCCACCCAACCCCCTCAACCCCCATCCACACCCTCCGCCTCCAACCCCCTCAACCCCCCTCCATACCCACCCGCCTGCGCCCTCCATACTCCCCCGCCTCCAACCCCCTCAAACCCCCTCCACACCCTCCGCCTCCAACCCCCTCAACCCCCCTCCACACCCTCCGCCTTCAACCCCCTCAACCCCCCTCCAACCCTCCCCCCATACTCCCCCGCCTCCAACCCCCTCAGCAACCTCTCCACACCCTCCGCCTCCAACCCCCTCCACCCCCCTCCACACCCTCCGCCTCCAACCCCCTCAACGCCCCTCCATACTCCCCCGCCTCCAACCCCCTCAAACCCCCTCCACACCCTCCGCCTCCAACACCCTCAACCTCCCTCCACACCCTCCGCCTCCAACCCCCTCAACGCCCCTCCATACTCCCCCGCCTCCAACCCCCTCAAACCCCCTCCACACCCTCCGCCTCCAACCCCCTCAACCCCCCTCCAACCCTCCCCCCATACTCCCCCGCCTCCAACCCCCTCAGCAACCCCTCCACACCCTCCGCCTCCAACCCCCTCAACCCCCCTCCACACCCTCCGCCTCCAACCCCCTCAACCCCCCTCCACACCCTCCGCCTCCAACCCCCTCAACCCCCCTCCATACCCACCCGCCTGCGCCCTCCATACTCCCCCGCCTCCAACCCCCTCAACCCCCCTCCACACCCTCCGCCTCCAACCCCCTCCACACCCTCTGCCTCCAACCCCCTCAACCCCCCTCCACACCCTCCGCCTCCAACCCCCTCAACCCACCGCAAGCCCCCTCTCCCTCCCACCCCTCAACCCCCATCGACCCCTCTACCCCCCTGCCCCGTCGTCGCCCGCCCCACCCCACCCCCTCCCAGCAACTCAACCCCCGCACACCTCAACCCCCTCCCTCCCCCTCGACCCCTCCATCCCCCTCCATCCCCCTCGACCCCTCCACCCCCCCATCCCCCTCGGGCTCCACAGTCAACCGCCCCCTCATCCAAAACAACCTCAACCCCCTCTGCCCCGCTGCCCCGCCATCTACCTCCTCTCCCTCAACTCCCGCACGCCCCCACTCCCTCCCTCCCCCTCAACCCACTGCAAGCCCCCTCTCCCTCCCACCCCTCAACCCCCATCGACCCCTCTACCCCCCTGCCCCGCCGTCGCCCGCCCCACCCCACCCCCTCCCAACAACTCAACCCCCGCACACCTCAACTCCCTCCCTCCCCCTCAACCCACCGCATGCCCCCTCTCCCTCCCACCCCTCAACCCCCATCGACCCCTCTGTACCGCTGCCCTCGCCGTCGCCCGCCCCCCCCCCCCCACCCCCTCCCTCCACCTCAACACCGAAGCCCCCTCTCCCTCCCTCCCCCTCGACGCACCACAAGCCCCCTCTCCCAACCGCCCCCCCTCATCCAAAACACCCTCAACCCCCTCTGCCCCGCTGCCCCGCCGTCGCCCGCCCCACCCCACCCCTCCCAACAACTCAACCCCCGCACACCTCAACCCCCTCCCTCCTCCTCGACCCCCCCGCGCGCCCCCTCTTCCTACCACCCCCTCCACCCCCTCTCCACCATCTGCCTCGCCGGCAGCGCCTCATTCCAACCCCCTCAACCCCTCAACCCCTCTGCCCCGCCGTCTCCAGACCCACCCCACCCCCTCCCACCACCTCAACCCATCAAGCCCCACCCCCTCCATCCCATTCGATTCCCTGCACACCCCCTACCCCTCCCACCCCCTCCCCCACCGACTGCCCCCGCCGTCAACTACCTCCCTCCACTCCCTCTACCCCCACCGCCTAACCCCTCCGCTATCCCGCCACAGACACATCCTCTGTCCCCACCCTCTTTAATTCCCCTCCCCCTGCATAGGCTTTCTTTTGCTCCACTTCTTCTCCCCATTTCCATCAATGGCTGACCCCTCCGCTCCGGGTGATATTTCCGATCCTCCGTCCCAGCTTCCTCCAAACCATCACAATCACTCCTCTCCCACCTCCGAGATTCCTTCTAACCATCCCAATCCACCTCCTCCCTCATCGGCAGAACAATCTGTTCAAGCTAACCCAACGCCTCCTACTGCCCTTCTTGATATTCCTATTTATTCCATACACTCTGATTCCACCGACCTTTATTCCCCTCCTCCCATCCCTCACCCTCCTTCTCTTTCCCCATCTGTGTCTCATTCCTCACACCCATCTTCGCCAACCGGTGATTATATGCGCCTGTTTCTTCCCCTTGACTTAAACCTGCAAATCCGTATGCATTTATCCCTACCTACCATTGCCCTTCGTCAAATGTTTTCCATTGAGGATCTTCAGCAAGCGGGCCTGTGGGGCTTGGCTAATGTTTTCTTCAATAACCCCGCCAATTTTACCCAGGTTTATGAAGCTATCCGCCTCTTCCCTCATTTTAGAACCGACACTCTCTTCATCCTAGACATTGCCGCCAGTATTGGGTCCCCCCTATTACATTTTCGTGCTCCCCCTTTCCTATACTCTGGACTGTCCGCCTCGGCTACTATTGCCTTTTGTACCACACACTTTCAAAGTAATGCTAGGTTTTCACTCCGCATGACCACCCTTCTCAATGCGTTCATCTTTTTCTTCTTACTGCGTAGTCCCACTTCTTCGCTTCCCTGGTCAGATATTCGTATCGCCGATCCGCTTTTCTGCTTTCTCCATAGCCGTCCTTACCCTTACGCAACCCTCATTTATAGTTCCTTGACTTTGCGCTCCCGTCGACTCCGCGAGGCTATCTCTAGAGGCTCTCATGCATTTTCCATCTATTCTGCACCCTTCTTAGCTTGGCTCTATCACATTCCCGCGCAATCTGCCCACAATGTTGCTTATCTCCCTACCAACCCTGGGCTACCGTCCATTGCTCCCTCTCCCTCCCCCCCTCTAATCTCAATTGACTCAGCTTCCGCATCGACACCCGCATCCGCACCCCCTGATGTCCCCTCCTTCCCTCCCCAATCTTCTTCACCTATCCCTCCTGCATCTACCACTTCTCCATCCATGACTACCCCCCCTGACGTCCCCTCCTTCCCTCCCCCATCTTCTTCCCCTATCCCTCCTGCATCTACCACTTCTCCATCCATGCCTACCCCTCCCCTTATACCTAGACCTCCCCTCTCTTCAGCTTTCACGCCACTCATTCAAACACAACTCAACCCTCAAAACCCCACCTGTATGCCCCCACTTCCCCCGGATTCCACCTCACCCCCTATCATTAATATCCCTGTCAGTCAACCACTTCCCTCCCCCAATCCTCCCCTTCCCAATCCATCTTCCACTACAACCCTTCCTCCTCCTCCGCAGGTTATTCCCCCTTCCCCTCCCCCTCCTACTCCAACGGCCACTCCCCCTCCGCATTTTGACCTCCCATCAACCCCTTCCTTTTTGCAATTACTACAGGACGCGAGTGTAGTCGCTCTCGCAATGCTCAGGCCTCCCAGATTTCCTTGGATTCGGTATCGGCCGCCGCTTCGGTTCATCAACAGTATATCTCAACAATAGAAAACATCAATCGCATGGCCAACTCTCAATGGCACTCACTCAACGAAACGGCGCGATTGCTCAAAGAAGAGAGAGATCATTATCGCGACATGGCCGACTCTGCGTTGAAAGCCTTAGAAGATCTTCAGAATCGCTCCAACTTAGGGCTTTGTGCTAATGCTGCATGCCGACATATCCACCAGGAAAGGGATAATCTTAGGCAATGCCTTAGTTCGCTACAGCATACGATCGAACAAGCTTCTGCTCCTTTGCCCCCCTCTCCACCAACCTCGGCTGACAATCTCAATCAACCTACACAATAAATTGCCATCCACAGTATAAATAAATTGCTCATCCACAGTCATAATAATTGCTCTTAGATTTCATTATCGCTTTGTCAATAATTTACTCCTCCCTTTGATTTCTAAATAATTCTTGTAGGGTGCCTTATACTTTTTCTTAACTAAATAATATACACACCCTTTACCTCTTTTTCTTGCCTCAGTTTCGTTGTTTTCATGTCTGTGTCTTTGCAATTTCTCAGTTTTGTATTGCTGTTGTCTCTCCGGGACGGAGAGATCTTTAGGTGGTGGGCATCTGTAGAGCCCTAACCGGTTGAAACGAAAGGTGCAAAGTATTTTTTCTCTTACGGTTCAAAGGATGAATTTAAAATCTTAAGGTGCAAAAGTAAAGAATTAAAAGGAAAGGTGAAGGTATGGAAGGCCGCGTACGCAAAGGTGGAAATAGGCCGCCCAATCAAAAATTTTATTTTGAAAGTCACTCTTGTTCTAAAGTCACTACAGGACAAAGTAGCGAGTCGTTGAGGACCAGTTCAAAAGACAATCTTGGGACATTGAAAGGGCACCAAGATTGTATTGCAGTTAGAGTGCGCGAACCGGCGGACTAAACAAAAGAAGGACAAAGGATATTCTTGGATACATTGAGAGCTAGGAGCAAGGGAGAGCTTCAGAGGAAGCAAGAGAGGAAGCAAGAAGAGCCACCAGTGTGCGACGACACTCAAGAGTGCAAGAGGTGTCAAGAGGAAGGTGTGCAGAGAAGGCGGGTTGGATTCCAAGAGTCCCAAGGTCTATTGTGTGTGTGCGCCGTGATACCAATTCCTTAGCTTGGTGGAAGCTTAGTGCAAGGTGTGCACAAGGGAAGCGGGAAGCAAGTGAAGGATTGGTGCAGGAGAGGCCGCTGCCAGAGGACTTGAGATAATTGGTCTTCAGTAATTGATATTCTCTGAAGTTGTATTTAGTCATTGATTAGACTGTGTGCAGTCATTGTAATTGTTGAAAGATAATCAATATTCAAGGTTTCCAAGAGTATTCCTTTGCAGAAGTTCTCACTGTTATTCCATTTTCATCATCTCCTTTTTCTCCTACAAACCCTCAAACTCCTTCTTGTCCACGAATCCCCAACAATGAGGAAGTTGTGCGTATCTTCTCAAGAACTCATTTAAGAGATGAGTGAGGGATGGAGTGGGATTTAGAGAGTTTACCCACTGTAGGAATGCCTCTCTACTGTGTTGGGAAAAATGTTTTAGGTAAAATAAGTTATGTAATTCCTTCCCGAATTCAGCCCAAGCCTTTGCTATGTGGACTAAAATAGATGCCAAGATAGATCCTAAAACTACCTGTATGAAGTAATGTGTAAAAATATCTTCTAGTAGTATATAGACCTATGCTTGCTCCTCAAATACATCTAGGTATTCTATCACATTTAGACCCGTGAATCTACCTTTTTCTCTCAAAACCACTTGGACTACCCGAGCCCCCTGTTCCTCTACTTCCTTGAACACTTCCTCCATCTCTCTTCTCTAGTCTCTCTTAGAGATTAGAATGATGTCCAGTGTGAGTGGCTCTACTATCTCTCTTAGCTCAGAGTAGATCTCAAAGAAGAAACTCGATGGGTCACGAGCCAGGAGGTGGGGCTCAGCCTAAACGCTCTCTACCTAGACCAGAATGTGATCTAACTCACTTGTTCTTTGGATTTCTTGACTTGAATTTTAGTTGAATATTTCACTTGATCTTGAACTTGATTTGATCTTTGATTTATTACTTAATTTTCTCTTAATTTCCCTTTCCTCCTCTCTCTTTAATTCCCAAAATTCTCAATATGTTTTTCCCCTCTTTCTTATGATATTTTTCTAATGTTCCTAATGTTTTCCCTCAGCTGCAAAAAGTGAAACTTCCTAGTCTAAGCAGGAATAAAAAGAGTGCACAGGTGCATGAATTAAGCTAATGCAGAATGTGAATGCTCAAGCTTAGGCAAACAAATCACTCATTCTGGTTTAAAAGTGTGTGGAGAAATGCAAAAGATTCAAAGAATTTAAAATGCTCGTATCTGGAATATCTAATATGATGCCAAGGTTCTTGTCTCTCTTCTCGAGGAGTGGGTGACATGTCGAGGATCACTACGCAACCACCTCGCTTCACATTGGGTTCAGGTGTCAGGAAGGAGGTAAGGAAAGAAAGCAGCACGGGGTTGGATCAGACCCCGGTGTGGTTTGTTATCCCCATTCGGCAAGCGGTGTCTACACATTGGGTGGCTCGCCTTGGTATGGTGAATGTATCATATGTTGTAGGCCCACCCCTCGAGAGAGACAAGCAAATGTGTGTATGCTCATAAGCCTTGTGGATGATTACTCGAAATACAATGCTAGGAAATAAAAATCCTCGGATCGATGTGCCAGATAAACAAACTATGCTCAATGATACAATGTAAGTACAACTGGTGTAATCTAATGAATAGCTCTCAATAATACAATGATTCCCACTATAGTGCGGATCAGTGATACAGTATGTTGTTGTAGTGCGGATCAGCCAAATACAAGATAGACTTCTCGCTATAGTGCGAGAAGATGCCCATGAGCTTTGACTTCGGTCTTTGTCGTCATATCTTTGATTTTCTGTGGTCTTTGATCAAGGCTGTACTATTGGGTGTGTGTAGAAGTGCGAGAGACACACGACAAGCACACACAAGGAGCATAAACGTAGCAAGACACATGGAGAAGATGGACGGCTCGAATAGCTCTCTCTATTGAAGATGGATTGAACTCAAGTAAGCATTGAATAATATACCTAAGTACAAAGTACCACCACTTATGAGTGAATCATGTATGTGGTAACATGGGGAAAAAACCTCTAGCCAGTACTAGAGTAAAAAGTGCCCATGTATAGGGAAAAGGCTCACATCAAAGCTACTCGAGGAACACATAAGTGTAACAAACCCCCTGGAGCCAATGATGTGAACACATACAAGGAGTGACGGATCAGCCCCCATAAGGTAATAAGCCTAAAGCTTTGTGAAAAGCTTCAAACTTTTCCCATGGAAGAGCTTTGGTGAATATGTACGCCACATTATCTTGTGTAGGCACATATACCAAATCAATATGAAGGCGCTCTCTCACATAGTGATAATGCACCTCAATATGTTTGGTTCGTGCATGAAGCACTAGGTTTCGTGGATTACCACTAGTGGACACATGAGTATCATAACAACTGGCCCAATCACTATCTATAAAAGCATGCAAGCAGGGTTGAATATCTCTGCCATAAAAGAGACCTAAGCTCGAAGTGCCTTTGAGATATCTGAACACACATTTCACCGCTTGCCAATGCTTAGTGCCAGGGCTATGCATGAATCAACTCAACTCAAAAATTGCATACTGTATATCCGGTCTTGTGTTGCATGTATATATAAGACATCCCACAACTTGCTGATAAAGAGAAGTGTCAAATGCATCACTGGAATCCTCAACTGAAAACCTAAATCCTGTCTCAACTGATATGCATGCATGATGTAGCTGCAAAAGTTTCCTCATAGTCAATGCCATATTTTTGTGCATATCCTTTGGCAACCAATCTAGCTTTGTAGCGATTAATGCTACCATCAGACTTTCTCTTAATCTTGTAAACCTACTTTGTACCAATGGCATTCTTTCCTTTTGGCAATTCACATAACTCCCTAGTACCATTCCTATGTATGGAATTCATTTTTGATTGCATAGCACTCATCCATTGTGGATCGTCACATGCATCTTCAAAAGTAAGTGGCTCTTCATTACATGTTGTAGCAATAAGGGAATAATCCACAAACTTACTTGATGCATGAAGAGATCTTGATCTTGATCTAACAAGTAAAGATGCACTCAATTTGCTATCGTACAAAGTTTGTTTCAGCCACTTTGGCATACTTTGTGCACTATTGATTGACAGGCCTTCATTATACAATACATCATCAACATGTACATCATGTGTGGGCTGAATTTCATGCTCATTTTCAACCATATTTTGACATAAATGTTCAGCCATATGTGGCTGGAAATTTCCAGTAGTTTCGATAATTTTTGGTTGAAAATTTCAGCCATTGTTAGCTAGAAATTCTCTACATTTTCAGCTCTGTTTTGTTGGAATTTTTCAGCCCTTTGAGCATGAGTTGGCTAGTCTACATGGCCATAGTCAAGAGCACCATTCAGAACAAATCCATGAGTGTATCGAACACATCTTGTGAGCTAATTGTTGGCTCTCTTTTACATTCAAGTAGAGGAAAAACTAAATTTTTAGCAAATACCACATCTCGACTGACAATAATTGTGTTTGTAAATGGATGGTACAAACTATATCCCTTGCTTTCAGCATTGTGACCAACAAATATACATTTCTTTGCCTTTTCATCAAGTTTGTGACATTGTTGTGATGGCACAAGAGCATATACTAAACAACCAAACATGCACATATGACAAACCTTAGGCTTATGTCCATTCCAAGCCTCATAAGGAGTCTCAATGCTTTTGTAGGGCAGCAATTCAACACATAATTTGCACACATGACTGCTTCCATCAAAAAATTATTAGGAAGGTGCTTTCCTTTAACCATACATCATGCCATTTGAGGTAGAGTTCTACTTTTATGCTCGATAACTTCATTTTGTTGATGTGTGTATGGCACCATACATTGGTGTGAAATACCTTTCACGAAGAAAAGCATTAAACTCATGTGACATGTATTCACCACTAGGATCTGTGTGTAGAGTGAAAAGCTTTTGTGAAGAAAAATTACCAACCATTGCTGGATACACCCATGTATGGCGAGTAGCATCATCAATGAAGGTAACAAAATATACATGCTTTCCAAAAGATGAAGCCTTGATGGACCACATACATCACTATGAACAAGCGGTAATTTTCTTGTAGTGTGTGTATAATTATCTTTTGGAAAAGAAGCATGATGCATTTTTCCAAGAATGCAACCTTCACATGCATGCTTTTCAATGGACTCAAGTGTTTGCAAACCAATAACCATGTTCTTCTTTTGCAAGTAAAGCAAACTATTGAAGTTCAAGTGACCAAAACGAGCATGCCAAAGCTCCATTTTAGCCATGGAAGAAGTAAGACTAACCAAGGCATTCGAGGCAGCCCTCTTGTATGTATCCATGTGATACAAAAAATTACATAATGTACCAAACATCACGATAATATCACCATTGCTGAAATCATGAACCAAACACTTATCATCAACAATTTGCACATGAAGTCCAGCTTTGGCAATCAATGGAACTCAAATTAAGTTCTTCTTTATACTCGGTACATATAATGCATTTTTTAAGAGAATCACACCTCCATTTGGAGCCGTAAGCTCAATTTCTGCTGCTCTAATGATAGAATAAGAGCCATTGTTTGCACACACCACATGTCCTCCTTTGGGTGCATCTTTCAAAGATGCAAAAAATCTTTTGGATGATGTTATGTGCTTTGAAGGACCACTATCAAAGAACCAATCTGAATCACCCTCACTCACAACCATACATTTAGAATGCAAAGATGCATCATAATGACATGTAACAACACACCCGAAAAATCTTGAGAAATATTAGCTTCATCATTCTTTGCATTTACGGAATTTTCAGCAATAGACATGTCGGATTCTTTCTTCTTTTCATTGCGTTTAGCAAGGTTTCTACACTCATCAATAGTATGACTAGGCTTTCGGTAATATTTGCATCGCTTCTTCTTTTTCAAATCAACATCATTAGAGGAATGAGTGGAAGAGGAAGGTTGAGGCTTTGGTTTTGATGAAAGCAAAGCTGAACCATACTCGTTTTTCCTATTTTGTGAGATAGCAAGTGCTTGCGTTCCCTCAATCAAACAACGCCTATTCACTCTAGATTGCTCTTCTTGCAAAAGAAGAGACACAATCTCATCAAATGCATACATATTTGGATTCCGTTTTCCAACCAAATGGAGTGTAGTAGCAAAGCTTTGAAAAGATTCCAGTAATCCTTTCAACAATGTAGAAATGAGTGATGCATCTGGAATAATCTCATCTATGTTTGCCAACTACTCTTTCAAGTCCTTGATGCATCTCACATACACATCAACATAATCATTTTTAGCCATACATAGATCCTCAATGTGCTTCGTCAAGTATGCAACACATGCTTCATTACGCACTGCATACAAAGAAGCAAGAGTGTCCCATGCCTGTCGTGATGTAGAACATGACCGAATGTGTGGAACTATATGACTCTTCATAGATAGTGCAATCAATGCGTGACCTTGAGCATCTTTTCCATCCCATCTAAGTTGTTCCTCTATACGTGGAGAAGGAGAAACCATTGTACTTGAAGAAGAAGCTCCATTTGTGACAGTAGACTATGAAGTAGAAGCACCTGTGGGTCTTTGAGCTACATCTACCACTATGTTTCAAATTTTTTTTGAAACAAGAACATGCTTCATCATGTAAGACCACATTGGATAGTTGATCCCATCAAGCTTATCTTCAGCTTGAAGCATGCCAAATAATTCATTTCTGCCCGCCATTTCACTAAGGAACAAGAATGTGGCAAAATCTTTACTTCAACGAAAGCTGAAATGAATGCTCAAATTTCCACTCACAAATCCTCACTCTGATTGTGATTCTAATTGCATGAATGGATTTGAAATGGGGGTAAAACTCTAGTGCAATCGGTGGAAATGCTTCCTCGCTGCTGAAATTCATTGTTCTATGCTCAAAAGTCGATTTGCACTGTTAAAAGTACGTGCGCACCATGATACTAAAAACTTAACTTGAGAAGGAGCTTAAGCTGCTCTGATACCACTGTTGGGTGTGGGCAGAAGTGCAAGACACACACGAGAAGCACAAACAAGGAGCACAAATGCACCAAGGCACACGGAGAAGATGGATGTCTAGAATAGCTCTCTCTATTGACGACGAACAAAACTGAAGTAAGAGCTGAATAATATCCCTAAGTACAAAGTACCACCACATATGAGTATATCATGTATGTGGTAACATGGGGAAAAAGCCTCTACCCAGTACTAGAGTAAATACTACCCATGTATAGGGAAAAGATTCACATCAAAGCTACTTGCGGAACACATAAGTGTAACATTTACTTCAAGTCTTCACAAGAATAAATTTGCTTCTCTTTACTTCAAAAATCCATGCAAAAACCTAAAGAGAATATCCATAGAAAAGATCCATGAGGCCATTTCTTCACTTCTTCACTTTACTTCAAACGATGCTTTCATATCAAGAGAACCTAGGCTTCACTGAGGGATTTCATCCCGATAGCGTGTCACTTTCAAACATGAGTCCAACAAAGACTAGCGTGTATCTCCCAATCCATAGGCTAGATTTAGAGATATAAGATACTCTTGGAAAGATCTCAGAATGAGCATACATAAATGGAAGCACTAGATTGAGGACCCAAGATACTCAGCATAGGTGAGAACCAAGTTCAAGATACCGAGGTAGAGAATAAGGGGCTCAAGAGACCAAGGTTGCGAACAAGGCGAGTCCGTAGGCAAGTGGCCAAGAAGCAGAAAGCCAAGTTTCAAGAGACCAAGGTTGAGAGCAAGGTTTCAAGAGACCAAGGTTGAGAATAAGAATGTTCAAGAGACTATGCAAGGGTGAGGATATCAATTCAAGGGGAGATCAAGGATTGATCATTGAAGACAAAGATCTCTAGAAGGGGAAGAGAGTGTTAGACTCAAGAAATCATAGGGAAGAGATGGTTGAACCACATCTTAAGAGGGAGGGTTAGGTAGTAATCCTAAACTATGGCTTTTGGGGCAAGTGGTTAGCCCATCATACTCCTAACCGATATATCATGAATTCAATTCCCACACAAGAGGAAGAGGTAGAGGAGGAAGACAAGGTAGGGGGAGAGCTCAAGGCTCATCTCCATGTGCCACATGTGGCCTAAATAATCACATGACTGAAAGGTGTTTTAGGAATCCTAGGAACCAAAGAGAAAGAGGTTACAATAGAGGATGTATGGAAGCTCAAGAGGTAAATTCAAAAAGAACGATGGATACAACCACAACTCATACAACAAAAACAATTATCAAGGAGGATACAAAGGAAGGAGAGACTACAAAAACTATGCAGATGATCAGACTCAAGAGGATTCACTTCTTCTGATGAACATGACCATGAAGCAAGGTAAAGCAGATGAGCATGTATTCTATATAGATTGAGGTTGTTTGAATCATGTAGCAAGGAATTTAGCTCTACTAGAAGACTTGGAGGATTCAAGGAATAGACATGAAGTCCAAACAAGAGATGACAAAAGGCATCTAGTGGAGATGATAGGCAATGTGAAGACCTCAAATGGTAATATAAATGTATTGAGCAAGGTATTGTATGTGCCTACTATTGCAAAAAGCCTTATAAGTGCAGGCTAGATTGTTGAAAAAGAATTGTAGGTCAGATTCACAAACAATGGAGCATTTGTTGAGAATCCACAACAAGGATTTAAGAGAATAGCAAGAGGAGAAAATTGAGGTAAATTATTTACAGTTAAACTCCAAGATACTAGAAACATTGCGTTATTCAATTATGGTAGCCAAACTATATCAGAGTTGGAAATTCAGCACGAGAGGTTAGCTTAGATAGATGAACGGGCTCCGAAGAAAATCAACAGGGACCAAACTGTACTTGGTCTAAAAAATATCTCCAAACACCACATGATCGACAAATGTAGTGCTTGTCAATTTGGCAAATCACATAGACAACCATTCATAAAGAAGGGATACATTCATGGAGACATATTGGAGCTAGTCCATACAAATGTATGGGGACCAAGCAAGGAGCCGTCAATCTCTAGATCCAGGTATTATGTGTTATTCATTGATGATTATCGCTGATGAACAATAGTATATTTTGTGAAGCATAAATATGAAGTCTTCTCATGTTTTAGAAAATACCTCACACTTGTAGAAAATCAAATAGGTTAAACCTTGACAAGACTAAGTTCAGATGGAGGGGGAGAATATATCTCCCATGACTTTGATTCCTATCTCCAAGAGAAAGGAATCAAAAGAGAGATAACTTTCAGGTATACTTGAGAGCAAAATGGAGTGCCAAAGAGAAGAAATAGGAAATTTGTGGAGGTTGCAAGGTCAATGCTAAATGAGAAGAAACTACCCAACTACTTGTGGGCAGGGTTGTATCCATAGCCACATACTTAATCAATAGACTCTCATCACATGCATTCAATGGGATGACACCATATGAAGCATGGAATGGAGTAAGACCTAGCCTTGGTCATTGCACGACCTTTGGGTGCATAGCATATGCACACATACCTTCACAATGTAAGACAATAGTTACGCAATATAACACAGGAGCAATAGCAGAGAAGATAACAGATATAGGAGAATCTCAACAATTTTCTACTAGCAACAAGTACAAAGATGATGGCGTTGTCCACCCGTGCGCTCTCAAGGTAGAGCTTAAATGGTGATCTAGACAACTCTAGATAGGGAGATACAAGGTAGAGGTATGCTGGCTCAACTCGGTGTCTTAGGTAGTGCAGAAGTCATGTATATATAGGATCATGGGTGGCCTGCCATGGACGGCAATACATGGGCGGCAGAGCGTGGGCGGCCACCGCCCGCGTAATTGCCATACACGGCTTAGACTGGTTGAACCGACCTAACAAATATAAATGTTTTCTGACTCCGACAGGGAATATTCCATGGAATATTCCCTTTACCGTCGCGCCGGGGCGCTGCCCCCGGACCCCCACCAGGGGGCCCGCTGGCCCCCTGGGACCCCCCAGCCAGGGGGCCCGCTGGCCCCCTTGGACCCCCCAGCCGGGGCTGCTCACCGCTGCCCCGGACCCCACAATTGGGGACCCTGGTAACTCCCTTTCCTTATAATATCTTACATGGTCCAATATGACCTTCATCCAACATTCAAGTTGGGATTCCCATCAATTGGGTAATGCACGCTTGGCTTCTCCTCATAAAGGGGGCCTTACAAAATGTGCATACAATCATGAGGGGTAGACATTGATCATATACTAACACACAAATCAAAGGCAAATTAGATCCAAAGGTACATAAATGTATCTTCATTGGCTATGAGCTCAGTCAGAAAGGTTATAGACTAATCCAAGCAAAAAAGGGTTCATTGTAATTATACATGTTGTGTTTGATGAAAATAAATCTTGTTCTAAGATGATTACAAGAAAAGCAAACTTCCCTATGATCTAGAGGAAGACTTTCCAACATTATCAAAGAGAAACCAGCTTACACTTGAAGCATCAAGTGAATTTGATGATGACCAGAAGACTCCAAGAAGGGAAACGAATTCTCGGAACTCCAAAGGCAAAGCCAAAGTGCATAGTACGAGAGATGTGGTGGAATCATCTCAATGAACTATGAAGAGGTCTACTAGAGAGAAAAGGCCACAAAGGTATGGCTATGATACTTCTTTGGTTACTAAGAATTCAATATACATAGCACAAGATTCAAACTTTGAAGAAACATCTACATATGAAGTAGCCAAGAAGGAGCCAGAATGGAGGAATTCCATGGAAGAAGAAATAGAAACACTACAAGAAAATGAGACTTGGGAGTTAGTACCCAAGAAACCATCAATGAAGGTCATTGGCTCAAGATGGATTTATAGAGTAAAGAAGAACTTGGATGGATCAATTAGTAGGTACAAAGAAAGGCTTGTAACCAAATGTCGATTTTCATAAACTTAAGGTATTGATTATGAAGAAACATTTTCACATGTTGCAAAAAATGCATACTATTAAAGTACTCATAAGTGTGCATCTTCCAAGAATTGGAAGATATATCAAATGGATGTTAAAATTGCTTTCTTAAATGGTGGGATATCAGAGGAGGTACATATGGCTCAATGACCTAGTTTTGAAGATCAATCATATCGTGAATGAAGGAGGAGTTCAAGATCAGTGATATTGGTTTGCTTATACACTTCCAAGGTTTGGAATTGGTATATTCAGAGAAACATATGTTCCTCACTCAAGGGAAGTACATTGGAGACATGCTCTCTAAGTTCAAGATGGAGAATACAAGGTTGCAGGTTCACCCATGGAGGTAAATATAACATTAAGAGCCCATGAAGGTGAGTTAATTAAAGATGTTACCATTTATCAAAGTCTAGTTGGAAGCTTGAATTATGCTACTCTAACTAGAGTAGATATCTGCTATGGAGTTAGTGTGCCGAGTTAGTTCATGCAAACTCCAAGGAAGCCTCACATGGAAGCAACCAAGAGAACTCTAAAATACTTGAAGGGCACAATCAATGAATGATTATACTATCCATATACATCTCATATAGATGTTAAACTCTTTTTTGATGCAGAATATTGGGCAGACTCTAAAGATGATAGGAGAAGCACATCCGGATATCTTACTTTTCTAAGTACAAAATTGATTTCATGGTCCTCAAAGAAGGAACCCACTGTCGCTGTCTCATCAATAGAAGCTGAATACAGAGGACTTGCAAATGCTAGACAAGAAGCTATGTGGATTAGAATCCTATACTCAGATTTAAGGTTGATCACTTCAACTCCACATATATTTGGAGACAATATTAGCTCATTACATCTTGCTGCTAAACCTATATACCATGCCAAAAGTAAACATATAGATTATGTGAGAGAGAAGATAATGAGCAAAGATATTCAACTCTCATATGTATCAACTCATCAACAATGTGCAGATATGATGACAAAGGCTTTGGATGGAAGAAAATTTATGATTGGATTGTAGGAGATCATGAAGGATTGAAGACTCAAGCATCTTAGGTTCAGGGGGAGCTGTTGGTACAATTAGCAAGCCTAAGTGCATTGCTAAAGCATAAAGACTACACATATTACTTGTCCTCTCACATGAGGGCATACATGTGAACCTTTGCTAGTGAATCTCATTGTATTTACTTTGGATAATTGTAAAAGTGCAAATATAACAGAGAGATCATAGATGAACAATGTAGATATATTGTATTAATGAACAATGTTGTACAAGATCATAGGCTTGGTAATCATAGCCTTATGATGGAGAGTAGTGTAGGCTACAATGTAGGCGTTACACACATACAAAATGGCAATGAAAAGCTCGGATAATGAATCTTTTACCCATGGCTTTTTCAAGTGACTTTATATAAGTGTTGTATTCAAATTTAAATTTGAATTCAACTTTTGGGTTTCTCTAAAAGTGATCCTTTGATTTAGGAAATATTCCCTCAATAAGCTAGATGCTTTTCTAACTAACAAGTCCACGAGTTTTTGGTAGGTGATTACAAAGATTCTCTGAAGTCAAATGAATGACTTTTACAAATGTAAAAGAATAAATTTCCACTAGCAATGGTTTCCATGGAACTTCATATCTTTATGAATCTCAAGCCAAATGTGTGGGCTTGGACTTTGTACCAACACACACATCATCATAGAAACAAAATCATCATGGAAATCGTCATCTTTATCTCAGATGAATACGAATATGAGAGTCCTACATTAGTAATACCACCAGTTCCATCTTCGATTGAGACGTACAGGCCACGCTCAACGTGGGTTTTGTCGTGTCCGAACTGACATTGAAAGCCACTATTATCATCTATCAATAAATCATTACATGTAATTACATGTAATTACATGTAATTACATGTGTCACTCATGTATTTTCAAGTTATCTTGGTCTACCCTGATCCCCTTTGTTGATTTACGTTGATCCCAGCCGAAGTCCTCTGGCCTTAGAGCAATCGGTTCCTCAATCTATACCTTAGAGATTAGATGAGAGAGAGAGAGATTGTAGAGTTCTTCCAAGTAGGACAAAAGCCAGGTAGAAGCATGTTCTGTATATACCGCACCATAACAGTTCATAGTCCATATATATACAAAGATGAACACATTTAAGAAATAACTGTCAGAGACCGAAAGTGAGGCGAAGAAGAGATGAAGGAACAGCACCGTCGGTCTGTAATGGTGTTGCGAGTGCGGCAAATGGTGCTGTAATGAGTGCTGTAATGGTGTTGAACAAACACGCTTGTCGGTCTGAAGATTCAGAGCTGAAGGGCGTAAGAGCCATCGCATTGCTCTGTTGTCGCAAGTCACGCATGTCGGTCTGAAGATTCGGAGCTGAAGGGCATAAGAGCCGTCACATTGCTCTGGTGTCACGGAGCACGGGTACAAGCGGCTTGTTGCTGAGGTTTCGGAAGCAGGTGTCTGGAAGCTCCTCTGCTGCGACATCTTCCTGGCCGATCGAAGCTTCCCTGTAACACTGCCGGAGGACGCGCCATCTGTCGCGATAGAAGCCCAACGCTCCGTCTGTCGCGATACACGGCCTTTCCCCGTGTGTCGCGATACTTGCCAATCGCCCTCCGTCTATCGCGATATGCGCCCCGCTCCCTCGGTCTGTCGCGATACTCGCCCCGCTCCCTCCGTCTATCGCGATACGCGCCCCACTCCCTCGGTCTGTCGCTGAAGCCCGGCGTATTAAAAGACCTGGTTGAAAGTTAGAACCAGCGTGTGCCTCCTGTTCTGGCCCGTCGCGGCTTTTAAGGCACGCTTTCGAGTTGGCAGTGAGCTATTTTTTTAATTTAAAAAAGAAAGAAAGCAAGGGCGGCGTGAGTCGTGAGTGCCTGCCATAATTCAAATAAAAAAAAAGAAAAGAAAAAAGGGGAAAGGAAGCGGGCTTTTCATTTCGGAACCTTAACTCATGGAGATGAGAAAGAATATTTAAGAAGTGTTTTTCTCTCTTTTTTTTTTTTTTTTTTTAATAATTTCGCCTTGTGTCTCTTGCGCCAACCTCTAACTTTGGAGTGAGAGAATCTGCCGTCCTTCCTTTTTATTTCTCCTTGAGTCTCTTGTGCCAACCTCCCTCAGTCCGGGTTTCCATTTGGCATTTCAAGCATTGGTCATGGACTTTGTGGCTCCCCCTCAGTCCGTGCCCCCCCTCGAGATGGAGTCTGTCCCAGTGGACGTCGCGCCCCCAGAGGTCTCTTTATGCAAGGAGTCTATGGCGGCAAAGCAGGAAGAACTGAAGAAAACTTGCCTGATCGGTCAAATGTTTGGCCCCAGGCCCCCTCTCGAAAGTGTGAGAACTTGGCTTCGCAAGGAGTGGTTCCCACGAGGCTTAATTGTGTCCAAATGTCAATTCCTGCCGGCGAATCACCTGCTTCTTGTTTTTGAGAACGAAGAGATGGCTTTCCAAGCCCTGCAGGCCGGCTCCTGGCAAGTGGGCCGGTCCACCCTTTGCCTTTTTAAGTGGACCCCAGACTTTGTCCCGAACAGATCAAAGCCTCTTCGTTACCCGCTTTGGGTGGAGCTTCCCAATCTGCCTTTCTTCATGTATGGATTTCTTCGTGAAATCGTCTCACCGATCGGTCGCCCGATGGCCGCAAGACAGGATGTTGGGGGGTTAATCTACGATGGAGCTCAACATTCTTTCAATGCTAGATGGCATCCTCAGATCTGCGTTGAAACAGACCTGAACCAGGTCCTTCCCTCGAAGATCTCCATAAACTGTGGAGATGGTAAGACCTGGACACAAGAGGTTACTTACAAGAATTTGCCAAACGCGTGCTTCCGGTGCGGGCTTCAAGGTCACAGGATCAAAGACTGCCCCCTGAAGAAAAGTACCAATAAAAACAAGCTTAAACCAGATGGGACCCTAGATCCTCTCCCCCAAGACGACACTCGGGGTCATCCCCCTCCAATGGAGGAAGAAGAGGGAACTCGCGTTGCTGAGACGGATTCAGAAGGTTTCACTGAAGTGAGACGCAAGAGGAAAGTTAGCCCTCGAAGATCAAAAACAAGGAATACTACGACAGCTGCCCCCGCGAATAACATATACTGTAACCTAGAAAAAGAGATTAATGAACTCGACTTCCTAGGGGACAACCTCTTTGAAGTAGACCCCACTGATAATACCCTTGGGTGCTCTACCAGCAAAGAAGATAACCAAGAAGGTTACACCACGAGTAAAGAGGAAGGCTTCACTACCAGCAATGAAGACAACCCAGACAGCGAAAGCTCCGCTCTTGGTCCTACCCTCCCGGTATGCTTTCCAAGACTACCACAACAAAAGTCCAAGCTTAAAGGTAAACAACCTTCCGGCATGCCTTGGAAGAGCCCCCTCAAGAGTAGGATCCTAAGTCAAGAAGTAGGGAAGAAAAAAGAAGACCACAAGAAGAAAAAAGATCGGGTCCCTCCCCTCAAAGAGGGCAACCATCATTAATGAAATTCACATCTCTAAACGTTAGGGGTCTGTCTGACCCGTCAAGAGCTTCGATTCTTGGCCAGTGGTTCAAAGACATGTGCTTCGCCCCTGACTTTATTTGCTTACAAGAGATCAAAATCGACGGAGAGGATCTACAAAAACGGCTTAAATGCATTTCTCCGAACCACCTTTGGTTCTCCACTTCTCACCCTAGAGGGACGGGGGGTGCTTCTATCGGTATTAGTCACGCCTTGTCTAGCAATGTGACCTCGACTTTTGAAGGTCGGAATCATCGTTGGATTGCTGCCTCTTTCGGGTCTCCTTTCCAGTTCACTGTGGTCTCAATTTATGCCCCTAATGGTGAAGCAGATAGAATGGATACTTGGGCCTCCCTTGACTCCCTTTCACACAATGTTCTGATTTGTGGAGACTTCAACATGGTTGAGTTTCCTGAGGACCGATGGAATAACAAAGGGAAAATTATTGACGGTCAGGAGAAAGAGTTATGGGATAAAATCAAGCTCCATCTCGACCTGGTCGAAGTGAAAGACAGGCGGGGGTTCTCCTGGTCTAATCTCCAGTCGGGGGACTCTTTGAGGAAAGCAAGGCTTGATAGATGCTACATCGATCAGAACACCATCCTTCAGTGGGGTATCCCTTCGATTTCTCAACACATGGACCTCACTATCTCAGACCACTATCCGATTACTCTGTCCTTCAAACCGATTCCCATGCTCCAGAAAGCTCCTTGGTTTCATGCTTGTCAGACATCATTTTCCCTCCCCTCTGTCCACCAGGAAATTTCTGAGGTGTGGACGGAAGCCTTTGCTTACTGTAATGAACCGGCTAAGTGTTGGAGAAGCGCAGTAGAAAGGACTCGAAAAATTCTAATCAGGACTCAAAAGGCTATAAGAGGAATTCGAAAAAAAAGAAGAGAAACGGTGTACCGGAGGCTCTCACGGCTTGAAGAAGAGGTGAACAAAGGTAAGTTACATTGCCAACAGGGTCTTTTGAAAATCAGGGGAAGGCTAAGATTTGAGGAGGAGGTCCAAAGGAAAAATCTTCAAATTTTCTTCAAAGATTGGTGGGCAGGGAAGGCCGACAAACCAACGAAAGAGATGTGTAACATCCTCAAAAGGAAACAAGCTAGGGAATCCATCCCCCTAATGGTCGATAACAATGGAACTGAATGTTGCACGGAAGTGGAGAATAGAACTATCATCGTCGAACATTTTACCAATCTTCTCGGGGTCTCGACTCCTCTTTCCCCCCATAGGCGCGACTCCATGGCAACCATCTCAAGGGTCGCTCAAACCAGAATCCCACAGAACTTGATTGCTCTACTGGATGCTAACATCTCCGAGAATGAAATTATCGGGGTTATTGATGCCCTCCCCAATGGGAAAAGTCCGGGTCCGGATGGCCTTACCAATGAGTTTTTCAAGTCCTTCAAACATCAGGTGGCCACCCCACTGCGCCTCGTGTGGCAAGAGGCTCTCTCTTTCGGTGCCCTCCCTGAGTGCCTAAATAATGGCGTCATCAAGTTAATCCACAAACGGGGAGATAAGAACAAAATAGAAAACTGGCGTCCGATTACCATGCTCCAAACTGGATACAAGATAATTGCAAAGGTTATCGCCAACAGAATCTCCTGTCATTTAAAGTCATGGCTGTGCGAGGACCAGAAAGGTTTTATCAAAGGTAGATCTATACTTGAAGCAATTATCGATATTTGGGAAGGCCTTGCTTTTGCTGAGGAGTCTGCTCAAGATCTAGTTTTCATTAAGATCGACTTCGACAAAGCGTATGACAGATTGGAATGGGACTTTATTCTTCAATCATTGAAGGACCTTGGATGCAGCCAAAAGTTCACGAAGATGGTTTCCACTCTTCTTGGAAATGCTTCAACTAGAATAAACATCAACGGTAAGCTCTCTGAGCCCATTCGCTTAAAAAGATCAATTAGGCAAGGCTGCCCTCTGGCTCCTTTACTATTCGCTATCGCCTCGAATGGACTCAGCTGCCTATTAAAGCATCATATGGATGCTGGCAATCTCAAGGGTCTTTCCCTACCTCTAAATCACGGCCAAATGGTTGTGAGACTTTTTGCTGATGACATGAATGCCTTTGTGCATAACGATATTAACAGCATTGAGGTGTTTTGGTGGTGCCTCCACACCTTTTGTGTGGCATCAGGCTCAAAAATCAACCATGCTAAAACTGCTTTTAGAACTATCAGCGGGCCTACTCCCCAATTGTTGGTGGATCGGGGGTGTCAAGTTATCCCTAGCGGTCAAGTCTTCCGTCTCCTTGGCATTCCGATGGGTTTCGACATCTCAATGGACCAACGCTGGAACTGGGTACTATCCAAGCTGGATAGCAAGCTGAATCAGTGGAAAGGTATGCAAGTCAACCTGGCAGGACGTGCTATGGTTATTAACACTTTTATGTTGTCTACAATTATTTACTTTATCTCGTGTTGGAGACCTAAGGAGAAAGACTTGGCCAAAGTAGAAAGAATCTGCAGGAACTTCCTTTGGACTGGGGACCCCAACAGAAGGGGGATTCCCAAAATCAAGTGGGAAACTTGCATTAGCCCTAAAGACTCAGGGGGCTTGGGAATTTTGGATATTGCTGGGTTGGCTGACAAGCTGGCGGCAAAATGGCTTATCAAGGCCTGGAGCAATAGGGAGTCCTCTTGGGCTAAATTGATCTTCAGAAACACGGAAGACCTTACCTTTGTTGGCCTCCCTGGTTGGAAGGACATAGGGATTCTCACGCTTTTGTTCTCCCCCCATCTGGTCTTCCCTAAAGGATCTAGCCTAGTGTGTTCCTTATGGAAGAATTGGAACAAGGCCAAACAGTTCATCAGAATCAGTGATGATTGGAAGTGGGCGGCTGGCATAAGACAAAATGACTCTATTTGGTTCCCGATCAGTGGCATTCGGGGAGTGGAGTCTTGGAACCTCCAAACTGCAAGGCGGTTATGGAACAAGGGGTTCAAACAGTGGAAACAGCTTTGGAAACAAGAGACCAGCTAGTGGATTAGGTTCGAAGAATTGGATCCGAGACTTAGCGTTACCTTTGAGGAATGGACTCTTCTTCAAAGCAGGTGTTTAGCCTGGGACCGCTCAACTACCCGCCTTCTCTACGGTCAGGATCTTCCTTGCTCGGAGGGCCTCAAATGGAGCAATGGTAAGAAGCTTTCCAGAATCCCGAACTTCAAAGGGGATTTGGATGTTCACCACACCCTTAACAAGAGATGGTGCCTTGCATGGACCAAACTTCGGTGGGAGCTAAAATTCATGTCTTTGTGGCACCCCCTAATTGAGGTCAAAAAGTCCGTTCTCATGTGGCAGATCTTGCATAAAGGAATCTGGACCAATGCAAGGGCTAACAAAATCTGTGGTGTGCCGCCATGGTGCAAGCGTTGCCATCGGTGCATCGAAGATTTAGCTCACCTGTTCTTCGACTGCCCCAAGTCCCGTGTTATCTGGCATCACGTGTCCCGGGTTTTGAGACTCACGAGTCAAATCAACTGGCAACAAGTGATGTTGGGTGAGGCGATCGGATGCTCATCGAGATTGTGGAATGCCATCAGAGGTGAGGCTCTCTGGAAGATCTGGCGCGAGCGCTATGCCGTCAATTTTGGCCAAACTCCTAAGGAATGGTCGATCGAGAAATCCTTGTTTCTCCTTGGTAAAAGAATCTCCCGAGTCAAGAGATCGCCACCGTTTAGACATCACCGTATTTATCTCCTCGAAAACAACAAGTTGAAACCCAAATGGGTCCCACATGAGGGTGATGGTAATGTTATCCGCCTCATTTGTAATGCCCTGTAGCTTGCCATGCTCCTCCCCTGCATTGTGGGATTTGGGGGGTCCCATGGGCACTAGTCCCATTAACTTGTAACTTTTTTTCTTTATTTTAATTAAAGTCCGGGAGATTAGGTTAAGGCCGAACTTCCTTTATTTAAAAAAAAAAAAAAAAAGATGAACACATTTCATGATCTTCCTCTGCACGCGTTGAACAAAACAATGCTCTTGATAGCCCTGCAAATTCTCTTTACATACAGCTAGCTGAACGCAACATTTCAAGGGCCTTACTTTTCTTTCACTATCGCACAACTGTAGTGCGGAGATTTCTAGTCAAGGATGAGGATTTTGGATGGGTTTTAGATAACAGAGTAAAGGAAACTGAGGACATGGCACTTTATGTTTTATGTATAAACAAAAACTACTTAATCAAAGAATATTGCACTGCCATGAGCGATGACCGCTGTCGCGCGCATTTTGTCAGAATTCTTACTCTTCTCGTCGTCGTGTGTCTGTACATGATGCCATAGTTGCCCGCCATAGCTGCGTTAACAGTCTGGTATCAGAGCAACGGGGATCAACTTGAAGCATTGGAAAGCTATAACAAAGAACAACAGCTGCGTTCTTTCGCGAGGTACCAGAGTAGGATAGATCAGAACAGAAGTAGCAAAACCACTCGCTTAGATCCATATTCCTTTCCCGTCGGTAAAGCTACATGGGAATCTATCAATCACAAATGGGCTATCAATCACAAATGGGCTAGTTGTAAATTCTAAATTCTAGTGAAAGCAATTTCTTGCCTGAAGATGATGGTCTAAACTAGCAAGGATCTCTTCCAATAGACTATTGGTTCACAAGATCTTATCAACACAATCTTCGATCAAGAGCTCGGGCTGCTTATACAGTAGCTGCATTCTGATCGAGTGGCCAGCAGAGTGTTATTTTAACCAAAGTGTCATCTTCATTGTTGTTGAATGAGATGCCGCCTCCTCAATAAATAAAAGTGCAGAGAAGTGAGATAAAGTTTCTGCAGCAAGGATATAATGCAAAAGTTTTTCTTTATTTACAGTCAGGTACATATTTAATTTCAGTTTTCATTTTGAGTGCATGTGGCAGGTGACGATATGTATTTTCTTGCGGGTTTGTGAATGGACACTACTCACACCTTGTGAGACGGATATATGATATTGCGGGTCCTTAATTGGACAACTCACACGCCTTGTGAGGTTTTATATTACCCTACTGAAAACCTTGAATTTAAACAAAAACTGAGGGACGTGGTAAGGTTTTTAACTGGGGTATTCTCATGCTTGGAGATACTCTGGTGATATAGGTGGAAGACCAAAGAGAAGAGAGTCCAAAGACCTCGTGTATCGATCACGAGATGAATGTATATATTTGAGGCCTCCCATCAGAGATTATTTGCTTACGTTACGGACTATTATTGATGCTTTACCCAAAGTTTGGGTTTTTGGAGTGGGTTGATCATAGTTGACTTGGTTCATATCCACCTTGGACAAAGGAGACTCTGCCGAAATTTTTTCGGAGAGGTAGAAATTGAGCATGTAAGTGCATAGAGACGCAGGGAGTGCCTATAAAAAGAGGGAAATCATTGAGATTACTTGTGAAGATTGACTTTTTGGTGCATATATCTAGAAATACAGTCGAAATGCTGTCGAAAGTTTTCTAGGCCTCGCCATAAAATTGCCATAGCATAGAGAAGTGCTTAAATTGCAAAGATGGGTGATAATATTGTGCAAATAGTTGGTAATAAGCTGAATAAAGACAATTATCATATATGGTCGTATAGGATGGAAAATTTCTTGATGGGAAAAGGTCTATGGGGACTAGTGAATGGAGAGGACGAGTGTCGTGAGTTGCCAGAGAATCCGAATGCAGAAGAGCAAAAAGAATATAAAATGTGGATAGAAAAATCTAGAAAGGTTCTCCATTGGATTTCGATATGTATATCAGAGAGCCTGATTCCACATATTATGAAAGCTAGCACACCAAAGGAAGCTTGGGATATAATCCATAAGATATATGGTACTTCGACGGAAGCTAGAAAAATTCACTTATAGCAAAAGTTGCATAGTGTATGGCGTGGAAATAGGTCCATAACGGATTATGTGGCTGAAATTAGGAAGATCACTGATGATTTAGCTTCCATAAATTGCACGGTTGATGATGATGATATGGTTTCAGTCATGCTAAATGGTCTAGGACTGCAGTACAAGAGCTTAGATACTTCCATCTCAGTGAGAGGCACTATACCAGATTTTAACGAGCTAGTAGCTCTTTGCATGACAGAAGAAGTAAAACTTGGTTTGAATGCATCGGGAAGTGGCAATTCGAGAGATCATGCATTCTTTCATAATAGAGGAAGAGGTTCTAGTCGTGGACGATCATTTTCTAGAAATACAAATACAGTGGATATGCCAAGAGGTAGAGGAAGATCATACTCTAGAGGTAGAGGAAGATCACACGCACCTGGGAATTGTTACCATTGCGGCAAGTACGACCATTTTGAGAAAGATTGTTATTATAAGCAAAATAGTCAAAGAGGAAGAAGTAGAAGCCATTATGCGGCACATGGAAATTTTGGTGCTGAAAGTTCATATAGAGACTATGGCAGAGATAATATGTTTTCGATGGAGCATGTGCTGAATAGTATGTCAAAGCCTAGAAATGATATGAACTGGTACATAGACTCTAGTTGCACAAATCACATGACGAGCATTGGAAATTGGTTTGAATCAAAAGAAGCTTTGAAGACTAAAGAGTATGTAGAAACTGGTGACGATACCTTACATGTGATTAACGATGTTGGAAATGTATCGCTAGTAAAAAGAAATGGTGTTCGAAACACATTAAGTGATCTTACATGTGCCTAGCATTACAAAGGACCTAGTTTTGGTTGGTCAGCTAGCGGATCAAGACATGGAAGTTATTTTTAATAAACATGGCTGTTTTATACATGATTTTAAATATGGAAAAGAGGAAAACTTGTTAGTATATGATCAATGTCTACCCCTCATGATTGTATGCACATTTTGTAAGGCCCCCTTTATGAGGAGAAGCCAAGCATGCATTACCCAATTGATGGGAATCCCAACTTGAATGTTGGATGAAGGTCATATTGGACCATGTAAGATATTATAAGGAAAGGGAGTTATCAGGGTCCCCAATTGTGGGGTCCGGGGCAGCGGTGAGCAGCCCCGGCTGGGGGGTCCAAGGGGGCCAGCGGGCCCCCTGGCTGGGGGGTCGCAGGGGGCCAGCGGGCCCCCTGGTGGGGGTCCGAGGGCAGCACCCCCGGCGCGACGGTAAAGGGAATATTCCACGGAATATTCCCTGTCGGAGTCAGAAATCATTTATATTTGTTAGGTCGGTTCAACCAGTCTAAGCCGTGTATGGCAATTACGCGGGCGGTGGCCGCCCACGCTCTACCGCCCATGTATAGCCGTCCATGGCAGGCCACCCATGATCCTATATATACATGACTTCTGCACTACCTAAGACACCGAGTTGAGCCAGCATACCTCTACCTTGTATCTCCCTATCTAGAGTTGTCTAGATCACCATTTAAGCTCTACCTTGAGAGCGCACGGGTGGACAACGCCATCATCTTTGTACTTGCTGCTAGTAAAAAATTGTTGAGATTCTCCTATATCTGTTATCTTCTCTGTTATTGCTCCTGTGTTATATTGCGTAACTATTGTCTTACATGGTATCAGAGCTGTAAGGTTCGAATAGCTTGAGAAGTATCATTATTTTAGCCTACTAGCAGACTAGAATATCAGTAGATTATTCGAGTGATTACATGATGGCTTCATCATCGAACAGTAGTCTTGGTGCTTCAGCTAATGTTAATGCTGCACCTATTCGAATTCGTCCACCTGCATTCACTGAAGGGAAGCTGGATGGAACCAACTATACACTCTGGAAGTTCAAAATTTCTGCAATTTTGGACTCCTATGAATTACTTGACACTGTCATGGGACCGATGGGATTGGATCCAGAGCCTATACCAGTTGAAGATCCAGCAAATTCAAGATTGATGATTCAGCCAGATCGAGATCTTCTACGAGCTTGGAAGAGGCGGAATGCTGATGCATTATGTGCGATTGTCACTAGTGTAAGTGATTCTGTGCTTACTTTAGTTCAACATACTACTAAAGCACATGAGGCTTGGGGCATATTGGCTCGACAATATGAGACCAAGAACCACACTAGGATACAGAATTTAGAAAATCAGTTGGCAAATGAAAAACATTCTGATTCTGAAAAGGCTGAAGATTTTATCAAACGGATAAAGCATCTTCAAGATCAATTGGCTGCAGTTGGTGTTGTTATAACACCAGAAGAGCTGGCTCGAAGATCTGTACGTGTTCTTCCAGCAAAGTATGATGGATTAGTAACAGCCCTTAACACTCAGGTAAGGCCAACTCCTCTTACATTTGAAGAGTTTTGTGCCATGCTTTTAGAAGAAGAGATGCGGCTGAAGAATCGGCAAAGTACAACTGATGCTGCATTCTCAGCAAATGCAAAAGGTAAAGGCTCTTCAGAGGGATCAAAGAACAAGCCAAAGAAGAAAAAGTTCACAGGAAGTTGCTTCTATTGTGAAAAGAAAGGCCATGCCATCAAGGATTGCAGAAAGAAGCAAGCTGATGAACGGAATGGGACTGTAAAATCATCATGGAAGAACAAAGAGTCTGCAAACAACACAGAGCTGGAACTTTGGGTAGCTATTGAAGAGGTATGTTCATCTGCTCAAGCTCGTGTTGATGAGCCATGGATTTTAGATAGTGGAGCTTCTCGCCATATGACTAGTAAAAAGGATTGGTATAGTTCCCTAGTGCCTCTGCGGGAATCCATCAATGTAGTGGTGGGAAATGACTCCAAGTGTCCAGCTGAAGGAACTGGAACCATCTCTTTTATCACTTCTCCAGGTGTTGAGAAAAAGTTATCCGATGTTCTCTATGTACCTACACTCAAAAGAAATTTGTTGTCAGTTTCTGCAATAACAGATCGTGGACTCGAAGTTCACTTCAATAAGAGTGGTGCGGAAATCATGGATTCATCAGGTAATGTTGTAGGTAAAGGCATACGACGGGATAACTTGTATGAGTTAAGTGCTTTAACTGCTACAGAAGATAAAGATGTAAGCAGGTTATGGCACCGACGATTTGGGCATCTCGGATTTGCAGTTTTGAAGGAGATGCAACGAACAGGGATGGTTGCTCATATGCCTGCATTTTCAGAGTTGCAGGAACCTTGTGAAGCTTGTATGATGGGCAAGCAACAACGAAAGGCATTTCCAAGAGAGACCAGCAATCGATCTCAAGCTCCTCTAGAGTTGGTACATGCTGATCTCTGCGGTAAAATGTCTACACCTGCTTTAGGAGGATCTTTCTACTTCTTGCTGTTAGTCGACGATTATAGTAGAAAGATGTGGGTTTATTTCATTCGAGAGAAGGCTGATGCTTTTGAAAAATTTAAAACGTGGCATAAGTATGTAGAAAATGAATCAAGAAGGAAATTGAAGAAATTTAGAACAGATAGAGGAGGTGAATTCGTGTCAACAGAATTCAACAATTACTGTAAGGAGCATGGTGTGAAAAGGCAACTTACCACAGCTCATACACCCCAACAAAATGGCGTTGTTGAGCACATGAACAGGACAGTAGTTGAAATGGCTCGTTGTATGTTGAAGGCTCAAGACATGCCTGATTCATTCTGGGCAGAAGCAGTCAATACAGCAGTCTACATCCTCAATCGAAGCTACACAAAAGCACTGAAGGGGATGACTCCTCAAGAAGCATATTCTGGTAAAAAGCCTTCAGTTTTGCATTTCAGAATTTTTGGTTGTTTCTGTTATGCACATATTCCTGATTCAACAAGATCAAAGTTGGATTCAAAAAGCAAAAAGTGTGTCTTCCTAGGATATAGTGAAGAGTCTAAAGCATACAGGTTATGGGATCCTGAGGCAAGGAAGATTTTTGTCAGCCGAGATGTGGTGTTTGATGAACGACCACACTTAGTAGAAGATAAAGGTAAATCTACTATCTCATCAAGCGGAGAAATATCTCACCTTGTGCCTATCAAAAGACAGGTTAAAGTTGAGGAGGAGGAAACATCTGATGGAGAAATTTCCTCAATAAAAAGCCAACCAGTTGTAGCTGCACAGCGTAAGCCACTACCGAAGTGGGCACAACAGCTCTTTGATGATCTTAATCCACATGTAGATGTACCAGAATCATCATCGGATGGATTACGAAGATCAAAGAGAATAGAGGAGCAAAGAAGAGCCTCAGAACACATTGTTAACATGGCTCTAATGGCAGATATCATGGGTTTGATAAAGGAACCTACCACCATTGAAGAAGCCATTGATGATCCAGATTGGAGAGCGGCAATGCAGTCTGAGTATGATAGTATACTCAAAAATGATACATGGGATCTAGTCGACTTGCCGCCAAAGAAGAAGGTAATAGGTACTAAATGGATTTGGAAAGCTAAGTATAAAGCTGATGGAACATTAGAAAAGTATAAGGCACGATTAGTTGCACAGGGTTTTTCACAGATTGAAGGATTTGATGTTCAAGAAACTTTTGCACCAACAGCACGCATGACAACTATTCGGACGGTACTTGCAGTAGCTGCACAAAAGTCTTGGCCTATTTTCCAGATGGATGTCAAATCTGCATTTTTGAATGGTCACCTCAAGGAGGAGGTATATGTATCTCAACCACCAGGTTTTGAGGTGCCCAATTCAGAAAATAAAGTTTGCAGGTTGAAGAAAGCTTTGTATGGACTTAAGCAAGCTCCACGGGCTTGGTACCAACGAATAGATCATTTTTTCAAAAATATGGGTTTTGAAAGAAGTACTTCTGATGCTAACTTGTATGTAACGAAAAGGGATAGCAAGCTAGTTGTTGTCATTGTATATGTAGATGATTTGATCATTACAGGAGATCATCAGGAACTCATCAATCAAACTCGGATCAGCTTGGGAACTGAGTTTGAAATGACAGACTTAGGTCTACTCCATTTTTGTCTGGGAATTGAAGTATGGCAAAGGAAGGATGGCATTTTCATCTCACAACAAAAATATTCCAAAGAAATTCTCAAGGCATTTGGAATGATGGACTGCAAACCAACTAGCACACCTATGGAGGTAAATCATAAGCTATCTATGGATGATAACATGCCTGATGTAGATGCTAAGAAGTATAGGAAGCTCGTTGGAAGTCTTATTTTTCTGTGCAACACTAGACCAGACATTTGCTATGCTGTTGGAGTGTTAAGCAGGTTTTCCAACAAACCTAAGGAGAGTCACTGGAATGCTGGAATGCGAATTCTAAGGTACATTGCAGGAACCTTGGATTTTGGTATTTTGTATACCACAGGTGATACACTCCAAGGATATTGTGATTCAGATTGGGCTGGAGATTGTGATTCTAGAAAATCAGTTTCTGGATATTGTTTCTCACTTGGATCAGGAATATTTTCTTGGGTAAGTAGGAAGCAACCAACTCTCGCACTCTCCTCCACTGAAGCAGAGTACAAAGCAGCTTGTTTTGCTTCTTGTGAGGCAGTCTGGTTAAGGAGAATTCTTGCAGATCTTGGCTTTCCATCAAATATGCCAACTGTACTCAAGTGTGATAATCAAAGTTGTATGGCTATTGCAAAGAACCCAGTATTTCATGCTCGCACCAAGCACATAGAAGTACAGTACCATTACATTCGTGAGCTAATTGAAGATGAAATTGTGGAGCTAGAATATTGCCCAACAGAGGCAAATTGTGCTGACATATTCACTAAAGCACTTGGAAGAGAGCAGCTCAACAAGCATCTTCAACAGATGGGCATAGGACCGAGACCTACTTGATTTATCATCGGTAAACATTGAGGGGGGGTGTTAGTATATGATCAATGTCTACCCCTCATGATTGTATGCACATTTTGTAAGGCCCCCTTTATGAGGAGAAGCCAAGCATGCATTACCCAATTGATGGGAATCCCAACTTGAATGTTGGATGAAGGTCATATTGGACCATGTAAGATATTATAAGGAAAGGGAGTTATCAGGGTCCCCAATTGTGGGGTCCGGGGCAGCGGTGAGCAGCCCCGGCTGGGGGGTCCAAGGGGGCCAGCGGGCCCCCTGGCTGGGGGGTCCCAGGGGGCCAGCGGGCCCCCTGGTGGGGGTCCGAGGGCAGCGCCCCCGGCGCGACGGTAAAGGGAATATTCCATGGAATATTCCCTGTCGGAGTCAGAAATCATTTATATTTGTTAGGTCGGTTCAACCAGTCTAAGCCGTGTATGGCAATTACGCGGGCGGTGGCCGCCCACGCTCTACCGCCCATGTATAGCCGTCCATGGCAGGCCACCCATGATCCTATATATACATGACTTCTGCACTACCTAAGACACCGAGTTGAGCCAGCATACCTCTACCTTGTATCTCCCTATCTAGAGTTGTCTAGATCACCATTTAAGCTCTACCTTGAGAGCGCACGGGTGGACAACGCCATCATCTTTGTACTTGCTGCTAGTAAAAAATTGTTGAGATTCTCCTATATCTGTTATCTTCTCTGTTATTGCTCCTGTGTTATATTGCGTAACTATTGTCTTACAAAACTACTTGGTCACGAAAAGAAGATGGGTAGATTGTTCACATTTGATATGGGTACACCCCTTTCTGAGAACATGTATGCTAAGAATAGTGAATATTCAGATATAGCTGAATTATGGCATAAACGAATTGGTCATATCAATTTGAGAAAATTGAAGTCCATGGAAAAGCAAATGTTAGTGCGTGGACTACCAAGATTTGGTCATCTAAACTTTGAAAGAATTGGTGAAGCATGCGCATTTGGAAAGCATCAACGTATGAAGTTTCCAAGAAGAGAAATGCACAGGAGAAGACTATTAGAGCTAATACATAGTGATGTGGTTGGACCTGCTAGAACAAAATCAGTTGGTGGTTCACTATATTTTTTTATATTTGTTGACGATTATAGCCGATATACATGGATTTACTTCTTGAAGCATAAGAGTGAAGTCTTTGAGTGCTTCGTGAGATTCAAAAATATGGTTGAAAAGCAGTTGGGAATGTATATAAAATGCCTATGATCAGATTCAGGGGGAGAATATATCTCAAGAGAATTTGATCAATACCTAAGTGATTACAGAATCAGAAGGCACTTGTCTTGTAGATACATACCACAACAAAATGGTGTTGCAGAATGCAAAAATCGTGTGATAGAGGAAGTTGCTAGAGCCATGTTGAATGAAAAGAACATGCCAAATATGTTTTGGGCAGAAGCTTGTCATACGGCTGTGCATGTTATAAATAGAGCACCCACAGGCATGGTTCATCATCTCACACCTTATGAGAGGCTATGGAAGCATAAGCCTAATGTTAGCTATTTACGAGTTTTTGGAAGTATTTGTTATGCGCATGTGCCTAGTCAGTTGAGACACAAGTTTGAGGCAAAATCTAAAAAGTGCATATTTGTTGGGTACTCAGAAGAGAAGAAAGGATATCGATGTTTTAATCCTCTTACAAAAGAATGTATAGTGAGTAGAGATGTTATATTCGATGAAAAAGCATCATGGTACGCACCCAAAGACATGGATGTGATAGAGAATGATATGGATGATTCTATGCATAATGTTCATGATGAGCCAGGATCAAGTCGTAGGACTTTTGACCAAGAAGAGAGTCAAGACTATGGTTCATATGAGTTTCCTACACCTGAAATGTCATGGAGTGAAAATGCAAAAGAATATGCAAGAAGAAAGGAGAAAGGGAAAGATATGTACATGTCTGATTCGAATATTGAAGATGAGATAGTTACGCCTGGTACATTGAAAAATATGAAGGAAAAATATGTTCCCCCACACACAAGGAAAGAGGCACATGAAGAAACACCTTTGAGACGATCTAGAGTAAAACATCATGTGGATAGATTGAATCTATACAATAAGTCTATGAAACTTGATTATGCATACATGACAGAAAGAATTAAGCATTTGAAGAAGAATGATACATGGGATTTAGTAAAATTGCAACTTAATAAGAAAGCTACTGGATGTAAATGGGTATACAAAGTGAAGTGCAAAAGTGATGGTTCATTGGAAAGATTTAAAGCGCGTCTAGTTGCAAAAGGATGTGCACAAGTATATGGATTGTGATGAAACGTTTAGTCCAGTGGTTAAAATGACAACAGTGAGAAGCGTGATTGCATGGGCTGCTATGAACAATTGGAAATTGTATCAAATGGATGTTAAGAATGCATTCTTGAATGGCAAATTGCATGAGGAAGTTTATATGCAGCAACCAGAAGGTTATGTACATCCAAAGTATCTTGACTATGTATGCAAGTTAAAAAAAGCTCTTTATGGTTTGAAACAAGCTCCAAGAGCATGGTGTGAACGATTCACTAAGAAGTTGTTGGATTTGAAATTTATGCAATCAAAGGCTGATTATTCACTATTTGTATGGAATCAAGGAAGTGAAATGATTCTGTTAGTGATCTATGTCGATGATTTGATCATTACTGGCAATGATGAGGAAGAGGATTGATGATTTGAAAAGGCAACTAAAATCTGAATTTTTGATGTTGGATTTGGGAGAGCTAAAATACTTTTTGGGAATTGAAGTAATTTCAATGAAAGAGGGAATTTGGATGATACAATGCAATTATATGCTGGAAATGCTTGAGAGATTTGGTATGAGTGTGTGCAAACCTGTTGATACGCCACTTGATGCGAATGTGAAGCTTATGGATGATGGAAAGTACTTGCATGATGCCAATATGTATAGAAAGATGGTTGGAAGTTTGATTTATGTAACCAAGACAAGACCGGATTTGAGTTTTGCAGTTGGTTTGGTGAGTCAGGTTATGCATAAACCATGTAGTGTTCACTTGGACGCAGTGCGACGCATATTGCGATATGTGAAAGGAACATGTAATTTTGGCTTGTTTTATGAGCGAAAAGTTCAGCCATGTATATATGCATATACAGATGCTGATTGGGCAGGAAATGTCATGGATCGAAGGTCAACAAGTGGATTTTCATTTTCACTTGAAAGTGCAATCATTTCTTGGAGTAGCAAGAAGCAACCAACTGTTGCGTTGTCAAGTACCGAAGCTGAATATAGAGGCATTACACAAGCTGTTTGTGAAGCAACATGGATTAAGTACCTACTCAAAGACATGGGAGTCTACATCAACAGAAAGGTGGTCATCTATTGTGACAATGTGAGCAGCATAATGCTATCAAAGAATCCAGTTTATCATGCAAGATCGAAGCACATCGAAGTTCATTATCACTTTGTTCGTGAGAAAGTCATCGAAGGAGAAGTGGAGCTGATTCACATCAACACTGGAGAACAAGTGGTGGATATCTTCACGAAAGCTCTTCCCAAAGAAAAGATCATCTACTTTAGAGAAGCTTTAGGAGTTAGAAAGCTTTAGTTTGTATTTAGATTTCATTTCATGTTATTTCATCTTGTATGGATATATGTATTTCCTTCGTTTTGTATTCAAGCTCATTCTGAGCTTGAGGGGGAGATTTGATGACATGGCACTTTATGTTTTATGTATAAACAAAAATTACTTAATCAAAGAATATTCCACTGCCATGAGCGATGACCACTGCCGCGCGCATTTTGTCAGATTTCTTACTCTGCTCATCGTTGTGTGTTTGTACATGATGCCATAGCTGCCCGCCATAGCTGCGTTAACAAAAACCCCTTGCGATCAAGAAACCCATTGGATGTCAAGTAATAAGCGAAAGAGAAAACCTCCACTCCTAAATAATGTGTGATATGTTTCAAAAGCCAACAAGCTCGGGCTGGTTCCAACTCTAGCAGTTTTATAATTTCGTATACTTTCCAAAACCATATAGAATAGACTCCTAATCCATCTGCTGCCCAATGATGGTGCGTTGGATTCACAACCTACTCTAATGTAAACTGCACAGTCTTGTTTTGATTTCGATCGTGGATTTTTCTTATATACATGATTTCGCCTTCTCTTATCTATAATAGCTTTTCGATAAATTCATCCGACTCCTTATCCATTATGTCCTCTGTTCCTTGATCTTTTACATTTTGCCCTTGGATGCGAGAAGGTTGCCTTTCTTCTAAAACTAGTCTTTCTTGAACCACATCTTCAATTATCACTTCTTGTGGCTGAAAAATGGACTTGGCTTTCCATAACTCAGTTTCTTTTAAGAGATTTGCTCTTTGTTGTTGCAAGTCAACTCTTTCTTTCTCTACCTTCTCATTTAGGTTGTTGAAACCTCTCATTCCATTGGTAGCATATTTGCTAGCGTGTTGTTCTGATTCCGTTGCATCTATCAACACTTCTTTTATCTTCTCCAATGCCTTCACTATAGTACTCAATTCCTCACTTTGATCCTCAGAGGCACCTTCTCCTTTACTTCCTTTTACTTTGAAGTTACCTTCCTCCATGAGTACTTTTATGATTTCTTTGATTTGCTCAACAATTGATAAGATGCTTGAAATATTTTATTTTTTGGCTCTAAGTGTCTGATATAACCTTCCATCTTCTTTATGGTTTTGATCTCCTTCTCACACTTCTCTTCCAAAAAAATAATTCTGCTTTTGCTTTGAACAATCTCTATCTCAAGCTTCATTACCTTCTCTTGAAAGGATTCAATTATCCAATTTTGTTCTCTTAGCTTCCCTAGCATTCTATCTTGAGCCTTTCTATAATCTTCAAGTATGCTATCTCCTTTGATGAATTCAACTTCCAGAGCTATACATAATAAACTAATGTTCCTTCTTGATGTTCGAAATTGTTCAATCTTGTTTAGTACTATATCTCACAAGTTCCTGTTATATCCATGGGGAATCAGGCTTACTTCATAGTTCTTTCCACTTTTGTTACTTCTATTTGTCTTTTTCCAGCTTCCTCGTTATTGTCCTTCTTATATTTTGATGAGGATTGTATTTTTTTTCTTGCTCTTCCTCTTATTACTTTTGCTCTTAATCATCCTTTTGTTCTTCTTGATCATCTTTTGTATTTCTATTTTCGTGTTCTTGTTCATGCTCTCAGACATCCTTCATGTCCACATCATTAAAAACATTTCCTTGTTGAATGTCATCAAGAATATTCTAGATGTTCTCCTCTATACTCTACTTTGTTGCTTTATCTTATTCCTTTTATACATGCTCCTCCTCTTTTGTGTATTCTTTAGCTAATCTGATCATGCTTTCTTTAGTTTCATTCGAGACATCCTCCTCTTGGTTTTCGTCTTCACTTTTAGTTCCTTTTTCTTCTTCTTGACTATTTTTGCCATAGTAGGTCTTTTCTCAAGTATTCCTTGAAGCTCTTGGAAATATGCCAATAATGAAACTTCCATTTTAATGAAAACCACCTCAATCTTGGAATTCATCATTTGCCCATGTATGTTTTCATAGTGCTCCATTTTGTCTTGAGTCCAATCAATAGCTTTATTTGAATGATCCTCTAGCATGTTCTCGTACTAAGCTTCATACAAAGCTCTCTCATCATCTTCCTCCATCAAGTAACTGTACAATTGTTCTCTAATATTCTGAGTTGCATGGGGTTCCTTTTGATTTTGTACTCTCTTTTGCTCTAACTTTACTTATTTCTCTATGACTTCTTCAATTTCAAGCTCTAGATTCCTATGATCCATTTTCCTCTTCTTTACTGGGTGTAGAGGAGGTACTAGGGTACCTACTTTTAGCAGGAGAAGGCAATATGAACTTCCAGTACTTCGCCTACTCAAGGGAGGTTCTCCTTAGGGAAATATACCCTTTAACATTTCTGTGAGCAGGCAGATCGCAATAATTGCACAGTATTGTAAATATTCAGAGAGAAAATTAATGACAAAGGACAATAGTGAAAGACTAAACCACTCCTTAGTTTGAGGAGATGATTACAATATAGGCAAAAGAAATGCTCTAGAAGTTGATGCTTTGGGCTAACGTGCCATTCCACAACTAAAGAGAATCAATACAAGAGATCCATCCAATACATACAATGAACACAACTAGATGAAGACTTGCACTGATCAGTACAAGGTATGAAGACTTGCTCTAAGGGAAAGAGCACAGAAACACCACCAAATCACACTGAATGACAAAACCAATCCGCTTCTTCACACTCTAGTGCTATTTGCCCTCCACTGGGAAGCCCACGCTCTGTATCCTCACCACAGAGTGACTTCCTACAGTAGGCTTGTAGCCACAGAGTGCAAAGAGAGGACTAGAAGAGATGCTAGAGATAAGATACA
This sequence comes from Ceratopteris richardii, assembly GCA_020310875.1. NCBI lineage: Eukaryota > Viridiplantae > Streptophyta > Polypodiopsida > Polypodiales > Pteridaceae > Ceratopteris > Ceratopteris richardii. The sequence goes on from CM035437.1 coordinate 109,134,357, forward strand.
TATATCCCCAAGGTGTGCAAGTCCATTGCTTTTATAGGCTTTCATAGGCCAAGAGGGCCTTGTCGATTTCCCATGTTCACAGAATATGTGCCGATTGATTGCCCCAAAATTGGAGGGGTAGTTCAAATATGGTTTTGGCCACCAGCTTTAATTAGTTCCTCAAAAATAGGCACTTATGGCTTTGTCATCACAAATGTTTGGCGGCAACACTCATTTATCTTTTTACCTTTTATTGTCCCTTTTGAATGCAAGCTGAGATCTCCTTCTTAACGTAATTAACCAGAAAAATCACTTGGATTGGATATCTAGGTTCATTTATGAGCTCCTAAGCAAAGATCATGGGATCTCCTTTACATGTCACCCATGATAATGTAATGACCCTTAGAAGCACATCCTTCACATAATTCTTGTAGTACCTTGTAATAAAGTAAGCCTATGATCTAGGGGTCCAGTCAGTTCAAACGGATATGAAATTGGACACTGTTTGGTCATCCATGTTTATGACCAAAGATCTCGAGTTTAGACTTACTAGGAGGTCTTGTGCTCTTGTGAACAAGTGATTCACTTAGCTTAGTGTTTAAGTCTCAAGGATGTGAAGGAGGAGGTCTTGGGTTCAATCCCCATGGGGAACATGGGGAGAGTATTTTGCCCAAGGAGATCTAGAGCCTTCTAGAAGCATCCAATTGAGTTAACTCAAGTTAACTGGGACACTTGGCGCACATGCAGTTACATGGCTAACACTGGAAGGTCCATATGTGGTAAACATAATTCAAGTATTTATAATATGGTATATGCTTTCTTCTATGAAGATGCTGCAACCAACAAGGATCAAACCTTTACCTTCATATACAAGTGAAGCTTCAGGTTCTAACCAAGTAGAGGACCACAACAAGTTTTATATTGCATTTAAGATTCAAACCTCTTGTCCATGGACTCGGGTAGCTATGTTGGAAACAACAAGGGAAGCTCCTCTCTGCATCAAGTTCAAAGGAAGGATTCATTTCTTTAGAGGACAAGAGAAAACAAAGCGGCTTCTTTCAAAAGCACTTGATCTTGGGTGACTATTACGAGGGAGTCGATTCCCATAACCATCGCTTACTGTAGTCTGAGGGGTCCAACCTTTTGAGCTCTTTGCTTCATCTCAAGCATAAATCAAGAGAATCATAATCCACATGTCACTCGAAGCCAAAGAAGTGGATAATGAAATGCTCTTCTGGAGGATCAAAGGAAGGACGTAGCTTAACTGGGAGATAAGTATTTTCCAAGTTAATGATTGGTCACAATAGTTGTTTTTCTTCTCTGCTATCATGTAGGATGCATTTTTATCATTGAAGTATGGTAGTAAACTTCATTCTGGATAATCTTGATGCAAATTATTGAAACCTACATGAAAAAGCATAAACATATTGAGACTCTCATTAAAGCACAAGCATGAATATACGAAAGAATGTTATCATGCACAATTTATATTTTCTTCTTGCTTGAAAAAGGAATAGGATGCACTCAAGCCTGTGCACATGTATATTTATAACTTTTTGTAAAGTACAAGATATATTGTTTCTGCATGGATGATTGGACATGGATGATTGGATGCACACATGTCATGGCCTAGAATGGATCTCTAGTCGTTGAAGAATAATGTTTTCCCAAGTAGTGAGAAGGAAATTCTTTAAATTCTTTAGTTAGTAAGTAGTTCCCTAGCACTCCCAAACCACAAGAAGTGGTACTTAAAGTCCAAATGGTTGATATCACTTGGAAGTGTATACAAAGAGATTCTTAGCTTTAGAATCTAAAAGGCATTAGTACGTGCTTGGACTTGAGTAGGGGAAAGATCTCTAAAAAAAATTCTGCAAGTAAGCCAAAAAGCATAGAAAAGCTCAAGAGATCTTAAAGATAAAGACCAAGTCTTTATTATTATCGCATGATCAACAAGACTTGATCAAAAGCTTAGAAAGGTTTGTCCAAGAATTGCGGTTGGAACTACTGTGAAGTTTGCCTAAGTATTGGCAATCGAAATAGTAAGCTGTTCCAAGTTTGAACAGAGTAGATATTCCAAGTATGTAGTCTGCAACCGTGAAGATGATACTTAAGTGTGTGAAAGGCAAAACATAATGTTTTCCTATTCTTAAAGGGATTTGGGTACAAATCCAAAAAGCATGGGTGGATGCTTAGACTTAAGCAGTAGAGAGATTCCTATAAAGTCCCTAGGGTAACTGCTTAAAGCTTTATTTAGAAAGGAATCTAAAGACAAGAAGTAAAAAGCTCTTGTCGCTACAAATTGGTCAAGTATAACCAACTAGACTTGAATTTGATAAATTCAAGAACTTGGAATGATAGTGGGTTTTTCTTTTGAAAATCTTGGTAAAGAAGAACTGATATTCTGTCATAAGGTTTTCAAGTTTCCTATGAAAAAACACAAGATCATGAAATGATCATGTAAAGGAATAAAAAAATAGAATATCAAGTTGAATATCACACACACATTAATGTGAATATAAAATAGGGTGGTATGGGATGCCAGATTTTATACTCAGATTGATGTAGGAAAGATGGTATGGGACATCCGACCATGTGATGATAATAATCTTTTAGTCTCAGAAAGGATTTTGAAGTTAGATCTGATCTTCAAGGGAATTAAAACTTCCAAGGATAAGTTTTAATTCTAGGAGGATAAAGGTACGATCTCAAGATACTTCAAGATCAAATTCGTAAGAAGATATACTCTAGACTTCAACATCTTTCTTGGACAACTCTTCAATCAAGAAGCCAACAATAGCATAAAGGAAGGTAACTCTTATCATGGTAATTCAACTAGTGCTTTATATGCAGATAAGAAGGATAAGAAGCAAAAAGGCAAGAAGAAGGAAGAAGATGAATAAGAGACCTCCCAAGCCAACTTCGCAAGCAAGAGCAAGTGTAAAGGGAAGAAGAAAGGACCAAAGCAAGACAAAGCCAAAGGTCAGAATGTTCAACCTTGTGCCATATGCGATAAGACCAATCACACCACTCAGAATTACCAGTTCAATGGGAAGACCCAGAAAGGAAGTGGAAGAGGTGGATATGGCAGCAATAGAGGTAGAGGTGGACAAATCTAAGCCACAAAGAAGGTAAAGAAGATGATCATTTGTTCAACATAGATTCAAGATGTTCGAATCATGTTGCAGGCAACATTGCTCTTCTATCTGATTTGGAAAGTCCAAAGCATAGACATGAAGTGCAAACAGGGGATGACACAAAGCACAATGTAGAGAAGATTCGTAATGTCAAAGCTTCCAATGGTAGGACAAACATTCTAAGTAAGGTTCTCTATGTACCCACTATCACTAAAAACCTAATAAGTGTAGGCCAAATAGTTGAAAAATTCTTGCAAGTTAGGTTCACCCAACATGGAGCTTTTGTGGAAGATCCATGTCAAGGCTTCAAAAAGATAGCCCGAGGTGAGAAGCATGGTAGGCTCTTTACTTTTGAAGTAGGAGAAACCAAGAACATAGCTCTATTCAACTTTGGGTCTCAAACCCTAAGTGAGCTTGAAGTGTGGCATAAGAGACTTGCTCATGTGAATGAAAGAACCTTGAAGGATATATGCAGTGATCAAAGTGTTCTAGGACTGCCGAACATATCAAAGCAACACATGATCAACATGTGTGATGCATGTCAGATTGGGAAGGCACAAAGACAACCATTCAACCACAAAGGCTACATCCACAACAACTTATTGGACTTAGTACGTACAGATGTATGGGGACCAAGTCAAGAACCTTCATTGGCAGGATCAAGGTATTATGTCTCCTTTATACGACCATAGTAGATGGACTGTTCTATACTTAATCAAGAGTAAGAATGAAGTGTTTGATTGCTTCAAGAACTATCTTGCACATGTGGAGAATCATACAGGTAGATCACTAAAGAAGCTCAGATCTGATGGAGGGGGAGAATACTTCTCCAAAGAGTTTAATGATTTCTTGCAAGACAAAGGTATCAAAAGGAAAGTGACTACTAGGTACTCTCCTCAACTAAATGGAATTGCAGAGAGGAGAAACAAGACATTGGTTGTATAAGCCCGAACAATGCTTGAAGAGAAGAAGTTGCCACATTATCTATGGGCAAAAGCTATTTCAACTACTGTGTACCTTGTCAATAGAATACCATCCAAATCGCTTCAAGGTATGACTCCTTATGAAGCATGGCATGGAAGAAAACCTAGCCTTGGACGTTGCAAGGTTTCTGGTTGTTTAGCTTATGTTCATTTACCATCAGAAATAAGAGGTAAGCTAGATGAAAGGGCAACAAAGGCAGTGTTTATTGGATATGATTCAACTTAGATGGGTTATAGGTTCTTCAATCCTTCAACCAAACAATTCACTACAAGTAGAGATGTTGTGTTTGAAGAACACAGATCTTGGTATGATTAAGACAAACAAAAGGTAACACTACCATATGATCTTGATTCTGACTCTCATCAATTAGGAAGCAAGCATGATACACAGGTCCAAGATCCAAGAAGTGATACAGATGATGACCAAGATGAAAGGGAAAAGGATTACAAGCTATGGAAGTCAAGAGGCAAAGCAAAGATGCAAGAGGTTGGAGAATGCTCAAAACAAGTACCTAGAAGATCAGCAAGAGAGAAGAAACAACCAGAAAGCTATGGATATGATTCCACATTTGTTATGAAGCATTCAATATACTTGGCAAAAGACTCTATTTCGGAGGAACCCTCAACCTATGAAGAGGCAAAGGGAAACCCTAATTGGGAAAAGGCCATGAAAGGAAATGGACACGGGATTTGGTTCCAATGTCGTCGAATCAGAAGGTAATTGGTTGCAGATGGGTATATAAAGTTAAAAGAAACTCAGATGGATCAATTTTGCGGGTACAAGGCAAGATTAGTTGCCAAAGGATGCTCAAAAACTCATGGTATAGACTATGAGGAAACATTCTTACCAGTTGTAAAGATGACTACAATCAGGACATTGATAAGTGCAGCTGCTGCAAGGAATTGTAGACTCCTCTCACTTGATGTGAAAAATGCATTCTTAAATGGTTGGATAAGTGAAGAGGTATACATGTCACAACCACTAGGTTTTGAAAACCCTAATCATCCATCTGATGTTTGCAGATTTAAGAAAGCATTGTATGGATTGAAACAAGCTCCTATAGCTTGGAATTACATGTTGCTTACATATCTTCAAGATCAAGGGTTCAAAGCTAGCAGCTCAGATCCTTCTCTATTCATCAAAAGGGATCACAATGAGGTTATCTATCTATGTGTATATGTAGATGATATTATTGTGGTAGGTGATGATCTAAATGGCATTCAAAGGATCAAGAGACACATGCAAGAGGAGTTCAAAATCAATGACCTAGGTGAGCTCACATATTTCCTAGGTATGCAGGTGATATATACAGATGAAGGAACGTACTTGACTCAAAGAAGATACATTCAAGATCTTCTTCTCAAGTTCAAAATAGAGAACACTAAACCTGCCAGTACACCTTTGGAGATGAATCATAAACTAAGTGTTTATGAAGGTGAGAAAATTGAAGACATTAAAGAGTATCAAAGCTTGGTAGGTAGCTTGATATATGCTACTCATACAAGAGCAGACATCTCATATAGTGTGGGAGTTCTTAGTCAGTTCATGCACTCACCGAGAAGACCACACATGGATGCGGATAAGAGAGTACTTAAGTATCTCAAAGGTACAATCAACGAAGGTATATTCTATCCTTATTCTTCAGATTTGGATATCAAAATCTATTCAGATGCAGATTGGGCAGGAGCTAAGGATGATAGAAAAAGTACATCTGGTTACTTAGCATTTGCAGGTTCGAAGCTAGTGTCATGGAGTTCCAAGAAGCAACCAACAGTTGCTTTATCCTCTACTAAAGCAGAGTATAGAGGCCTGGCCACAGCAACTCAAGAGGCAATATGGTTAAAAACATTGTATACAGATTTGGGACGTGTGTTCCAAACCTCACATATTTGGAGATAATGTAAGTCCCATGCATCTAGCGGCAAATCCTATTTTCCATGCAAGAACCAAGCACATAGAATTCCATTACCACTTCATCAGGGAGAAGCTCATGGAAAAGGAGATTGACATTTCTTTTGTTCCAACTGAAAAGCAAGTAGCAGATATGATGACGAAGGCACTTGATGGAATAAAGCTTTGTAGATTCAAAGCTATGGCAGGTATTCAACCTATCAGAGAATAAAGACTCAAGCATACTTTAGCTTGAGGGGGACCTATTGGAACATCAAGCTTACACTATGCTTGAGGTGGATTTGATCTACATCAAAGGCTATCACGTCGAAAGAATATCCGTTGGAGAGTTCTTTTTTCTTATGCTCATTTATTGTATTTTTTTTGAGACGTTTTTGATGGTTCATTTACGGTTGTAAAAGCCTTGAGCTTTACACATGTAAAGGTAGAAAGATAAAGCCCAAATCCTACAAATTTGTGGTGGTTGAAGTTGCATTCAATCAAGCAATCAATGACCTAAAAGTAGATCAAACTAGATCTTCACTTTTCCTAGATTGTAGGAAAGGAATTGATTTCCTCCAACAACCATTCCCACCTTCATTTGAATTCAAACTTCACTTGTAGAAGTCGTGGAACACTCCTAGAGTCTATATAAATACTTGAAATCACTTGTACATTACATGGAAGCAATATACATACACTTGTGACCATCATTGTCTTGCTCCTTCAATTCTCTACATCATGTTCTTCGCCAATAGTAATCTTGCAGAGGCTGCTGCTCTCTCTCTAGAGCTCCAAATTGAGTGCAAGATGGCTCATTGGAAAGGTATTAAGTCGAGTTTATGCGTATAAATTGTCATAGCATTTGGTTCAGTAGGTTGGGAGAATCTGAGTTTTTCTTGTCTCGGGGTCAATCTCTACGTAATCCTGAAAAATAGGAAGTACCATCGGTGAATGTCTCATTCATTCCTATAGCATATTTTGCATATTAATTATACTTTTGTGCATTATATACACTCAACCCTATGTGTATCACTCCCATAAAAGGATTTTTTCTAATTATAATGACGTTGGTCGCTATGGGCATTTGAAGTTCATTGTCTCTTCCATAGATATTAAGTTTTTTGAGCTAGTCGACCCGCGAACCTATCTGTTTTGTATCGACTCATTCTCCTTGATGCTCCGAAGTACAAAGTGTGTTTCTTTGCACTTATCACATGCTTATAAGGTCTATTTGAGTCTACATAAGCTCAAGGGCTGGTCTTGTGCCGGTTGGCTAGACCAAACTTCATCGCTTTGAAATGCATTTTTCTACCTTCTACAGGCTTCTCCAAGTTTTTTCAATAACAACTACAAAAACAACTACAATAGCAATTACCAAGGAGGCTTCAAATCAAGGAAAGATTACAACAACTACACACAGGAGCAAGAGGATTTTTTTCTGATTATGAATATGACTTCAAAACAAGGTCTAAATGATGACCATCTCTTCTACATTGATTCAGGATGCTCAAACCATATGGCAAGCAATGTAACTCTTCTCTCTGACCTTGAGGAACCAAAGGGTAAACATCAGGTACAAATAGGTGATGACACCAAGCACTCAATAATTAAAGTAGGAAATGTTAAGACCTCTGATGGAAACAAAAATCTATTGAGCAGGGTTCTATATGTACCTACAATTACCAAGAATTTGATGAGTGTTGGATAGATTGTGGAAAAGGGTTTGCAAGTCAGGTTCAACCAATATGGAGCATTTATGGAGGATCCCCAACATGGATTCAAGAGAATTGCCAAAGGAGAAAAGACAGGTAGATTATTCACTTTTGAACTTGAGAATACAAGGAACATTGCACTTTATAGCTACAAAGATCAAACACTATCAGAACTTGAAATTTGGCATAAGAGATTAGGGCATGTTGGTCAAAGAACCTTAAAACAGATATGTAGAGATCAATGTGTGCTTGGGATACCTAATGTATCCAAGAAACAAATGATCTGTAAATGTGGTGCTTGTCAGTTTGGAAAATCTCAGAGGTTACCCTTCTCAAGGAAAGGCTACATGCATGAGGACTATCTAGAGCTTGCCCATGCAGATGTATGGGGACCAAGTAAGGATCCCTCAATCTCTGGATCAAGGTATTATGTATCTTTCATTGATGATTATAGTAGGTGGACTATATTGTACTTTATGAAGCACAAAGATGAAGTATTCAATTGCTTTAAAAGGTATCTTGTTGAGAACCAAGCAGGGAGAAACCTAAAGAGACTAAGGTCAGATGGAGGAGCTGAGTACTTCTCAAATGAGTTTGATGCATTCTCGCAGGACAGAGGAATCAAGAGAGAAATTACAACAAGGTATACCCCTGAGCAAAATGGGGTGGCAGAGAGGAGAAATAGACTAATTGTTGAAATAGCTAGGTCAATGTTAAATGAGAAAAAATTACCTAATTATTTGTGGGTAGGGAGTGTATCTACTACCACTTATCTTGTAAACAAGTTGCCATCCAAATCTCTTGATGGGATGACCCCATATGAAGCATGGCATGGTAGAAGACCTTCACTTGATCATTGCAGGATCTTTGGATGTGTTGCTTATGTGCATATACCTTCTCAGATAAAAGGTAAGCTAGACCCTAAGGCATAGAAGTGCATCTTCATAGGGTATGACTTGAATGAGAAAGGATACAGGTTCTACAATCCTTCTAACAAAGGATTCATGGTCAGTAGAGATGTTGTCTTTGATGAGAATGACTCTTGGTTTGAAAGTGAATGCAGGAAAGTAAAGCTACCATATGACTTGGAAGAGGAGTTTCCAAGCCTCACTAAGGAGGAGCCTACTCCGAATGAAGACATCAACTCAGATGATGAGGACATCATCAACTTAGAAGCGTTCAAGGCATGGAAGTCCAAAGGCAAATTTAAAATGAAGAAGTTGGAGGATATACGTGAATCATCCAACCAAGCAATTAGAAGATCACAAAGGGAGAGGAAGAAGCCAATCAGATATGGGTATGACACTTCCCTACTTACTAAGCACTCTGTTTATCTTGCAAAAGACTTGTCATTTGAAGAGCCATCATCATATGAAGAGGCAAAGACCAAAGCAGAATGGAAGGAAGCTATGGATGAGGAAATTGAAGCACTCAAGGAAAGTGATACTTGGGAACTAGTACCAAAGAAGGAGTCTATGAAGGTAATTGGTTCTAGATGGATCTATAAGATCAAGAGGAATTATGATGGATCAATAAATAGGTACAAAGCTAGACTTGTGGCTAAGGGTTTTGCACAAACCCAAGGAGTTGATTATGAAGAAACATTCTCACTGGTGGCAAAAATGCCAACCATCAGAGTATTGCTAAGTGTGGCTGCATCAAAGAATTGGAACATGTATCAATTGGATGTAAAAAATGCATTTCTAAATGGCTGGATTTTAGAGGAGGTGTACATGTCTCAACCTCCTGGCTATGAGGATCCAAGCAAGGTAACATATGTGTGTAAATTGAACAAAGCTCTTTATGGAATTGAAGCAAGCACCTAGGGCATGGAACCATAGGTTGACTACATACCTTTAGGATCAAGGATTTATCATGAGTAAAGCAGATACTTCTCTATTTATTAAGAGGAGAAATTCAGAGGTAATATACCTATATGTATATGTTAATGATATCATACTAACAGGTAATGATGCTAATGGCATCAAACAGATCAAGAATCAGATCATGCAAGAGTTCAAAATTAGTGACATTGGATCACTAAGATACTTTCTTGGACTTGAGTTAGTCTATATTAACTCTGGAATTTATATTACTCAGAGAAAGTATATAGAGGATATGTTAAAGAAGTTTCATTTGGAGGATGCCAAAGTAGCAAGTACTCCAATGGAGGTTAATCAAAAGTTAAGTTCTCATGAAGGTGATGTACTTGAGAACATTGCAGGTTACCAAAGCATAACGGGAAGCTTGAACTATGCTACATTGACAAGGATTGATATTGCTTACGGAGTAAGTGTTTTAAGTCAGTTTATGCACAAACCTAGGGCACCTCATTTGGAAGCTGCCAAAAGGATTTTGAAGTACCTTAAGGGCACTCAAAATCAAGGGTTATATTTTCCTTATACTTCAGACTTGAAGATTAAGATATATTCAGATGCCGATCGGGTAGGTTGCAAAGATGATAGAAGAAGTACCTTAGGATACCTATCCTTTGCAGGTGATAAATCTATATCATGGTCTTCAAAGAAGGAACTTACTGTTGCTTTATCTTCTACAAAGGTAGAGTATAGAGGATTGGCCCATGCTACTCAAGATGCCATATGGATCAGATTACTATACAAAGATTTGGGTTTGCATACTACATCTCCAATGCTTTTTGGAGATAATACAAGCTCACTACATCTTGCAGCAAATCCTATTTATCATGCTAGGATTAAGCATATAGAATTCCACTATCATTATGTGAGAGAGAAGCTATTGAGCAAAGAAATTCAGTTGGCTTATGTGTCTACTAATATGCAATGTGCAGACTTATTGACTAAAGGATTAGATGGCACAAAACTTTGCAGATTTAAGTCTATGATTGGATTGCAGGACATTCAAGAAGATTGAAGAAGAAGACCAAGCCAAAATGTTTGGCTTGAGGGGGCACTGTTGGTGCAAAGTTCAAGCCTACACATTTGGCTAGAAGTTCATCAATATTTGAAGCTCCATGGAAACCATTTCTAGGAAGATCTTTTATCTTTAACTTTTGTAAAAGTCATTTTTGACGTGGAAGAATCATTGTAACCACCACTAAACTCGTGGACTTTATTACTTGAAAAGTCACCACTTCAATTGAGGGAATATCTCCTTGATTGGAGGACTACCTTTAGTGAGAGCCAATGAACAAATTCAATTTTAAATTTGAAATCACTCAACCATAAAAGATGTCAACAAACTCGTGGGTGTACAACTCCATTCCCGAGTTCTCCATTGTCACATTGTAATAGAGTGAGGTATAAATTTTTACCGACACTACACACCATCATTAGGCATTGATTATCAAGCCTATGATCTTGTACAACATTGTTATTTAATACAATAGATCTACATTACTCATCTATGGTCTCTTTGTTAGTCATTCATAACAGTCAACTTGTACTGCTAATATCTCTATCATTCCTTTATCATTTTCTATGATCTATAGCTTGTTGGAATCAGCTCCAAGTTCTCTATGTGCTCACAAATTTTCAAGAAAATATATTCAGCCCATTTGGAGAAAATTTCATCGAAGCACTCACTGGTCAAACTCGATAAAGGTCCTAAAAAATCGGGGGTAATGATTCAATTGCTAAATTGATTGCTCTGTGTATAGTGCATCATTTTAAGTGATTCCACTTGGAATCCTTAGCTTACTAAGTTAATTAGATACTTCTAAAAGGAAGGTTTCTAATTCCTACTATACTAGAAGCACTGAGCATAACAAGCAGCTGATGTGTGAACAAAAATAGAAGTTTTTCATTAATCCTTCAACTTGGAAATAATTTGTTTTGGTTTAATCATTTCTCACATCATTTCAAAAGTACATAGGCACTTATTTAGTGTCATTGGAAAGCTAAGAGGGACTAAAACTCAACTCTGAAGCAAGAAGGGCCTGGTACAAAGCAGGATTTGGCAGTATCTACTCATTTCTTGGAGTGTCCATCCATCTTTCCCAACATCCTAAACCACGAAGGTACACTTCCACCTTATCATCATCATGTACATTCATGTCAATAGATGCAAGTGGCTCACACATGCTTTTTATTTTTAGGATGTAGTGACTTATCGACATGCCCTTTTTCTCTAGCACCTCATTCTTGAGTTGCAATTTACGTGCCTTTGTGTTGGTCTCATACAATGTGACCAAACTATTCCAAGCCTCTTTCGGAGTCTTGGCATCCTATATGTGCCCAATCATGCTATCGTGTATGCCAACAGATAGCCAATATTGTGAAGAGAGATAGTGGATGAAATCCGAAGATGAGTTGGTGCTGCTACAACCGGCTTTGTACCAGCCAACTGAGACTTCAGAGTGGATTAGTAGAACCTTTGAGCTTCCTAAATCCACCAAAATATCAAGCAAGTACTTTGGAACATGTATCTCAAAAGTTTAACTCAAGACAAACTAGTTGCAAGATGCCTAGCTCCCAAAAACTTGCTATTTTTGTACATACACCTACTGGGAAAAATGAATAGCGCTCTCAACTTGGTAGGAATTAGAAAAATTCCTTTTGGACATAAAAAATAGACTTAGGTAATTGCTATTCCAAGTTAAAACACGTCAAATGATAAACTGAGCACTGAGAACCAGATTTATCAACATCACGAACATGCCCACCATTCTCGGGGCTCTACAAAGATAGACCAAGGAGCAGTAAAATGCAGATATCACCCAAATTATAAATCCAATGACCCTGAAAATTTATATCTGAACTTAGACAGTAAGAGAAATCCAAACCATGTTACAACTTTGAAAAAGGTTGTATAGAACTTGAGATATGAGCTTCTGAAGTTACTACTCTAAGTGAGTATAGCAGGGAACAAAACACAGTACATAATGATGAATGTATAAATTCACATATGATTACAACCACATTGGCAACGAATATTTTCACAATGGGAGTAGAATGATAGAGCTATGGAGTAAGCGCTTCAACCTCTACAAAATGACATGAAGTGGTCACGTACGAAGCTTGCTGATCACCACTTCCTTCTTGATTTTTTTATAGCTACTTTTGGAGGGAGTTTTGAATTCGAATTTGAATGGCTCCACCTAAAAGTGATCCCCAAAGTTAGGAAATATTCCCTCAGCTCACTAATTCGTGGTTTTAGGTAGTTAGAGCCATGAGTTTTCTTTTTACATCATGGATGAGGTAAGCCATTCTTTTTCTTTTTTCTTTTTTCTTTTTCACAATTACAAGAGATAAAATGTACTCTTTTACAAGAGGTGTTCACATGACTACACATATGACTACAAATGAACATAAAACAAATAATATCAAGCATGTAGGCTTGGTTAAAATGCACCAACAGCTCCCCCTTAAGCCTAACATGCTTGTCCTCCAAATATATCTTCAATTGTCCTTGATTTCTACAAGCCAATCATCAACTTGAATCTGGTTAACTTTGTACCATCAAGAGCTGTAGTCAACATGTCTCCATAGAGACATAGGATAGTTGAATATCCTTGCTCATTAGCTTCTCCCTTACATAATGGTAGTGGACTTCAATATGTTTGATTCTAGCATGGTATATCAGATTAGCTGCAAGATGTAGTGAGCTTTTGTTATCACCAAAAATGTGAGGTATTGAAGAATGAAGTCCAAGATCTGTGTACAAAGAATTTAACCACATGATTTGTTGAGTTGCATTAGCCAAACCTCTATATTCAGCTTCAGTAGAAGATAATGCCACAGTTCATTGCTTCTTGGATGACCAAGAAATGATTTTTGAACCTGCAAATGATACATACCCGGATGTGCTTCTTCTATCATCTCTAGATCCATCCCAATTTGCATCTGAGTAGACGTTTAGCTCAATATGTGAAGTAAATGAATAAAAAAAACCTTCATTCATGGTCCCCTTTAGGTACTTGAGGACTCTCTTGGCTGCTTCCATATGTGGTCTTCTCGGCTTATGCATAAACTGACTCAATATGCTAACACTATAGCATATATCCACCCTTGTGAGTGTTGCATAGTTCAAACTTCCAACCAACCTTTGATAGCTTTTGATGTCTTCAATTGGCTCTCCTTCATAAGAACAAAGCTTATGATTTTGCTCCATGGGTGTATCTGCACACTTGGTGTTTTCCATCTTGAACTTCATAAGCATGTCATGCACATACTTCCTTTGTGTGATGTATATACCTGAACCTATGTAGATTAACTCCAATCCAAGAAAATAAGTGAGTGATCCGAGGTCGCTTATTTTGAACTCCTCCTTCATTTGATTCTTTACCTGTTTGATTCCTTCAAGATCATTGGCTGTGATAATAATATCATCAACATACGCACATAAATGGATCACTTCAGACCCATTCCTCTTTATGAACAAAGAGGTATCCACCTTGCTAGATTTGAATCCTTGGTCTTGCAAATAAGTCACCAATCTGAAACTCCAAGCTCTTGGAGCTTGCTTCAATCCATACAAGGCTTTCTTTAATTTGCATACATAGTTAGGATGATGTGCATCCTCATATCCAGGAGGTTTTGCCATATACACTTCCTCACAAATCCATCCATTTAAGAAAGCATTCTTTACATCAAGTTGATAGAGCTACCAATTTCTAGATGGAGCAGGACTAATGAGAACCCTTAGGAATTTTTGCAACAAGAGAAAAAGTCTCCTCATAAGATTCAATACCATGGGTTTGATCAAACCCTTTAGCAACTAACCTTTCTTGATATCTATTTATACTTCCATCTGGATTCCTCTTGATTTTGTATATCCATCAAGATCCAATTACCTTCATAGATGGCTTGTTACCCAAGTGTCATTCTCCTTCAAGGCTTCTATTTCTTCATTCATTGCATCTCTCCAAGCTTTCTTGCTTTGTGCTTCTTCAAATGTGGTAGGTTCTTCATTGGTTGAATCCTTTGCAATGTAGATTGAGTGCTTGGTGACCAAAGAAGTATCATAACCAAACCTCTCGGTTTCTTCTTGTCCCTTGAAGACCTTCTAAGTGGTTGATGTGAGCTCTCGGGTCCATATGTAGCATCATGCATCTTTGCTTTACCTTTGCTCTTCCATAACTATAGTGTTTCCACGTCTTCTAAATCTCTGAATCACTTTCTTCCATTTGCTTTGGCTCCTTTGGTTGAAGTGATGGAAAGTCTTCATTCAAGTCATAAGGCAGCTTCACTTTCTTGTCTTCATCAAACCATGATTTGTTGTTATCAAAAATTACATCTCTGTTGGGGCTTCACTCACTAATTAGACATAAAGACATAAATACATATGAAGGAAGAAGGAAAACAAAGAGAAGTAGAAGCAAGACATTCAAAAAATCAAGCCTAAGTGAAGGGACAAATTCACTCTTGTAATTTAGTGTGCAAAATTAAAGTCTAGTCTTGACATAGAACTTTAAAACTTACGAGTTTGAGTCTAGGAGTATGTAGACCATATGTATATAAGTCAATTTGAGTTGAAAAACATATAAAAGAACTTGATTTGTAAGTCTTGAGTGAGTAGAGAAAAAATCGGGTCTTTCTGAGAGAGATGTTGAGGAAGAACTACTCAGAGTAGGAGAGTTGTCCATGATTGTGAGCAGAATGAAGCCAAACCATTTTGTATACATCTTCTCTAATAGATAAAACATGTTTATGTAGAAGGATTTCATCTAATTCCTCTTGCGTAGTGAATTGTAAGTGATTTCATATCAATCTGAAAGTTAGTTGACAGTTACGCGTTTTCTGGAGCACTTTTCCCTGATCTTCTTAAGGTCAGATCTCATAGTAAAGTGTAAATGTTTTCATGAGTGATAGCTCATTTTGAAGCTACTACCTTAAACTACGATTGGTAAAGATCTTTGCAAAATGGGACATGTACTCAGAGAAATGAGTCTTATAGTGAAGGTATGTCAAATCGATGAAGTTATTTTTCAGATTTCAGACATAGTTCAAATGTTGAAGTGAATTCAACAGATTGTGAAGTTATTACTTGAAAACTTTGCTTGGAATGTGTTGCTTAACATTAGCAAGAACTTCTATTAGCCAATGATCAAAAGAATTTACAAAGATCAAGCTAATACAGATCAGATTTGAAGCTAGAAGAAAAGACGCAGATATCTGGAAAGTGAATTTTTGAGTTTCACTAATTTTAGTGATAAAGTGTTCTAATATCACTTTAGCTTAGTTCTTGTGGTGTTTCATACACCAACAAGTGGTATCAGAGTAGAAAGGTCCTCAAGAGTGAAAGGAGGTGCAGATACAAGAGGAATTGAAGAGTTCTTCATTGAAGAGGTGAAAGCTGAGGTGTTCAACAACAAAAGACATACATTTGTATTTATGTAGATGATATTATAATCATAGGTACTTCAAATGAAGGAATTAAGGAGGTGAAGAGATTAATTGAGAAGGAATTTAAGATAAGTGATCCAGGAAAATTGTCATATTTTCTTGGAATGGAAATCACTTATGCAGAACATGGCATATATGTATTACAAGAAAGGTATCTTCTGAATCTTCTAAAGAAGTTTAACATGGTGAATTGCAGAGAGGCATCAACACCACTAGAGGTCAATCATAAACTCAGCAAATATGATGGTGCAGAGTTCAAGGATATGAGGAAGTATCAATCTTTAGTGGGAAGTTTGATTTATGCTACACTAACAAGACTTGATCTTAGTTATGCAGTGGGAGTTCTTTCTCTGTTCATGCATTGTCCAAAGGACCCACATTGGATTGTAGGTCAAAGAGTTCTTAAATACATCAAAGGAACTTTGAAGGAAGGATTGTATTATCCTTTTACATCAGATATAAGGTTGAGAGCATATAGTGACTCAGATTGGGCAGGAAGTCAAGATGATAGAAGGTCAACACATGTATATATGATATATATAGGACATAAACTTGTGAGTTGGTGTTCAAAGAAGCAACATACAGTGGGTTTATCATCAATTGAAGCTGAGTACAAAGGACTTGTGGAAGCAACTAAAGAAGTGATATGGATGTAGACTTTGTTCGAAAGCTTGGAATTGATCAAGGTATACCTATCATACATGGAGATACTATGAGTTCATTGTATCTTGCAGCAAATCCTATATTTCATGCAAGAACAAAGCACATAGAGATTCAATATCATTTCCTGAGAGAAAAGGTAATGGAGAAGGAACTTGAAGTGGTATACACTTCTACAAAAGATCAGATTGTAGATATTATGACAAAGAGCTTGGATGGAGTGAAGACAAGTAGATTCAAAGAAATGGCAGGAATAAAAGAGAAGAAGAATGTATGAAGACGACAGAGGATGCTAATTAGTGATTGAGGGGGAGTTGTTGGGGCTTCACTCACTAATTAGACATAAAGACATAAAGACATATGAATGAAGAAGGAAAACAAAGAGAAGTAGAAGCAAGACATTTAGAGAATCAAGCCTAAGTGAATGGACAAATCACTCTTGTAATGTAGTGCAAAATTAAAGTCTAGTCTTGACATAGAACTTTAAAACTTACAAGTTTGAGTCTAGGATTATGTAGAACATATGTATATAAGTCAATTTGAGTTGAAAAACATATAGAAGATCTTGATTTGTAAGTCTTGAGTGAGTAGAGAAAAATTCGGGTTTTTCTGAGAGAGATGTTGAGGAAGAACTACTCAGAGTAGGAGTGTTTTCCATGGCTATGAGCAGAATGAAGCCAAGCCATTTTGTATACATATTCTCTAATAGATAATACATGTTTTTGTAGAATGATTTCATCTAATTCCTCTTGTGTAGTGAATTCTAAGTGATTTCATATTAGTGTGAAAGCTAGTTGACAATTACGAGTTTTCGGGTGCACTTTTCCCTGATCCTCTTAAGGTAAGATCTCATAGTAAAATGTAAAGTTTTTCATGAATGATAGCTCATTTTGAAGGTACTACCTCCAACTACAATTGGTCAAAAGATCTTTGCAAAACTAGATGTGTACTCATAGAAATGAGTCTAACAGTGAAGGTATGTGAAATCGATGAAGTTATTTTTTAGATTTCAGATATAGTTCAAATGTTAAAGTGAATTCAACAGATTCTGAAGTTATTACTTGAAAGTTTTGCTTTAGCAAGAACTTCTATTAGCAAATTACGAAAATAATTTACAAAGATCAAGCTAATACAGATCAAATTTGAAGCTAGAAGAAAAGGCACAGATTTTTGGAAAGTGAATTTTTGGATTTCATTAAGTTTAGTGATAAATTTTTCAAGTTGAGAGTGTTGCTAAGCTAATGATGGTTGTGGAGGTATTTTAATATCACTTTAGCTTAGTTTTTGTGGTGTTTCATACACCAACAATCTCTACTCACAAAAAATCCTTTATTAGTTGGATTGTACAATCTATATCCTTTTTGGTTTTGGTCATAACCAATGAATATGCACTTCTCTGCCTTGGGATCCAATTTCCCTCTTACTTGAGAAGGAATGTGATCATAGGATAAGCATCCAAAGATTTTACAATGCTCTAGACTAGGTCTTCTTCCATTCCACACTTCATATGGAGTGGTTCCATCTAGTGACTTAGATGGAAGTCTATTTATGAGATATGTGGTTGTAGACAGCCTCTGCCCATAGGTAGTTTGGCAATCCCTTTTCAATGAGCATGGACCTTGTAGCTTCAACTATAGCTCTATTTCTTCTCTCTACTACACCATTGAATTCGGTTATATTCCTTGTAGTGACTTCCATTTTGATGCCTCTTTCATGCAAGTAGGAATCAAATTCAGAAGAGAAGTATTCTCCTCCACCATCTGATCTGAGTCTTTTCAAAGTCCTACCTGTTTGGTTTTCAACAAGAGCAACATACTTCTTAAAGCAATTAAAAACTTCATCCTTGTGCTTCGTGAAAAACAGAATGGTCCACCTGCTACAATCATCTATGAAAGACACATAATATCTTGAGCCTGATATAGATGGCTCCTTACTTGGACCCCACATATCCGTGTGCACTAGATCCAAAGGATTTTGATACATGTATCCCTTCTTATTGAAAGGTTGTCTATGAGCCTCGCCGAGTTGACAAGCTTCATACTTATAAATCATGTGTTGCCTTATGATATTAGGCAAATCAAGTACACTTTGGTCCCTGCAAATTTGTTTGAGCATCCTCTCACCAATGTGAGCAAACCTTTTGTGCCATTTCTCCAACTGCATGAGAGTTTGAGATCCATAGCTAAACAAAGCTATGTTCTTTGTATCGTCCACTTCAAAAGTGAAAAGCATTATTGTCTTTCTCCTTTGGAAATCCTTCTAAAGCCTTGCCTTGGGTCTTCAACATATGCTCCAAATCTGTTGAATCTAACGTGCAATCCTTTTTCAACAATCTGTCCAACACTTATTAAATTTTTGGTAATTGTGGGGACATACAAGACTTTGCTTAAGAGGTTCATATTCCCATCTGATGTCTTCACATTACCTATCTTC
Source organism: Ceratopteris richardii (assembly GCA_020310875.1). NCBI lineage: Eukaryota > Viridiplantae > Streptophyta > Polypodiopsida > Polypodiales > Pteridaceae > Ceratopteris > Ceratopteris richardii. The sequence goes on from CM035437.1 coordinate 109,153,476, forward strand.
TCCACTAAGTGCTTTGTATCATCTCCTATTTGAACTTCATGTTTGTTGTGAGGATCTTCCAAATCAGAAAGTAAAGCCACATTTCCTGCTACATGATTTGAGCATCCTGAATCAATGTTAAAGATGTGATCATCATCCTTACCCTTCTTCACTGATAGATTCATAATCAATAATGAATCTTATTGGCTGTGGTCCTTTGCATAGTTATTGTAGTCTCTTCTTCCTCTATGGCCACGTTGATAGTTGTTGTTGTAATTGTTGTTGTAGTAGTTGTTGTTGTTGTAGCCTCCATTGTATCTGCCTCTATTTGATCCATAGCCACCTCTATTGAATCCTCTTCCTCTTGAGTTCCTCGGGTTCCTAAAACATTCTTCAGTAGTATGATTAGATAAGCCACATATATTGCAAGGTTGAGATGACTGGAATCTCCCCCTACCTTGCTTTCCACCTCTGCCTCTTCCTCTAGATCTTCCTCTACTTGCAAAGTTTGCTTGGAAAGAACTACCTTCATCTTCATTCTTCCTATTCTTTGACTTGTCCTTGACCTTAGCTTTATGAGAATCTTTGCCTCATGAGTGAAGAGTTGGCCCATGCATGTGTTGAGGTCGGGTACATGCATATCCATGTATAAATCCATGGCTGTTGTGAATGACTCCCTCTTATCATCTGCTTTGATTCCATTTATGATTTGTCTAATGATTTGCTCCCCTTCAATTACCTCTCCAATGCTTCCAAGTTGTTCGGAGATCTCCTTCATCTTTGTGACATAATCAGTCACACTGCTTCGGGCTTTTCTTCATTGTTGTGAACTCCATTCACAATTGGTCCTTCCTTGCTCAAGAGTTGGAGGAGAAGAAAGAAGCAAGTGCATTCCAAGTCTCTCTTGATGTCTTGCATCCCTTGACATGAGGTAAAAGAAAATCAGAGATTGAGTTTAGAATATAGGACCTTGCAAGTGCATCCTTCAAACACCAATGTGAAAGTCTTTCCACTTCTTCATGTGATGGTTGCCCTTTGTTCCTCATGGTTGGCATTGCTTCATCTCCGGATATGAATCCATATAGATTCCTCCATTCAAGGTAAGCCTCGCTGGGTAGTTTCTTCGATCTAATTTGTGAATTGTTGATGGAAATCCATCTCCCATGTTGCTTGACTATGCTCTGATACCACTGTGAAGAGAGATGGAGGATGCAATTTGAAGATGAGTTGGTCTTGCTACAACCGACTTCACACCATCCAAATGAGACTTCAAATTTGATTAGTAGATCCTTTGACCTTCCTAAAGCCACCAAAATATCAGGCAAGTACTTTGGAACATGTATCTTAAAAGTGTAACCCAAGACAAACTAGTTGCAAGATGACTAGCTCCCAAAAACTTGCTATTTTTGTACACACACCTGCTGGAAAAACTGAATAGTGTTCTCAACCTCATAGGAATTAGAAAAATTCCTTTTGGACAAGAAAACAGACTTAGGTAGCTTGCTATTCCAAGTTAAAACACTTCAAATGATAAATGGAGCACTCAGAACTAGATTCATCAACATCAGGAGCATGCCCACCATTCTCGGGGCTCTGCAGAGATAGACCAATGGGCACTAAAATGCATATATCTCCAGAGTTATACTTATATTTTCTTTATACTTTAGACTTGAACATTAAGATATATTCAGATGCAGATTGGGAAGGTTGCAAAGATGATAGAAGAAGTACCTCAGGATACCTATCCTTTGCAGGTGATAAACCTATATCATGGTCTTCAAAGAAGCAACCTACTATTGCCTTACCTTCTACAGAGGCAAAGTATAGAGGATTGGTTAATGCTACTCAAGAGGCCATATGTATTAGATTACTATACATAGATTTGGGTTTGCATACTACATCTCCAATGATTTTTGGAGATAGTACAAGCTCACTACATCTTGCAGTAAATCCTATTTATCATGCTAGGACCAAACATATAGAAGTCCACTATCATTTTGTGAGAGAGAAGCTATTGAGCCAAGAAATTCAGTTGGCTTATGTGTCTACTAATATGCAATGTGCAGACTTATTGACTAAAGCATTAGATGCTACAAAACTTTGTAGATTTAAGTCTATGATTCGATTGCAGGACATTCAAGAAGATTGAAGAAGAAGACCAAGCCAAAATTTTTGGCTTGAGGGGGAGCTATTGGTGCAAAGTTCAAGCCTACACATTTGGCTAGAAGTTCATGAATATTTGAAGCTTCATGGAAACCATAGCTAGGAAGATCTTTTATCTTTACCATTTGTAAAAGTCATTTTTGACTTGGAAGAATCATTGTAACCACCACTTAACTCATGGAGTTTATTAGCTGAAAAGTCATGACTTCAATTGAGGGAATATCTCCTAGATTGGAGGACTACTTTTAGTGAGAGCCAATGAACAAATCCAAATTCAAATTTGAAATCATTCAACTATAAAAGATATCAAAAAATGCACGGGTGTATGATTCCAATCCCGAGTTCTCCATTGTCACATTGTAATAGAGTGAGTTCTACATTGTTACCTACACTACACACCATCATTAGGCATTGATTATCAAGCCTATGATCTTGTACACTATTGTTCTTTAATACAATAGATCTACATTACTCATCTATGGTCTCTCTGTTATAGTCATTCATAACAGTCAAATTGTACTGCTCATATCTCAGTCATTCCTTTATCATTTTCTATGATCTATAGCTTGTTGGAATCAGCTCAAGTTCTCTAGATGCTCACAAATTTCGAAGATAATATATTCAACCAATTTGGAGAAAAGCGCGTCGAAGCACTCATTGGTCAAACTCTGCAAAGGTCCTAAAAAATTGAGGGTAATGGTTCAATTGCTAAATTCTTGCTCTATGTATAGTGCATCATTTTAAGCGATTCCACTTGGCATCATTATCTTATTAAGCTAATTAGATATCTCTATAAGGAATTTTTCTAATTCCTACTGTACCGGAAGCACTAGGCATAACAAGCAGTAGGTGTGTGAACAAAAGTAGAAGGTTTTCATTAATCCTTCAACTTGGAAACAATCTGTTTTGGTTCAATCATTTCCCACATCATTTCCAAAGTACATAGGCACTTATTTAGTGTCCCACTGAGAAACAGATCATCAACATCATGAACATGCCTGCCATTCTCGGGGCTCCGCAGAGATAGACCAGTGAGCAGTAAAATCCAGATATCTCCCAAATTGTACGTTCAATGACCATGAAAATTTATATACTGAAACAAGACAGTAAGAGCAATACAAGGCCCATCAAAAATCTGAAAAAGGTTGCACAAAGCGTGAGATATGAGCTTCTAAAGTTACTGCTTTGAGTGAGTATAACAGAGAACAAAACAGAGAAGTAGAGAATGATGAATGTATAAATTCACATATGATTACAACCACATTGGCAATGAGTATTTGCACAATGGGAGTAGAATGATAGAGCTATGGAGTAAGCTCTAAAATCTCTACAAAATGACATGAAGTGGTCACGTACAAGGCTTGCTAATCAGCACTTGCTTCTTGCTCTTTTTATAGCTACTTTTGGAGGGAGTTTTGAATTTGAATTCGAATGGCTCCACCTAAAAGTGATCCCCAAAGTTAGGAAATATTCCCTCAGCTCACTAATTCATGGTTTTAGGTAGTTAGAGCCACGAGTTTGCTTTTTACATCATGGATGAGGTAAGCCATTCTTTTTCTTTTTTCTTTTTCACAATTACTAGGGATAAAATATACTCTTTTACAAGAGGTGTTCACATGACTACACATATGACTACAAATGAACATAAATCAAATAATATCAAGCATGTAGGCTTGCGTAAAATGCATCAACAAATACATTACCTTTCGTGCTCCTTAATTCCATTCTTCATACACTCTTAACTAGTTTGCAGTCTGATTCCTCTCTAGTAACCGTGGAGGGTTTTCATTCTCTCCTTTAATGTACTTCCAATATATGGAAATTTGTCATCTTGAATCTCGAAGCATGGAATTTGTTCTTGTCTAGCTTATCACTCATAAGCTGATTCATTCCATCTGTGTTTGCCATTTTTGTAGCAATTCACAACATTGCAAAGCACTACAAGCAGCACTTCTACTTGAACACTATTGCACTATGTCGTGACAATTCGATCTAAAAAAAACACAGTTTTCGTGTATCAACAATAAACAAAATCGCTTGAAATTCTGGATCTAAAATATATGCGTATTTTCGAACAGGATGCAAGTTATAGTTTTGTGAATTGACCTAGTTTTCTTGTGGTCCCCACATTGCGCGCTCAAAACGGAGCTCGAGATGGAAATCTCACAAAAACAAGTGACCCTTAAGGGATAACTATCATAAATATTTTGAGGTCTTCTACCTTCATGCCAATTTTCGTAGCATCTAAGGTCATTTGTGAATCACACTTTCTCCACACCTGCTCGCGTACTCTTCACCGTCGACCATCTCCATGAGCTCTCTATAGCCACATTGGCTCTGATAGCATGTCACGAGGAAGGAGATAAGGAAGAGAGCTCACACACACACACGCACACACACTCTCACAATCAAAGAGAAGCACACACACCCCGATTGAAGCAAGGAAGAATGATCTTCTTCTTCTATTACACAAAAGGAATGTACAAGAATGACCTAAAAACAACAATACGACAGGTGCAATATATAAAGAACAGTACATAAGGGAAAATCCTAATGTCCATGAATGAGTGAGGTGGCGAGAAAAAAAATATGCCATCACTCTCAATAGATAAATCTAGTAAAGCTCAATGAAGTACCCTTGACATATATCGGCATGACCACTATACACGTCAGAGAAAAGGAAAAGTGATACATGTCATCCTGGATCATCACATGTTCAGATTGATATCTCAATGGAAACCACACACTGATCCAACAAAACAAAGCAGAATGTGGACAAAGATAAACACAAATAGAAAGAAACTTTGAGCATTATATTCCAATGATTAAATCATTACAAAAGTGTACATTTACAATACAATAGAATTTGATCCTATGTTTGCTTGGCCTCATGCATAACATCATCTTCAAGCACTTAAGAAGTCTCAGCAATCTTTTCTTGCTCTAGAATTGGCTCGTTAAGGTCAGCCATGTCTCTTGGCTCATCTACCAATGGTGGCACATGCTCCCTTGAGGCAGGCTAGAATCTCTCTATGCCAGTGATATACTTCTTCCCAAACTCTTGTTCCTTGCCTAGGCACTTATCCAGGCCATTAATCCTCATCCTAATGAAGCTGACTCTACAATAACTGATGCCAAAGAATAAGTTCAAGACCCAATCATCATCATTAGAGAACAACTAGATTAACCTCATTATAAGGTTTTGGGGCTTTTGATAAGGATTAACCAATGTCTTGTCCCTTGCCACATGACAAAGTTTCTTTGTAATTGCAAGGAACATTAGTATATTTGAAATTCCATTCTCACTACAATGTTCCCTGAGCCTTCTTTTACTAACTTCATGGTAGTAAGTGATTGTAAGGCATTAGGTTACACTGACAAACCTATGTCCTGGGGTGTGATTTACATTTTTCTTTACCGTGTGAATAAATAATTCTAAGTAAAATGTGACATGAAATTTCAACATATAGACAATAAGCAAAGAAAATACCATGTAAGACACTCGACAACATGACACCTTGACCTTAATGTTGTTGATACAGAGAAGGATTGGTCCCTACTATGGAAAATGATGATCCTCCAGAGTGGTACATGGTCGATTGAGCAAAATCTATCACCATCTTTTGTATCTATGTGTGACTGAAGGGTTCATCATCATTAATGGAACCACTCATCCTAAACCCATATGCAGTATCTGCTATGAGAAGGGAACAATGCTTCCTAGGTACTATATTACATATGTTATTTACATCATCACAATATACATTGTAATACAATGGACTTAGAGGGTCTATGGGGTTTGAAAAACACTTTATTCCGGAGGACTCATCTTGAACTCCATCTCCTTTGCCTTTACTCTAGACTTCTCATGCCTTACCCTTTGGATATGAGCAAGGAAGGTAGCAGGATAGTCTTCATTGGATTCACCACTCTTCTTATTTCAAGGTTTCTACAAACAAAGAATGAGTGTCAATTCTAAAATTGATAAAAAATGTAACATACATGAATGATGCCAATGCATGGAATCGGATAAATGGATAAAGTCTTTGATAGGAAATTGAAATCATAATGAAACAGGAGATGCAATTGCTTCAAGTTGATGCTTGGCATCGACTACTTATCAAAAGCGACACCTGGCATCAACTATGTGCTCAAACTTGATGCCTAGCATCCCAATTCTATTAAAACTCAATGTCTGGCATCAAAATTCTACTAAAACCCGATGCCAAGCATCAAAATTCTAGTGATATTTGATGCCTAGCATTGCATTTTAGCATGTCTCTTCATATAGGTTGATGCCTTGCATTGAATAGCACCAAGTACTAGACAAGCACAATCATAGTAAATTCTAATGAGAAAGAGAATTCACCCGATTGCGGAACAATATAAAGTATTCTGATTATGGTTTGTATGAGGAGGTGGTCCCATACTCATCATGGACTTCACTCCCTATGAAGCATCCAAACCTTCTCATCATCACCTCCTGAATCTTCATATAAACCTTGTGACTGCATTGTGAAGTTTGGAGCTACATAATAAGTTACTAAAAGAGCAATGGAAACTACTTATTCATAAGATTCTACTTACTTATTTAGCTCTATGAACATTTCCTCAAGACTCAAGTCTTTAGAAATGACCCTTGATAATGTCAAAATTATCAAAGTGTCATCCCTGATGCCTTGCTAAGCTCTCTAAGGTGTGAGCTTCATGTCTTTAGCAACTTCTTCAATGGAGATATCCAACGTCCATCCCTTTCCTTTTGCATCCACTTGAGGATCTAACTTTACCTTCTTTTGTTTCTAGCCTCATCTCCTTGTTCTCCCATATTGTGAAGATTTTGTCCAGGAGCTCCCAGATTTCCCCTGTCCTAAAGGCAAGTTGGAAACATGGGTCAAACTTATGAAAAGCATCTGACTTCACGTTGCCATCCACTACAATCCCAAACTGTATCAGGTAGTGCTTCCTCAATTTGGACGAATCCTACCATCATCTACTCTTAGTGCATCAACATACCCATGGTGGAAGAAACAAATATACTCAATGAATGACATTTTTTTTATTGTAGTCATTTTCATTGTTGTGGTCCTAAGCTAGGAGCTTTGCCTACTCTATAGTTAAACCAACATAGATTTTACACTCTACATACCTAAAGAAGTATGTAGTTGGATGCTCTTTAAAAACATTTCTTTGGGCCTTTGCAAAGTGTGATCCTTCAATAACATAATATGTATAATCCTCACATAAGCCATCATTTGAACTCCTCCACCGAACTGCACTCGTTTGGATTGACCATTACCAAGAATGGCACAACAATTGCATGTGGATTGATCTTCATCTTCTTCTTGAGATTCTCCACATGGAGGTTATGGGACTCCCTTATCTCAAGAGGCCTCCTTCCTATAAGTGGGTCAATGGGGGGGTCTATGGATGATGGTGATGGGGAGGTGGAAAAGTTGCCCCTTCTTCATGAGATTCCTCTTGACAATATCCTCTCTAATCTTATTTTGTTCACTAAGCAAAATCCAACACAAAAGCTCTCCACCAAGGGCAATGATACGAGCCCAAGAGTCTGAGATTTCTTTTGATTCCACATCACTGGTCTTTGTCATCTTCTTCTAGGGCTTTTTCTATACATGCTGCTTACCCTTTCACTTTCAAGGCATCATCTTCCATTGTTGGGTCCGCATGATCTTCCCTTGTATCCATGACAAAAAATCCACAGTCAGATTGTTCAACTCCCTGCAAATTTGTGTGAGCCTCTCAGGCACACAATATTTTCGACATAGTAGTTCCATCTTACAAATGGCATTCCTTAAGCCTTTTGAAGTCTCCACTAGAAAAAGTAGGTTATTTGAGTCCTCATCCTTATAGTCCACCTTGAACACCAGGCCATAATGAAAAACCTATGTAGTCATAATCTTTACTCTCCCATAGGCTCCTACAAATACAAGTAGAGTGGCATTTTTCTCTTCTATATATTGGAAGCACCACTCTAGGTTTTTCATGTCTTGAAGTGGTCTGTCTTTCCTGCCAACTTCAATCTCTTTGGATTTATCTTTCCTAACTAACTCTTCCTCAGTTGACTTGACACTTCTACGGCCACGTGATGATAGGGCCATTGGATTACTTGCATGTTTAGAGGACAAAGAAAGGATGCTCTTCTTTGGCTTCACAACATGTCCAATGCTTTTATCTCGGCCACCCTCTCCTGAGGTAAGCATCATCTTGGATTCTTAATAGACTTGTTATCATGCTTCTCTATGTCCCTAAAGTGTGATACTAAATCCAAAGGCATGACATTAATTTCTTTGAAGCAACTTGGTGGAGCAACTAGATGCCACACATTGAGTTTGGGGGCTAAGTTGATGCAAGACATTGAGTTTTTGAGCCAAGTCATGAGGCATCCAATTTGTGGGCCAAGTTGATTGATGCCTAGCATCGGCTTGGCTCAAAAACTCGATGTCTGGCATTGGCTTGGCCCACAAGGTTGATTCCTTCCATCGACTTAGCCCTCAAAGTCGATGCCTAGCATTGCATTGGCCCAAAAAGTCGATGCTTGGCATTGAATTGGCCTACAAACGCAATGCCTATCATTGACTTGGCCCACAAGCTTGATGTGTGGCATCGAGTTGAGACCTTGGACATAAATTAGAATTCATTCAAACAAAATATAAAAAATTCTAAGGTTATGTAAAAGAATCTTTTTGGAATCTGTTTTGCTAAGTAAATTTGGGTTACTTGTGAGACATTTTGCTAGCACCCTTCTTCTCCATTATTGGCTTTTTGCTTCTCCTGTGCTTTTTGTGCTCTTTTTATCTTTGTGGTTGTTTTCTCTCTTTGCTCTATCTTGACTCGTGGCTGTGGAAAATGAGACTTAACTCCTCTCATCCATTTATAGACATTTGGCAAAGTTAAACAAAGAACTAACTTGATATAGCTGATTCAAACTAGGTGTAACTTGATGGGATAGTTGGACTATAAAGTTGAAGCAGGAAGCAACCAATTTAGCGAGATAAAATTTAGTTATATCAAAATTGGTTATCCAGAAAGAGTGTTGGATATTTGATCCACTCTTTTGGGTGGAGGTGGTTGGACATTTCTTGGAGTTGGTTGGACATCTCCTTTCACTGGAGTTGTCTAGATGTCATGACCAAGACAAAGGACTTACCATCCATAAGAAATATACACTGGTAGAATGCATTGGAAAAATGTATTTGTGATGAGAACCTTTCTATTAAGAATGAGAGACTTTTACCTTTCACTTTCTCCTTCATCACATCCTTAATCATAATGCTTCTTCCCTCATCACATTTTCTCCTCTATCTCGATCATTAGTTCCATTTCATCATTGCAACTTTTCATTCATTATCCTAACTTCACCATTTTCGTTCTACCTTCCATCTTCCATCATTCATTTCCTACACTTCTTCCATCATCACATTTTGTCATCTGGCCAGATCATTAGTTCCACTTAATCATTCTAACTTTTCATTCATTATCCTTAGCTCATCGGTTTTTGTCCTACCTTCCACCTATCATCATTCATTTCCTAAACTTCATCCCTCCTAATCACATTTCCTTATCACTTCACTATTCTCCACATAAGTCTCTCATTACTACGAGAACAAAAAGAGTGCAAGGCTATTTATTTTGACCTTTTCAAATTTCCGATACATTGTAATTATCTGTATTAGAGCCATTCTTGCTATTTGTTTTTATGGAATTAAAGTTTAAAGTGTGGATTAAATATTTGTTTGAATTATCACAATGAATATATAAGGTCGTGGGCTCATATGGTGTGCCCCTTCCATTTTTATCTTTGGCCAAGGAGTACTGAGACTCTCTACACTCCAGTAAACCCCAATAAATGCCCATGAAACTACAAACTTAGAGCATTTAACATTTATATATATCCATTAAAAAGAGTGTTGGACGTTTGATCCATTCTTTTGGTTATATCCACAATCTAACATGTGGTCAATGTGGCACTATGCAAAATGTATTCTAGAGGTTGCCTATCTTGTTTTCTAGAGGTTTATGGATTGTACATTGATGGATTGCCTATCATGTAGCTCTTCTCCAATTATTAATTAGTAGTCATATCATACCTCTTAATGATTCTTGATTGTGACATAGATCATAAAGTCAAGCAATAAAGCCAAATATACTTCTTCTTGTACAACCCATAATAATGGGCACAATCCATCTTCATAATTATCTAGATACGTGATTCGGGATATCTAATCACTTCATGTTACACTTCCACTATTTATGTATTATAAAGGGAATGCTCCAAAACTTCCACTACCAATGAGGACGAGCTCCCTCTTTTTGGTAGATGTCTGGGCATCACCTGCCTCTAGTGATCTTGATAGACTTTGAAATTCTTTGTTTTCATTTGAAACTTTCATGAACAATGTCCCTGGCTTAGAATGTATCAATGATTATGTGTTCTTAGTTGAGTCATTTAAGTTAGATTTTCAATGCAACAATGCTCAATCCGATCCACTTATTGATTCCGATCCACCTATTGATCTCTCTTTGGATTCAAGTGCATGTGGAGCGAAGGATGTCAACAAAGAGAGGTAGAGAGAGATAGAGACTTTACAAATCATGTGGCATTTTTAAGCAAAGGCCTCGTGAAGAAAGTAAAAAAATATTTCAATTCCTTACTTCACATAGACAAATTGCATTGGACATTCTCAAGCATTGTTATGGTTTGGAATGTTTGTATAAACTAAAGCAATTAAGAGAGAAGTTCTTCCATTTAGATTGTGAAAGGCAAGCTATATAACTTACTTCAGATAAACAAATTGCATTGGACATTCTGAAGCATTGTTATGGTTAGGAATGTTTGTATAAACTAGGGATGAAGAAACTAAAGCAACTAAGAGATAAATTCTTGTTGATGAAAAATGATCAAGCCTACACATTTGGCTTAGAAGACAATGTGTGCAACTATCACTTGATGATACATGTGAATCTCGGCTTGTAACCACTTGATCATTTACCATTGTAAAAGATTAAATCTTTGAAGAATCTTGCAAAAGCTTGTATCTCGTGGAGTTAGGAGAAATATTATTTACAAGTTTCAAATGATGGAATAACTCCTAAATCAAGGGAAGTCACTTCTTAGTTGGAACCAAGTTTGAATTCAAATTCAAACTTAGAAGAAACTTCTTATAAAAGGCTTTTGTAAATCTCACTGTTAAGTGGTCTCATTTTGAGCTCTCTCATTGATCATTTGTAGATGGTGAGTGACTCACACCATAGCCCACTCAGTCCATTATGATTGAGCATCATTACAATGCCAATGATCTTGTAGAATCATGTTCTATAATACATATAGTTCATTGAACATCTCTGTCTACTTCTCTGCTATGAATACTCAGAATAGTCAACTTTCTCTGGTCATATCTCAGTGAATACTCAACCATTTTTTATAATCTTTGGCTTATTGGGATCCGCTTGAAGTCTAATTTGTGCTATAAAAATTGCAAAACATTTGGTTTGGAAATCTTGGAGAAATCATCTTCAAAGTGCTCACTGGTCATCTATTGGTTAGTTCCTAAAAAATTGGGGGTAAGCTTTGGATGGCTAAACTTATTTCTCAGAGCATAGTTTATTATTTTGGATGCTTCCACTTGCAATCATTAGCTATCTAAGCTAATTGAATTCCCGCAAAAAGAATTTCATCAATTGTTACTATACTGTGAGCTCTAAGCAAGAGAACCAGTAGATATATGGATTAAAATAGCAAGTTTTGTGACACTAGCTATTCATGAAGTAGTCTGTTTTGACTCAATTGTTTCAAGCATCAACCCCAAAGTACATAGGTACTTTCTTGGTTTCATTTTCAAGCTAAAAGGGCCTACTATATAACTCTGAAGTGTATTAGGGCAGGTACAAAGCAAGTTTTAGCAGTATCACCTCACTTCCTTGAGGTATCCATCCATCTCTTCCAACAATGGTATCAAAGCAAGTTGAGGTAAAATGGGGGATGTTTTCCCCTCTTTCATTGATAAATTGGACAGGAATAATTATCCAGCATGGTCCTTGAGGATGAAGACCTATCTACAAGGAAGGAGTCTCTATGGATTTATATCAATAGATGAGGAGATGCCCATATTTAGAAGCAAAGATCAACCTAAAAGAGAGGAGCAAGAAAGACTCAACTCATGGTATGCCAAAGATGCTTTAGCTAGGTCATATCTACTTAACTCTATTTCAGACTTCCTTCTTCCTCATATTAGGAATTGCAAAACTTCCCAAGAGACTTGGGATACTCTTTTTTCATCCAATACAAGAGCTAGGAAAAATCAATTGTGGATGGAGTTTACTACTCAAAAGAAGCAACTAAGCAGAATGTTTCAAAGTTTGTGACTAAGTTGAAGGATGTAGCTGATCAGTTGGCAAGCATAGGAGAGGAGATTGAAGAAGAGCAAATAGTGAGATAGATAATCAATGGCATCAAGGCAGATGATAAGTGGGAATCTTTCACAATTGCAATGGATCTTTATATGGACATGCAAATCCCTTATTTAACCACTCTCATGGGGAAACTCTTCACCCATGAGGCCAAGCTCAACAGAAATGGTGAACCATCAAGACGTAACAATTCTTCTGCCCTCTATACAGATAAAGGAAAGTCTAAGGATAAATGAAAGAGAACGAAAGTTGAAGATGAAGGTGCTCTCTCAAGCTAACTATGCAGGGAGAAGTAGGAATTCAAGAGGAAGGGGCAAAGGAGGTAAGCAAGGTACAGGGAGACCTTTCAACTCTTCCCCATGGACTGTCTAATCACACAACAGATGAGTGCTCTAGGAACTTCAAGAACAAGAGAGGAAGAGGATTTCAAAGAGGTGGCTACTCACAATCAAGAGGAAGATTCAATATAATCAAGGATACAACCATGGCTACAACAATAATTACAACAAAAATTATCAAGGACGATACGAATCAAGAAAAGACTTCAACAAATATACAAAGGATCAAGAGGATTCTCTTCTCATTATGAACATGACTTCAAAATAAGGTATGAATGTTTAGCACATCTTCTATATTGACTCAAGGTGTTCAAACCATGTAGCAGGCAATGTAGCTCTCCTTTCTGATCTTCAAGAGCCCAAGGGAAATCACCAAGTGCAAACAGGTGATGATACCAAGCATTCAGTTGTTAAGGTAGGAAATGTCAAAACTTCTTATGGGAATAGAAATCTGTTGAGCAGAGTCCTTTATGTACCTACTATCACAAAGAATTTGATATGTTGGATAGATAGTGGAAAAGGGTTTGCAGGTTAGGTTCAATAAATTTGGAGCTTTTGTGGAGGACCCCCAACATGGATTTAGAAGAATTGCCAGGGGAGAGAAAACAAGTAGATTGTTTACATTTTGAGCTTGAGGACACTAGAAACATTCCACTTTATAATTATAAGGATCAAACTTTGTCTGAGTTAGAGATATGGCATAAAATATTAGGGGCACATTGGTGAGAGAACATTGAAGCAGATATGTAGAGATCAATGTGTACTTGGGATACCTAATGTACCCAAGCAATATATGATCTATATATGTTGTGCATGTCAGTTTGGTAAATCACAAAGGTTACCCTTTACAAAGAAAGGCTATATGCATGAGGATTATTTGAAACTTGTATTCTATTTATCTTGCTAAGGATTTACCACTTGAAGAACCTTCTTCATATGAAGAAGTAAGTACCAAAGCAGAATGGAAGGAGGCTATGGATGAAGAAATAGAAGCACTCCAAGAGAATGACACTTGGGATTTAGTACCCAAGAAATCATCAATGAAGGTAATTGGTTCTAGGTGGATTTAAAAAATCAAAAGGAACTCAGATGGATCCATAAACAGGTACAAATCTAGGCTTATGGCTAAGGGTTTTGCATAAACCCAAGAGGAAATGTTTTCACCTATGGCTAAGATGCCAACCATCAGAGTATTGGTAAGTGTAACTACATCCAAAAATTGGAATATGTATCAACTAGATGTGAAGAATGCTTTTTTCAATGGGTGGATTTCAGAGGAGGCTTACATGGCTCAACCTCTTGGCTATGAAGATCCAAACATGTTAAATCATGTATGCAAATTGAACAAAACTCTTTATGTTTTGAAGCAGGCACCTAGGGCATGGAACCATAGGTTAACAACCTATCTTCAAGACCAAGGGTTCATGATGAGCAAGGCAGATTCCTCTCTATTTATCAAGAGGAGTAATTGAGAAATGATATATTTATGTGTATATGTGGATGACATCATTCTTACAGGTAATGATGCCAATCGCATCAAACAAATAAGAAACCAGATGATGGAGGAGTTTAAGATCAGTGGGCTAGGATTTCTGAAATATTTTCTTGGACTTGAGTTAGTATACACTAACTCTGGAATCTACATCACTCAAAGGAAATATCTGCAAGACATGTTGAAGAAGTTCCACTTGGAGGATGCAAAAGTTGCTAGCACCCCCATGGAGGTAAATCATAAATTGAGTTCTCATGAAGGCGATTTTCTTGAAGACATTGCAGGTTATCAAAGCATAGTTGGGAGTGTAAACTATGCAACATTAACAAGGATTGACATATGTTATGGAGTAAGTGTTCTGAGTCAATTCATGCATAAACCTAGAGAACCTCACTTAGAAGCTGCTAAAAGAATTTTGAAGTACCTCAAAGGTACTCAAAATCAAGGTCTTTACTTCCCATACACATCAGATTTGGATATAAATTGTACTCAAAGGCAGATTGGGAAGGATGTAAGGATGACAAAAGAAGTACTTCTGGATATTTATCTTTTGCAGGTGATAAACCTATCTCATGGTCTTCTAAGAAGCAACCAATTGTTGCTCTATCTTCAACAGAAGATGAATACAGGTGATTAGCAAATGCTACACAAGAAGTTATTTGGATTAGGTTACTCTACTCAAATTTGGGACTTCACACTCATTCACCAATGATCTTTGGTGATAACACTAGTTCTTTGCATCTTGCAGCCAACCCTATTTATCATGCAAGAACCAAGCATATAGAAGTGCACTATCACTATGTTAGAGAGAAAATCAGAGAAAAGAGATCAAACTAGCATATGTATCTACAAATATGCAGTGTGTTGATTTGTTAACCAAAGAACTTGATAGTACTAAGCTTTGCAGGTTTAAAACCATGATTCGATTGCATGATATTCAAGAAGATTTATGAAGCAATGCAAGCCAAAATGTTCGGCTTGACGAGGACCTGTTGGTGCAAATGATCAAGCCTACACATTTGGCTTAGAAGACAATATGTGCAACTATCACTGATGATACATGTGAATCTTGGCTTATAACCACTTGATCATTTACCATTGTAAAAGATTAAATCTTTGAAAAATCTTGCAAAAGCTTGTATCTCGTGGAGTTAGGAGAAATATTGGTTACGAGTTTCAAATGATGGAATAACTCCTAAATCAAGGGAGTCACTTTTTAGTTGGAGCCAAGTTTGAATTCAAATTCAAACTTAGAAGAAACTTCTTATAAAAGCCTTTTGTAAATCTTATAGATAAGTAGCCTCATTAAGAGCTCTCTGCTTGATCATTTGTAGAAGTTGAGTGACTCACACCATAGCCCACTCAGTCCATTATCATTGAGCATCATTACAATGCCAATGATCTTGTACAATCATGTTTCATAATACATAGAGTTCATTGAACATCTCTGTTGACTTCTCTGCTATGACTACTCAAAACAACCAACTTTCGCTCGTCATATCTTAGTGAATACTCAACCATTTTTTATAATCTTTGGCTTATTGGAATCAGCTTAAATCTACTTTGTGCTATCAAAATCTCAAAGCATCTAGTTCAGCCATTTGGTAGAAATCATCTTTGAAGTTCTCACTGGTCATCTATTGGTTAGCTCCTAAAAAAGCGGGGGTAAGCTTTGGATTGCTAAACTTATTTCTCAGAGAATAGTTTATCATTTTGGATTATTCCAATTGCAATCATTAGCTATCTAAGCTAATTGGATTCCCTCAAAATGAATTTCATCAGTTGTTACTGTATTGTGAGCTCTGAGCAAAAGAACCAACAGGTGTATGGACTAAAATGGCAAGTTTTGTGACACTAGCTATTCATGAAGTAGTCAGTTTTGATTCAATTTTTTCAAGCATCAACCCCAAAGTACATAGGTACTTTCTTGGTGTCATTTTGAAGCTCAAAGGGCCTACTATATAACTATGGAGTGTATTAGGGCAAGTACAAAACAAGTTTTAGCAGTACCACCTCAATTCCTTGAGGTATCCATCCATATCTTCCAACAATTCTTCCATTTAGATAGTGAAAGGCAAGATATATGCAAATGATTGAAGATATCATGTCAGTAACACATGTTGCTTTTGAATATTACTTTAGTCAAGGGATCCGATGTTGCAGGGATGCATTTAAAGTTGCAATGGGAATGGGGAATTTCATAATACAGAAGATTCAACAAGGGCTTATCAATGGAGATCTCTTTTTTTATACATATCATGGAATTGGGACCAAAGGATGTATTGGTCATCATGCAGTGAGTTGGATGATGAACTATTATAGTTTGCATTGTGAAGTTATGCCTACAATGAGAAGGTTACACTTGCTAGATTACTTTACTTGTGAAGAAGTATTCCAAATCTATAAAGAAGAGGTGGAAAGTAAAAATAAGAAGTATGTCTTGCATCAACATTTTACTCCATTATGGAAAGAAGAGTTTAACAATGTGAGTATTCCTCATAAAATTAGAATGGGTGAACTCTCAATTTGTGTCACTTTGAAAAACCTGGAAAAGGGGGCCACAACACCACAAGAAAAATATAATTTTAAAATTATTCTAAAGAACCATCATGAAAGTCAAGCTTTGAAAAGAAAGAAAGCAATTCATCATTGACGCAAAGCATTAAAAAATCTAGAACATTATATGTGTTTGTTGTTTGGTGGTATGGATCAAAAGAAAATGTGTATGCCCCATTTTTCTCCCATTCCAAAGGACATTGGAGATGAATTCCTTGTGCAAATGCATTTGTTTTTTCAGTTGGTATACAATGGAACCATAAAGTCTAAGGTTTTCTTCACATATGCAAACCTTATGGTTACTCTGATTCATAACTTTTCGCAATCATGGGAGGGTCTTTTGCCACCATATTTGTATTTGCAGCTTGATAATAGTACAAGAGAGAGTAAAAAATCTACAGCCTTTGGATATTTATGCATGCTTGTTGTTGGCAGTAGTCAAGGAACTGGAGTCACAAGACAAGGAAGCCTACGAAGGGAGTCAGAGCGAAGAGAAAACACAAGCAGACACAGTAGTCAAAGAAGATCTGGCAAGTAGGCCATTTAAATTTTTCAGGCATCAAAGAGTTGGGCACACAAGAAGAAGGAACAAGTAGGGAGCTCCAGGAAATGTATGTCAAAATGTTAGAAGAAATCCCTACAAAAATAGTGATTTTCATCACTAAAAACCATTGTAAATACCATTTCATATTTTTGTAGCTCCATTTTGTGCAAGCCAAGGAGTCCTTGAGCTTGAGGAGCTTTAGAAGTACCTACCTATCAGTTTTCACATTTTTTAGACTCCGTTTGAACCTCCAAATAGGGTAGAGAACCTAATTTTTAACTAGGCCGGACACTAGGTCTAGACAAGGCCAAAACCTAGTCAAAACCTATAAATAGAGCTAGAGAGCTCATTTTTGAGGTAGCTTGTAATTGATTTGAACTTGTATGAGCTTTCTGAAAGTAATCTAAAGAACTCCATTGCTTCTCACTCTTTGTCTTGCCTTGTGTGCACGTGTGTGTGTGTATGTGTGTGCATGTTTGTGTGCTTCGCACTCACGCACTTGTGCCTTCACTTGCTCTAGGTCATCATACCATCCTCACGTCTTCCCGGATTGACATTAAAGGAGGTGCTACTCATCACTGAGCTACACCAAATTTTGGCGCCGTTGTCGGGGATCGAGCTTTCAGGACGAGCGTGTGATGGTAAGACGTAGAGTTGACGCGTTGGAGTTATAGGTATTTTCTTCACCTTTTTCCTATTTTCTCTTGTTTTCTCATCACCATCATCATCCTCACCATCTCCCACATCCATCTCCATCATCGCGAAAAATTTCAGTTTTTGGTCATATCACCCCACCCATACCATTCCCCTCATTTCACTTGTGAGAGAGAGCGAGAGAGCGTTTGTGTGCTTGTGATTTTCTGTGTTTTTCGAGATTTTCTGCAGGAATCAGCATCCCCAGCAGCTGCACCAGCTCCAGCAGGTAAAAAGTTTGACTGTGCAGGTCTCGAGGCGTTGACCTCTGTCAATCGCGATCGACAGAAAAAATGATCTTTTTGCTAAACAAAGTACATAACCATAATCTACAGGCCTAGAGCTTCCCAAATGTGTGTTTAGAATTTTAAAATTCCTCAGATTTCTGTCAATCGTGATCGCCCTGTCAATCGCGATTGACAAACCACGACGGACACATGCTGACGGCTCTGTCAATCGCGATCGACACGTCAATCGCAATCGACAGAGTCAACGACCGACTGACCACGACTGACAGAACCTACGCGTGACACATGTCAATCACGATCGAGCCATCAATCGCGATCGACCAATCAATCGCGATTGACATCCACGACAGACCTGTCAATCGCGACCGACCCAATCAACGATTGCTTGACCACGATCGACTGAAAATCCGGGCGACGTGTCAATCGCGATTGACCCATCAATCGCGACTGACAGCCACGACGGACCTGTCAATCGCGACCGACACATCGATCGCGACTGACCTATCAATCGCGATTGATAGAGCTTGCGAACGTGATTGACGGGCAAATTTGGCTAATATTTTAGGGCAAAAAAGAGTAGTCTATTTTTGACAAATTGTGGAACAAATACTAGGGTTCATCATTGCTTGTGAGGCCGTTACCCCAAAGCATTTCGAGAAGTCCTGTCTGCCTGCTAACCTGTTTAAAATCCTGATTTGGCCCCAAAACCCTGAATGGACATAACTTCCTCATACCAAATCCGATTGCGGTGATTTTTGTTTTGTTGGTTATGGTAGAATTGATGTCAGGATTATTAGATAGGGTAATTTGAAGTGACCATATTTCGGGGTAGGAAAACTAAGTTGCCCTTGGGATTGTTTTCCATAGAGGCAAAAGGCGATTGGGTCTGTGAATTACATGCATGAAAATGATCTGTCTGTCAACTGAATTCAATTCTTGAGCTAATTGTGGACTTTTTCAGGTTCTTTGAGAGCATCGAAGGGTACTCGAAGCAAGAGTAAGTGCGAGCTTGGGAACACGCTTCCTGGG
This sequence comes from Ceratopteris richardii, assembly GCA_020310875.1. Taxonomy (NCBI): domain Eukaryota; kingdom Viridiplantae; phylum Streptophyta; class Polypodiopsida; order Polypodiales; family Pteridaceae; genus Ceratopteris; species Ceratopteris richardii. The sequence goes on from CM035437.1 coordinate 109,172,946, forward strand.
CATACAAGGGCAACCAAGGGAAGAAACTTAAGGTTGGAAATTCTCAACACCCTCTGTCAATCCCTAGCATAGGCTTAGTACGGATAGAGGTCTTGACTAATTAAGGACAGGTTAAGAACGACCAAGTCCAAGAACTCTAATCACTCAAGTGCAAGTGTTAGGAGATTACAATTGCAAAACAACCTAAGGGAAAAGAACTTAAATTGAGCGACCACACTCAAAGTACGATAAAATTCAAGTGTTCCTTGCGACGAAGATTAATTGGACAAGAAGTGACACCCTAAGGGCAATTAAAAAAGAACAAGTGACTAATACAAAAGAACTCAGCAACGCAAAGTGTACTTGGGAAAATTTGAGATCATTCAATTGGTCATATGAACCTTAGATCAGGACGACACCGACACCTAGGGAGAGATAGACAAAGTCTTAGATCTTCAGAGGCTAGTGTCAATCATACTGCTAGGTCTTGGGCCCAGCAGCTGAGCCATCATTCGTATTACCCTAGCTCTGAGACTAGCGAGTCTGAGATGTCCCACGATATGGAGAGACCTACAGGAAATTCTGGAGTGCCATATTTACATAGGGTGGAAGGCCCTTACAAGACGCAACTCGAATACCTTAGGACCAACCGATTAGGTGCTAGCATCTATGAGGACGGCCTAGGAAGATCTGTGGTCCAGATTAAAAACCCTGACCAATCCATTGGACTAGAGCACCCAGCTGTCAAGTTTGAAAACGGAGCATACCTAGACAAGGAAGGGACAATATATGTAGTCACCAGTCATCCAGATAGGATAGATGAATTTGGGAATGTGGTCCCAGAAACGGACTTAGGTGTCCTAGAGCAAGGAAACATGGGTGTAGAACCTAGAACCCCCCGAGGCAAATGTGTGCTCACTAGGATTATCACTCCAGAGTGGATTCCCCAAGATAATAAAAGCATAGATCTACTCCTGAACCGAGAGACTGATGAAGCCTTTTGGAGGTATAGATCTAATCAGCCGAATGAGGTAGGAACAATTATGATATATGAGTTCAAAGATCCTGATAGCCCAGGCAGAGTGACCTACTTAGATCACGCTTCAGAGAGGATCTTTGTGGTTACAGAAAATGATAGGCATGCTTACACTTGGAAAGGTGAATTTATTTTCCCCCAACCAAGATCGAATGTGTCCTTTGGTCACCCCGGAGCTGGAACATCCCATGTTCATGGAACTCAAAGAGATAGACATAGAGATAGACATAGAGATAGACCGGAGGTAAGCTTTGCCAACCTAGTGGGAAGAGACAAAACGAGAACAAAAACAAATAGAGTGGAACCTGAGGGACTTAGAGATCCAAGGAACCAAAGGAATGCTGATGATTTCCCTCTGCCAAGGCCTAGGGAACACACCAGGATTTTGAGACCGACTCAGTTAGTTAAGTCCATGAAGAATCACTTCGATGGCATAGGAGACCCATATGATCATGTGGCCGAGTTTAGGCAAGTCTTGAGAGCTGAACAAGTTGAGGACCTGTTCACGCAATATAATGCCTTTGGTCTAACACTTAGGAACACAGCCCTTACGTGGTTTCAACCATTGAATGAGAGACAGTTCAGGAGCATAGACCAACTTTTAGAGGCTTTCATCACCGAATTCTCTAAAAGTGGCATAAGGCATAATACTTCCTCATTGATACATAGCTTCAAGCAGACCCCTCAAGAGACTGTGAGACTTGCAGGAAGACGATTTAGGCAATATCTTGAGAGATGCCTTGTTCCTGAGTTACCAACACCAGCCAAACAAGTGGCTTTATTCTTGGATGGATTGCTAAGTACCAAATTGAGGTCCTATGTGTACTTGAAGGACCCTAGGACCATAGAAGAGTGTGTACGCATGTGCATTGACATTGAGGATAACCTAGGGGAGGAACTAGAGCTTTCAAAAATCTAGAAAGATTTCGATAGTGCTTCTAGCCTCTCTTCCTCAGAATCCACATCAATTGAGGAACTTGCGGAGAAAGTAGCTCAAAAACTAGGTGTCTCTAGTAAACAAATTCCTAGATTTGCCCTAGTAAAGAGGTGCTATACTTGCGGTGGTGACCATATGGCGAACGCATGTCCCATCATGGCTCAACCCCAAGTGAACCCTAGCAGCCAATACTGCACCCTAGAACGAAGATACATAAATCACACAGCACAAGACTGTCCATACAATAAGCAAGCGGTTAGACAAACCTACCCTCAGCCCTATCCACAACAGGGAAGATACCAGAACCAATACCCTCCACAACAATATGGTAGACCGTAGCAACCCTATCAACAACCCTACCAACACCAACAAAGGCCACAACCTGTGTTAGCTCAACAACCTCCAACCCCCACTAATGTGATTCCTGTAAAGTATGCAGCCGCAGAAGAAAATTTGAATAGAGCCATAGTCCCAGTGACTCCATTGCTCTCAGAAAGTGACCCAAGTGATCATAGCTTTGATTCTACACATATTGATAGCCCACAGGCTTACTACATGCAGTCGCCTGAACATGGTGAGTCCAAACAAACTCTCACATACCACCACCACCCTCACTTCCATCACCATCTAACCCACCATCTGTCCACCTACCTAAGACCATCCCACCACCCCCTAGAGTAGGATTAGTATTAGCTGACCCCACTCCTGAGGACATAGACATGATGCTTAAGGCTTATCAAGCCAGAATCCAAGAAGGGCCAAATGTGATGGATCATGACAAGTGCTACCCTAGAGCTGACTTAGAGATAGAAAGAACCAAGCTGTGCGCGAAAATGGTAGCGTTGGCTCAGACCATGTTTGAAGCCAGTCGCCTCTTCAACTACTTTGGCTCAGCTAAGACACAATTGCACTTGGATGGACTCCTAGAGAAGTTAGAGAATAATTACAAGATCTGCCAAGGAAGAAAAAAATCAAGGAAGGATGAGGCAAGCAAAAAAATAAGCTTTCCCCCACAGGAAGCTTTTGTGCCCAATTCCACTGAACCAGACACCTCCTCTTCTATGAATAGGTACACACCAGAATTCCTACGAGAGATTCAAGAAGACAAATGGGCTAAAGAAAGTGAAGTCCCTCCTCCCATTGAACTTGTGGATGATGCACATGATCAATTCCCACAAGATATTCCCTCCATTTATGGAGAGCAGGAGAGCACCTAGTCTCAAGAGAGATTAGACTTTGAGTCTAATTCTTTACATGAATTACCCCACTTCACAGGCCCATGGGAAGCCAAGTCGACCTATATGAGAGCACCCACAGTCATGGTAAGAAACAAAGACTGAGTCATACCTAGGAATACGGAGGTAGTGAAAAACACTAAAGTGCAGTGCAACCTCACTTTAGAAGAGCTACTCAAAGTTAGGCCAGAACTATGGAAACATGTAGCCAAACAAGTACCAGAGATAGCAAAACCCCATTCCCAGGTAGGTTCTCATAGAACGGTGCCAGAAATTCCTCTAGACAAGATAGGAGATATGAGTGAAGGTGAAGAAGGAAACACCTATCTTCCCATTACCCATCAGGGGTACACAACTAAGGCAATTCTAGACTCAGGTGCAGGAGTTGCTATTGCTACCACTTCCCTATGGAAGCGTTGGGGCAAGCAAGCACTCAGGCCCATGAGGATGAAATTGCAGATGGTTGATGGCCACATAGAAAGACCCTTAGGCTTGCTGGAAGGAATAACTCTCACTACATGTGGTGTAGAGTTTGAGCACACGTTTGCTATCTGTGATTTTAGCAAGAATCATGCCTATGAGATGATCTTGGGAAGACCATTTATGCGACAGTTGCAAGTGGTCCAGGATTGGGGAACCAATTCCTTGTATTTGCAACACCTAGGTGTCACGACCAAGGTTAATCTCAAAGATTACTCTCATAGAGATGTCCCTCCTATCCAATGGAATCCCATCCATAGAGCCAAGGATGACACGGAGTCCGTGCACTCCATAGGATCAGGATCCTCATGGATGCATGAAGACACTCACTTATGGATGTGTAAAGTGGCAGTAGAAGAGGAGAAGAGAGAAAAAGCCAGAGAGATAGGTGCAAAAGAAACCCATAGATCCATTCAAGACCCAGCCTATGCACCTGTATTATTTCTTGATGAAGAATTTGAGCCTCATGGTTGGGCAGAAATTTTAGCAACCATGGATGTAGCCATCAATGAAGAACAATGGACACCACACTGTGATGAGGATGGCTATGACATATCAGTTTTCTCCATAGAGCCAATCATGGGAGATGCAGTTTTAGAAGAGTGTGAACCTAGCCTTGATGCATTTGAGGATGCAAGTAACTCCGATCTAGAGTCAATCATTATGGACCCACCTTTTGCATCAGATAAAGAATACTTCTATGAAGTAGAATTTCAACCCTAGAGGCACGGCGAGCTTACAAATGATGTAAGGCTAGCCACACAAGTAACCCCTAAGGATGAAGGAAAGAAAAGAAAGAAGAGAGAAGTCACACCAGAAGAGGAAGAATCTTTGTTTGAGGTCCCGGAAAACTTTAAAAAGTATGAGATAGACGATAGGAGAGTCATGATAAGGATGCCTAAACGAGAGGCACAATCAGGAGAGGCCTATGATAACAAAGAAACCACCAAAAAAATAGTGGTAGCCCTAGAAGAAGGAGAGGAGAGATGCACTTACATAGGACATGACCTAACAGAGGAAGAAGAGCATGCATTAATAGCCTTGCTAAGAGAATACAGAGATGTATTCGCTTGGAGTTACAAGGATTTAAAGGGTGTTGATCCAGACATATGCTCACACACTATCCTCATGACCTCAGATGCCAAACCCTCCAAGCAAAAACCATACACATACAATGATAATTATGCTGCTAAGATCAAAGAAGAGATAGATCGTCTGGTAGAAGCTGGATTCATCTATGAAATTGAGCACACTGAGTGGGTATCCCCCATTGTAGTGGTGCCCAAGAAGAATGGAAAGCTACGTGTATGCATTAACTTGAAGAAGGTTAATGCAGCCACAATTCGAGATAACTATCCGCTCCCTATCACAGAACATCTCTTAGAAAGAGTAGCAGGCAACGAAGTGTACAGCTTCCTTGATGGATTTTGGGGCTACAATCAAGTAGCCATAGCTCCAGAAGATCAGCATAAGACAGCTTTTGCCACAGAGTGGGGTATATTTGCCTTTCGAGTAATGCCATTTGGGCTTACCAATGCTCCTGCAACCTTTCAGAGACTGATGTGCCACGTGTTTAAAGAATTCCTGAGGAAGAATTTAGAGGTCTATGTTGATGATCTCTGTGCTCATTCCAACATTACACAGACACATATACCAGAACTCAGGCAAATCTTTGACAAATGTAGAGAGTATCAAGTCTACTTGAACCCAGAAAAGTGTGTTTTCATGGTCAGGCAAGGCAAGATTCTAGGACACATAGTGTCAAAGAATGGCATATCCACTGATGAAGAGAAAGTAAGAGCCATAGCCGAGTTACCTAGGCCAAAGAATGTCAAGGAAGTACAAGCATTCATGGGGCATTGTGGTTATTACTGACGGTTTATACACATGTATGCCATCATAGCAAAGCCTCTGTATGGACTTTTGACTAACTTCGAGTGGACTGATGAATGTGAAAACTCCTTCAATGAGCTCAAAAGAAGATTGTGTTCAGCATCAATCTTGACCACACCGGATTGGAATAAGCCCTTCCATGTTCATGTGGATGCATCCAATTATGCTATTGGATGTGTACTTGCACAACCTATGGGCGAAGGCAATATGGATCTTCCAATTGCCTATGCTAGTAGACAGTTGAATGCAGCTGAACGAAACTATACAACCACTGAACGAGAGGGATCAGGCATGGTATATGCAATTAAAAAGTTTAGACACTATTTGCTTGCAAATAAGTTTAAATTTTTTACTGATCATCAAGCACTGTTGTACTTGGTAAACAAGCCATGCAATACAGGTAGATTAGTAAGATGGTTTCTCTTACTAATGGAATACGACTTCGAGGTTGTGGTGAGGAAAGGGAAGACCCACTTGAGAGCAGACCATCTCTCTAGGCTCACATCGGGAGAAGCCCCACAAGGAGTATCAGATGACCTTCCTGATATTTACTTGTTTAATTTGGAAGTTGTACCTCAGTGGGCTAAGCCATTAGTGCCACTATTGACATACGGGCCTAACCACCCAGTCATAAACACTCAAGGTAGAGAGGTAGTAAAAGCCCAGAGGTACCACATCATGGCAGGAAGCATGTACAAACAAACAGATCAAGGGATCCTAGCTTGTTGTGTGGAAGAGGATGAGTATGCTAAATGGTTGCAATTGGCACATGTAGGTGCATTAGAGCAACACTACTCAAAACAACGAACCCTACAGACACTAAGGAGACTTGGAGTGCATTGGCCTACTATGGAAGCTGATGTACATAAGATGTGTAAAGAATGCCCAATCTGTTGCACTAAACCACCTGTGGAGCATGCTACTCTTTGTCAAGTGTCCATAGTGCAGATTTCCTGAGGACGAGAACATTCCCTCAAGATATGACACTGGCCAGACAAAGAAGTCTAGAACAAGAAGCCCTAGATTACTAGCTCATTGGTGATAATCTATACAAGCGCGGTAAAGATGGTTACCTGAGACTATGTGTCCATGAGAGCGAATATCTCAAGATCTTGGAAGCAGCTCACCAAGGTGTAGCAAGAGGACACTTTGGACCAGATCGGGTGATCAAGGCAATACTATTTGCGGGCTTCTGGTGGCCGACCCTTCACATGGATGCACATACCTATGTGAAACAGTGTGATGTTTGTCAGAGAACTCAGTATCCTATACGCGAGGATGAGATGCCACTGAAACCTATGATGGGTGGACGTGCATTCTCTAAGTGGGGAATAGACTTTGTAGGTCCTATTAACCCCCCAGCCAAGGTTTCACATGTTGAATATATCATTGTGGCCACATACTATCTAACCAAGTGGGTAGAAGTGAAAGCTACCACAAAGAACGATGCTCAAACGATAGCTAAGTTCTTAATCGAGAATGTATTCACGAGATACGGGCTACCTATAGAGCTAGTTAGTGATAGAGGGACTCACTTCTTGAATGAAGTTATTGAAAATCTTCTCCAAGAATTCTTGATAGTACATAAGAAGTCTGCCCCCTATCACCCACAAGCTAATGGCCAGGCTGAGAGCACAAATAAGATCCTATGCAATGTGTTGACTAAATTGGTGAATAATAAATGCTCTGATTGGGACAAACAGCTACACCATGCTGTTTGGGCATACCAAGTGGCGTATAAAACGGTACTCCAAGCCACACCCTTTCAGATGGTATTTGGTCAAAATGCGGTGCTACCTTTGGACTTCTTGATTCCCACATTGAGAGTAGCACAGGAACATGAGTGGACGGGTCATGAACTCTCTTCGAGAATTTTTGACCTTGAACGATTAGGTGAAACCAGACTAAGAGCTGCAGCAGGAATATATGCAGCTAAGAAACGACAGAAGGCATACTTTGATGCCCATGTTAAGGATAAAGGATTAAAGGCCGAAGACTTAGTTTTGGTATATACTCTGAAACAACATGCGAGAAAGCTAGAAAAACGTGGTTATGGACTTATGATCATAAATAGGATCTCAACGAGTGGAGAAGTACAACTGGCCACCTTAGAAGGTGATATTCTTCCGAGCTACATGAGCGGGTGCAGAGTCAAGTTGTATCAGGAACCTCTCACAGAAGAAATGCTCAGTCGACTCAACACTGCTAAGAAACACAAAGAAGAAGAAAAACGAGATCGAGAAGAAGCTCAAGCAGAAGCTTTAGAACGCATAAGAAGGATGAAGTTGAGACGGCAGGGTAGGGATCAACCTAGGACAGGTGCCTATGAGGATCCAAGATATCATGTGGCAATGTGTGAAGTCTCAGGAATAAGTTCCCAAAGAATAATTGATAGACGTCCTTTTGTGACCTTAGAGATAGGACAAGGAGTTAATGCAAAAATTGTGCGAGCATTGATTGACTCAGGTGCAACCACTAGTGCGGTGAGGCTTTCTTACTGTCAAGAATTGAAATTAAAAGTCAATCCTATAGAAGCATATCTCATAGGATTGGGAGGTGTGGAAACCCCTTGCATGGGCAAGGTGGAACTTCCCCTCTCCATTCAAGATGTTCCAATGACAGTTAAGGTACTAGTGTGTCAAGATGAGGATCTCACTGAGCCTCTGGTCTTGGGTCAAGACTGGATCTATGACCATGCAGTCAACTTAAACCTAAGAAGTGGACTTCTTCAGGTATGGGTAAATCAGAGTCGAATTACAGTTGAGTTAGATAATGGAGCACTCAAGGAACTAGAAAAGGCACAAACTCCTGGTCCTTCCAGGGGTACACATGAAGTTGACCATGTTGTTCTTGTCCAAAGATATGTGATGCACAGGAATGGTGATCTCAATAAAGAAGTCAAGGCCTCAACGAAACTCCCTTCTTTTCCAAAGGCCAGAGGGAGGCAGCAACCAAAGGCAGATCAATTACTGAAGACTACCTATGCTGGAGGCCAAAAGACCGTGCGAAGCAGAATGACGCAGCCATTGAAACAATTATGGGTGCGGAAAGGCAAGCGGCCTATTGCAGTCAAGTCACAACAACTATCTCAACTTCCTATTAGGAATCAATGACATGATACTAATAAGAGGACTTCCAAACCTTCTTTTGAGAAAGTGAAATCTATCTGGGTACCCAAGAAGTCGATGAAGGCTGGCCCACAATCAAAACAAATTTGGGTGCCTAAGGCTTGCTTGCGGGCGCAACTAGTCATGCACGAATCACATCATACACGACAGGGTTCACTCACTCAAGGAGCCGTTACCCACTCTTGTTTAATACGCACGAACACACAGCCACCCAGAAGCATGCACAGACTCACTTGTAAATGGGTCCCAAAAACACCTCATTCCCAAGTAGACATACTCATTCTCCACTAAACCAAAACCGAAAGCCATCCATTGTGTTTGGCAGCCTAAAACTTGTAATAAAACCCCCGAACCCCATGTGTAAATTTATCCTCACTTGCTAACTACATCACTCATACACTGCATCTTTCCATCTAGCTCGTAGAACTATCTATTCATTAACTACACACACAATCATCGAGCACTCATTGACCCACTAACCCATTACTCACCTCATGATAATATTGTAATGGGGACAAAAAGTGTTCTATCTTGTCCATTACAATATTAACACATGATTCTATATTCTCACAGAACCAGCAAGCAAGCAATAACAATGGTAGAAGTAGGAGGCACCAGTTCCCAGGCAGGGTCTAGCGCACAGATTGTGGACATTGAAACCCTCCTCCTTGAACCACCACTCACCGAGAGGCCTCAAGAACTTCAAGCAGTGCATGTTCTCCCTATTCAGGACCCTCCTCAGGGACACACTTCTCAAGTGGGGAAACACGCTCATTGGTTTAGTGATGTCGCAGGGCCATTGGGTGATGGCACCTACTTCTGGGAAGCAGAAATTGAGTTCAATGGCAAATGGGGACGCTACCGTTTCTTCACTCGCGAATTTGAGAACTATCAGAATGCAGAAGTGATGCGATCGGTATGGACCAAAGCAGGCTTGGATAGCTGTTTCAGGGCACATTTGCCTAAGCCAGATTTCCTACACTGCTCCTATTTTATCAGTACCATCACTCCTAGTAGGGCCAAGGGAGGCGATAGTACTTTTGTGCTACCCTCACTATTGCCAGACCACGAACTCAAGAGATTCAAACTGACCCTCAATTTGGTACGGGCAGCATTGAACATGCAAGGCATGCATATTCCTACTGAGAAAGAAACAATGGTTCCAAGCAGGATGAAGCATAAGGATCTCAACAAATTGAAGGACATGGTAGCAACGACACCTACCATTGCTCTCCACCTACGAACGATTATGTAGCATTTTGCTTTTCCCACCCAAGAACGATTCACTATGCCACCAAAAAAGATATGGTTCAGCTTGTACTTGGCGGAGACAGAGAATCTCACCATCAACATACCACACTGGATCATCGATCAAATACACCTAGCCCATCAACGGTGGAATAAGAAACAGAAAAATGTACTTCATGGATGTTGTGCTCTCACAAGAATAATTTACAGGTGCTTAGCATACGACGTGCCCATTCAAAGAGCACTAGTATGGGCCAGGGCCCAAGAGTTCCAAAGACGACTATCAACGGCGGGTCCTCCATCGAAGAAGATGAGAGGGGGAGTTCAATTACCATGCGCTCAACCAAGGGGAGCCACTACCACACCAGAGGTGACCCCTCCACAAACGAGGCGTGTTCGACCATTTACCATTCGCCTACCCAGACCAAGTGCAGAAGGACCCAACCTGGTGTTCCCTCCGATTCCATCGGACTTGGAGTTCCCACAGGGTTACACCCTTGCTGATTTGACAGATGAAGAAATTGCCCGTTTGATCAATGAGTCTAATCTGGAGACAGAAGCAGAGTAGACCCAAGGACAACAACCCACTACTACAACTTCAGCCCTGACCCAACCAGGAGTAGTCGAAGTAGAAGAGGATGAAGAAGAGACAAAACAAGGAGAGGCAAACGAGGAGTATGATCAAGAATATGAAGAACTTTCAGAACTAGCAAGTGCCCCGGCATACTCGGCCCAAATAAAAAGACTATACGAAACCATGAAGCGGGTCCAAGAGCAACATAAACTATCGTTTGAGACAGGAAAGATGATCATGAGCCAAATGTTAGCTGAGGAAGGTGTGGATGACATGTTTATCGAATGAATGAACCTGCATGCTGACGCGGTAGGTTTAGATGAGGCTGTTCATGCAGCCATGGCTTATATTCATCGATTTGAGAAACGAGTGCCTACCCGTCCCATGCGATCTAGCAAACAAATCCACATCAATGTATCAGAACCAGGAGGTAACACACAGACAGAAGAACATCAGGTGGAACCACTCTCACCACCCACCTCACCTCTCACTACACAAGTCACCTCACCACCTGGCACTACCATGCCTATTTCTGCCATTACCACAGCCGTCATGGGAATTCCCCTCTCTCCCGGCATCCAATTCGGAGGAGTTACCATGCCCACTTTCACAACACTCTTCACAAATATCACATCCACCCCACCCACTGTTCCCATCTACACGGTCACACACACGTTCGACACAATGGAAACATCACCAGCCACAACACCACTCCCACCCCCCACGCAGCCTCAATCTCCCATACCCCCTCCACCTACCTCACCACTTGTCTCCACAGCATTCACAACTCCCTTCCCCTTCCCCATTCCCCCTGCATCTTCATCTTTCCCTGCATCATTTAATGTAAATAGTATATTCATGGCATTACATCAATGCGTGTATCAACTTCAGAGTGAGTATCAGGCTCTCGAAGACCGTCATCATCAACTGACTACGAATCATCAACAACTACAGAGAGGGCTTACAATTATAGAAAAGAAAATGCAGACCTCAATCAACGTTACACCACACTCGAGCAAGCTCATCAAACCCTCCTGGAGACACCCCAACCATCACAAGAGTCAGGTGTCAAACAACTCGAAGCCTTACTGGAGGTCTACCAAACAGATAATCTGAGAGTCCAGTGAAATTTAACTCTACTCAAAAAACACATGGCTACAGCCCTTGAAGAAAACAAGCGTCTGCAGAAGCAAAACGAAGAAAACGTGGAGGCTGCCATGGAAGGCTCTCCCCATGAAATCGACCCAGAACAATTCAAAGCAGTTCCCTCAGAAACAATGAAAACAATCTTGGAAAGCTATGCCGATCTATTAGAAGCACATGACAATTTGGAAAGGGAAAGGGATGAGCTACGTCGCCAGCTCAGGGAACAGGAGGCACAACCCAAAGTCATAGAAACAACCTCGACTTCAGCGGAAGTAAAGGCATTAACAAAGCAGGTGGCAGAACTGCAGAAGAAGTTACTGGAATATGAAAGACAACCCTCTCCAGTTGTAGAACTAGAGCCAGATGAATTGGTACCCATTGAGGTGGACGAAACGTATGAGGAACCATATGTTCCTATGCCGATGCCAGGTGGTCAGCAAACCTCAGAAGGAATGGACACCTTGGAAGTCGAAGTACCCGAATGGCTCCAGACAGTAGAAAAAACAGCTACAACCCATGAAGATCGAGTGGCAATCCAAATCCAATCAATGGCCAAATTAGAAGACACCATCATAAAGTCAGAATATTTCCACAGTATGTCTCATCATAGATGGATCGGCACCAACGACGGTCAGTATGTGCCATACTGTGTACTCCTGGCAGATTACAACGCGGAGATCCAACGCCGATGTGGCAAACCTCCAACTTTCACCACACAATTTGGGCCCGATGATATCCTAGAGAGTGCTAAAAAAGGATCCATTCATCAACCCACCTGGAGGATCCGTCTTCTCAAGACCTACCCAAAGATGGTTCGTACTTGGACTAACATGCCACTCGTTATTAAATACAATCCTTGTTATGTTCCAGTCTTCCGCAGACACACCTGGCCCAAGTTTACCATTGCTGTCAAGAACATCAAAGGTTGTGCAAAGTGGTTAAATTATGTTTATCTAGCACCTCCACAAGGACCTCCCACTGTGAATTATACGATTTCTAGCATCCGTCCCTGGAGCATTCGACTACGGAATACCCCCGATGTGATGGCCCAAATGTGCATGAAAATCTTTGAATTAATGTTGATCACATTCAGGACATTCAAGAATATCAAAGACCCCCACTTCTCAGGAGTTGGCTTTCTTACAGGCAACCAAGATCTGGTATACGACATGAGCACCACCCCATCAATAGAGGTAATATATGCTTGGCACGCCAGAATCAAGTACCTCCCAGCTTGCTTTAAACAGACATTCGAGGAGATGTTCGTAAAAGGATTCTGGGAATATCACTCAGAAATATTTGTACCCAGGCCCTCACATCTCCTCCACTTATTCGCTGTGGAAAGAACCATCCATTGAGAACAATTGCGGGTGCCACATCCGGACGTCCCAGGACCACTGAATTGGGATGCATTGTTAACAGACCTAGCACGGGGGCTACGATTAGAAGAACACCACCTCGCTACCGATGTTGTTCAATATTATGTCCAACGCACAACTAGACAAGGGTCTGTTAGAGACGACAGACACGAGAGAGGGGGGGGTGTTGGTAGTAGTCAAGGAACTGAAGGAGTCACAAGACAAGGAAGCCTACGAAGGGAGTCGGAGCGAAGAGAAAGCACAAGCAGACACAGTAGTCAAAGAAGATCTGGCAAGTAGGCCATTTAAATTTTTCAAGCATCAAAGAGTTGGGCACACAAGAAGAAGGAACAAGTAGGGAGCTCCAGGAAATGTATGTCAAAATGTTAGAAGAAATCCCTACAAAAATAGTGATTTTCATCACTAAAAACCATTGTAAATACCATTTCATATTTTTGTAGCTCCATTTTGTGCAAGCCAAGGAGTCCTTGAGCTTGAGGAGCTTTAGAAGTACCTACCTATCAATTTTCACATTTTTTAGACTCAGTTTGAACCTCCAAATAGGGTAGAGAACCTAATTTTTAACTAGGTCGGACTAGGTCTGGACAAGGCCAAAACCCAGTCAAAAACTATAAATAGAGCTAGAGAGCTCATTTTTGAGGTAGCTTGTAATTGATTTGAACTTGTATGAGCTTTTTGAAAGTAATCTAAAGAACTCCATTGCTTCTCACTCTGTCTTGCCTTGTGTGCGCGTGTGTGTGTATGTGTGTGCATGTTAGTGTGCTTCGCACTCACGCACTTGTGCCTTCACTTGCTCTAGGTCATCATACCATCCTCACGTCTTCCCGGATTGACATTAAAGGAGGTGCTACTCATCACTGAGCTACACTTGTTGATAGACAAGTGTTTCAAAAGGATACGACAAATTTCCTTTTGGTTGGGCACACTCATGATCACATTGATCAAATGTTCAGTACTTTCTCTAAGAGGTTGGCATGCCATAATTCTTTTACTCTTCAAACATTATCTGTGTTGATTTTCAAAGCATATACTCCAAAACCTAAAGTTCAACACCTTACATAGATTATGACTTTAAGCAGTTGTGCTCAGTAGGTCTTGATAACAATACTAAGGTTTTGTCTCCATTGCACAATATTAGTTTCAACCATGTATTCTTGGTGAGGAGGCTTTATGACATAACTCTTTTATTCACAAAGCAATATTCATGTTCTCCTGGTTGGGAGCCTAAATATGGATGTAGATTTTTATTGCACGTGCCTAATATTTCATGTATGATGCAAAAAAACACCATGTGAAGATAAAGGAAATATGGAAAGATGTGGAAATGTGGTTTAGCAAAGTAAACGGTGAATACATGTACTTATTGAGAAGAAGATAAAGCTTGAGCATGCAAAAAAATATGTTGGAGATCAACATATATCTTGCTGAGAAGAGTTTTTTAACCATCAAGAAGAGATTATAAAGTATATCATTGTAGGCCATTGGCCAATTGATATTCCATTCACATGGGATTTTAGCATACAAAGATCAATGAATGTGGATCAAGCATGTAATGCAGATGCACTTCAAAGCTTTATACATCCATTGAAAAGGAATATTTATGTAGGCCCAAAGATGAAAAAATAGGTTGAAGCACGATGGCAAGAAAGTTTGAAAGAAATAAATGTTGGAACACTTATTGCAGTCCTTGTTGATGGTGATGAGGCACTAGAACATACTAAAAATAGTAATGGATTTACAAGGAAGTATAACTTAGAAATGGTATGTGACACCAAATGAACCCACTGAAAAAAGAAAAAGAATATTCAAAGTACATCCACTCTTAAAATGGATCATGTAGATATTCTTGTTTATTATTTTGCCTTGAAAAAATGATAAACAAGATGATTTTTGCACGATCCTATAGAATTTGGTGTGTACTTGGACGAGGATAGAGTTCTTGTTGATATAGAAGAAAGAAGAAGAAGAAGAGAGCTCCCAATAGTCTCAAACTGAATCAAATACATCTGATCATGAAGGTGTCAATATAGATCAAGAAAGTTGTGAGTTGATTTGAAAATCTATGATATTTTTTATGCTTAAACAAATTCTCCAAATCAGTTCACATAATTAAACCTTTTTCTATTGCGTTTTTGAATCACTATCCGAGATCCTCCATCGAACACAAGCTCAATTTTTATTTTCTATATCATATTTTTATCACTTTTATATTTCTCATATAGGTTCTCAAGATGTCAATGTTAAATAGATCAAATTTTTTGGCACAAATTGAGCTCCTAAATTTTCAAAAAATCACAAAAGTGATTAAAAATGTCAAAAAATCACGTTTTCACTTGATTTTTGAGATGTATGTATACTGGTATAAAGGGTTTTCAAACATAAGATGTCATCTGCTTGATTTTCGACGAGGGATTTCTCTTTTTACAACATAGTTCTCATTTATTACAACTCATTGTTCCATCAATATGTTAATCTTTATGGGCATCATGATGACCATCTCTATAACTGTATGGTTGTCCATATAGCTCTAAGTATAGATATTGGTGTAGCCATCCATATGTTCATTAGTAAGCATTTAAAGAAAATGTACAAACACAACCATACATGATCATATATAGACAACCATAAGCACACACACATACAAACATGCATGCATGGGTACATACATACATGTATGTTGAGATATCAATCTCAAGATGTGATGATCAAGGATGACACATACCATTTTTTGCTTCTTTGACATGTGTAGTACTTACATCAATATACGTGAGAGATACTTTCAATGAGATTCACCATATTTATCGATCTAGAGTGATGGCACATTTGTCTCTTGCCACCTCACTCGTTTGCAAAAATTAGTGTTTTCTTTATATATTTCCTGTTATATATTGTATATTTGCATACACTCTAGAAAAAGAGAATGTTGGTGAGTTCACCTTAGAAATCAAAAGAATTTGTGAGCCACTTTCATTTATTGGCATCAATGTAGATGATGATGATGATGATGATAAGGTCGAAGTGTGCGTTCATGGTTTAGAAGCATCAAGCAGTTCATAATGTCTCTTCAGACTATGGAGAATATCCCAAATTTTATTGATCTTGTGTCCGCAATGATAATTCAAGAAAAGAACCTTGTTGAAGACTCAAACTCCCAAGGAAAATCTACTTCTCAACACATATTCTACTCTCACAAAGAAAGAGGCTGAGATAGAGGCTTTGAAAGTGGAGGAGAAAACAATAACTAGGGCCAAGGTCAATAACACACTAATGTAGGAGGTAGAGGACAGTTTTGGGGTAGGGAGAGCCAAAGAGGCCATAGAAATTTTCCAAAGAAATGATTTTGGTATTGACATTAAGGGATGCCAAAATTGCAATAAACCTAGTCACATTGAACATGATTGCAAGTTGAAGAATCAAAACAACAAAAAGAAACAAGAAAACTCTACATCCTCAAGTGAAGATGATTTGGACAACTACTCATGGTCAAACATCACATTATGAACACAATGTTTGTTGATGTTTTCAAGTCAAATGCTAATGTTTGGTATGTTGATTGAATTGCTTCAAATCACATGATCAACCATGAAAAATGGTTTAGTACTTTGCAGAAATCGCAAGTTCTTGGATTTCTTGAAACATGTGATGATAGATCACATCCCACTGAACATACAGGAAACATAGCATTATTCATGGAGGATGGGAAAGCAAAGCATCTTGCTCATGTATTGTATGTTCCTAATCTAAAAAAGAATGCAGTTTTTGTTGGAGAAATGGTTGACTAGGGATTAAAGGTTAGGCCCAACTCTGATTGTATATATCTAGAAGTGTACAAGAATAGTGGAATGATGATCACCAAAGTGAATATAGTGGGTAGGATATTTACCTTGAATGTGAAGATTCCTGAAACGAATGCAACCATGTTTAAAGATGTAGGTGTTATTTGTTGATATATTTAGGTAGTGATGTGTGTGAACACACTAGGATCATCGAGGCACTTTTTTCCCTCTTTAGGAGGTTTTTTCCCTCGCCTTGTATATACGCCTATTTCCCTAATGGGCTACTTATCTTTGTACATTCTCTAGTAATACATTCAGTATTGTGTGTTGAGCTCCAAGCTTCTTCTTCTTCCTTGTGTTGTTCGCGTGCTTTTGCAGACGTCTAACTCCAACAATTGGTATCAGAGCAGGTGGCCGCTTCATCTATGGCATCATCAACACCTCTCCAGTTGCAGCCTCAGAATCACACGAATTTTGGTGAGTGTACTCAACGTATTTTGACCTCCAAATGCACTAGCGCAGCGCTTGTGCAAACTATTTTGCCTTACCAATTTTGGTTCACCAGTATAAGCATCTTGAAGTCTGCTACAGGTTTAGCAGAATTCATCTGGGCATTTTTGTTCAACTTTTTGAGATACAATCAATTTTTTGCATCAAGGTATTTTCGTCACCGGCCATGGGTAACAGTAGTGATGTATTTCGTATGTTGTCTGTTGAGGATAAGTTGGACATTGGAACACTCTCAAAGGCTATTACAAGTTGTCAAAGTTTGAAGAAGTTTCATTTTGCCAATTGGGAGAAAATTGCCTCAAAGTGGTCATTGGTCTTTCTCTGCAAAGTTCCTAAAAAGTCAATGGTAAGCTTCTAATTTCTAAAGACATTGCTCAGAGTATAGTCTATCATTTTAAATGATCCCACTTGGAACCGTTAGCTCTCTAAGCTAATTAGATACCCTCAGAAGGAAGTTTTTTAATTCCTATTGTACTATGAGTACTCAGCATAAAAACCAACAGGTATCAAGAACAAAATACCAATGTTTTGGTCACTAGCTAGATGCAAACTTATTTATTTTGATCCTATTGTTTGAAGCATAATCACCAAAGTACATAGGCACTTATTTAGTGTCATTGGAAAGCTAAAAGGGCCTACAACTCAAATTTGAAGTAAAATAGGGCTGGTACAAAGCAGGGATTAGCAGTACCAACTCATTTCTTAAGGTGTCCATCCATCTTTCCCAATAGATGTGAGGGAGATCACTACATTAGTGGCTCTGCTTTTCTTTACAACCCACCATCACCACGTGGCTGGGAAGGATATGTAACAATTGTGGCAAAGAGCACTTATTTGAAGATTGCCCAAAGAACCCCTATAAATTCTCTACCACTGCACAAATCAATGTAATTGAGGTTATAGATTCATCAAGAAGTGACAAGGAATACATTGTGCCATTACACGAGACAAGGCTAAGGAGAACTTGGAAAGAGAAGCACTGGACCACCCAAAGATTCATGATGGGCAAGAATTTGGAGTCCAAGTGGTTGAAGACTTAGAGGAACTAAAGGACACCTCTAAAATTCAAAAGGCTCAAAGACGGATGGCAAGACGAGAAAAAATTAAAGACAAATGGATTAGAAGGAGGAGCGAGGAAGAAGAGAAAACTCTAAAAGAAACTGAGATTAGTTAAAACCATGAAGCACACAAGAAAGCCAACATAGTGACTAGGAAGTCAGGGTAAGGATAGGAAGGACCCCATTCTAGCGGATCCCATGTCCGAAGACCTAAACATGTGGTTGAAAGCCTATCAATCAAAGATAGAGAGAGGAACAATTGTAGAGAAACATGATAGAAGCTACCCAAGAGGAGAACTAGAGAGGGAGAGATTGGAAATATGTAAAAAATTGATTGATATTATGCAAACGACACTTGCGAAATCAATACCAACCCTCCCTTAGACCAGGATATCAGAAGATAAATTTCAAGAATGATTAGAAGATATTAATCAACAACAAAAGGAGGGACAACAAGATGCAGAGATAGAGGAAGACATAAGTGTCAAAAGAGGGGAACAAGATTTTGTAATCATAGAAGTAGAGGCTAACTGGTCACATGACTTTTGGGCTAAAATGTGTAATGATCCATGGAGAAAGGATGAAAATAAGCAGCCACCTTTTGAAGAACTAGACATCTCCATAAATCAACCAGACTTAGAACCAAAAGCGATCTATGAGGAACTATCAAATCTAGACCATGAAAGAGAAGGAGTGATCCAAACCACTCTTGTTAATTATATAGGAGAATACGAACCCAAATCCAAACTTTTCCATGCACCTACAATAAGGGATGAAGAAAAGAAACTAAGAGATGGAGCCTCAAGCACACTATCAAAGTTGAAGAAAACAAAAGTCCAGTGTTCTTTAACATTGGAGAAGTTACTTTAGGTCAAACCTTAGTTGTAGAGGAGACTATCCCAATAGTTGAACCTGGAAGAAATTAATCCAACCATGAAGAAAGATAAGGTGGTGACCACGGCCACAATAAAAATTCTAATTTATAAAGTGGGAGAATTTAGCGAGAGAGATGAGGGAAATACATGCCTCCCCATCACTTTTAGATTATACATGACCAAAGAAATTTTGGACACAAGAGCAGGAGTGGGAATTGCACCCAAAGAAATATGGGAAAAATGAGGAAAACGTGCAATATGACCCACTCAGATGAAGTTACAACTGGTCAATGGTCATGTTGAGAGACCCTTAGGACTCTTGGAAAAGGCTATTCTGACCACCTACGGAATATAGTTTGAACAAACTCTAGAAATTTGCCAGTTCGGAAAAACAAGTAACTATAACATGATATTAGGATGACCTTTTATGAGAAAGTTGAGAGTAGTGCAAGATTGAGGAAGAGATGCATTATACCTCCAACATCAAGGAGCCACAACAAAAATCAATTTGCACACTTTTGCATAAAGAGATCTACCACCCTTGCAATGGAATCTTAAACACAAAGAAGAGGAAAATGTATCCATTCATAGTGCTAGAACAAGTAACTAGTCCTGGATGAATGAAGATGCTCAATTATGGATGTGTAAAGAGGCAAAAAAGAAAGAAGAGACACATAAAGAGGTTTGTAGTTTCTATAACCAATAGGACATAAAAACTACAAATCCAAAGAAGACCCAACATACATGCCGTAGATATTTCCAGATGAATCCTTTGAGCCACATGGATGGATGGAAATATCAGCAACACTAAATGTCTGTGGGAACGAAGAGGTGTTAACGATGCATGAATGCATTGAGGAAGAAGGATACGATGTAAATTTATACATGGAAGTCCTCCAAGAAGTAGAAGCAAGAGAAATAGTAGAAAAAGAGTTGAGCGAGGACTATGAAACCATTGAAATCGAACCAGAGTTTGATACAAAAGAACAATACTTAGAGGAAACAGAAAAGGAAGATAACAAAGGAAATGCCAAAGTACTAGTCATAGAGAAATATCAAAGGAGCTCAAAGGACAAGAGAAATGAATTGCAGGATGAACAACACCAGGAATCATTCAAAGTACCTGAATATTTCAAGCAATATGAGGTTGAAGAAAGAAAAATGGTCATTCAAATGCCAAAAAGAGAAGTTAATAAGGAGAAGCATATGATAACAAAGAACATACAAAAAAAGTAATAGTAACTGTGGAAGGAGAAGAGGAGAGATGTACTTACATAGGTAAGGATGTGTCAATGGAGGAAGAACAATAGTTGATAGAACTAATTCGAGAATATAGGGATGTATTCCCTTGGATATACAAAGATCCTAAAGGAGTAGATCTCTCTATTTGTTCCCATAGAATTCCTATGACTCTAGAAGAAAAACACTCAAAATAAAGACCATACACCTATAATGATGTTTATTCTGCCAATATTAAGGAAGACATCAATAAGTTATTGGTAGCACGATTCATATATAAGATTGAACACACAGAATGGGTATCACCTTTAGTAGTTATGCCCGAGAAAAATGGGAAACTTAGGGTTTGTATTAACTTAAAAAAGGGTAATGTAGCCACAATTCGTGACAGATATCCATTACCCATAACAAACCATCTCTTGGAAAGAGTAGCAGGCAAGAAAGTCTATAGCTTTCTGGATGGATTCTTAGGTTATAGCCAAGTAGCTATTGCTATCAAGGATCAACATAAAACTACTTTTGCTACTGAATGGGGAGTGTACGCTTTTAGAGTTTTGCCATTTGGGTTGATCAATGCCCCCACAACCTTCCAAAGATTGATGTTGTAATAAAGTAAGTCTATGATCCAAGGGTCTGGCCGGTTTAGACAGATCTGAAATCGGACACCGTTTGGTCACCCATGTGTATGACCAAAGATCTGGAGTCTGGACTTACTAGAAGCTAATTTACTCTTATAACCAAGTGATCCACTTAGCCTAGTGGTTAAGACTCAAGGATGTGAAGGAGGAGGTCTTGGGTTCAATCCCCATGGGATACATGGGGAGAGTATCTTGCCCTAGAAGCATCCACTTGAGTTAACTCCGATTAACTGGGACACTTGGCATACATGCCGTTACATGGTTGACACATGCATGGTTAGTATCCACCTACCCAAGAAGGTAGTCCGCTGGAGAGAGATATATATAGAGGCATTTGGTTGGGAGGAGAGTCATCTCTCTAGCATGTGGTGGTCTTAAGTAATCCCCGTAATCTTGCACTAGTATCAGAGCAATTCTATCCTTACCCCTCGTGAGATAAAGACTTATGCTAAAAGTTCTTGGGAATTGTCAATCTCATGAGCAATTCCTAACTTCTCTATTCCAGAGTGTACTGGACTCTAGGAAACCATTTAAGCTATAACCTGAAGCAAACTTAAATGAATAATTCAATCTTGGATTTGTCATCTTTCGATGTTTGAAAAGATTCTTGTACAAAACATCTATCTAGGATGTTTAATTTAGTTACCTAGTTCTAACCGACTAACCCTTGAATTTTATGAAAAGAATCAGATACCATATCTGAGTCAAATCCAAAAGATTCGGAAAGCAGAAAGAAAGAACTAAAACTCTCTTCAACCAATTCAAACTTCGAAGATACGTAAACTTGATATGAGTCAAAGTCTAGATGACTCAGAACTTTAACTTCTCAAAGATCTATTTCAACAAGGTATTGAAGCATTTTTCTATCTTTAAGAATAATAAGTTGGTTTCTCGAAAAGATTCAAAGCAAATTGAAAACATCATCCAACCACAAGATACTAGTGTGGTAACTAACATTAGTGTGTCGACCCACTGAGGTTCTGTTGATGAGTTTTGTATTCAAATAATGCTTCACTTGAGACTAAGTTCAGGTCATATTCAGTCTTTGCATTTCTTTGAATCAAAAGAGTGAATTTACCAACTTACACTAAAAACTTGGTGCTTTACTTAGTCAATAAAATCCTTGGTTGAAAAGATCAACTCAAAGTCAAAGTTCAACTTTTCACAAATTTATGGAATATTTCTGAATTAACAACACTTTATCTTGAAGTGTTTCAAGAAGATCTTGGAAGTTACTGAGAGAGCTGATATTGAGGAGGCAAAACTATGCCAAAATGGCTAGTGCAGACTTTCCGTGATAGCAAATTAGATGCACCTCTATCATATCTTACCTGATTAGGTCCTCATAGTGCCTCTTTTATATAAGATTGCTATGCTATGGCTGCATCTAATCTCTATGATGAGACTGAGCCTGTTTCATGTGATGAAGCACAAAATTTAGAAAATTGGATGGTTGCTATGCAATTTGAATATGATGTTATAATGAAGAATGGTATATGGTATTTATGTGACTTGCCTCTTGGCAACAAGGCCTTTGGCACTAAGTGGGTATACAAGTTGAAGCCTAAACCTGATGGTAGAGTTGACAGGTATAAGGCTAGGCTTGTTGCAAAGGGTTATGCACAGGAAAGAGGCATTGATTTTGATGAAACCTTTGCTCCTACTTGCCAAATGACTACCGTTTGTAGCATCTGTGCACTTGCAGCTCATCGTGGTTGGAATGTACATGATTTGGACATTAAAACAACATTTCTGAATGGTGACTTGCATGAAGCAGTGTATGTTTTTCAGTCCTATGGCTTTGTGCAGAAAGGGAATGAAAACCAAGTGTGCAGGTTAAAGAAGGCATTATATGGTTTAAAGCAAGCACCGCGTGCTTGGTATGAAAAGATACATGCCTATCTGATTGCACACGGTTTTGAGAACAGTCCAACTAAAAGCACCTTATATTTCAAGTGTGCTAATGATGTACATTTGATCATTGTGGTGTATGTTAATGACATGCTGCTCATTGGTCCTCATGAGAAGCATATTGTTGATTTGAAGGCTGATTTACATGCCTCATTTGAGATGTGTGATTTGAGGCATTTGCATCATTATTTGGGCATTCAGTTTATGCACGTTGATGGTGGAATGGATTTGTGTCAAATGAAATATATTGACATATTATTGTAGTGTTTTGGCCTTGATGACTGTAAACCTACTGCCACTCCTATGGAGAGAGGTTTACGACTGAGTCTTCATGATGCTAGAGATGCATTTGATGCTGTTATCTATCAGCAGGGTGTTGGATGCTTGATTTACTTATGCATTACTTGGCTAGATATTCCGTTTGTTGTCTCACAGATGAGCAAGGTTATGCATTGCCTAGGAGTCAAGCATTGGTAGGCGGTTAAGCGCATCTTTTGCTACTTGAGTGGTACTCGACTACTTGGGTTTTTTTATCCCAGAGGGGGATCACTACCACCAGATTTGCATGCTTTTTCTAACTCTGATTGGGCTGGTTGCTATGACACTCATGTGTCCACTAGTGGTTTTTGCTTCATGTACAAGCATATTGGTGAGGATGTGCTAGAGGTAGTGCACACATATGTTTTGGGTCTTGTAAAGTCCAAATCTATTAGAGGTTGTAGGTTTTATGTCACATTCAGTGATGATCATACATGAAAAGTATGGGTATATTTCATGTAGGACAAGAGTGAGTTGTATAATTTTAGAATTTCAAGGCTATGGTGGAAACATAGATAGTGAAAAAGATTTAGATATTATGATCTAATGGAGGAGATGACTACATATCAATTGATTTCAGGGTTTTTCTAAAAGTCATGGAATTCGAGACACTTTTCATGCAGGTACACACCACAATAGAATGGTGTTGCTAAATGCAAAAATAGACATGTTGTAGAAACGAGTCTTGGGTGAGAGAAACTAAAATTTCTCGAATGCATAAAATTGAAATGAAATGCCCTCATGTTTTAAAACACGCTTCTTTGTTTTCACTTCACCTCAGCTCTAGAAGACCTAGAACATGAGTATTACCATGCCTAATTGTATTCTAACACAAATACTTTTAGGGCATGAGAATGCGTGATAGCCATAGGCACTCTTTTAGCTTTTATGAAAAAATTATACTTTTGGGAACTTGCATTTTTAAAACATCACGAACTCATAGCATTACTAATAAAATTCAACATTGCATTTTAAAACACATCTCTCCTCTTTACTTGAATCCACCTCAATACGACTTGAGAAGCGACAAGTCTGTGGCTATTCTACACGAGTCTAACAAGTTCTTAGAACACCAAAAGACTCTTTTAGTACCTATGTTGTTTTAGAGATAGAATTTTCCCATGCTTGCGTTGCGCTATTGATATATTGATAATCGATATGGGTGGCTTTGTTGATATATTTTGGTAGTGATGTGTGTGGATATACTTAGGACCGATGGGGCACCTTTTTCCCTCTTTAAGAGGTTCCACCCCCCAGCTTCTATACACACCTATAAGCCTAATGGGTTACTTATCTTTGTATATTCACTTGTAATTCATTGAGTGTTCTGTTGTGTTGTGTTCCAAGCTTCTTCTTCTTCAATCTATTGTTCATGTGCTTCTATAGATATTAAGCTCCAATAATTGGTATCAAATCAAGTTGCTGCTTCATCTAGGGCATCTTCAAGTCCCCTTTGATCATAGTCTCAAAATCACACAAAAATTGGTGAGCATGCTCAAGTCCATTAGAAGTTCAAAACACCTTCATTCTAGGGCATCAAAATTTTGACATGAGCTTGTTTCAGCCTCTAAATGCAATTTTAGAGAACCTATGAACGAAATTTTGTCCTTTTGTTCCAAACATATACAAAGGTTTTAGTTTGCTAGTACAAGCATCTCAACGTTTGGAAGATGTTTAGTAGAGATCGACAGGGTGGTTCTATTCAACATTTTGAAATAGTTTTTGCATGAGGGTATTTAGCCTGTGGCCATGGTTGAAATCAATTATCTATTCTGATTTTTGGCTATTGAGGATAGGTTGCATGGTACTAATTACCCATTTTGGGCATATATGATGCATCATGTATTGGTAGCAAAAGGACTGTGGAATATTATGCAGGGTGTTGAAAAACATCCTATTACACCTACAAATATAGTTATTGAAGGCGATGTAGATGGACTTGAAGATGATGATCTTCGAATTCCTATTCATGTATTGCACATATATAGAGAAACTTCATTGGGATGGTACATGCTCAAGCACATGCATTGATAGATTTTTCTATTGCCATTACCCCTCATATTCACTCTTGAAAAACAAGAAAGGATGCTTGGGATGCACTTATCACTTTTATAAATGAGGTTCATGTTTCTTACGTTTGGAAACAGTTGGAGAGTAAGCAAATGAATGAAGGAAATCCTATGAACTATTTTTTGACAAAGATCATTGACTTTACGAAGCAGTTGATTTATTTTGATGAAGCAGGAAAAAATGTCTACAAAAGAGGCAAAGAAGAAAGAAGTTGGAATGGTTGTTAGAAAGGCCTCTACACCTAAAATAAAGTCTACTAATCTTGTTCAGAATGAAGAATGACCATTTACTATTGTATGCAGCTATGAACCATCTTCTCATTAGTAGTGTATGTCTACAATAATCCCACATGTTGGGTACTTTGATAGTGGGGGAAACCAAACATATTACCTTGCAATGTAGTTTCTTCATTTCACTTGAGCCCACCCCTATAGGGAAAATTATTACATGTGCTTACAACTCCTCTTATCTTGTAATGGGAATTGTTATGGTCATTCCTACTACTACTGATGGTAGTTCTTTCACATTTTCAGGTTCTTTATATGTACCAAGGATATAGAAAACTTTGTTGCCAATTTCAACATTAGTCAAATTGGCTTGGTTATCAAATTTGTTGATGACAGATGTACACTTCATGATCTCTAAAACAATAATGTTATTATTCCTTCCGAAATTTTGTGTCATGGGCATGCACGCTTTGTTCATCTAAATTTTTCTAGTTTTCTATGCCCGAAGGAATTTGAAATAGTGTCCTCTCTACCCAAACTTGAGACACCTTGTAAACATGTTTGTGAAGTCTATATTCTCGGCAAAAAATAGCATTCATCCTTCCCAAACAATGGGTCAGTTCGATCTGCTCATAAATTGCAGCATGTTGATAGTAATGTATGCGATCTTATGCAGACACCTTCTTTTGGGAACGAACTTTACTTTGTGAATTATATTGACGATTTCTCCAAGCATGCATGTATGTATTCACTGGAAGCAAAGTCTGAAGTGTTTATGTGATTTAAAAAATTTTTGGTTATGGCTAAAAAATTATCAACATGTAAATTAGGCACCCTCCATTCTAATCAAGGGGGGGGGGATACATCTTCTGATTTAATGCATTTTTGGCTGAGTCTGGCATAAAACATCAATGTATAGTGTCAATACACCTCATCAAAATGGAGTTTTGGAAAGAAAGAACAAGTGTCTCATGGAGATGGTGAGGTGTATGGTCAAAGTTTAGGATTTACCACAAAGCTTCAGGCTTGTGGGTGTTATGTGTGAAACATATGTACTTGACATATATCCCACCAAAATAGTGCAATCTATCACTCCATATGAGGCTTGGCATGGTTGCAAGAAATTTGTTACTCGGATGCATATCTTTGGTTGTCTGACATTCGCATTGGTGGTTGAACAACAATGCACAAAATTGGATGATAAAGGAGTGAGTTGTAATTTTTTTGGGTACAATTTCGAAAGAAAAGATTATCATCTATATCATCCACATACTAAACGTATTTTGCTTAGGCATGAATCAGTTTTGTTGAAGATGCGATTTATCCATTACTTTCATGTACCAAGGAGACTTCATTTAGCTCTAGAGATGTGTATGATACTTTGCTATCTCTTTTTATAGGTGGATAGTCAAGTGCTAGTCCAAATGAGGCAATTTTGTAGACTCTATAGGTTCCACATGTTGATGTAGATCATTCCGTTTCTGATGCAAATTTACATGGTGCACTAATTGATAAGAGGAATGATATAAATAAGGCAAAAAATATGCCTAAATGGTTGGTGAATAATCTTATAGATAGAAAATTAGATGCATCACTTTGTGATGAAAATGAGCCTATTTGTTTTTATGAAACACAAAGTTTAGAAAATAGGATGGATGCTATGCAATTAGAATGTGATGCTATTATGAATAATGGTACCCAACCTTTATGTGATTTGCCTCCAGGCACAAAAGGCCATTGGTAGTAAATGGCTATACAAGGTGAATGTAAGCCTGATGAAACAGTTGATAGGTATAAGGCTAGGCTTGTTGCAAAGGGTTACGCTCAAGAGAGAAGCATTGATTTTGATGAGACCTTTGCACTAACTTGCTGAATGACCACCATTCGTAGCATATGTGCACTTGTCGCTCATCATGGTTGGAATGTATATCAGTTGGACATTAAAATTGCATTTCTAAATGGTGACTTACATGAAGAAGTGTATGTATTCCAGACCTATGGTTTTGTTTCAAAAAGGGCATGAAAACAAAGTGTGCACATTTAAAGAAGCATTATATGTTTTTAAGCAAGCATCACGTGCTTGGTATGAAAAGAACATTCCAACTAGTAAGCGCATCTTATATGTTAAGCATGCATATGATGTATTTCTTCTCATTGTTGTGTATGTTGATGACATGCTACTCATTGGTCCTAATAAGAAGCATATTGTTGAATTTAAGGCTGATTTGAATGCCTCTTTTGAGATGTCAGATTTGGGGCACTTGCATCATTATTTGGGCATTCACTTTTTGCAAATTGATGGGGGAATAGGCTTGTGTCAAAACAAAATATATTGACACTTTATGGCATCATTTTTAACTTAGATATGGCAAACCTATTGCAACTCCTATGGAAATAGGTTTATGGTTGAGTCTTCATGATGTTGGAGATGCATTTGATGTTTTTCTCTATCAGTAGGCTATTGGATGTGTGATTTACTTATGCATAACTTGGCTTGATATTTAGTTTTTTGTCTCTCAAATGATCAGGTTTATGCATTGCCCAAGTTTCAAGCATTGGCAAGAAGTTAAGTGCATTTTTTGCTACTTGAGTGGTACATAGCTACTTGGATTGTTTTATCCCAAATAGGGATCATTAACAACCACTTTACATGCTTTGTGTGAATTAGGGTGGGCTAGTTGCTATGAAAACTCCCATGTCCAACAATGGTTTTTGCTTTATGATTGGTAGCTCATGCATATCTTGGTTGATCAAGAAAAACTACTATGGACACTTATAGTTATGAGGCTAATTATAGGGCAGATTTCACAATGCCTATTGAGTGTGTGTGGCTTAGACACTTCTTGGTTGGTTTGGGTGTTGGTTAGTCTTCTTCCACCACCATCTTCACTAACACTCAGACTGCATTAAGAGTTGTCATGAACCCTATGTTCCATGCTCCCACAAAGCACATTGAGGTGCACTATCATTATGTCAAAGGAGAGGTTCTTTGTTGGAGATATGAGTTTGGCATGTGTGCCCACATAGGACACCATTGTAGATTTCTCACAAATGCTCTACCTAGGGAGATGTTTGAAGCTTTTCACAAAGTTTTGGGCTTACTTCCTTTTGTGGATTGATCTCTTTCCACATAGCTTGTCACTTCCTTATACATGAATGCTAGCTCCTTGTTCACTACATCACTCCCGAAGGGGCTTTGTTGATATGTACATTCACTTGGCAATACATTCAGTATTCTGTTCTGCTCAAAGCTTATTCTTATTCCTTGTGCTATTTAGCGTGCTTTGAAAGACCTTAAACTCCAACATGCATGGCCTCTTTAATTCCAATGTTTGTTTTAAGTATAGAACATCGACTCTTGTCTAATTGAGCTATTGATATATCTATAATCCATATGGAATTTCCAATAACTGTTTTAAAACATGAAGAGCACATGGAACTTTCCACAAGTTGTCCTTCTTGCATCTTTAAACTTCTTTCTTATTTCTTTCAATAAATACTAATGATTGGCATTTTCAAGGTAATAAGATCAAATATATGACAATCACATAAAGGATTTTGTGTGCATGTGACTATTATAATGTTGTAATCAATAGCTCCAACCTTACATGTTGTGTGGGCCCCAAAAGTCCATGCACTACCATGTGTGCTTGTATTCCCTCACCAACAAGGTATACTATCCCAAAATACTCAAGCAAGGAAGGCTACCCATACCTTATAGTAGACGATAATGAATCTTTTGGAGATCCAAGAAAGTGTAGATTGCACGTAGAGAAGGAGGACTCCTCAGATGAGACTACTTTCAAGAGGATTTTAAGATCATGTGTCGAAGGCCAAAATAAATTTTTTTCCTACAAGGCTTTGATGCTCTTTGTTGGTTGAATCTAATCCTAATGCTTTACTAAATTCTCTCAGATCCTTTCCTTATGCAATCTCTTTGTACCCATAAGAAACACAATGAAAACAAAGTTATTATATGTAGATTTTTTAATGTGTTTGTGTGGATGTGGGTGTATCTCTCTCTCTCTCTCCATCTCTCTCTCTCTCCCTCTCTCTCTCTCTCTCTCTCTCTCTCTCTCTCTCTCTCTCTATATATATATATATATATATATATATATATATATATATATATATATATATATATATATATATATATATATATATATATATATATATATATGTGTGTGTGTGTGTGTGTGTGTGTGTGTGTGTGTGTGTGTACGTATGTATATGTGTGTGTGTGTATCTAGTCTAGTATCTTGGACATCCTGCCTTGTCTTGTTGTAATCTCATAGTAAGAGATCTTGTCGAGTTATTTCTTGTATCTAGGCCATCTCCCTAAAGGGATTTCTTGTAACCCACGTATCTTGCCTCATAACTACAATCTGGGGTTGTAGAATCTCCTGTATCATCTCTGGTCAAGTTATCCATACCTATCAAACCAGGGTTGTGGGACTTCTTGTATCAGTTACATATAATTGTATTATTTTCCCTACTTGGGTGATCTTGTTATCAAAAGTATAAAGCTGAAATCTTCTCTAATCGAGTCAGAGGGCACAATCTAGTGCTCCCTTGATATTTTGGCAAGACTACCTTCATCAAGAGCAAGCACCATGGAGATGATTCATGAAGAATGCTTTTTTGCAATTAACGTTATTTCAAAACAAGTCCAAGAGATATGACAAATCAAAGAAAGGATTCAACAATAGAATATTTAAGGTGTAATCATAGAACTTTAAAGGGAAATTCAGGAGCTACAAATCATTGTAAAGAAATCTTATTCAAGTACCCCCATGGCAACCAATATAAAGAAAAGTATGAAAGTGAGCATGCCTGAGAAATTTGATGGGACAAAATCAAAGTTTCAAGGATTTCTGCAAAAAAGTGTAACTATTCAAGAATGCAACTAGACAGGTACCTAGATGATGCTTCTCAAGTAGCAATCATAGGAACTCTATCATGTGGTCTTACTCTTTCATGGTTTGCACCTATCTTGGAGAAGGATATGGATATTTTGTATGATTTCAAGCCCTTTGTTTGAGACTTCACATCTTCTTTTGGAGATACCAATTGTTCACATGTTGTCGATACAAAGTAAGGAAGCTACATCGAGGAAATAAGTCTCCATCTACCTATGCATCAGTATGCAAACAAATCATTTGTGATCTCACATAGCATGAGGATTATTTTATCGACCAATTTTGATAGGACTTATGTGATGATGTCAAGGACCTCATGCTTACCACTTCCAAGGTAAAGACTTTGAATGAATTCATGAATCAAGAAACTGCATGTGATAATAGGTTGTTTGAGAGAAAGCAAGAGAAAAATACTTCTGTTAGATATTGAGAGTACAAATTTACGTCTATTCCACAACAACATATGTTGGAAGAAACTGAACCAAAATTGTTAGCTCGAGAAATGCCGAGCAAGAGAGGGTTAAACTACACCCAAAGAGGGAGCATTAGGAAGTAATCATGAACCATGTCTTTAGGGGCAAGTGGTTAGCCCATTGTACTCCTAGTGGTAGGTCATGAGTTCAATTTCCACAATTGGTATCAGAGCCTAGGAAGTAGGCTTGGGCAAGGTAGATGGAAGGTGTGCACATCGCTTTTAAAGATGATTCCAACAAAAATTAGAGTGTCTCTCCCAATCCATAGGTTAGATTTATATGTTTAAGGTACGATCAAGCTCAACATGTGATGATCCAGAATGACACGTATCATTTTTTTCATTTCTCTAACATGTATAGTGCTCACACCAATATATTTCAAGGATAATTCATTGAGCTTTATGAGATTTATCTACCAAGAGTGATGGCACATTTATTTTCTTGCTAGCTCACTCATTCATGGACATTAGGATTTTCCTTATGTACTATTCTTTATATATTGTACTTGTATTGTTGTTTTATGTCATTTATTGTACATTACGTTTATGTAACAGAAGAAGAAGAAAATCATTGTTCCTTGCCTTAATCTATGTGTGTGCTCCTCTTTGAGTGTGAGTGTGTGTGAGTGAGCTCTCTTCCTTATCTCATTCCTCTTGACATGGTATCAAGCCTTGTGCTTTTGGAGAAGGCTGATGGTGAAGAGCATGTGAGAATGCATGGACAAAGCAAGATTCACAAACAACCTCATATTTCTATGAGAATTGCAATGAAGGTGGGGCCCACACAAAAAAATAGGTCAATTTGCAAAATTTTAACTTGCATTCTATTTGGAAATACTCAAACATTCTAGATCCAAATTTTCAAGTGATCTTGTGTACTCTTGATACACGAAAACTATGTTTTTCTTAGATCAACCTATCGCATCATAGTGCAACATTCAAGCAAAAGCATTGCTTGTAGTTTTTTTGTAGTGTTGTGGATTGCTACAAAAATGGCAAACACAGATGGAATGAGTCATATTATGACCAATAAGCTGGATAAGAACAACTTCCATGCTTATAGATATAGAATGATGAATTTCCTAATGGGAAAAGGCTACTAGAAGTGCATCAAAGGGGAGAATGAAAATGCTTCACAATTACCAGAGAGGAATGGAAGTGTAGACTAGTTAAGAGCATATGAAGAATGGAATCAAGGAGCACAAAAGGTAATGTATTGGCTATTTGTTAGCATACATGATAGCATGATTTGGCACATACAAGATACCCAAGCTCTAAAAGAGGCTTGGAACAATTTGGCCACATTGTATAAGACCAATACAAAGGCATGGAAATTTCAATTCAAGAAGGAGCTTCATACAATTGAGAAAAAGGGCATGTCAGTGACTACACCTTGAAAATCAAAAGCATATTTGAGTCACTTGCATCTATTGGCGTGAATGTAGATGATAAGGTGGAAGTATGCTTTTGTGGTTTAAGAGCTGCATATAAGCAGTTCAAAACTTCTATACATACCAAGGAAAATATTCAAAATTTTATTGATCTAGTGTCCGTGCTGATTATTGAAGAAAAGAATCTTGGTGAGGACTCAAAATCCCAAGGAAAACCTATTTCTGAGCAGGTTTTCTACTATGGCAGAGGAAGAGGCAGAGGTGGAGGTTTTCAAAGTGGAAGAGGAAACACTAACCAAGAACAAAGTCAACATAAAAATCATGCAAGAGGTAGAGGATAGTTCCAAGGCAGGGGGAGCCAATGAGGCCATAGAAAGTTCCAAAGAAATGGTTTAGATAATGAAAATAAAGGATGTCGGAATTGTGGTAAACTTGGCCACTTTGAACGTGATTATAGGTTGAAAAACCAAAATAATAAAAGGTAGCAAAAAAACTATGCATCCACAAGTGCAGATGATTCTGAGAAGTTGCTCATGATCCAACATCACCTAATGAAAATGATGTATGTAGATGTTCCAAAATAGAATGGTAATGTCTAGTATGTTGATTTAGGTGCTTCAAATCACATGAAAAGTCATGTGGAATGGTTTATTAGTTTGTAGAAATTTCTAGTTCTTGGATATGTTGAAACAAGCAATGACACATCACATCCTATCGAGCATACAAGAAACATACGCTATCTTTGGAGGATGGGAAGGTAAAAATCTTGTTGATGTGTTGCATGTTCTAAATATAACAAAGAATCTAGTTTCTGTTGGACAAATGGCTGACCAAGGATTACAAGTCCAGTTCAATGTTGATGGGTTATATGTACAAGGTTACAAACAAGATGGAAGATTGATTGCCAAAAAAAACAAAGTGGGTAGGATGTTCACCTTAAATGTGATAATTCTTGAAATGAATGCAATCATGTTCGCAAAAGTGTAGGAGTTATTGTTGATATAGAGATCTCGAACAAAAGAATTGGACATGCAAATTTGTAGAGGCTAAAATTGATGCAGTCAAAGGAGATTGTCAATGGACTACCAAATTTCAAGGTTGTAGAGATGTAAAAGGTATGTGCATCAAAAGCATGTTACTGAGAATGTGCTATAAATAGTACATACAAATGTTTGGGGTCTTGCAAAGACCACATCTATGGGTAGTTGCAGGTTTTATGTTACTTTCATTGATGACCATACATGGAAAGTATGGTTTTATTTCATGAAAGAGAAGACAGGAAAATATATTCAGAGATTATGATCTAATGGAGGAGGCGAATACATGTCAAATGACTTCAGTAGCTTTCTAAAATATCATGGATAGTTTTCATGCAGGTGCATATCACAACATGATGGCATTCTTGAACAAAAAAATAGAAATATTGCAAAAGTAGCAAGAGCCTTAATGGTTGAGAATAATATGATTCATTGTTATTGTGTAGAAGTTGTGCACACTCTTTCATACATCATGAATAGAAATCCAACTATTTTTGTACATCAAGTTACACTTGAAGAGAAGTTTACAGGTAAAAAGCCAACTTACCACATATGGATGTATTTGGCTACATTGCATATGTACATGTTCTAGATGCATTAAGGCCAAAGCTTTATCTAAAGGAAGAAAAATGTATCTTATTAATTGGGTACTCCCTTGAGCAAAAAGGATATAAGTGCTATAACCCACTCACATGACATGTGAAGGCAAGCAGAGAAGTGGTGTTTGATGAAATGTCAAGCTTCTATGCAGATGCCAAAGAAGGACTTAATCTTGACTGAAATGGCAAAGGAAATGCTGAAAATCCATATGCAGAATCTCAAGTTTTGAGTGGACCCGATGCATCACCAAGCAATACTTCCAACTTAAATCCATGGAGTGGAAGATTATGTGGACATTTTTTTCCATCAAATTCATTTAATACATTGAAGAAAGGTAAAGAAAAGCTTTTTGCTGGTAGTAAAACATCGATAGGCTTTGAAGACATTGATGGAGATTTAAGCAGTTTAGAAAAGAGCATTGATGAGGAACTTCGATTGCCCTCTATGAAGACTCCAAGAGTAAGAAAGGCACATGTAGATGATACAAGGAGAAGTGACCCAAGATCAAAAAGATATGGGAGGATGTAGAATTCATTTCAATGATTGACATATGATAGTTACATGGCTCCTCATTGTGCCTACATCACCAAGGTAATACAAGATGCTGAACCTTCTTATTTTTAAGATGCGATTGGAAATGCAGATTAGGAGAAAGCTATGGATGAGGAGATGGCTGCACTTTATGGAAATGAAACCTGGAAGCTGGTTCTTTGCCTCAAGGAAAGAAACCCATAGGTTGCGAGTGGGTTTACAAGGTAAACCACAATGTTGATGGTAGCATAAGCAAGTATAAAGCACGATTAGTAGAAAAGGATATGCATAGATATATAGCATTGATTATGAGAAAAAAAACTCATCCTTATAGCTAGAATGTCTACTGTTAGAGCACTTTTTGCATTAGCCACAGCAAAAGGATGGACTTTGCATCAAGTGGATGTGAAGAATTCTTTCTTACATGGTGAGTTGCAAGAAGAAGTATACATGGACAGCCACAAGGATATGAGGATTCAAAGCATCCAAAATATGTTTCTAGGTTCCAAAAGGTGTTTTATGGGCTTAAACAAGCACCTCATGCTTGGCATGCAAGGATTGTTGGTTACTTAACCACCATTGGGTTTTCTATGTGTGATGCAGATCATTCGCTATATGCAAGGAAGGGTAATGATGGAATCATAATTGTGGCTATTTATGTTTATGATTTGAAACCATACTTAGATTATTTGAGATTCACTCTATGATATGTAAGTGCTGCTTTCGATAATGCATTGTTTTATGAAGCTGGTGCAGAATTGCAGGTTCATGGACACACCAATGCAGATTGGGCTAGTAGTATTTGAGATAGAAGATTTACTAGTGGCTTTCTATTCTCACTTGGAAGTATAGCTATTACATGGAGCAGTAAGGAGCAACCCACTATTGCTTTGTCACATACAGAGGCTTAGTATAGAGGTGCTGCAATGGCATCATGTGAAACATCATGGCTAGAGATGCTACTTGCATATTTAGGTGTGGAAGTGCAAAATCTTATCACCATCTATTATGATTATCTTAGTTAGCATATAGTTAGCACAATACCATATTTTTCATGCTAGAACAAAGCATATTGAGGCGCATTATTATTTCATTGGGGAAAAGGTATTAGGAGGTATATTGACCTTTTTTATGTGAGGACAGATGAGTAGGTTGCTGATATTTTCATTGAAGCACTTGGAGCTGAGAAGTTAAAGAAGTTTCAAAAGATGCTTGGATTACAAGACATGATGTTGAGCTTGAGGGGGAGTGTTGATATATCAAGCTCAACATGTGATGATGCAAGATGAAAGTATCATTTTTTTCATTTCTCTAACATGTATAGTGGTCATGTTGGTATATGTCAAGGATACTTTGTTGAGATTTACTAGATTCATCCACCGAGAGTTATGGCACATTTTTTTACTTGCCAGCTCACTCATTCATGGAAATTAGGATTTTCCTTATGTGGTGTTCTTATATATTTCACTTGTTGTATTTTTGTTTTAGGTCATTTCTTGTACATTGCTTTTATGTAATAGATCAAGAAGAAGATCATTCTTCCTTGCCTAAATCTATGTATGTGCTCCTCTTTGAGTTTGAGTGTGTGTGAGTGGCTCTCTTCCTTATCTCATTCCTCATGACAAGGTTAAGAGCAAGGCAAGTCCATAGGCAAGTGGCCAAGAAGAAAAAATTCAAGCTTCAAGAGACCAGGGTTGAGAACAAGAAGGTTCAAGAGATTGTGCAAGGGCGAGAACATCAATTCAAGGGGAGATCAAGGATTGATCATTGAGGACAATGATATCTGGAAGGGGAAGAGAGTGCTAGACTCAAGAAATGATGGATAGGAGATGGCTCAACCACACCCTAAGAGGGAGGATTAGGAAGTAATCCTCAACCACCACTTTTGGGGCAAGTGGTTAGCCCATCATACTCCTAATTGGTAGGTCATGAGTTCAATTCTAACAACAACCCATGAGTTGAATAGCATCAGGGTCAGGTGACTTACCCTAAAGGAAAGAAAATATTGAAAAGACAATGCATTATGCTTTTATTGTAGAGAGCATGACTATATGGTATTCAAATGTCCTAAGAATAAGAAACAAGTTGGAATTAGGACTTTTCCACAATCACCATCCCATATCAAAGGAATCATCATCAGAGTCATAAGATGAAAACATCCGATCATGAGAATCATGTTGTTGATTCTCTACCTAGATATACTACAAATCCTATCTAGTTCCATCATGGGTTTCCATCATCATCATGTTCTAGTACTACATATCAAGAAATCTACAAAGACCAAGAGCTATAAAGATTCAAGTCCTAGAAGATCTCATAGTCATATAATCACTCTTCATGGAAATTTTTGCTTGAGGGGGAGGTAATGTCATGGACACAAAGGAAACCATCATGAACCTTAGATTCCATGTGAAATTCTATATCTCATGATTGGTTTAGAATCTTACTAAAACTCTAAGCTTGATTGTTTATTTGCCTGATTCTTACACTGAGAGGTCTTTTTTTGAATTGATGACATCATCAATTCATAATGGCCATTGATGAACCACCCTTGAAAACCTATATAAGCAGGGGTTGGCCACATATATAGGAAGTCTTTCCAATTCCAATCTTGGGGACTCAAGGATTCGCAATCTCCAAGTAAGTACTTTCCAAATTCCACTTCGAGTTCTACTCTTGTTCTTTTTTCTAGTCTTCTCTAGTATAGTATCTTGGAAATCCTACCTGGTCCTATTGTAATCTCATAGTAGGAGATCATATCAAGTTATTTCTTATATCTAGTTTATCTTTCTCAAGGGAGTTCTTGTAACCTAGTTATCTTGCATCATACCGATGGTCCAAGGTTGTGAGATCTCTTGTATCATATCTAGTAGAGTTATCCATACATATCAGTCTCGGGTTGTGGGGCTTCTTGTATCAGTTGCATATTCTTGTAATATTTTCCTTACCTAGGTGATTTTGTAATCAAAAGTACAATTCTAAAATCATATCTAGTCTAGTCAATAGGCACAATCTAATGCTCCCCTGATAGTTGATCCTTCTCCATATTTGAATGATTAAACTTGAGTTTGAGTTAATGCCTTTGCAATTGGAATGTCATACACTAAGCCCATATATATAATTCTGGTAATGGCACAATAGCCATTTAAAACCTGCTTGTAGGGCCATTTGGCATTAGCTATGTATAGCTAATCAATAATCCAAACAAGTAAGTCAATGTGTAGTGAAAGATTATGGGCCAAGTAAAAGTTGAACCAGATTTTCTTGTGTGGTTGTATGAATCAATCTTGGCTTGGGAATGGAAAGTGTTTCATACACATGCAAAGAGTCATAAACTGGTTACGTGTAATTGCTTAGGCACCCATTTCCAAAGTTCTCTAGAAGAACATGTACAAGGCTTCGAATATGACATGGCTTTCTGTCTACATGTATGTTGTAAAGAAGAAAAGTCAAGAGCAGCAGGCCCCAAAAAATTTCAAATTTAGGCATAATTTTTCTTCTTCAAATTTCCATGATATTATATCAAGAGCCATGTAAAAGCTCTAGAGGAGTCCTCTAGATCCATGAACCTAGGACCGTGTTATTGGTGCATTTTACCCAAGCCTACATGCTTGATATGATTTGATTTATGTTCATTTGTAGTCATATGTGTAGACATGAACACCTCTTGTAAAGGAGTATGTTTTATCTCTTGTAATTGTGAAAGAAAGAATGGCTTAAGTCATCCATGATGTGAAAAGGAAATTTGTGGCTCTAACTACCTAAAACCATGAATCCATCACCTTAGAGAATATCTCCTAATTCTTAGCATCACTTTTAGGTGAAGTTATTTGAATTCAAATTTAAAACTACCTCCAAAAGTAGCTATAATAGAGCAAGAAGAAAGTCGCCATTAGAGACCTCGATTCGTGTCCACTTCATGTTGATTTCTAGATATTGAAGAGCTTAGTCCATAGCTCTATCATTCTTTCCCATTGTGCAAGTATTCATTTCCAATGTGGTTGTAATTATATGTGAATCTATACATTCATCATTTACTTCTTCTTTGTTTTATTCTCTAATGTACTCACTCATAATAGTAACTTCAAAAGCTCATATCTCGAGCTATACGTAACCTTTTTCAGAGTTTTAAAGTGCATTGGATTGTTCTCTAAGTCTTGTTTATGGTGAAAGTTTTCATGATCATTGGATTTAATGTTTGTGAGAAATCTGTGGTTTTTTGCTCACTAGTCGAATCTTTGCAGAGCCCCTAAAATGGTGGGAGTGTTCCGCATTTTGCTAAATCTTGTTCTCAGTGCTCAATTGATCAATTGACATGTTCTAACTTGCATTAGCAAGATATCTAAGTCTATAGAATATTTCCAAAAGGAATGTTTCTAATTCCTATGAGATTGAGAGCACTATTCATTTTTCTAGCAGGTGTATGTACAAAAATAGCAAGTTTTGGGAGCTAGTCATTTTGCAAGTAGTCTGTCTTGACTCAAACTTTTGAGATACTTGTTCCAAAAAATTTGGGTGATTTTTTTGTGGCCTTAGGAAGTTCAAAGGGTCTACTAACCAACTCTAAAGTCTCACTTGGCTGGTGTGAAGCTGGTTGTAGCAGCACCAACCCCTCTTCAGATTGCATCCACCATCTCTCTCTACAATGGTATTAGAGCATAGTCAATCCACATGGGAGAGGGATTTCCATAAAAATTTGAGAAATTGGAGAGAAACAACTACCCAGCATGGTCTCTAAGGATGGAGGATTATCTTCAAGGGAGGAATATATTTGGATACACATCTGAAGATGAAGCTATTCCAACCATGAGGAACAAAGGACAACCATCACATGAAGAAGAGGAAAGAATTTCAAACTGGTGTTCAAAGGATGCAGTGCAAGGTCCTATATTCTAAACTCAATCTCTAATTTTCTTTTACCTCATGTCAAGGGATGCAAGACATCAAGAGATACTTGGAATGCACTTGCTTCTTTCTTCTTCTCCAAGACTCTAGCAAGGAAGAACCAATTGTGGATGGAGTTCACAACAATGAAGAAAAGCCCCAAGCAAAGTGTGACTCATTATGTCACAAAGATGAAGGAGATTTTAGATCAACTTGAAAGCATTGGAGAGGTAATTGAAGAGGAACAAATCATTAGACAAATCATAAATGGAATCAAAGCAGATGACAAGTGGGAGTCCTTCACAACAACCATGGACTTGTACATGGATATGCATGTAGCCCACCTCAACACACTCATGGGCCAACTCTTCACTCATGCAACAAAGATTAGAAAAGGTGGTGAGTCCTCAAGAGGTACTCAAACTTCTACCTTATATTGTGATAAAGCTAAAGTCAAGGACAAGTCAAAGAATAAGAAGAATGAAGATGAAGGTAGCTCTTTTGAAGCAAACTTTGCAGGTAGAATAAGAGCTAGAGGAAGAGGTAGAGGCAGAAAGCAAGGTAGAGGGAGATTCCAATCATCTCAACCTTGCAATATATGTGGCTTATCTAATCATACTACTGAAGAATGTTTCAAAAACCTGAGGAACACAAGAGGAAGATGATTCAATATAGGTGGCTATGGATCGAATAGAGGCAGATACAATGGAGGCTACAACAACAACAACAACTATCAAAGTGGCCATAGAGGAAGAAGAGATTACAATAACTTTGCAAAGGACCAAAGTCAATAAGATTCATTATTGATTATGAATCTATCAGGGAAGAAGGGTAAGGATGATGATCACATCTTTTACATTGATTCGGGATGCTCAAATCATGTAGAAGGAAATATGGCTTTCCTTTCTGATTTGGAATATTCTCACAACAAACGTGAAGTGCAAACAAGAGATGATACAAAGCACTCAATGGAGAAGATAGGTAATGTGAATACATCAGATGGGAATATGAACCTCTTAAGCAAAGTCTTGTATGTCCCTATAATTACCAAAAATTTAATAAGTGTTGGGCACATTGTTGAAAAAGGATTGCAGGTTAGATTCAACCAATTTGGAGCATATGTTGAAGACCCAAGGTAAGGCTTTAGAAGGATTGCCAAAGGAGAAAAGACAAGAAGGCTTCTCACTTTTGAAGTGGAAGATATAAAGAACATAGCTTTATTTAGCTATGGATCTCAAACTCTCACAGAGTTGGAGATATGGCACAAAAGGGTTTCTCACATTGGTGAGAGGACACTCAAACAAATTTGTAGGGACCAAAGTGTACTTGGTTTTCCTAATATCACAAGGCAACACATGGTTTATAAGTGTTAAGCTTGTCAATTCGGCAAGGCTCATAGAAAACCTTTCAATAGGAAGGGATATGTGTATCAAAATCTTTTGGATCTAGTGCACATGGATGTGCGAGGTCCTAGTAAGGAGACATCTATATCATGCTCAAGATATTATGTGTCTTTCATAGATGATTGTAGCAGGTGGACCATTCTGTTTTTCATGAAGCACAAGGATGAAGTTTTCAATTGCTTTAAGAAGTATGTTGCTCTTGTTGAAAACCAAACAGGTAGGACTTTGAAAAGACTCAGAGGCATTAAAAGGGAACTCACTACATGGTATTTGCATGAAAGAGGCATTAAAATGGAACCCACCACATGGTATACACCCGAATGCAATGGTGTAGCACAAAGGGGAAACAGAGCTATTGTTGAAGCTGCAAGGTCCATGCTCAATGAAAAGGGATTTCCAAACTACCTATGGGCACACGCTATGTCTACAGCCACATATCTCATAAATACACTTCCATCTAAGTTACTAGATGGAACCACTCCATATGGTGTGGAAAGGAAGAAAACCTAGTCTAGAGCATTGTAAAATCTTTGAATGCTTAGCCTATGCTCATGTTCCTTCTCAAGTAAGAGGGAAATTGGATCCCAAGGCAAAGAAGTGCATATTTATTAGTTATGGCCAAAATCAAAAAGGATAAAGATTGTACAATCCAACCAAGAAAGGATTTTCTATGAGTATAGATGTAATTTTGGATGACAATAAATTATGGTTTGATGATGAAAGGAAAGTGAAGCTGCCTTATGCCTTGGATGAAGATTTTGCATCACTTCAACCAAAGGAGCCAAAGCAAATTGAAGAAAGTGATTTGGAGATTGACCTAGAAGACTTGGAAAGACTAAAGCTATGGAAGAGCAAAGGTAAAGCAAAGATGCAAGATGCTACAAATGGACCCAAGAGCTCACATCAACCACTTAGAAGGTCTTCAAGGGAGAAGAAGAGACCAGAGAGGTATGGTTATGATATGATCACCAAGCGCACAATCTACATTGCAAAGGATTCAACCAATGAAGGACCTACCACATTTGAAGAAGCACAAAGCAAGAAAGCTTGGAGAGATGCAATGGATGAAGAAATGGAAGCCTTGAAGGAGAATGACACTTGGGAGCTTGTACCTAACAAGCCACCTACAAAGCTAATTGGATCTCGATTGATATACAAAATCAAGAGGAATCCAGATGGAAGTACAGGTAGACATAAAGCAAGGTTAGTTGCTAAAGGGTTTACTCAAACCCATGGTATTGATTATGAGGAGACCTTCTCTCTAGTTGCAAAAATGCCTACAATTAGGGTTCTCATTAGTCTTGCTGCATCTAGAACTTGGAAGTTCTATCAACTTGATGTAAAGAATGCTTTCTTAAATGGATGGATTTATGAGGAAGTGTATATGGCACAACCTCGTGGATATGAGGATGCACATCATCCTAACTATGTATGCAAATTAAAGAAAGTTTTGTATGGATTGAAGCAAGCTCCAAGAGCTTGGAATTTTAGATTGGTGACTTATTTGCACGACCAAGGATTCAAAGATAGCAAGGTGGATACC
Source organism: Ceratopteris richardii (assembly GCA_020310875.1). Classification (NCBI taxonomy): domain Eukaryota; kingdom Viridiplantae; phylum Streptophyta; class Polypodiopsida; order Polypodiales; family Pteridaceae; genus Ceratopteris; species Ceratopteris richardii. Next base: position 109,215,383 of record CM035437.1, read on the forward strand.
TCTTTGTTCATAAAGAGGAATTTATCTGAAGTGATCTATCTATGTGTGTATGTTGATGATATTATTATCACAGGGAATGATCTTGAAGGAATCAAATGGGTAAAGAATCAAATGAAGGAGGAGTTCAAAATAATTGATCTTGGACCACTCACTTATTTTCTTGGATTGGAATTAATCTACACAGGTTCAGGTATATACACCACACAAAGGAAGTATGTGCATGATATGTTCATCAAGTTCAAGATGGAAAACGCCAAGTGTGCAGGTACACCTATGGAGCAAAATCATAAGCTTAGTGCTTATGAAGGATAGCCAATTGAAGACATCACAAGCTATCAAAGCTTGGTTGGAAGTTTGAACTATGCAACACTCACAAGGGTGGATATATGCTATAGTGTTAGCACATTGAGTCAGTTTATGCATAAGCCAAGAAGACCACATATGGAAGTGGCCAAAAGAGTCCCCAAGTACCTAAAGGAGACCGAATGAAGGTTTTTTTTAATCCATTTACTTCATATATTGAGTTAAAGGCCTACTCAGATGTAGATTGGGCCAGATCTAGAGATGATAGAAGAAGCAAATCCGGGTATGTATCATTTGGAGGTTCAAAAATCATTTCTTGGTCATCCAAGAAGCAACCAACAGTAACGTTATCTTCTATTGAAGTTGAATATAGAGATTTGGCTAATGCAACTCAAGAAATCATGTGGTTAAAATCTTTGTATACAGATCTTGGACTTCATTCTTCAACACCTCATATTTTTGGAGACAACACAAGATCACTACATCTTGCATCTAATCTGGTATATCATGCTAGAACCAAGAATGTTGAAGTCCACTACCATTATGTAAGGGAGAAGCTAATGAGCAAGGATATTCAACTATCCTATGTCTCTACATATATGCTATGTGTAGACATGTTGACAAAAGCTCTTGATGGTAAAAAATGGAGTAGATTCAAGTTGATGATTGTCTTGCAGGAAATCAAGGCTAATTGAAGATTTATTTGGAGGCCAAGCATGTTAGGTTTGAGGGGGAGTTGTTGGTGCATTTTACCCAAGCCTACATGCTTGATATGATTTGATTTATGTTCATTTGTATTCATATGTGTAGACATATGAACACCTCTTGTAAAAGAGTATATTTTATCTCTTGTAATTGTGAAAGAAAGAATGGCTTAAGTCATCCACGCTGTAAAAAGGAAATTTGTGGCTCTAACTACCTAGAACCATGAATCCATGAGCTGAGAGAATATCTCCTAATTCTTAGCATCACTTTTAGGTGAAGTTATTTGAATTCAAATTCAAAACTACCTCCAGAAGTAGCGATAAAAAGAGCAAGAAGAAAATCGCCATTAGAGAGCTTGATTGGTGCCCACTTCATGTTCATTTGTAGAAATTGAAGAGCTTACTTTGTAGCTCTATCATTCTACTCCCATTGTGCATGTATTCATTGCCAATGTGGTTGTAATTATGTGTGAATCTATACATTCATCATTTACTTCTTCTCTATTTTATTCTCTGCTATACTCACTCAGAACACTAACTACAGAAGCATCTAAATTTAGACCTTGCTAAGACCAAGTATCATGATCGATTGAACTCAAGTATTGTGATACCTGAATTCCTTTGTCATGATACTTGGTAGGTATCGTGTATCACCGATACCTAACCTCCCCGTGTATCGCAATACCTTACAAGTATCATGTATCGTCCGATGAAGTATCATGAGTGCATGTGTATTGAGTATCACCGATACGCATCAAGTATCGTGTATCGCTTAACTCTGAGTATCATGAATTGTTGAGTGGGTAAGTATCGTACTGTGGGCTGCTAAGTATCTTGTATCATTCCATTTCCAAGTATCATGTATCGTGTCATTTTCAAATATCGTATTGTGAGAACACAAATATCCTATCATGGAAAACATTATGGTGTATCATGTTGCTAGAATATCGTGTATCATCTAAATTGGCATATAGTGTATTGTAGACACTGTGTATCGTGAGGAACCCTATATCGTATTGTGGATTTGCTGGTATCATGTATCATACACCATTGAATATCGTGATCGTGTATCTTGAGTCTTGTATCCTGTATCATTAGATCTAGAATATCGTATATCGTGGTTAATGAAAAGTGATCAAAGAGCTAAGGAAAATTGGGAATTCTAAGTGTTGAAAATTTGCCAAAGAAAAATAATTAGGGCTAAATTGGACTTAAAAACTCAGTAGTGAATGAACCTAAGATCCGGACAATTATTAGGCAGTGGAAGAAGTGTTTTATCCTCTATGAGAAATGTAGCTCAACAAAGTACACACTATATTTACTCAGATACTTCTAGTGATTCAGAGGAGGAGAGACTTATGGCCTCTGAGGATATGCATAGTTCAGTGCCTATGACCAGTTTCACGTCTATCACTGAAGGTGAATATCGAACATCCCTGCAGTACGTTTCTACCAACTTGCATGGATTACCCATCTACCTTTATGTCCTTAACAAATCAGTAGCAAGAATGAGAAGTTTGACTGAATCAGAGATAGTCTTAAGACTAGATGTAAAATACAAAGGTGGTGTCTACATGGATAAAGTAGGACATATATATGCAGTGACTGAGGACCTAGAGCAAATACATGAAAGACGAGAGGTGGAGAACCCAAAAATTTTAGTAGACCCATGAGTGGAGATACTCTGACCACTCCTTGGGGAAACTCTATGATCGCTTATGTACTAAGAGGAGACCTGATTCTCCAAGATGATTATTGATGTGTATATAGTAAGTGGGTCGGAATACTACCAAAAGAAACACCTAGACCGAAATCAGAGAAGATACTGACTAGTTGATGATCATGATAGCTCATGGTTGAGATGCATGGGGTTGCCCATATTCCCTCCTTGAGAACAGGTAACCACTTTAGAGAACCCCTTTGGAACTCAATAGAATACTAAAAACCTTACTTCTAGACAAACCAATCAATGAAGTGTGCCAATCAGGCCACAAGTTCACTTTTCCATGCTTTGAATTAACCCCAATAGTCAACCTAATTCAAGAATTGGATGTGTGAATAGGCGACACTTTCAAATGAGACCACCTCAAGGCATTGGATCAGGAGTACAACCAGTATGTCCTCCTTTATCCCCATAATCTTTCCACCTCCAAAACCAGGTAGAAGGTTAAGGACAATTCAAGTGGCCAAGTGTATGAGAAACCATTATGATGGATCTAGAGAACCATATGACCATATCGCAAAATTCAAGCAAGTATTACGTGCAAACCACGTGGATGATTTCTTTGTCCAATATGAATCCTTTGGTGTAACCCTTACAGGAACATCTTTGGCATGCTTCTAATCATTGGATCCTAATTCTTTTGCAAATATTGGAAAATTCTTCCAAGAATTCATTAGTGAATTCACCAAGAGGGGTATCAAACATAGTTCCTCTTCATTAATCCATAGCTTTAAATAGACCCCTAATGAGATGGTAAAGACCACTGTGAGACAATTTAATTAGTACGTAGATATATGTCCTGTGGCTAAGAGACCCTCCCAACAAAAAATGATATCATTGTTTTTAGATGGTTTAACCAACGGGACATTAAGAACTTTGGTTTATGTGAAATTATTATAAACATTGAGTGATTGTTTGCAAGAGTGTATAGATTAGGAATATAACCTAGCATATGACCTAAAACCCCCTCAAAATCCAATTAAATCAAAGGATACGGTGAGCAATGCTACCTCTAGCATTAGCAATGTAGAAGAACTTGTAGACTTAGTGGCTAAGAAGCTAGGAATCCAAGGACAGAGAAACTATCAAAAACTCCCTATGAGAGTAAGGATGTTACAAAGATGTATGCATTGTGGGGGAGACAATGCATTACACATATGTGCAAGAGGAGGGCTGGTGCCACCACAACCCTATCAATACAATATGAAAAAATCTCAAGGATCTAATGTGTACTATCACATTGAACAGAAGTACACTAACCATATCATAGAAAATTGTCCTTTTAATAGACAACATAGACCCTCTACACCACCACAATATAGACCTTATGGATACCCACCTAGGGACCCATGCAGAGAGGCTTCAAGATACAAACCATACTCAGGACCACCCCTAGCACCAAGACCCCATGAGTACACAAGATATAGTCAACCACAACCAATGTTACGACAACAACCACCACATCCTCAGAATGTAGTGCCCATAAAGTATATGCAACCGAAAGAAAATCTAGAAAGAGCCATTGTGTCAGCTATGCCATTGGCAAACACAAAAAACTTATGTGAGGGGTTCGATTAGAATCAAGGAGATTAATATCCCTATGACACAAGTCTTGCAAAATATGATCAAGATTATGAGCAACATTACTATGGACAGAAGGGATATGAAAGTTCTTATGGAGCACAATATGCTAGTCTCATGTACAACACGTCTAGGGCCCAAGTTCCAATTAGACCCACTACAAGACCACTAGCACCAAGAGGACCATGCTACAAATGTTGCTGGTGCAAATACCAAGCCTTCACGCTTGACTAGGCATTGAAGAAGTTATGTGCAATTCCTTGAAGATCCACCTAAACCATTGCTTATGGTTTTTTGTACCAATAACTTTTGTAAAAGTCATTTGACTTAGAAGAATCTTGTAAATGCCACTAATTTCGTGGAGTTAGGAGAACTTTATGGTACGAGTTTCCTTGAGGGAATATCTCCTTATTTAGAGGAAGAACTTTTAGGTGGAAGTTCATTTGAATTTCAAAATTCAAACTTGAAGAGACACACTAAAAGTAGCTTGAAATCTCACGGCTATTAGTTCCCCATTAGTGAGCTTAGTGTTGATCATTTGATGTAATTGAGAGGCTCACACTATAGCCTACTCCTATCACCATCATTGGGCATCATATTCATGCCAATGATCATGTACAACATTGTTACATAATACGTTACATTGATGATTACATCTATCTTCATCTTTGTCATTGTCACTTAGAACAGTGAACTTGTCTTATTCATATCTCAATGATCTCTCCACGTGGTGGCTACACACAATCAAGAGGAAGGTACCATTATCAAAGCTACATCAACAACTACAACAACAACTACAACAATAACTACCAAGGAGGCTACAAATCAAGGAAAGACTACAACAATTACACAGAGGATCAAGAGGATTCTCTTCTAATTATGAAGATGACTTCAACACAAGGTATGAGTGATGACCATCTGTTCTACATTGACTCAGGATGTTTAAACATGTGGCAGGCAATGTAGCTCTTCTCTCTGACCTTGAGGAACCCAAGGGGAAGCACCAAGTGCAAACAGATGATGACATCAAGCATTCAATGGTCAAGGTAGGAAATGTTAAAACCTCTGATGAGAATAGAAATTTGTTGAGAAAGGTTCTATATGTACCTACAATCACCAAGAATTTGATGACTGTTGGACAGATTGTGGAAAAGGGTTTGCAGGTTAGGTTCAACAAATATGGAGCATTTGTGGAAGATCCGCAACATGGATTCAAGAAAATTGCCAAGGGAGAAAAGATAGGTAGACTATTTGCATTTGAAATTGAAGATTCAAGGAATATTGCACTTTATAATTACAAAGATCAAACATTGTCAGAGCTTGAGATTTGGCATAAAAGATTAGGGCATATTGGTGAGAGAACTTTGAAACAAATATGTAGAGATCAATGTGTGCTTTGGATACCTAATGTATCCAAGCAACACATGATCTATAAATGTGGTGCATGTCATTTTGGTAAATCTCACAGGTTACCCTTCTCAAAGAAAGGCTACATGCATGAGAATTACTTGGATCTTGTTCACATAGATGTGTGGGGACCAAGCAAGGATACTTCTATTTTAGGCTCAAGGTATTATGTATCTTTTATTGATGATTTTAGTAGGTGGACTATCTTGTATTTTATGAAGCACAAAGATGAAGTGTTCAGTTGCTTTAAGGAGTATCTTGTACTTGTGGAAAACCAAATAGGAAGAAGCCTAAAGAGACTAAGGTCAAATGGATGAGGTGAGTACTTCTCAAATGCATTTGATGCATTCTTGTAGGATAGAGGAATTAAAAGATAAATTACAACAAGTTATCCCCTAAGAAAAATGGGGTGACAGAGAGGAGAAATAGGTTGATTGTTGAAACAACTAGATCAATGCTAAATGAAAAAAGATTACCTAATTATTTGTGGGCAGAGAGTGTATCTACTGCCACTTATCTTGTTAATAGTTTTCCATCCAAGTTACTTGATGGGATGACCCCATATGAAGCATGGCATGGTAGAAGGCCATCACTTGATCATTGCATGATCTTTGGATGTATTTCTTATGTGCATATCCCATCTCTGATCAGAGGTAAGCTAGACCCGAAGGCAGAGAAGTGCATCTTCATAGGGTATGATTTAAATCAGAAAGGATATAGATTTTATAATCCATCCAACAAAGGTTTTATGATCAATAGATATGTTGTGTTTGATGAGAATGATTCTTGGTTTGAAAGTGAATACAGGAAGATTAAGTTGCCATCTGACTTCGAAGAGGAGTTTCCAAGTCTCACCAAGGAAGAGCCAAACCAAATTGAAGACATCAAATCAGATGATGAGGACACCATCAACTTGGAGGAGTTCAAAGCATGGAAATCAGAAGGCAAGGTCAAGATGAAGAGATTGGAGGACATACTTGAATCATCCAACCAAGCAATTAGAAGATCACAAAGGGAGAGCAAGAAGCGAATCAGATATGGGTATGACACTTCTTTAGTAACTAAGCATTTTGTTTATCTTGCTAAGAATTCATCATGTCAAGAGCCTACCTCATATGAAGAGGCAAAGACCAAGGCAGAATGGAAGGAAGCTATGGATGAAGAAATAGAAGCACTCAAGGAGAATGATACTTGGGAGCTAGTGCCAAAGAAGGAATCTATGAAGGTAATTGGTTCTAGATGGATTTACAAAATCAAGAGAAACTCAGATGGAACCATACACAGGTTTGAAGCTAGACTTGTGGCTAAGGGTTTTGCACAAACCCAAGGAATTGATTACTGTGGCCAAAATGCCAACCATCAGGGTATTGGTATTTGGAATCTGTACCAATTGGATGCAAAAAATGCTGTTATAAATGGATCAATTTTAGAGGAGGTTTACATGGCTCCACCTCCTCGTTATGAAGACCCAAGCAAGGTAAATTATGTATGCAAGTTGAACAAAGCTTTGTATGGATTGAAGCAACCACCTAGGGCATGGAACCATAGGTTGACCACATACCTTCAAGATCAAGGATTTTTCATAAGCAAAGCAGATAATTCTCTATTTGTCAAGAGAAGTAAATTAGAGGTGATATACCTATGTGCATATGTTGATGATATCATACTTATAGGTAATGATGCCAATGACATCAAGCAGATTAAGAACCAAATGATGCAGGAGGTCAAAATCAATGATCTAGGGTCACTAAAGTATTTTCTTTCTTGGACTTGAGTTAGTCTATACAAATTCTGGAAATTATATTACTCAAAGAAAGTATGTGCAGGACATGTTGAAGAAGTTTCACTTGGAGGATGCCAAGATAGCTAGCACTCCTATGGAGGTAAACCAAAAATTAAGTGCTCATGAAGGTGATGTGCTTGAAAATAGTGCAGGATACCAAAGCATAGTTGGAAGCCTAAACTATGCTAAATTGACAAGAATTGATATTGCTTATGGAGTAAGTGTCTTAATTTAATTTATGCACAAACCTTGAACACCTAACTTGGAAGCTGCCAAGAGGATTTTGAAGTATCTCAAGGGTACTCAAAATCAAGGTTTATACTTTCCATATACTTCAGATTTGGATATCAAGATATACTCATATGCAAATTGGGTAGGTTGTAAGGATGATAGGAGGAGCACCTCAGGTTATCTCTCTTTTGCAAGTGATAAGCCCATTTCATGGTCTTCCAAGAAGCAACCTACTATTGCTTTATCTTCAAAAGAGGCAAAATATAGAGGATTAGCCAATGCTACTCAAGAAACCATATGGATCAAATTTCTATATGCAGACTTAACTCACTAATGATTTTTGGTGACACTAATAGTTCTTTACATGCAGCAAATCCTATCTATCATGCTAGGACCAAGCATATAGAGGTTCACTATCACTATGTGAGAGAGAAGCTATTGAGCAAGGAAATTTAGTTGGCATATGTAACAACTAGTATGCAATGTGCAGACTTATTGACCAAAGAACTTGATGGTACTAAACTTTGCATATTTAAAGCTATGATTGAATTGCAGGTTATTCAAGAGGATTGACGAAGAAGACCAAGCCAAAATTTTTGTCTTAAGGGGGGTTGTTGGTGCAAATACCAAGCCTACACACTTGGCTAGGCATTAAAGAAGTTATGTGCAACTCCTTGAAGATCCACATGAACCATTGCTTATGGTTTTTTAACCAATAACTTTTGTAAAAGTCATTTGACTTAGACGAATCTTGTAAATGCCACTAAAGACATGGACTTAGGAGAACTGTATGGTACGAGTTTCCTTGAGGGAATATCTCCTTATTTAGAGGAATAATGTTTAGGTGGAAGCTCATTTGAATTTCAAAATTCAAACTTGAAGAGATACTATAAAAGTAGCTTGAAATCGCACGGCCATTAGTGCCCCATTACTGAGTTTAGTGTTGATCATTTGATGTAACTGAGAGGCTCACTCTATAGCCTATCCCATCACCATCATTGGGCATCATATTCATGCCAATGATCATGTGCAACATTGTTACATAATACGTTACATTGATGATTACATATATCTTCATCTTTGTCATTGTCACATAGAATAGTGAGCTTGTCTTATTCATATCTCAGTGATCTCTCCACAATTTTCAATGTTTGTGATTTAATTATGGTTAAAAAATTAAATCTTTGTATTTTTTTTTATTTCAGGTATGTGAGCTTTTTTGTTGGAGATCCTATTGCTTGGTTGTTGAGGGCTGAAGCATAACCTGGCTACTTCTTTCATCCCCCATCAACAAGAAGAAAGTTTGTATTTAGTACCTAATTTTTAAATGATTAATCTTCTGCTACAACAAACTTAAAGGTAAAGTTATTAAAGTTCTTTCAAACTAGCATAAATACAAATAGTGTACATACATCACTTGCACTTGCTAAAAATAAAAGGATTGTTTTCATTTCAAATTGCATAGGAAAGATACTCATTGCACTTGCATTTGCAAATTAAAAAAAAAACGTAAAAAGATTGTTTTCCTTTGGCATTGCATTAAGAAAGATAGAAATTGCATGTTAGATGATAGGTCTCTTTTATTTTTGATAAAAAGAATGCTTTATAACTTGCATTAGAATTCACTTTATTTGTATTTATTGCAAAGAAGGGTTTATGTTCTAGAGAAATTTAGTGTTAATTTCTCTCTCTATTTAGTTACTTGCTATTATTTTTTGTTTTATTTTAGTACTACATAAAAACTCCAAAAACAAAGTGAATGGAAAGATTGAGCGAGGTCATCCTTCCATAGTGAAGGCGATCTCGAAAGCATGCCACGCAGATATCAGGCAATGGCCAAAATATCTATCATTCACTTTAACGGACGACATGATGACATACACGAGAACAACTAGGTTTATGCCAGATGAACTCATGTATTGTCAAAAGCTGATTTTTCCTTATACACACTCAGATAATAAACTGGATGAGATTAATATGGGAAGACAATTTATTAGGAGAAGATTTATTGACTTGATGGATTAAACAATTAGAACAAGGGAATGAAAATTTGAAGGAGACTACTAAAAAACTAAAATAATCATGTTTAAAGAATAAAATTTACTTTGATAAGAGACATCGACTTAGACCACAAACCATAGATTCCGGGGATTGGGTACTTGTTTATGATAGTACCTTTGAAAACCAATACAATGCATGACAAAAATTAACAAAATGATGGTTTGGTCCATATGTTGTTGTTTTTGTATTTGATAAAAGTACATATACTTTATGAGAACTTGATGGTCTCCCTTAAGAAATGTGATTGTAGGTAAAAGGATTAAGTTGTTCAAAAGAAGGATAAGCAATGACTATGAATTAGATGAAGACTTCTTGGATGATGGCGATGAAGATGAAGCATGATGATAATCAGGTGAAATAGTTATAATCTTTATTTATTTTTTGGTTTTATGTAGAATTCCTTTTTCATGCATTTCATAGTTAGAAATATACATGTTTCTGATATATAAATTTAATTGTTAAAATTATGTAAACAAAGAATTAGAAATTGAAGTAGGGATGTGTATATGAGTTAAAAGTAAGAGTAAGGGAACTTATGATTGTTATAAGGATAGGAGAAGGGAAAACTTGACTTGCGCCTCTTAGTGGAAGTAGATCTATTTTATACAATTAGGCTTCCTTAATTTTTGAAACATTTTTCTAATGAGATCCTAGTTCTGACTATACCATGCCTCTAGATCCTCAATTGTGAATAGGGGTTAAGCCTTTCCTCTTTAACAAAAAAGTTGCAAAGAAAAAGAAAAGATAAATACATAAGTAGTACACTAATGGTTGTTGCGACATGATAAAAAGAAAAAATGAGAAAAGAAAGAAAAATAAATAAAAATCAAAGAAAAAGAAAAAGATAAAGTTTTCATGAATCAATTGTGGTCTTGAAACCACTCCCGAAATGTATTTACGGGCTATATGAGGTGGAAGTGTGCTATAGCAGAATTAGTTAGATGTATCTTGTGGTAGATGGCTAAGAGATAATGGATGGAACACTTATATAAAATAAATATTATTTTTCAATAGGGTTAATAGAAAGGTAAGTACCATGACTATCCGAATGCCTGTTATAGGATTTTCTAAATCTTTTCTTTAAAACTTCATGCATTGAACGAAAAGATTTGGAATTCAAATTTGTAAATTTAAAGATTTTCTTTGCTACGAGAATCTTTACTTGCATTTAGAAACATTTTTGACATATTAATTAAAATCAGTTAACCAATTTTCCCAAAAGTGTTTGATGTTGCTTCTTCTATCTTAAACATGTCTCTTTGTTCACCTAACTTTCCCTAGTTTTGAGTGTCTCATTCACTTGTCTAAGTTCATAATCTGTTAATGAATAACAGTGACCCTTATGATACATCCATTACATTAAGTAGTATCCATAATAGATCTAAAAATACAACTATGCATGTTGAAGAGTTCATAAAAGATCGCATTACTAGCAAAACTTTAGTCTCATAGTCATACGATTATGGCGTGTCTAGGTATCAAGCTGCATAGCCGTATGGTCAAAGTAATACTTTATTAAAGTCGATCACATCTCTTGACCTAAGTGACACTGAATAAACACCCTACGTGTAGTCACCTAGTAATGACATAGGGAATTCAATTTTGATCTGCCCAGTGGTCTCCACTCATGCCCCTCGACAGCATCTGATCCTTTCATTGGGGAGTTTATTGGTCCAACAAAATCAATATACCAATTTGAGAAATCTATTGCACTAATCATGGGTCTCAAGGGCATATTATCCCATTGTAGTGGATACTTCATTCGTTGACACACATCACAACTTCGTATATAAGTCTGCGCATCCATGTGTAAAGTAGGCCACCATAAGCCTACAAAGAGAATCATTTTTATATTCTTCTTGACCAAAAAATGACCTTCGGTTGCTCTTGCATGTGCCATTTCTAGTATAGGAAGGTATTCTCCTTTGTGTGCACATAAGCATAATCAATTATCCTTCCCATGTTTGAATATTAATTGTTTTCCCACAATTGCATAATCCTTGCTTTGTTTTTCTAGTGATTGTTTTTTAGCTCAGCTTCCTCCTTTTGGGTAATGTATGTGATTTCAAAAAATTGACTTATGGTTTACTCCATTCGGGGATGATTGTAGAATAACATAGTGATGAATGTTCTTTTAGTATATTTTCCTCACATAGTTGTGTAGAGAGATGCTAGAGAGAGAGTAGAGAGAGTGAAGACAGAGAGGTAGATAGAGAAGAAAGCCAGGAGGAGATACTTTTGTTGGTGAAAATATCTTAAAAATAGATAAAACATCCGAAAAAATAAAAAAAACCCAAAAAAAAATCCTCAAAAATTCTCAAAAGTTTTAAACCACTTTTCCCACTAAAATCCACAAAGATATTCCTTTTTCCTTCTATTTTATCAAGAAAAACATTGAAAAAAATAACAAAAAATCTAAAATAAATTCTAAAAAAATTCTTTAAAAATTCGAAAAAAAATCCAAAAACAAAGTATTCATGAAAAGGGCTATGAAATGGATTCTAAATTTCGGATAGATTTTGCAATTTCGAGGTGATCCAAAAATCTTCACTCTTGCTGGTGATAGGCCTTGAGCCTGGATATGATGACGAATGGAAGTTCTTTGCCCTCCATAGTCTCCAATTGTACTGCATTTCATTTGATATGTCTTCCTTTTGGGCACACTAACCATTTGATAGGACCACCTTGAATCCTTCTTTGGAATAATATATCCCCCATACTCCATCTTTTGTATCTTTTTTTCAGCTATTGTGTGATTTAATTTGAAAATTTTCATTTTTACTATTCCAAGTTCTTCATCCAATGGAATCTTGTGTCTCCAAAGACGTGCACGTGCTCTTTCCCAATCCTTGTAAAGCCCTGCATTTTCTTCCATAAAAATTATCATAATAGATGATATTCATACCAGTATCCATAACCAAGTGATCATTGATGTAGGATTTGAAGTAGCTTCATCAATCTTGCATTTAAGAATATGTATTTTCTTATCTCTTTTCTAGCATGTGACTGGTTCACTCAAATCACCAACCTGAATCGCCTCCTCTTTTCCTTCATAGACTTCCTCTTTACTTGAGTTGTTTGGAAAAATTATGTAGGAAGAAGATGAGCCTTCTCCATGTAGCCAAGCCAACATGTTCTCTTCTTCATATAAATCCACCTTTGTGTTATGCAAAAAATCTTCTTCCATACAAATATCAATTGTGTGCATGGTGTTGGTATGTCTTTGGTTGTCTAGTCCTTCTTCTAAAACATTTGTTGCAACTCTTTTCCCTCTTTCTTTACTGACATTGTGTCCTTATCCCAATCATGCAACACCTTGGCATGCATTAACGGGGGTCTCTCAATGAACAGTGGGAAACTTCCATCTACCTATGGAATCCTTAAGACAACAAAATCCAAGTTGAAGATATTACCTTGTATCTCAACTATGACTTGTGGGACCACCCCTATAGGTCTTACTATGCTTTGATCTACCAATGTTATAGTGGATTTGGAAGGCCTTGAAGGTTGTAATCCAAGCTTTTTCATGGTATGTTTAGGCAATAGGTTAATGCCAGAACCTCCATCCACAATAACTCCTTGTAACTTATGCCCTTTGATAGTGACTGTTAGACGTGGGCTCTTGTAATCCGTGAGGAGGTCTTCCCCTACATTTTTCTCCTTACTCGAAATGGTACTCTTTGCCACTAGTGTTTTTGTGGAAGCCTCATCAATTATCTTCAAGACCTCTACCCTGAATTTTGCATCCATATTTATTAAATAAAAAATACTAACTTCCTTTTTAATTGATTTGAGTAGACTTGAAGCTTTAGATTCCTTCATAGCATGGACTCTATTTATCTCTTGCATCTCCTCACGAGCCCCGCTGAATGCATGCCCAATGGCATCACTAGTGAAGGGTTTTGAAGGCTATGCACCACGATGCACTCTCCTTATCGAGAGCTCCATGATGATATCATGAGAGTAGAAAATGGACCTCCTAAGGCCGCACATGGTACTCTGCATAGGGACTACAGAATACGCAAAAAACACAGTACCCCAGGACCATGAAGACAGACTTCTTAGGTCTTACAAATGCAGTTGAACTTAGAGTCTATGAATGACCAGACCACTATATGTTTTATTAAAGAACATATACAAAGATGTGTCTGGTGGCCATTTGGACTTTCACATGGAGACTAACGGTAACAATCTCTCACTAAAGGCCAATATGGCCAAAGTAGTCATGGGAGAAAAAGTAAAGAATGATAAAGAATACTTGAGTGTAAGTATACAAACTATACCTCCCACTTGATGGGCTTGTTACACAGTATACAAGTGACTATGTAAGATCATGAATCAAGTAACCCCCATCAAGTGACAACAGTGTCGAAAGCTATCATGTGGTAGAGCTTTAGTCAAAGCATCTACAGCATTATCTCGAGTGTGAACCTTCTCAAGAATAATGCGCTCAGTGGATAAGCAATCTCTTATGAAGTGATACCTCACCTCAATGTGCTTGGTCTTTGCATGATAAACCGGATTCTTAGCCAAAGCAATGGCACTCTAACTGTCACTGAGCAAACGAGGTACATGCTGAGGTAAACCCATATCACAAGCAAGACGAGAAAGCCACAATGCTTCCTTACATGCCTCACATGTTGCAACATACTCTACTTCTGTGGTGGAAATAGTTGTGTATTCTTGAAGATGAGATCTCCAAGAGATAGCACCTCTAGCAAAATGAAAAATGTACCCTGATGTAGACTTACGGTTGTCTACACAATGAGCATAATCAGAATCTATGTAACCAATAATGGATGCTTTCCCTCTACCTAAGCATAAACACTTGTTCTTAGTGCCACTCGGATATCTCAAAATCATCTTGATCGCTTCCCAATGTTTCTTGCCAGGATTAGACATATATCTTCTCACAACTCTGCAATGTCTGGTCTCGTAGCTACCATAGCATACATGAGACTACCAACAGCAGACTGATAGGGAAATTTGGTCATGAATTCCTTTTCCTCATATGATTTGGTGCAATCATCCTTGCTCAATTTCACATATGTGGGTAAGGTGTATTCAATGCCTTTCCACCCTACATATTGAATCTGTGAAGTACTTTGGATATGTACTCACTTTGAGACAAGTATATGCATCTTTTACTCCTATCACGAGTAATGCACATGCCAAGAATATGTTTGGCATCCCCCAAATCCTTCATATCAAATGTCTGACTCAAGTCATAAGAGGACTTCCCAGCAATCAACATATCATCGACATAAAGTATCAAACATATCAAGCTTCCATCTGAGCATCTCTTTCTGTAGAGACAATGATCCTCATTACTTTGAGAACAGCCTTGAGACTTCATAAAAGCATCAAAATTTTGGTACCATTGTCTAGGGAATTGTTTAAGTCCATACAAGCTCTTCTTGAGCTTACAAACTAGACTTTCCTTGCCAGGAACTACATAACCCTCTGGTTGTTCCATATAGATCTCATCTATAAGATCTCCATGCAAGAAAGCAGTTTTCACATCCATTTGGACTAGCTCTAAGTCCTCCATTGGAACGAATCCAAGCAATATGCGCAGGGTAGTCATCTTGACCATTGGAGACAAGTTGGAGACAAGATTTTCTCGAAATCAACACCATGTTGTTGCTTGGGACCCTTTGCAACAAGTTGTGCTTTATACTTTGGAGAAGCACTATCTGATGTGAATTTCAGCTTATATACCCATTTACATGGTAAAGCTTTCTTGCCCTTTGGCAAAGGTACTAAATCCCTGACCGTGTTTTAGGATCCCATAAGAAATATCCAAATTGTCCTTCTCGACCATATCCAAGAAAAATGCATTTCTTTGACTTATGGTCCAACTTTTGTCTACGATTCTTGGGTATATGAACATATGCCTCACACCCAAAAACTCGAAGATGATCATAATATGGTGGCTTCCCTGTCCATAACTCTTGTGCCACTTTCAAACCTTTGGCAATACTAGGTGAAAGGTTAATCACATGAACAGCAGTCAATACTGCTTCTACACAAAAGCCTTGTGAGAGGTTTGCATGATGCAACATAGAGACTACTCTATCTTAAATAGTTCTATTCATCCTTTCAGCAACACCATTCTGTATTGGGATATAAGGAGCTGTAAACTCTCTATGAATCCCTCTAGACTGACAAAAAAGGCTGAATTCATGTGAGGTATACTCACCCCCATTATCTGAACGTAAAGCCTTAAGCTTAGTTCCTTTTTGAGTCTCAACTGAAGCAAGCCATTTTCTGAAAGTAGGGAATACCTCATCCTTCGATTTGATAGGATATACCCAGACTTTTCTAGTAGCATCATTTATGAAAGTGACAAAGTAAAGAGAACCACCTAAGGACCTAGTGGGCATAGGACCACACACATATGTATGGACGAGATCTAAATGCTGAATTGAAGAGTCAATGTGTTTTTTATGCACATTTGTGGTTTTCTTTCCATATTGACAATGCTCACAAAATGAAAAATCAGAGAAAGATAACACACGTAAGTAGCCAGAACGAGAAAGATTTTCCATTCCACTACGAGATATATGCTAAATACAAGTCATAGGTTGTTCAGTAACAACTAACAAGTGTTCTTTCTGTGATACAAATAAAGGATAAAGTGAACCAACTTTGCTTCCTTTTGCAATAACCATATTGCCCTTTGATATCAAAAGGAATGAGCATAGAAGACTACCTTGTAACCAAGGTCATCAAGTTGACCAACAGACATCAAACTCCGTGATAACTGAGGTACATGGCGTACATTATGCATAGTAAATTTTGAACTATCAATGAACTGCACAACCACATCTCCAATCCCCACAATGTCACACTGGTAAGAGTCACCAAGTCTAGCTGTACCAAGAGAATTTGCTGCATAATTAGAGAACCATTTTCTGTGTGGTGTCACATGGAAAGAAGCGCCAGAATCTAGCACCTACATGTGGGAAAGAGAGTCAGTAGTGCCTCAGTTGGCATAGTACTATCAAGTGTCAACACATCAGCATCAGCAAAAATAGCATTGATTTCTTCAATCTTCACAGTCAAAGTAGATGGTGCAGGTAACTCTTTAACATGCTCATCAACATTCTGTCCTTTACCTTTAGCATTCTGTAATGCATAACAATCTTTCTTCATATTTCCTTTCTTATGAAAATAATGGCATTCCATATGCCTCTTCCTTGATTTACTTCTACTCTTATTCCATTGACCATTCTTTTCCTTGTTCTTGCTCCTGTCACATTGCTGATTCTTTCCTTGGTAAGAATCACGAACATTGTATGCATCTCCACTCTGAGTGCCAACCATAGATTTTCTATGAATCTCCTCACTAAAGAGTGCTCCACATATGTCATCATAGATGATTTTACCACCAGGTGCACTATTGCTAATAGTTGTGTAGAACGTATCCCATGATGATGGCAGGGTGCATAATAGCAATATTGCTTTCATCTCATTATCCATATTTATTTTCTGAGCCTATAACTGGGAGAATATAGCATCAAACTCATTTAGATGAGCAGCAACACTATCTGTGTCCTTCATGCAAAGGTCATATAATTTTCTCCATCAGATACACTTTATTTGATGCCGTCTCTTTTTCATATGTATTGTGTAACTTCCTCCAAAGCTCCTCTACACTTTCACAGTCTAATACTATAAAGTAAACATTATCTCCCAGGTGCAAGCAATGGTAGACCTGGCCATTTCATCTAACTCATCCAAATCATCTTCATCCATGTCAGCAGGCTTCTTTGAAATCCCATTTACTGGCTTTCATTGCCTCCTTTGAATTAGCACATCTTTAATCTGATTCTTCTGTAGAGAAAAGTTTGTGCCATCAAATTTTCGGATCTCAAAGTGTTCTTTGCCTTGCAAGTTATAGCTCCTTCTCGGAACACTGGCACTAGACGCTGATCCACGAGATGTGCCTAGGACCTCTGATGCCATGATGGTAGGGAACTAAATACAATGATAATGGAGCTAGAAGGGTCCAAACACCAAGGAATAAGTGTATCAAGGCATAAATCGACCACTGTAAAGTTGGCTAAACCAAAAAATCTAGAAACATTTTGCCACAATATCCTCTACAAGATGAGCATATGGCCAGTGTCAAAATATCATAAAACTGCAAGTACTGACATGTTTTCCTGCATAGTGAATCACTGACTCCAGTGCATATAATCAGTTACCCAACAAAAGCCAACTAGGCTTATCGAGCACCTATGAACAACTATCATACATCTTCTATGGTGAGGCTGGGTAAGTCTTCCACCTGCATCACCGAAGAGACCCCAACATCGGGGTGTCTCCCAGTTAAGAAAACCTCACCACCACCCTCTTTATCAAATGTAAAAGTCTTTATGCAAAAACGTAATTGCTATATCAATGACCACATGGACGTACATACGCAGTATCCACAAAAGCGTACATGGTGTGTATGTGCTCAATATATGCAGTAAAATGACACTAAAAGGCTGAACACATAGCCCAAAAACTAACCAACAACACCTACAAGTGTCCGTCAACTCTGACATTTTTAAGCTCAAAGAACCTGCATAAATATGTAGCAGCTGCTCCCACCAAAACTAAAAAACCTTTCGAGAAACCTGTAGTTTTATGAGTGTGGCTAAAAACACATCCCCAAAGGTTGATATTTATTGTCCAAGAAGTACAAAGAACACTCTTCTTGATGTTCTTGGACCTGTGTGAAGAGAACTATGTGCAAAAGTACTCCAAAATGGCTCCAAAAGACACCCCAAAAATGCTTCAAAAATAGGCTTTGAATTTGTGTATTCATGTTCAATGTGACAATATACAAACTAGGTACCTAGGCTTGTTGTCGATTCTAATGATTTGTGGGGGTACTAGCCCTCTTGTTACACAAGTATGAGATGGATGGTCCCCACCACAATGCATGCAACCTCAACATGGGTACCCTCAAGGGAGGATTCTAGTAGTTTTTTTGTCCTTGAACACCTAGCTTCTTAGCTACCAGGTCTGCAATGTCTTCTACATTTCTAGTGTTAGAGGTTGCATTACTCATCGTATCCTTTGATTTTGTCGAGTTCTATGGTATTTTCAGGTTATCTCCTAGGTTGTCTTCCAAGTCTATAAATTTTTGTAGACAGTCACTTAATGTCTATAATCATTTCACATAAACCAAGGTTTTTAATGTCTTTTTGGTTAATCCATCTAAGAACAGAGATATCATCTTTTGTTGAGAGGGTCTCTCAAGCATAGGACACCTGTCTACATACTGATTAAATTGTTTGGCTGCTATTTTTACGATCTCATTATGGGTCTGTTTGAAGCTATGAATCAATGAAGAGGAGTTGTGTTTGATACCCCTCTTGGTGAACTCATCAATGATTTCTTAAAAGAACTATTCAATATTTACAAAATGATTAGGGTCAAAAGTTTGGAACTAGGTCAAAGATGTTCTAGTGAGGGTAAGGCCAAAAGATTCATATTGGAAAACTAAATTGCCCACCTATTCGGCACATAGCACTTGCTCCAATTTAGCAATATGATCATAGGGTTGTCCAAAATCATCGTAATGATTGCTCATGCACTTTGCTACTTGAATTGGCCTCAGTCTTCTACCTGGCACTAGTTGTCGAAGGACTATGAGGATAGCACGATGTACAGGTTGTACTCTTGGTCCACCTCCTTGTGGTAGTCTCATAGGAAAAGGTGGCCTATTTTCATTTCTTTTTCTTGAGTTTTCTTGATAATTGGGGTTGGTTCCTGGTTAAGAAAAATGCACATGTGGCCTGACCAACACACCTTGTTGATTGGATTGCCTTGAGGTTAGGTTTTCAGAATTCTGTTGTGTCCTAAAAGGGTTCTGAGAAGTGGTAGCCTTTCCTCGGGGAGGGAATACTAAAAACCCTAAATATCTAAATCTTGACTTGTCACGATCATCAACATGCCAATGTATCCTCTTATTCTATTCGGGTGAAGTGGCTTGTAACAGTTTGTCTAGTCCACTTACCATATACACATCAATCAAATCATCTTGGGGGATTAGGTATGCTCTCCATACATTAGTGATTACCAACTTTCCCCTAGGAGTGGTCACAAAATCTCCTTAGGTTCATTCACCACTTAGTTCTTGGGTCCTCTTGGATAATCTACTAACTCTATTGAATAGCCTTGGTCAATGATTAAGCACTAGAAATCTTAATTTTCTCCTCAAGAGTCCTCTAGTCTCTCTTTCCTTGTGCCATGATACACGATATGTATTACAAACATGATACACGATACTTGTGTAGGCCGATACACGATACAAAAATGATATGATACATGATACCTAAACCTAGATAATACATGATATTGGACTCCATGATACGATACTTGACTTTGTTATGGTACACGATACCTTGGTTTGGATGAAACTTGATACTAATTATGCCGATATGATACCTGCCTTAGGCATGATACACGGTATCAGTTTCGCCATGATATGATACTAGAAGTTATCATGATACACAATACTCGAATGGTACACGATACACGATATTATATCTTCACGATACAATACTTAGTTCCCACATGATACATGATATACAAGGGTGGAGGATACATGATGCATGACACTCAGACTCACATGATACGATACTAGGTCTGACACGATACATGATACCAACCTTCTCATGATACATGATACTTGAGAAGTATCGATGATACATGATACTTGGTTGGTGATGATACTCAATGTGATAATACAGGATACCTAGGTATCGATACATGAGAAGTATGAGGTATCGATGATACACGATACCTACCAAGTATTGTGACACACGTGAAGTTTGGTATCCCAATACCAAAACTCAAGTGGTCATGATACTTGGACTTTGTGAAATGTGATTTTTTGCACTTTGTGCCCTCTCCTTGTCACCCTTATGTATCTCTTGATGCAAAATCTCTCTCCAAACCCATGATACCACACTCATGATACTCTATCTATGTTGTCTCATGCTCTATGGGTGATCAATCAATTTTTTGATGTTTGCATAGTTAATTTCTCACCTCTAGGAGTATTCTCACTAGTTTTTTCTACTAGATTCTTGCGATTCATCACATCCTCCATGATACAAGTTCAGCAATACCGATCACCAAGAGCTCTATATTATACTTGTGTCAAAACAGTGAGCTCACTTTTGGTGATTATTGGCTTTAATCTCTAGCTGGAACCAAAAACTCAAGGCTAAAAAAACGAGAAATTTTGATTTGTAATTTTTTGAAACAAAAGATCTATTCTACTTGCTTACACTCCTTCACTTCTACTAGTTCCTTCACTTTCAAAGCTAAACCTAAGAACTTGTCACACACACAAATGTATGAAGTAACAAGTGTAAGAAAAGTGTTGATTTGCCACACAACTAAAATCACTTCTTCATGCTCAATACCTTCACACCATAGCTATGACCATCATGTAGGCACCTTGATCAGACTTGTCCCTGGCAATGGCACCAAAAACCTATATGTACCTAAGCTCACAAAGTCTTAGGGACTTGTGATGAAGGAGACTATACCTGAATCATCAACAAGTGCATATAGTGGTGGATTAATACATATTTTAATTTATCAATTCATGATTATAGACGTATCAAGTGTATGAAGATGTGTGGTTATGTAATGGAAAATGAAGTGATTATGCAAATAATGCATGTGAATTAGGTCCAACTACCTCTAAAGACACCTACTTCACTGAGAATGCATGTCACGATACTTGCTAGAGTGGTAAAGAAAAATTAAGTCCTTTCTCTCAGCTCCTATACTTGAATATAGTCAAACTCATTCTTCCAAATCTCTCAATGAGACACATCCAATGGTTTATTTTCATCTCAACGTGACAAATGCACTTCACGTTATGAGAAAAATACTAAGTGGTGCGAAACACCCACTCTTGCTCTACAACTCATCAAGCTTCACACACACTACAATGGCAAAAGTAGAAGGGGAAGGGGTAGATAACACCTATAGACACACATTTAAAGCATCACACACACATACAAGCTCATGAAGAAGATGATACACGGAAGGGAAGAAGCAAATTCGAAACTTTCAGCTTGTTCATTCAAAATGGCAAAAATTCTTTACAAAGTGTTACAGAGTGACTAATATACATGTATCTTAAAAATGGTCCTTTCACATAGGAGACTGGCACTTTTTCAATAAATTACTAAATATCCTACTATTGTACAAGGCTAATGTAATGGTGTTCAGGAATCATGCATCTAGAGGACTCCTCTAGACCATTTACATGGCTCTTTGAAGTTTTACAAAGGATTCTGAAAGAAAATGGGCTTAAAAAATAAAAATTTTGGGGTTTGCTTTTCTTCACTTCTTCCTTCTCCAACAAGGGCCCTTGTTATACTTCTAGGTAGGTTGGCTTGGTGCTAGGAGTGGTTCTCTCCATGCTATAGGAACTATCTGTCTCACTTGTATTTAGGCTTTCACTAGGTGGGTGGTTAACTAACTTTGTGGACCACGACTCAAGTTCGCACTAGCTTCAAATGATCTTCAGCTTTGTTGATCCACTTTGGCTAAGTGTTTACCTAATCTAAGGTTCATGTATTTAACCCAAATCCTTTTTACTCCATTTTAGAAATGACATGTTGATGTTGGTTCAATTGTCAATTACTTATTTGGGTTATTCACTTTGTGAGGATCTTGTCTTGTTGTACCATCACCATGAATAATTGTATTTTATGGCTTAAATGTTGAATCATCTCATTATGATCTTTTACCCTATGTTTTGCTGCACTTATCAATTATTATCAAGCTTGAACTTGTTTCCTTTACAGTCTCTTGGACTTGGAGGATTCTTATTGTAACCCTAAGTCCTAATTCTAGAGCTATGCATCATAGCCTAGGCTAGAATTTGACAAAGGGGTTTAAAGCTTTCCAACCTCTATTCACTTGTATTGATGCTCTCTCTTGCCAAAGAGGATCTCCCAAGACTTGTTATTGATGCTTAGACTCATTGTAGAAGTCATGAGCACACTCACTCTGCTTGTCTGCTCCTAAAACGTCACCAAAAGACCATTAATTTTGACCAAAATTTTACCTAAAACTCATCCTAGTTTTTTTGCCAAATAGGTGGTCTGTTACGATAGGTCAATCTATCATGACAAATGAGGTTTGTCCTTATAGGGTGCTCCATCGTGATAGAAAAGTCTACCATGGTTTGGTCTATCATGATAGCAAGGGCTTTGTCATGATAGATAGTGTTTATTGGGGGGGTGCTCTGTCATGATAGAGGGGTCTATTGTGATAGAGGGGTTTGTTGTGATAGGTGGGTGTGTATCATTAAATTGATATATTGCATTTGGTCTATTGTGATAGAATGTTTTGTTTCCATTGATGGTACCTTGTCCCAATAGATGGGTCGATCGTGATAGAGGATGGTATGTTGTGATAGGGTCTATCATGATAGTGTGGTTTGTCACAAGAGAGGGATGCTGTCTCATGATACACGATGTCCATTGGGGTTCAACTCTCATCATAGAGAGGGTTTGTCATGATAGGTTGGTCTATCACGATAGGATGGTATGTCATGATAAATAGGATTTGTCAAGTTTTCTACCGATCATGATAGAGTTGTTGGAGTTTTAAGTCTGTGGAAGCATGCAAACAACACAAGGAAGAAGAAGAAGCTTGGAGCACAACACACAATACTAAATCTATTGCCACTTGAATGTACAAAGGTAAGTAACCCATTAGGGTTATAGGCATATCTACAAGGTGGGGGGGTGGGGGGAACCTCCTAAAGATGGAAGAATGCCATGGTTAACAAATCCCCCCTATGACTGATGCGGTGAACAAGGAGCTGGCACTCATGTATAAGGAAGTTCCAAGCTATGTGGAATCAATCCACAAAAGGAAGTAAGCCCAAAGCTTTGTGGAAAGCTTAAAACTTCTCCCTAGGCATAGCCTTTGTGAAAAGGTCTGCAATGTTCTCCTGTGTCAGCACATATGCGAAGCTGGTCTCTCCAACAAAGAACCTCTCCTTGACATAATGATAGTGCACCTAAATGTGCTTAGTGCAAGCATGGAATCTAGGGTTCCTCGCAACTACCAATGCACTGTGACTGTCAGTGAAGATGGTGGTGGTAGAAGACTAACCAACACCCAAATCACCCTTAAGATGTCTGATCCACACATGCTCAAAAGTCGATGTGAAAGCTTCCCTATACTCAGCCTCACAACTAGAACTTGCCACAATGGCTTCTTCTTTTTCAACCCAAATATACATGAGCTACCAAGCATGAAGCAAATGCCACTAGTGGAAACACGAGTGTCATAGCAACCAGCCAAGTCAAAGTAAGAAAAAGCATGTAAATCTAGTGGAGAGATCCCCCCTTGGGATAAAATAATCGAAGTAGTCAGGTACCACTCGAGTAGTGAAAGATGCACTTAACCACCTGCCAATGCTTGACACCTTGGCAATGCATAAACGTGCTCATTTGTGAGATAGAAAACTGAATATCTAGCCGAGTAATGCACAAGGAAATCAAGCATCCAAGAGCCCACTAATAGAGAACAACATCAAATGCATCTTTGGCATCATGAAGACTCAATCGTAAGCATGTCTCGATAGGACAGGCAATAGGTTTACAGTCTTCAAGGCCAAAACACTACAATAATGTGTCAATATATGTTTTTTGACACAAAGCTATTCTGCCATCAACTTGCATAAATTGAATGCCCAAATAATGATGCAACTGCCCCAAATCATACATCTCATATGATGCATGCAAATCAGCCTTAAAATCAGTAATATGCTTCTCATGAGGACCTATGAGTAGCATGTCATCAAGATAGACAACAATGATTAGAAGCACATCATTTGCACACTTAACATATAAGGTGCTCTCAGTTGGATTGTTCTCAAAACCATGCAATCAAGTAGGGATGTATCTTTTCAAACCAAGTAGGTGGTGCTTGCTTCAAACCATATAATGCCTTTTTCAACCTGCACACTTGGCTTTCATGACCTTTCTGCACAAAGCCATCAGGCTGAAAAACATACACTTCTTCATGCTAGTTCAGAAATGCAGTTTTAATGTCCAACCGATGTACATTCCAACCATGATGAGCTGCAAGTGCATAGATGCTATGAACAGTAGTCATTCATCATGTAGGACCAAAGGCCTCAACAAAATCAATGCCTCTTTCTTGAGCATAACCATTTGCAACAAGACTAGCCTTGTACCTTTTAGCTGCTCTATCAAGTTTATACTTCACCTTGTATAACCACTTAGTGCCAATGGCCTTCTTGCCAGGAGGCAAGTCATATAAAGGCCAGGTACCATTTCTCATAATATCATTATTTTTTTATTGCATAGCAGCCATCCAACTTTTAGACTTTTGTGCTTCATCAAACGAAACAGGATCATTCTCATCATAAAGACTAGAGGCAGCCATAGCATAGCAATCTGATGCAAAAGAAGCACTATGAGAGCTAAACAAGTATGATATGAGAGAGGTGCATCTAATTTTCTATCGCACAAAGTCTGCACCAACCATTTAGGCATAGTTTCTGCCTCCTCTATATCAGACCTCTCATCAACAAGTGCATCCTGTAAATTTGCATCAGAAATGGAATGATTTGCGTCATCACATGAAACTTGTAAAGGCTGAAAAGTTGCCTCATATGGACCAGCACTAGACTATCCACCTGTAAAAAGAGGAAGCAAGGTGTCATACATGTCTTTGGAGCTAACTGATGTCTCCTTAGTACATGAAAGTAATGGTTGAATAGCATCTTCCACAAAAATGACATCTTAACTAAACAAAATGAGTTTAGTCTATAGAGGATATAGACAATAGCCTTTGCTTTCAAAACTATACCCAACAAAAATACATTTCACTGCTTTATCGTCTAGTTTCTTGCATTGTTGTTCAGGCACTAATGCATATGCTAGACAACTAAAAACATGCAGGTGAGCGACAGATGGCTTTTGATCATACCAAGCCTCATATAGGGTGATAGATTGCAATGCTTTGGTGGGACACCTATTAAGTACATATGTTGTAGACATAATAGCCTCAAGTTAGAAACTATGTGGTAAAGCTTGACTCTTGACCATACACCTCGCCATATCCATGAGTGACATGTTCTTCCATTCAACGACTCCATTCTTTTGATGTGTATATGGCACTGTACAGTGATGTTTTATCCCATGTTCAGTCAAAAATGCATTAAAATTAGAAGACATATATTCCCTCCCTCGATCAAAATGGAGGGTGCCCATTTTACATGTTGATAAATTTTCAACCGAAACCAGAAACTATTTGAATCACATAAACACTTCAGACTTTGATTTCAATCGATATATCCATGCATGCCTAGAAAAATCATCAATGAAAGTCACAAAAGTAAAGATAGTTTCCAAGAGAGGGTGTCTCCATAGGACCATAGACATTACTATGAACAAGCTGCAATTTCTGAGTAGCTCAAACTGAACCATCTTTTGGGAATGTGGAATGTTGCATTTTTCCCAAAATACAGCCTTCATAGACATGTTTACGAGGTGCCTCAAGTTTGGGCACAGAGGATACCATTTCAGACTTCTACAAGCATAGAAAACTAGCAAAATTCAGATGACCAATGCATGCATGCCAAAGCTTTGCATTTGACAAAGCCTGAGAATCATGTATTGCACATGCTAAATAATTCATAGATTTTTCATAGTCTATGAGCTTATATAGCCCACCACATAAAATTCCAAAAGTAATAATGACATCGCCATTTGAAAAATCATGAACTATACATCTGTCATCAACAAATTTCACAACCAAGCTAATCTTGGCTAAAGCTAAAATTGATAACAGATTATTCTTGATATTTGGCACAAATAAAACATATGACAATGTAAAACAACCACCGTCAGTCATATTCAAAATGATCTTACCAACTCCCATGACAGGATAAGATGTGTTGTTGGCACATGTTGTAATACTCCCTATAGGTGCAGGCTCAAGTTTAGTGAAGAAACTGTATTGCGAGGTAATATGTTTGGTTGCCCCACTATCAAAGTACCAAACATGTAAGTCTACTATAGACACACACTGTTCATGAGAAGATGGGTCATAACTACAAATAGTGGTAGATGCCCATTCTTCATTCTGCACAAGATTAGTAGACTCTGTTCTAGGTGTAGATGCCTCCGCAACAACAATTTCGACCTCTTTCTTCCTTGCCTCTTTAGCAACCATTTTTGGAAAAATCTTTATGAAATGATCATTTCCTTTACAGTATTTGCAAAACAATTTCTGCTTTTTTATTATCTTTTCATCCTTATCATCCTTCTTTGATTGTGCAGAATTAGCAAATTTTTGCTTACTAGTAGAAGAGCTCCATTTACCTTTGCCCATTTGACTAGCGAGGAAAGCTTGATCTGCAACATGCATAATGGACATGCTCTACCTATACTAATCTTCTTGCAATAGAACAGACACTAACTCCTCAAATGTTAAGGCATTTGGATTGCCTTTCATCATCAATTGAAGAGTAGAAGCAAAACTTTGATATGAATATGGAAGACCATTCAGAATAGTCTACACAAGTGAAATGATAGGCAAGACTTCATCAGCAGAAATTAACTGATCATTCAAATCCTTGATCTTTGTCCAAAACCTATCCATGAATTCTCCTTCATTCATGTTCTCACTCTCCAATTGTTTTCTAAGGTAAGAAACACGAGCCTCATTCCTTGCCTCGTACAAAGTGGTTAATTTATCCCAAGCTTCCTTTGCTAGTTTGGAGAGCGAATATGAGGGATAATGGCACATTTGACAGACAAGGCTATCGATACATGTGTTTGGGCATCTCTCCCATCCCAACAAAGTTGCTTTGCAGTAAGTGCAGTAGGAACCATAGTAGGAATAGGAATGTGAAGAATATCATCATCTTCAACACCATCTGCATCACCTTTAGCAATTGTGTTTGCAGGTGTAATAGGACATTTTTTAACACCCTGCACAATATTCCACAGTCTTTTTGCAACCAATACATGATGCATCATATAAGCCCATAATGGGTAATTGGTACCGTCCAAATTATCCTCAATAGCCAACATACAAAATACATCATAGACTTCAGCCATGGCCACTCTCTAAAATAACTTGAAATAAAAAAATGATTCTATGTCAAAACGTTGAACAGGACTACTCTTTCGAGTTCTGCTAAACCTATAGCAAACTTTGAGATGCTTATACTGGTGAATCAAAACCTGTACATCTTTGGCACAAAAAGATAAGATTGCCTACATAAGCACTACAATAGTGCATTCGAAGGCTAAAACAAGCTCAAATCGTGATTTTGACACCTCAAAGTGAAGTAGTTTTGAACTTCTAATCAGCTTGAGTATGCTCACCAATTTTTGTGTGATTTTGAGATTGTGATCGGAGAGGTATCGACAACATCCTAGATGAAGCAATGACCTGCTCTGATACCAATTGTTGGAGTTTTAGGTCTGCAAAAGCACATGAATAACACAAGGAAGAAGAAGAAGCTTGGATCACAACACACAATAGTAAATGTATTACCACTAGAATGTATAAAGATAAGTAACCCATTAGGTTTATAGGCATATATACAAGCTGGGGGGAAAAACCTCCTAAAGAGGTAAGAAAGTGCCCTGATGGTCCTAGAGTGTTCACACACATCACTACGTAAATATATCAACAAGAGCCAAAAACTTGCTTCTATTTTGTGTCTATACTGATAGAAGGGCACTGAGGATCTCTGCCCTATGGTATGGATGCATACAAGAAAAGACAACTTTTCTTGGTGTGCCATGACATATTGAGATGGTGTGCATGATTTTTGAGAAATGATCATCGTAACTATTTGCAGGCCTAGAGGTGAAGATGATGCAATAATTTGCACCAAATCACTAAAAACAAGAAAAAATGGTCTCTCACTCGCTCTCTCACAAATGCAAAAGAGCAAAATGAGGGGAAAGGGGTAGATATGCTCAAAACTAAAAAGCTTTAATGGAGATGGATGTGAGTGGATATGGTGGATGAAGGTGATGGAGATTAAGGTAGAGATAAAAATGATGCAAAAATCAACAAAAACAATAAAAAATGACCTACCAAGGCTTCCAATATCATTAATCTATGCTCTTACCATCACATGCTCATCCTCGAGCTACACTTCTTGAAAACGACACCGAATTCGGTGTCATTCTAGACAATGGTGAGTACCAACATTGAGGATGTCCACCTCTTAATTGTCAATCCATGGAGACATGAGAATGATATGATGATCATGAGCAATTGAAATGAGTGAAGCTGAAAGTGAGAAGCATGCAAGATACACACACACACACACACAGAAGGAAGAGGCAAAGAGTATGAGCAATGGAAGTGTATTAATCTCATTTATAAGCTTTTTTAACCACTACACAAGATTTATTTCCTCAAAAGTCCAGCCCCCAAAAAATGAGCTCTCTAGCTCTATTTATGTTTTTTCACTAGGTTTAGCATATTTCAGACACAATGGTTGGCATAGTTAAAAATTAAGTTGTAGATCTAATTTGGTGAGTCGAACAGGTTCTAAAAATTATGAATATTGATATGGTGCTTCTATCTCAAGATCGAGGACTCCTCAATTTGCATAAAATGGAACATTTTTCTACAAAATTGGGTTTCTGGGTTTTCTTGAATATACAAAATTAGTGATGAAAATCAGATTTTAGCGTTTTAAAAATTAATGTTGCTATTTTAAAACCGACTCGCACCTCTTAATTTTTGTACTACCTTTCTTTGGTGGTTGCACAATTCCCTTTGACTATTGGTTCATGCATGTCCATAAGCAACACCATCATAAAAGACCACCACCCTGACTTCTAAGAATGTTAGTTCTTCTTTAAAAGTTTTATCCTTTTTTATCTTCTTTTTATACTTTTTGTCTTTTATTACCTTTTATCCTTTTTTGGAATATATGTTCTTCTTTAAAAGTTTGTGTTTCTTCTTCTTTTGCATTTTTCTTCCACTTCCCATAGATTTTTTTGTGTATATGACCTAGAATGTCAAGTGGCATCCATGTTATCTACCCCTCATTATTTGATTCTTTTTTTTTCAAGAAATAAAAACCATTTGCAATGGTTTTTCATATAGTCATTATCTATTAGTCAATTTGAGCTCAATTTAGTAATATTTGATAAGGTCTTCTAGGTTTCTTTGCATCGGTTCTTTAAGCACAAATTTTTCTTGTGCTTAGAAAGAAGCAATTTGAAAAAGTTCAATTAGTAAAAATTTGGTTCAATTAATTAGTACAAGGTTATAATTGATTTTCGACTAGCAAGTAAGTAGTATGTGATATTTTGGGTTATGTTGATATATTTAGGTAGTGATGTGTGTGAACACACTAGGACCACCGGGGCACTTTTTTCCCTCTTTAGGAGGTTTTTCCCCCCAGCTTGTATATACACGTATTGCCCTAACGTGCTATTTATCTTTGTACATTCTAGTGGTAATACATTCAATATTGTGTGTTGAGCTCCAAGCTTCTTCTTCTTCTTCCTTGTGTTGTTCACGTGCTTCCACATACATCTAACTCCAACAATTGGTATCAGAGCAAGTCGCCGCTTCATCAAGGGCATTGTCTATAGCTCTCCGGTTGCAGTCTCAGAATCACACGAATTTTGGTGAGCATACTCAGCGTGTTTCTGAGATAAAAATGGCTTCACTTTGTGGTGCCAAAATTGTGATCTAAGCTCGTTTCGGCCTTCGAATGCACTATCATAGCACTTGTGTAGGCTATTTTGTCTTTTTGTGCCAAAGGTAATACCAGTTTCAATTTGCCAGTATAAGCATCTCAAAGTCTGCTACAGGTCTAGCAGAATTTGTCTGGGTAATTCTCTTCAACTTTTTGAGATACAATCAATTTTTTGCATCAAGGTATTTTAGTCACCGGCCATGGCTGAAAGCAATGATGTATTCCGTATGTTGGTTGTTGAGGATAAGTTGGATGGTACCAACTACCAGTTATGGGCTTATATGATGCGACATGTGTTGGTTGCAAAAGGACTGTGGAACATTGTGGAGGGCGTTGAAAAACATCCTAACACACCTGCAACTGTTACAATTGCATGTACTAAAGCTGATGCAAAAGGTGTCGAAGATGATGATATTCTACATATTCCTGTTTGTGATGCGGTTTCTGCTACACCTACTACAGAGAAATTTCATTGAGATGGAAAAGATGTCCAAGCACATGCATTGATAGCTTTATCTATCAAACGTTCCATCATTCCTCACATACACTCTTGTAGAACAGCTAAGGATGGAGAGTTTTCTAAAAAATATCAAAGACTTGAAGGAACAATTGATTTCTATTGATGAGGTTATACCAGATAGCTCACTTGTGCAGACCGCTTTGAATGGTCTTCCTGATTCATATCAGAGTTTTGATTCTACTCTTTGGTTGATGATGAAAGGCAATCCGAATGCCTTGTGATTTGAGGAGTTAGTCTCTGTTCTATTGCAGGAAGATCAGTCCAGGCAGAATAGGTCCATTATGTGTGTTGCAGATCAAGCTTTCTTGGCTAGTTAGAAGGGCAAAGGAAAATGGAGCTCTTCAACTAGTAAGCAGAAATCTGCTAATTTTGCACAATCAAAGAGGGAAGACAAAGATGAAAAGAAATCAGAAAAGCAAAAATGGTTTTGCAAGTACTATAAAGGAAATGACCATATAATAAAGAACTGTCCAAAACTAGTTGCTAAAGAGGGAAAGAAGAAAGGGACTGGAATGGTTGTTGCAAAGGCCTCTACACCAAAAATAGAGTCTATTAATCTTATGCAAGAAGAAGAATGGGCGTTTACTAGTATTTGCAGTTTTAACCCATCTTCTCATGAGCAGTGCATGTCTGCAATAGACTTAGATGTTTGGTACTTTGACAGTGGGTGACCAAACATATTACCTCGCTCCGCAGTTTCTTCTCTTCACTCGAACATGCCCCTACAGGGAATACTATTACAGGCGCTAACAGCTCCTCTTATCCTATTATAGGAGTTGGTAAGATCATTTTGACTACTACTGATGGTAGTTCTTTCACTTTGTCAAATGCTTTGTTTGTGCCAGGGATCAAGAAAAATATGTTATCAAATTTTGCATTAGCCAAGATTGGCTTGGTTGTGAAATTTGTTGATGACAGATGTATAATTCATGATCTGTCAAATGGCGACATGATTATTGCTTTTGGCATTTTATGTCGTGGTCTGCATAAGCTCATAGACTATGAAAGATCTGTAAATGATTCGGCATGTGCAGTACATGATTGTCAGGCTATGTCAAATGCAAAAAGCATCTGACTGTGGTGTCTATGGTCCTATGCAGACACCTTCTTTTGGAAATTAACTTTACTTTGTGACTTTCATTGATGATTTTACCAGGTTGGCATGGGTATATCCATTGAAAGCAAAGTTTGAAGTGTTCATGTGCTTCAAACAGTTTTTGGTTTTGGCTAAAATGTCAGCATGTAAAATGGGCACCCGCCGTTCTGATCGAGGGGGAGAATATATGTCTTCTGATTCTAATGCATTTCTGGTTGAACATGGGATAAAACACCAGTGTACAGTGCCGTATACACCTCAACAAAATGGAGTTGTTGAACAGGTTTTACCACATAGTTTCTGGCTTGAGGCTATCATGTGTGCAACATATGTACTTAACACGTGTCCCACTAAATCGCTACTGTCTATCACTCCATATAAGGCTTGGCATGATTGCAAGCCATCTGTTGCTCATCTGCGTGTTTTTGGTTGTTTAGCATATGCCTTAGTGCCTGAACACCATCGCAAAAAATTGGATGATAAAGCAGTAAAGTGTATTTCTGTTGGGTACACTTCTGAAAGTAAAGGCTATCATCTGTATCATCCAAAAACTAATGCATTCTGGTTAGCCGTGATGTTGTTTTGTGGAAGATGTTATTCAGCCATTGCTTTCATGTACTAAGGAGACATTTGTTAGCTCCAAAGACATGTATGATACTTTGTTGCCTCTTTTTACAAGTGGACAGTCTAGTCCTCGTCCTAATGAGGCAACTTTTCAACCTTTGCAGGTTTCATGTGATCATGCAAATCATCCCATTTCTGATGCAGATTTACATGATGCACTTGTTGATGAGAGGGCTGATATTGAGGAGGCAAAAACTATGCCAAAATGGCTGATGCAGACTTTGCGTGACAACAAATTAGATGCACCTCTATCATATCGTACTTGCTCAAGCTCTCATAGTGTCTCTTTTACATCAAATTGCTATGCATGGCTCCATCTAATCTCTATGATGAGAATGAGCCTATTTCATTTAATGAAGCACAAAATTCAGAAAATTAGATGGATGCTATGCAATTTGAATATGATGCTATAATGAAGAATGGTACTTAGTCTTTATGTGACTTGTTCCTGGCAAGAAGGCCATTGGTACTAAATGGTTGAAGCATAAGCCTGATGGTATAGTTGATAGGTATAAGGCTAGGCTTGTTGCAAAGGGTTATGTGCAGTAAAAAGATATTGATTTTGATGAAAGCTTCGCTCCTACTTGCCATATGGCTACTGTTCATAGCATCTGTGCACTTGTAGCTCATCATGGTTGGAATCTACATCAGTTGGACATTAAAACAACATTTTTTAATGGTGACTTGCATGAAGAAATGTATGTTTTTTAGCTTTGTGGCTTTGTGCAGAAAGGACATGAAAACCAGGTGTGCAGGTTAAAGAAGGCATTATATGGTTTAAAGCAAGCACCATGTGCTTGGTATGAAAAGATACATGCCTATTTGATTGCACATGGTTTTGAGAACAGTCCAACTAAAAGCACCTTATATGTCAAGCGTGCTCATGATGTACTTCTGATCATTGTGGTGTATGTTGATGACATGCTACTCAATGGTCCTCATGAGAAGCATATTGCTGATTTCAAGGCTGATTTACATGCCTCATTTGAGATGTATGATTTGGGACATTTGCATCATTATTTGGGCATTCAGTTTATGCATGTTGATGGTGGAATGGCTTTGTGTCAAATGAAATATATTAACAAATTATTGCAGCGCTTTGGCCTTGAAGATTGTAACCCTATTGCCACCCCTATGGCGATAGGTTTATGACTGAGTCTTCATGATGCTGGAAATGCATTTGATGTTGTTCTCTATCAGTAGGTTGTTGGATGCTTGATTTACTTACGCATTACTCAGCCCGATATTTAGTTTGTTATCTCACATTTGAGTAAGTTTATGCATTGCCTAGGAGTCAAGCATTGGCAAGCGGTTAAGTGCATCTTTCGCTATTTGCTTGGTACTCGGCTACCTGGGTTGTTTTATCCCAAGTGGGGATCACTACCGCCAAATTTGCAGGCTTTTTCTGACTTTGATTGGGCTGGTTGCTATGACACTTGTGTGTCCACTAGTGGCTTTTGCTTCATGCTTGGTAGCTCATGTATATCTTGGTTGAGCAAGAAGCAGCCTACTATGGCCACTTCCAGTTGTGAGGCTGAGTATAGGGCAGCTTTCATAGTGACTGCTGAGTGTGTGTGGCTCAGACGCCTTATGGCTGATTCGGGTGTTGGTCAGTCTTCTGCCACCACCATCTTCACTGACAGTCAGAGCGCATTGGCAGTTGCAAGGAACCCTCTGTTCCATGCTCACACTAAGCACATTGAGGTGCATTATCATTATTTCAGGGAGAGGTTCTCTGCTGGGGAGATCAGCTTGGCATATATGCCCACACACGAGAACATTGCAGACCTTTTCACGAAGGCTCTGCCTAGAAAGAAGTTTGAAGCTTTCTGCAAAGCTTTGGGCTTACGTCCTTTTGTGGAGTGATTTCCACATAGCTTGGCACTTCCTTATACATGAGTGCCAGCTCCTTGTTCACTGCATCACTCCCAGGGGGGATTTGTTAATATATTTAGGTAGTGATGTGTGTGAACACAGTAGGACTGCCAGGGCACTTTTTTCCCTCTTTAGGAGGTTTTTTCCCCCGACTTGTATATACACCTATTGCCCTAACGGGCTATTTATCTTTGTACATTCTAGTGGTAATACACTCAGTATTGTGTGTTGAGCTCCAAGCTTCTTCTTCTTCCTTGTGTTACTCGCGTGCTCTCGCAAATGTCTAACTCCAACGGGTTAGTGGTTAATTACTATTGATTCTCCCATTCCTTGAACATACCATCATGCTTATCATATGCATCTAACTCCACTCTCTCAAGTCTTCTCATAAATTGAAATCTTGATTATTAATCCCATACAACAAGGGTGAAGCAATATTTGGCACTGTTGTTAAGGGAAGAAAAAAAATAGAGAGTTACTTTTCATGATGGATTTTGAAGCTTGGAAGCTTGAGCCAAGTAAAAACTTTGACTTGCAAATGCTTGTGAAGCCCTTTTTCAACATAATCTCCAACTATTCTCATTCCATCAAGGTCTAGATATGCAAAAGATTTCATAATTAGTAATCAAGAGCATAGAAGTGATTAATAGAAAGAAAAATAGTATGAAAATTCATGGTTTTGTTTGTTTCAGAATTTGAGTGCATTGAAGAAGGACGGATCAATCAAGGGTTTGAAAATTCGATAATGAATCTTTACAGTACATAAAAATGCATTGCATGATATTGGTTATTGTATACATTAGGCTTCAAAGATCAAAATGATTCTAACAAAACCACTATCAAAACCAATGCAAGAGAGATGATTATGATAGTGGATTAATGGTTTAATCAATGGAGAATCGGTGACAAGATATTTTTTCTAAATACTAAAAAAATAAGACAACAAGATAAAAAGAAAAAGAATTACCATGATAGAGTAGAATCCAAGATGTTAAGAGTCGTTTGGTGCTAAGATGGATACGAAAAGTCCAACACATGGCATAAACCTCATGATTCGAAAGAATTAAGAGTGTTTAATGGTATTTGGATAAGACAAAAAAAAACATATTTGTTGCTGAATTGATTAAGCACTATTATCAAAGAGTAATCATGTGGGAAAATATGTGCATAGTATGTTTCAGAGAGCAAGCAATACCATGTGCATGAATGGGTTGACTGTGAGCATTCTGGTTGCAACAATAGCAAAGATGAGAGAGAAGAGGTGTGCTTGTTGAAGAATGTGGAACCAATGTCAAAGTCAAGGTGCTATGATTTATTTTTGACACCTAGAGGCACTTTGATAGTGTGCTTGCATTGATTAAACATGCAAGATCATTGAACTTCATTCACTATGATTAGGATGTAGGGAAAATAGTACTTTGCAGTAGGAATAATTAGGGACAATGGTTCGAAAGCCTCATTTAGTCAAGTGGGTGATTAATATGAGGAGTGATAGACTGATTGGAAAGATGCAATCATGACATTCATGATTAATTAGATCAGTGATTAGCCCTCAGGGTAGAATATAATTCTTAGTGAAAAATACAATCAAGAAACATGATAAGGATTTGTCAATGGGTATTTTAGGGAGACAAGAGCAAGTTGCCAAGGTCTCTACAGGTGACAATCCATCACAAGTTAGTGGTCAAGGTCTAGGCATAGGGAGTCCAAGGATATTCTGAGTACTTATGGTGCACACATATGGACTCATTGGGCCTTAGAGGGATTCCTAGGAAATGCCCAAGGCAAGGACTACTATTTATTGGTGGAAATGATAGATAGAAAGCATACAGACTAGTTGTTGACTTTTAGTGCATCTAGTATTTCAGACACCTAGCACACTCTACTCTTATTATTTGGAATCACAGATTTTGATTCCTTCGTTTATAGCTCCTTCTATATCATTTAGGACAATGATCTTAAGAAGGGGCAGAGAGTGTTATATTCGAAAGATGTACGTGCCTAGAGGAATGAGAAGTTCTGTGTTTGGGGGATAGCCAAGGCCAAAATCTAGAGAGTTCATATGAGGTACCTACTCATAATGGCCAGATGAGTAGAGGCACCTTAGAGAGAGCTCTAGATGGTGACTAGGAAAGGGCTATAAATAGGATGGGAGGTGAGTCCTAGGCATGTCATTCTCCACTTCTTACACAAAGTCACTTATTATATGTTTAAAGTAGTAACCTTTGAAACTAGTAGTGATTTAGAAGGAGGGTGAGAAGCCATGGTTGCTTCTAAGAATATGAAAATTTGATCCTATTAATAGGAGAGGATTAGTCCCATACAATAGTGAAAATATAATGATATTGTAATTTTAGAAATATAATCCTTAGGAACCCTTTTCTCCCTAGATGGTTTGAACAAACAAGTAATTATACTTGATATCATAGTTTTTTCTACTTATTTAATAGTGAAATACTATGTAGGATACTATGAGGATAAGGAGAAAATGATGTAACTATTTTCTAACTATGTAGATCATACCAATGATATTGGTGAATTTATGCTTGGAAATGAGGGGAAGACAAGTTAAAAAAATGCAAGGAAAGACACCTGCACAAAAAGGGAAAAGCATGCTATCTAATAACATTAGAATCATGTTTATACCATCTGATGAGACATGGAAGTCTCTTTATATCAACAAGATATCCAAAAAAATGTCTTGGACCATCAATTCTAGATCACCACCTAATAAAAAGATGGTGATCTATGAATAAAACAAGTCTCTCCAAATATACCCCTACATTACACTAATAAAGTGAAGAGACAATAAAGGATAATGAAAAATTTGATAAGGGAAAATTAGGAAAACCACCATTTACAAGTTTAGGACCCAAGTATTTTACATGAAGGATACAAATTAGTTTAGGAATTTCCATGGTTGATAAGCTAGGTGAAGGGCTTTGGTGTGCTGAACAAGAGAAGCAAGGAGGAGATGGAGGGAGAGAGAGAGAGAGAGAGAAGAGGAGAGACGTGCACACATGTGTGGGAGCCTCAAAACCCACATAATGATCTCTCTTGAGTAAATGCTCTATAAATGATGTATATATATGAATATAGGGGTAAGGTCACATGACCCTTCCATCCCCAACAATCTCCCACTTAAGGGTCAATGTGACCATAAGTGGTAACACATACAAAGAATGATGTAGGACTATAGACTAATGTATTGGAAGAGTCCGGATCTCAACTCATACAGATTAGCCTACACCAACTGCCTCAAAGAAGGTGTATCCATGCACCTCAAACTGCTCTAGACTCATATCGATAAGAGTCAAGCTCACATCTGACTCATGCAAGAACTGATGAAGTTCCTGCAAAGTTCTCACTCTCTCTATGCTTGTGTCAATCATTGAACAACTGACAACTCCAAGTGCAAATGCTCCAATAGCAACGGCAATGTCTGGTCTCGAGCATAACAACTTGTACATCAGACTCTCAAATGCTGAAGCAACATGTGCTATCCTAGCTAACCTAAGTATGTCAGCCATGCCTGTATCCAAGGCATCTAGAACACCATCATCAAGGCCAACATGTCCTTACATATTTGTGTCAACATCTAGCATGCGTGAATCCAAGAATTACTACATGATCGCTCACTCATCAACATTTAAATCAATCATCCTATCAACCAAGGATCGGTTTAGTTGTGCACCCTAAGAGCTAGTATGCTCTAGCATGCACTGTGTATCATGAGTTATCATGCTCTACCATAGCAAGTGAATCATCATGCTTCACATGAGGTAACTGCACAATATGAACATCAAGATCAAAATGATGATCAAACTCTAACTGAGTATCATCACAATGCTCTACTTGAGCATCCACATCATGCTCTAAAGACGAGCATCAATAACATGATCTACATGTGCATCCATCAGAGCATCTGAATATGTTACCATTAGTGTCCATGTGAAAGGCCAAATGGCCATCGGACACTTCTTTGTATATGTTCTTTAATAAAACATATAGGGGCTTGGTTAGTCACATATTGTAAGTTCAACCACATTTGCAAGAACTAAGAACTCTGTCTTTGTGCTCCCTGTGTAGTGTGGTTTTTGTGGAGAATGAGTTCTTCTATGCGCAACGAAAACGTGTAGTGAACCCTTGTATGTCCAGGACTTGGACAAACAACTGCACATTAGATAGCTTGTTGCTCTCAATCCAAAACTCAAATGGACTTGTGCTTTTATTCAATCAAAGTAGACAAAGAGAGATTTCTAACAAGCTATAAATAACTTACTTTGGACAAATTTTGACTAGGAAACGCAACTAACAAAGATCAACTACTTGTCCACACAAGTATGTTGAAGAACTGAACTTCACTCTCGAACTGATAACTCCTTGAATATATATTTTTTCAGGAAAATAGTTGGGACAGAGAAAGTATACAAAATAGCTTTCCAAAAAGCTAAAAATAAAGTAATTTGGATGGGTTTTGGTTAGGAAACTCAACTGACCAAAATAGACCACCTGAGCACAAAAGTATACTAAAAACCTAGACTTTAGTCTCTAATAGATATCTCATAGAATATAAATCATTTGAATGAGATATTTGAGATAGCAAATTGGCATGCAAAGAGCTTTCCAAGAAGCAAAAATTCAAGCAATGTGGATACATTTTGTTCAAGAAACTTAACTGACCAAAATAGACTACCTGTTTGCACACGTATGTTGAAACACTTGACTTCACTCTTTGATTGCTATCTCACAGAATATATAAGCTTTGAGAAAGATGTTTGAGATGGAGAAATTACACAAGATAATATTTCCAATGAGTGTTTAAATGCAAGAAGTGCTTACATATACACAGAGAAATGAGCTTCACAACAGAGCTATGTACAAAATGACGTACGGTTGGAAGGAGTCTATGGGAAGACAAAATGACAAAATGACCAGATCTGACTATTGAGAGCTCTTGCCTCT
This sequence comes from Ceratopteris richardii, assembly GCA_020310875.1. NCBI lineage: Eukaryota > Viridiplantae > Streptophyta > Polypodiopsida > Polypodiales > Pteridaceae > Ceratopteris > Ceratopteris richardii. Next base: position 109,255,020 of record CM035437.1, read on the forward strand.
TTCTCTCTTTTTTTAGAACATGCTCCCACTCCACTTTTATAACCAATGAGCATGTGAAGAATTTTGTACTTCCATCTTAACTCACCACTTTGCCCACTACATGCTATTAACTACAAGGCAGATATTGTATCTTTTACTCATCATGAATTTTGACTAGACTTTTTTCCTTTTATTTTTTCTTTTCTCTTCTTTTCCTTTATCTTTATATTTGGTAAATTAATCCAAGCATAGATCATGTGAAAATGAGCTTGTACATTCATCTTCAACACTCCCCCTCAAGCTCGTTTGGGACTTATCTTCAACCACGTCCTGCAAATTTATCACATCCTTGAAACCTTTGAGTTTAGAAGCATCCAAGAACTTTGTAAACATATCTACAACCTGCTCTTTGGTTCTGATGAACTTTATCTCCACATCTTTTCTCAATACCTTCTCCCTTACATAATGGTAGTGGACCTCTATGTGCTTGCTCCTTGCATGAAACATAGGTTTGCTTGCCAAGTAAATACTTGACATATTATCACCGTATATAGGGATGGTTCCAACTTGCACTTCAAGATCAGCCAAAAGCTTTTTAATCCACATTGCTTCACATGTGGCAATGCTAATCCTCTATATCCAGTCTCCATGGATGAAAGTGCAATAGTAGGTTGTTTCTTTGAGCTCCATGTGATAGGTCTGCTTCCTATCATGAACACATAACCTGAGGTTGATCTCCTACCTTCCTTTGAACCTGCCCAACCAGCATCGCTAAAGCCTTTGACCTAGAATTCTTAATCAAACTTGTAAAACAAAGCATGATTTACTGTATGCTTTATATATCTCAATACTCTCTTGGCTGAATTTAAATGTTCACTTGTCGGGGATTGCATAAACTGAGAAAGTACACCAACAACATAAGATAAATGAGGTCTTGTAATGTTTGCATAGATTAATGATCCTACAATGCTTCTGTATGAGGTTACATCTTCCAATATTTCTCCATTATTTGAGCAAATCTTTGTATTTGTGTCCAGGGTTGAGTGAGTGGTTTGCATTCACTTATTCCAAATCCGAAAAGAACATCCAACGGGTACTTCCTTTGCATCAAGTAGATGCCACTTTTTCCATAAACAACTTCAATTCCTAATAAATATTTCAGCTCTCCAAGATCTAAAATTTTAAACTCCTTACCAAGCTTCCTTTTCATATCTTTAATCCTTGTAACATCATTTCTTGTTATGATGAGGTCATTGACGTATATGCAAATATATATCTCTCTACTTTCTTCCTTCTCCATGTACAATGAAGGATCTGCACTACTTGGGTTGTATCCACACTTAGTTAGATATTCTACCAATCTCTGATTCCATGCTTTTGGTGCTTGCTTCAAGCCACAAAGTGTCATTTTCAACCTGCAAACAAGGTTTGGATGGTTTTCATCTTCAACTTCAACCAGTTGACTCATGTATACCTCTTCTTGTAGTTCTCCATTGAGAAAAGCATTTTTTATGTCGAGTTGATATAATGGCCATCTCCTTGCAATTTCTATTAATGTTCTGATTACTCCCATCTTTGCAACAGGGCTGAAAACTTCATCATAATCAATCCCTTGTGTTTGTTTAAATCCTTTGGCAACTAATCTAGCTTTATATCTAGCTAGTGAACTATCAACATTACTCTTTACTTTAAACACCCATTTGTTTGGAACCATCTTCATACCTTCTTTCTTTGGCACTAGCTCCCATGTGTGATTATCTTTGAGAGCTTTGATCTCCTCTTTCATAGCTTGCTTCCATTCCTTTTGTGTGCAAGCTTCTTCATATGTCTAAGGCTCTTTGTCTTTGATAACTTGCATCATGTATGCAAAATCTTTCGCCATGAAAATATCATAACTCAGCCTTTGAGTTGGATACCTTGTCCTTGAAGATCTTCTTTCATTATCTTTAGAAAGTTGCTTCTTTAACCTATTCAATTTTACCTTTGGAGTGATTACCTCTTCATATTCTTCTTCACTTGCATCTATCTCACTATTTGGAGAAGCACTTGCTTCTTCGGCTCTACTGTGAGCTGAATTTGGAGACAAAGAATGACTCCCCCTCCATGTTGAACATTCTTCATTTGATGTAGATGTCTCTGGACCTAAAACCTTTGTGCTTGATTGTTGAACTTCTCTTTGATTTGTTCCTCCATAATCATCACAATCTTCTTCAAGAATCTTTTCCTTTCCTTTATCATCATACCATGATCTTAGTTCATCAAAGACCACATCTTGCGAGACTCTTACTTCCTTTGTTCTAGGTTTGTAACACTTGTATCCTTTTTTCTCCGTCAAGTAGCCGATGAAAATGCATTTTTCTGACCTTGGTCCCATCTTTGTTCTAACTTCTTGTGGAATGTGAACAAAGCAAACACATCCAAACACTTTGAGGTGTGTAAGATCAGGTTTCTTACCAAAATATACCTCCTCTGGAGTCAAGTGATGTATTCCCAATGTTGTGCACCTATTCATCAAGTAAATGGTGGTTGTGGTAGCTTCAGCCCAATAGTACAATGGTACCTTCATCTCGTTGAGCATGCATCTTGCAATTTCAGCAATTTTCCTATTTTTCCTCTCAGCTAATCCATTTTGTTGTGGTGTATACCTACAAGTAAACTACATTTTGATCCCATTCTCTTGTAGAAAATCTGAAAATGCTTTGGAGAATTATTCTCCTGCACCATCGGACCTTAAGGTTTTGATATACCTTCTTGTTTCTTTTTCAACTTTGAGTTTGAATCTTTTGAATATAGAAAACACCTCTGATTTTTGCTTCATACAAAATAGCCATAGATATCTTTAGTGATTATCAATGAAGGTGACAAAAAATCTATTACCAGCCATTGATGCCTCTTGAGTTGATTCCCATACATCCGTATGTATCAAGTCCAAGACGTTTGGGGCCACATAATTGCTCCTCTTGAATGGCTACCTCATTTGCTTTCCTAGTTGACAAGCTTCACATAACTCATGTAGTCCAATGCTATTAAATTTTGAAAGACCTCTTACCACTTCATGTTTGCTCATGTCCTTCAGCTTTGGAATGTTGATGTGTCCTATTCTTTTGTGCCATAAGTCCAACTCTGAAATCTTCTTGTTCCCACATTGAATGTACATGACCTTTCCATGTGGATGTTGGACATCCAAAGTGAACATTTGTTGGGGATTCGGGGACAAGAAGGAGTTTGAGGGTTTGTAGGAGAAAAAGAGATGATGAAGATGGAATAATAGTGAGAACTTCTGCAAAGGAATACTCTTGGAAACCTTGAATATTAATTATCCTTCAACAATTACAATGACTGCGCACAGCCTAATCAATGACTAAATACCACTTCAGAGAGTATCAATTACTGAAGACCAATTATCTCGAGTCTTCTAGCGGCGGCCTCTTGTGCACCAATCCTTCACTTGCTTCCCGCTTCCCTTGTGCACACCTTGCACTAAGCTTCCGCCAAGCTAAGGAATTGGTATCACTGCGCACGCACGCAATAGCCTTTGGAACTCTTGGAATCCAGCCCGCCTTCTCTCTTCTCTGCACACTTTCCTCCTGGCACCTCTTGCACTCTTGAATGTCGTCGCACACAGGAGACTCTTCTTGCTTCCTCTCTTGCTCCTCTGAAGCTCTCTCTCTTGCTCTCCACTCCCAATGTTTTCCCAGAATAGCCTTTGTCCTTCTTTTGTTTTAGAGTCCGCCGGTTCGCGCACTCTAACTGCAATACAATCTTGGTGTCCTTTCAATGTCCCAAGATTGTCTTTTTGAACTGGTCCTCAACGATTCGCTACTTTGTCTTGTAGTGACTTTAGAACAAGAGTGACTTTTAAAACAAAATTTTGATTGGGCGGCCTATTTCCACCTTTGCGTACGCGGCCTTCCACCTTCACCTTCCTTTTAATTCTTTTACTTTTGCACCTTAAGATGCTAGATTCAACCTTTGAACCTTAAGAGGAAAAATACTTTGTACCTTTAGTTTCAACCGGTTAGGTCTCTACAGATGCCCACCACCTAAAGATCTCTCCGTCCCGGAGAGACAACAGCGATACCAACTGAGAAATTGCAAAGACACAGAGATGAAAATAACGGAGGCAAGAAAAAAAAAAACTCTGGATCTCTTTAGGAGTTTTGGGTTTAGGTAACTTTAATATAGAGAGAATTTTGTCAGGATCTGGGGCCATACCTTTAGCGGATACCACATGTCCTAAGAGGGTTCCTTCTGTCACAAGGAAGTGACATTTATTTGGATTGAGCTTTAACTTAGTTTCTCTGCATCTTTGGAAAATATTCTGCAGCTGTCTCAGGTGCTGGTCCAAACAATCTAGATGAGTTTCTTTGTGAGATCCTGAAAATGAAGAGAAATCATCCATGAAGATTCTAAGTGATTCCAGCAATAAGGGGCCAAAAATGAGATTGACCGTTCTGTTAAATGTGGCTGGAGCATTTCTTAGCCCAAATGGCATTTTTACATACACATACGTTCCCCACGGTGTGATAAAAGCAGTCTTTTCACGATCCTCTAGGTGTATTGATATTTGATTATAGCCACTGAAGCCATCCATAAAACTATATAGTGCATGCCCCGCCACTTCTTCAATGACCTGTTCTGCAAAAGGCATAGGAAACCCGTCTGGAATGGTCACCTTGTTGAGAGCCCGAAAGTCCACACAAATTCTGATTTTATTAGTATTCTTCTTTGGTACTATAACCATAGGCGAGAGCCACTCTGAGTGTTCCACAGGAATGATGATTCCTGCATCTTCCATCTTTTGGATTTCCACATAGACAGCTTCGGCATACTTTGGATTGAGTCTATAACTCCTTCCTCTGATGGGTCTGGCCCCCTCAACTAGAGGAATTCTGTGCTCTCCATAAGATGCAGGCACTCCTTCTAAGTCTTTATAATGCCAGGCAAAAACATCTGCATACTGGGTCAAGAATGATTTTACCTTTTCCAGGAGCTTTGGGTGGCTCCACAACCAAGTGGCCACTAGAACTGGTTGATTATTGTTTTGGGTGCATAAATGTACTTCTTGAACCGGATTTCTTGTTACCAGATTATCTTCTTGTTCATCTGCTTCCTTGTCTTCTTCTACTAGCTTTTCGTGCATTGCTTCATAAGCAGGTGTATTTTGAACTTCGATGTTTTCCTCCTTGTCCTGCATCCATCCTGTAGGGATTTCTTGAATTGGGAAAGAACATTCAACCTCAGAATTTTTTACCTTGCTTTTAGCTTGGGAAACTTCGTTATCTGATGTTGACACATCCTCCTCCAATTTGTATTTGAGGGGTATCTTCCTGCCCCTTCTGTGGTCAGTGATGGGCTCTCCCAATCCATCAACCTGGACCTTTCCTTTGTCTTCATCATAGCTTCCAATTGTACCAGGATTATCAAGAAAAATTCCAAAACAAGAAGAAGAGTTGCCGGCATGAAGCCAACTTAAAATATCCTCTTCTTCCTCAAAATCTATTTGGGGTTGATCCTCCGCTTCTGTTTCCATGCAAATGCTCACTGTTTGCATCATACTAGTGTTTCCTTGATTGTCTGGGCCTTCTTCTAAATGAATTTGTGTCAGCTCCTGCCCTTTCTTTTGTACCCACATGGTGTCCTTACCCCAATCATGAATGACACTGGCATGCCTCAGCCATGGTCTTCCAATTAAGAGAGGAAATCCTCCTTCAACCTGGGGCAATCTTAAAACCACAAAATCCAGGATAAATAGATTACCTTGTACTTCAAGTGGAACTTTTGGGATTACCCCTAAGGGCCTTACTTTGCTCTGATCTGCCAAAGTGACCGTGAAATTTGCAGGTCTTGAAGGGTGGAGTCCAATCCTTTTCATGGTATGTTCAGGCATCAAATTAATGCCAGAACCACCATCTACAATAACACCTTGAAATTCATGGCCCTTGATTGATATTGTAAGCCGAGGTCTTTTATAATCTGTAAGGGGTGCTTCCCCCCTAATGATCCCTTGATGTAAGATAGCAGTCTTAGCTACTAAGCTTGTCGTAGAAGCTTCATCAATTATCTGCAATAATTCTGACCTGAATTTCCCATCCATCTTTATTAAATCAAGAATACTAACCTCCTTCTTAATAGACTTGAGTAATTTTGAAGCCTCTGATTCTTTAAGGAAGTGAGCTTCATTTGCTTTGCCAAACTCTTCTTGAGCCCTCTTGAAGGCATGCCCAATGGCATCGCCGGTGCCTGTGAGACATTCCTTGTGGTTTGTGTCTGCACCTGTAGTATCTTTGTCTTCAATTGCAACTCTGTCTTTGTTCAATTCTTTAATTATCAATTCTTGATTTTCTACCACTTTTGCCGTTCCCCTGTTTCTTGTCTGTACTGCAAAAGATTCGAGTTCTTCTAATTGTACCACTCTAGTTGATGGTGAGGGTTCATTCACCTGAGGTAATATCTCCTCCTTGAATACAGAGATCATTTGGAGATGGGGTCCGGAAGTAGAGGCTTGATTCTTAGGACAACAGTTTGTATAGTGATCTCTAGCCTCTGGACAATTCCTGCAAGGAGGTGCATTTTCCGGCAGGGTGCACCTAGATTGGTAGTGCCCACATTCTCCACATCTGAAGCAAATGATTGGCCTTCTAGGCCCATTTGCAAGGTTAGTTCTTGGTCTAGGATTATAGTTATTACCTTGGTTTGTTGTTGCTGCCATTACATTTGCTGGTGGCAAGAGCCCGCCTTGTGTCCAGTATGTCGTTGTCGGTATTCCCCTTGATTGGCATTCATGGGCCTCATGCCCAATCTTCCTGCATAATTGACAAGTCACATTTAGCAAAGGACATTCACTTACTATATGTCCTTGCTTACTGCACATGGAGCACCATAGTCCGTTCTTAATGCCGCCTCCTTTTAGTTCTTGCAACTCCTGCCTCAGTTGAGCTAGTTCCTCTGCTTGGGCTTCCTCTTCCTTTTGGAGCTTGAGGGCTTCAATCTCTCTTCTTAGCTGAGCTACAGTAGTCTCCTCCTCTGTATAGGGCTTATTCCTCTTCAAGCCTTCCAGTTCCCTTCTTAACTGGCTCACTGGGTCCTCCAGTTCTGTACCATATGATAGTTGGGAAGACGTTGTACCATATTGGTGCCTTATTTGTTCCAAGCGGGTGGCCGTATTGATGAATTCCTCAACAGAGGCAGTAGGTAGCACCAACTCTTTTATTTTGCATTGGGTGACCACAGGTAAAGGTTTGGCTAACCACTTCTTGACAAAGAAGTCGTGTGGTGGATCCGGTAATTTAGCCATTAATGCTTTTGCCCTGGTCACGAATTCGGGGAACTTCTCTCCTGGACCCAACTTCAAGTTTTCCAATTCTTCTATAATGATCTCAGCCGTGTTGCCCTGCTGAAATTGATTCTTAAAGGCCTCTTTCATCAAATCCCAAGAGGTAAAGTGATTTTCGGCAAACTGACTAAACCACTTGTCTGCCAGACCTTCCAATGTGGCGGGGAAGAGTATCAAGGAAGCATCTTCCCTACCCATTAGTCCCCTAGTCTTACATAATGAAAGAAATCGTCGAATGTGTTCATCTGGGTCCTCATGGGCTAAACCTCTGAAGGAGGGGAATTTTATGTTTAACCTGGAGAGCAAGATTTCTAGGTCCACCTGTCCTGCCATGCTTCCTACCGATGAAGTCGATGAAAGTGGACTCGATGATCTTCGGTTCGTCTTTCTTCTTGTCTGCTTGCACTTGATTCTCAAGGTTTGTGACCGGGTCGCGGTCATGAGCTATTCATAGTCCACTTAAAATGAGACACTTGATAAAAGTATGTACCTTTTGGCCTACTGGAGTAATGTAGTCGACACTGGAATGTTGTCCTCCAATGGGTAGTGAAGTAGGGGACGTGAGGTGGGGGAGTCATGAATGGAGAGATGGTAGATGCAGGAGGGAGAGGTGAAGAAGATTGAGCAGGGAAGGAGGTTACATCAGGGGGATACGTCATGAATGGAGAGGTGGTGGATGCAGGAGGGATAGGTGAAGAAGATTGGGGAGGTAAGGAGGGCACATCAGGGCGATTAGTTATGAATGGAGAGGTGGTAGATGCAGGAGGGATGGGTGAAGAAGATTGGGGAGGGCAGGAAGTTACATCAGGTGGCACGGATGTGGGTGTCGAGGCGGAAGCTGAGTCAATAGAGATTAGAGGGGGGGAGGGAGATGGAGCAATGGAAGGTCCAGGGTGGGTAGGGAGATAAGAAGCATTGTGCGCCGAGTGTGCAGGTATTCGATAGAGCCAAGCTAAGAAGGGTGCAGAATAGATGGAAAATGCATGAGATCCTCTAGAGATAGCCTCGCGGAGTCGACGGGAGCGCAATTGCAAGGAACTATAAATGAGGGTTGCGTAAGGGTAAGGACGGCTATGGAGAAAGCAAAAAAGCGGATCGGCGATACGAATATCTGACCAGGGAAGGGAAGAGGTTTGGCTGCGTAGTAAGAAGAAAAAGATGAACGCATTGAGAAGGGTGGTCATGCGGAGCGAAAACCTAGCAGTGCTTTGAAAGTGTGTGGTACAAAAGGCAATCGTAGCCGAGGCGGACAGGCCAGAGTATAGGAAAGGGGGAGCACGAAAATCTATTAGGGGAGACCCAATACTGGCGGCAATGTCTGGGATGAATAGAGTGCCGGTTCTAAAATGAGGGAAGTGGCGGATAGCTTCATAAACCTGGGTAAAATTGGCGGGGTTATTGAAGAAAACATTAGCCAAGCCCCACAAGCCCGCCTGCTGAAGATCTTCAATGGAAAACATTTGACGAAGGGCAATGGTAGGTATGGATAGATGCATTCGGATTTGCAGGTTTATGTCAGGTGGGAGAAACAGGCGCATATAATCCCCGGTTGGTGAAGATGGGTGGGATGAATGAGACATAGATGGGGAAGGAGAAGGAGGGTGCGGGAGGGGAGGTGGGGAATAAAGGTAGCTTGAATCCGAGTCTATGGAATAAATGGGAAGATCCAGGGCTATAGGAGCTGTTGGAGTCGCTTGAACAGATTGTTCTGCCGATGGAGGAGGTGGATTGGGATGGTCAGAGGGAATTGTGGAGGGAGGAGCGGAACTAGCACCCGGAGCGGGGTCCGCCATGGATGGAAATGGGGAAAAGAAATGGAACAAAAGAAAACCTCCTCAAGGGGAGAGGAATCGATGGGGTGAGGTGGTGGGAGGGGGCAGAGGGCTTGAGGGGTGGATGGTGTTGGGAGGAAGAGGGGGGCGCACGGGGGAGGAAGGAGGGGTTGTGGTGGGGTTGGAGGCAGAGAGTTGGGAGGGGGGTGTGGATGTGGAGCGGAGTTGAAGAGAGGGGGGGGGTTGGGTGCCGGCGAGGTCGGAGGGGGGTGGTTGGGTGTAGAGGAGTCGGAAAAAAGGGGGGGTTTGGGTATCGGAGATGGGGTGCTGGGTGCCGCCAGGGGGTGGTGAGGGGGTCGAGATTAGGAGGGGGGGCCGAGCGGGGTTGTAGGGGGTGGTTGGGTTGTAGAGGAGTTGGAGAGGGGGCGCGGAGGAGGTTGGGGCGGGGGGAAGGGAGGGGCGCACGCGGGTGGGATGGGGGGAGAGAGTGGGGGGTTGGTTGAGGGTGATGGAGTGGGGAAGGAGGGGGATGTTGGGCAGAGGGCGCTGGGGTCGGGATTAGGAGGGAGGGCCGAGCGGGGTTGGAGGGGGTGGGGAAGTCGCTGTTGTGAGAGGGGGGGGGGGTGTGGTGTGTTGTGGGGAGGGGGGGGGCCGAGCGGGGTCGGGAGGGGGGGGGAGGGCGCTGTTGTGAGAGGGGGTGGTGTGGTGTGTTGTGGTGAGGGGGGGGGGGGGCCGAGCGGGGTCGGGAGGGGGGGGAGGGCGCTGTTGTGAGAGGGGGTGGTGTGGTGTGTTGTGGTGAGGGGGGGGCCGAGCGGGGTCGGGAGGGGGGGGGAGGGCGCTGTTGTGAGAGGGGGGGGGGGTGTGGTGTGTTGTGGTGAGGGGGGGGGGGGGGGGTGCGGTGTGGTGAGGGGGGGCGAGGTGTGGTGAGGGGGGGCGAGGTGTGCTGAGGGGGGGCGAGGTGTGCTGAGGGGGGGTGGGTGTGGTGAGGGGGGGGGCGAGCGGGGTCGTGAGGGGGGGGAGGGCGCTGTTGTGAGAGGGGGGTGGGGTGTGTTGCGGTGAGGGGGGGGGGCCGAGCGGGGTCGGGAGGGGGGGGAGGGCGCTGTTGTGAGAGGGGGGGGTGTGGTGTGTTGTGGTGAGGGGAGGGGCCGAGCGGGGTCGTGAGGGGGGGGAGGGCGCTGTTGTGAGAGGGGGGGTGTCGTGTGTTGTGGTGAGGGGGGGGGCCGAGCGGGGTCGGGAGGGGGGGGGAGGGCGCTGTTGTGAGAGGGGGGTGTGGTGTGTTGTGGTGAGGGGGGGGCCGAGCGGGGTCGGGAGGGGGGAGAGCGCTGTTGTGAGAGGGGGGGTGTGGTGTGTTGTGGTGAGGGGGGGGTGCGGTGTGGTGAGGGGGGGCGAGGTGTGGTGAGGGGGGGCGAGGTGTGCTGAGGGGGGGGGGGGTGTGGTGAGAGGGGGGGGAGGGCGCTGTTGTGAGAGGGGGGGGTGTGGTGTGTTGTGGTGAGGGGGGGGGCCGAGCGGGGTCGGGAGGGGGGGGAGGGCACTGTTGTGAGAGGGGGGGTGTGGTGTGTTGTGGTGAGGGGAGGGGCCGAGCGGGGTCGGGAGGGGGGGGGAGGGCGCTGTTGTGAGAGGGGGGTGTGGTGTGTTGTGGTGAGGGGGGGGGTGCGGTGTGGTGAGGGGGGGCGAGGTGTGCTCAGGGGGGGCGAGGTGTGCTGAGGGGGGGGGTGCGGTGTGGTGAGGGGGGGCGAGGTGTGGTGAGGGGGGGCGAGGTGTGCTGAGGGGGGGGGTGCTGTGGTGAGAGGGGGGGGAGGGCGCTGTTGTGAGAGGGGGGGGTGTGGTGAGTTGTGGTGAGGGGGGGGGCCGAGCGGGGTCGGGAGGGGGGGGAGGGCACTGTTGTGAGAGGGAGGGTGTGGTGTGTTGTGGTGAGGGGAGGGGCCGAGCGGGGTCGGGAGGGGGGGGAGGGCGCTGTTGTGAGAGGGGGGTGTGGTGTGTTGTGGTGAGGGGGGGGTTGCGGTGTGGTGAGGGGGGGCGAGGTGTGGTGAGGGGGGGCGAGGTGTGCTGAGGGGGGGGGTGGTGTGGTGAGAGGGGGGGGAGGGCGCTGTTGTGAGAGGGGGGGGGTGTGGTGTGTTGTGGTGAGGGGGGGGGCCGAGCGGGGTCGGGAGGGGGGGGAGGGCACTGTTGTGAGAGGGGGGGTGTGGTGTGTTGTGGTGGGGGGGGGGTGCGGTGTGGTGAGGGGGGGCGAGGTGTGGTGAGGGGGGGCGAGGTGTGCTGAGGGGGGGGGTGGTGTGGTGAGAGGGGGGGGAGGGCGCTGTTGTGAGAGGGGGGGGGTGTGGTGTGTTGTGGTGAGGGGGGGGGTGCGGTGTGGTGAGGGGGGGCGAGGTGTGGTGAGGGGGGGCGAGGTGTGCTGAGGGGGGGGGTGCGGTGTGGTGAGGGGGGGCGAGGTGTGGTGAGGGGGGGCGAGGTGTGCTGAGGGGGGGGGTGGTGTGGTGAGAGGGGGGGGGAGGGCGCTGTTGTGAGAGGGGGGGGGTGTGGTGTGTTGTGGTGAGGGGGGGGGCCGAGCGGGGTCGGGAGGGGGGGGAGGGCACTGTTGTGAGAGGGGGGGTGTGGTGTGTTGTGGTGAGGGGGGGGGTGCGGTGTGGTGAGGGGGGGCGAGGTGTGGTGAGGGGGGGCGAGGTGTGCTGAGGGGGGGGGTGGTGTGGTGAGAGGGGGGGGAGGGCGCTGTTGTGAGAGGGGGGGGGTGTGGTGTGTTGTGGTGAGGGGGTGTTGTGAGGGCGAGCGGGTTTGGGAGGGGGGGGTTGATTGTAGAGGGTCGGAGAGGGGGGGGTCGGATTGACGATGGGTGCTGTAGAGGGTCGGAGAGGGGGGGTCGTTGGGTGCCGGGTGGGTCGTAGGCGGGGGTTGGGGTGTCGAAGGGTGCTGAAGAGGGGGGGGGAGTTTCTGAGCGCCGCCAGGGGGGGTTGATTGTAGAGGGTCGGAGAGGGGGGGGTCGTTGAGGGGGATTGAGGGTGAGGGGGTGTTGGCAGTATGGAAAGGGGGAAGGAGGAGGGAGGGTGGTGGTATGGAGGAGTCGATGGGGTGGAGAGGGGTGTGAGATGCTCTTCTTCTTTACTCCCTAGCACAACTTGGCTTGTGCACTGAAAACAAGAACGGAATTCTGAGGATGTTGAAGCAAGTATGAAGAAAGAGGCCATATTATATAGCTATTTTGAATGAGGGAGCACCTCTCAAGAAGGAGCGGTCTAGCATAAAAAGGTGATCAAAAAGAGAGGAGATGACAATGTTAATCTCATCCATCCGAGAGACAAACAAAGGAAAGGGCAAAACTGAAAGTTTCTTAGCAAAACTAAGAGCCATTCAAGTGATGAATTTCTTTTTATGAAGTGATGAATTTCTTGATTTTTATTGATGGAAAAAAAAACTTGCGCCCAATTTTTTTTTTTTTTTTTATTTTCATTGATAAAGAAAAGAAGAAAAACGTGCGCCCAAATTTTCTGATTTTCATAAAAAACTGTGCCCAAAATTCATTGAGCTGATTATTACTACTTATTAAAACAATCCAAAACCAATTAGAAAACAAGATAAAGGAAAATGCAATGGTTATGATACTTGATAATAAGCCTTGAGTCTGGAAATGTTTACTAAAGGTAGGGTGTTGCCATCGAGTGTTTCCAATTGCACTGCACCCCACTGCAGCATCTTCGTAATGCGAAAAGGGCCTTCCTAGTGAGGGATCCATTTCCCTTTGTTTTGATTAGAAATTTGTGGTCTGTGTAGCAGGGCTAAATCTCCAGGCTTCAAATTGTTTTGCCATAGATTTTTGTCATGAGTCTCCTTCCTGTGTAATTGCAGCTTCTCTAACTGTTTGGACGCTAAAATTCTCGATTCTTCTAGTTTATGCAAAGCAGTCAATCTTGCTGAAACTTCCATCCCATTTTTCTCTAGTCTTTCCGTTCTTATAGAGCCTCTGATGAATTCAAATGGTTCAATAGGAACCAAGCCATAGACTAATTGAAAGGGAGAATACCCAGTCTCTTTATAGGCCATTCTGTATGCCCATAAGGTACCCAGATAGGCATGTCCCCAAGAGGTCGGCTGTAACATGCATTCTTTTCGTAACATTGAAATTAATACTTTGTTTGTTGACTCGGCTTGTCCGTTAGCTCGTGGGTAGTATGACAAGAAGTCCTGTGTAGGATGCGATACCTGTTTGAAATTTCCTGTAGTACTTTGTTAACAAAATGAGTACCCTGATCGGTACAGATTTCAAGCGGGCATCCAAATCTGCAAATGATGTTACAATACAAAAAGTCAGCCACTGTTTGTGTAGAGCAATCCGTTGATGCAATAGCTTCAGCCCATTTTGTTGCGTAGTCCGTGGCTATCAGTAAGTACTTTTCCCTTTTTAGAAGTGCCGGAGGGTATATAGGCCCAACAAAGTCTAATCCCCACTTCTCAAAGGGCTGCCAAAAAGTGGAAACTACCAAAGGGTGATGTCTTTGCTTGGTGGGTTTAGGTCCACACCTCTGGCACACATCACATGTTTTTCTCCAATTATCTGCATCCCTAAAGAGTGTAGGCCACCATAGACCAGCATCTAGTATTCTCTGGCTCATAATATGCCCTGGAAGGTGCCCACCACCTGTTCCTTCATGTGCAAATTGCAGTATTTCCATCACTTCATCTTCCTCTAAGCATTTCCTCATCCTGTCATCCTTGCCCTGTCTGTAGAGTTTACCCCCAATGAAAGTATATGGTCTACTCTTGATAAGCAGCCTCTTTCTTAGTACAGCATTAGCACTTTCTGGATACAATCCAGTATTAATGAACTGCTTGATATCATCATACCATCCTTTAGGTTGTATAGCAAACAAGTGTGCATCAGGGAAATCATCATTGATACCACTGGTTTGATCCTTCCTATTTATTCTGGACAAGTGATCCGCCATCACATTTTCTCTTCCTGGCTTATGGATTACCGAGAAATCGAACTCTTGGAATAACAGTAACCACCTCCATATTCTACCAGTAGCATGTGGTTTGTTGAGTAAGTACTTGAGAGGTTGGTGATCTGATATAATAATAAATTTTACCCCCAATAAGTAATGGCGGAATTTTTGAACTGCAAAGACCATTGCTAGTGCTTCCCTTTCGGTAGTACTGTAATTTCTTTCAGCCTTGGTCAAGATTCTACTGGCATATTGAATTGGCCTGTCCATTTTAAATTCTTCACTGGGTTGAGTCAGAACTGCTCCCACTGCATATGCACTGGCATCGACATGTATATGAAAGATTTTTGACCACTCCGGGGTGACCAAGATAGGAGCACACACTAGCCGTGACCTTAATGTCTGATATGCTTTTTCCTCCTCTTCTTCCCATTTGAAAGGTACTTCTTTACCTGTGAGTCTAGTCAGAGGTCTAGCTATCTCTGCATACATTTTTATAAACCTTCTATGATAACCGGTATGCCCCAAAAACTCTGGATCTCTTTAGGAGTTTTGGGTTTAGGTAACTTTAATATAGAGAGAATTTTGTCAGGATCTAGGGCCATACCTTTAGCGGATACCACATGTCCTAAGAGGGTTCCTTCTGTCACAAGGAAGTGACATTAATTTGGATTGAGCTTTAACTTAGTTTCTCTGCATCTTTGGAAAATATTCTGCAGCTGTCTCAGGTGCTGGTCCAAACAATCTAGATGAGTTTCTTTGTGAGATCCTGAAAATGAAGAGAAATCATCCATGAAGATTCTAAGTGATTCCAGCAATAAGGGGCCAAAAATGAGATTGACCGTTCTGTTAAATGTGGCTGGAGCATTTCTTAGCCCAAATGGCATTTTTACATACACATACGTTCCCCACGGTGTGATAAAAGCAGTCTTTTCACGATCCTCTGGGTGTATTGATATTTGATTATAGCCACTGAAGCCATCCATAAAACTATATAGTGCATGCCCCGCCACTTCTTCAATGACCTGTTCTGCAAAAGGCATAGGAAACCCGTCTGGAATGGTCACCTTGTTGAGAGCCCGAAAGTCCACACAAATTCTGATTTTATTAGTATTCTTCTTTGGTACTATAACCATAGGCGAGAGCCACTCTGAGTGTTCCACAGGAATGATGATTCCTGCATCTTCCATCTTTTGGATTTCCACATAGACAGCTTCGGCATACTTTGGATTGAGTCTATAACTCCTTCCTCTGATGGGTCTGGCCCCCTCAACCAGAGGAATTCTGTGCTCTCCATAAGATGCAGGCACTCCTTCTAAGTCTTTATAATGCCAGGCAAAAACATCTGCATACTGGGTTAAGAATGATTTTACCTTTTCCAGGAGCTTTGGGTGGCTCCACAACCAAGTGGCCACTAGAACTGGTTGATTATTGTTTTGGGTGCATAAATGTACTTCTTGAACCGGATTTCTTGTTACCAGATTATCTTCTTGTTCATCTGCTTCCTTGTCTTCTTCTACTAGCTTTTCGTGCATTGCTTCATAAGCAGGTGTATTTTGAACTTCGATGTTTTCCTCCTTGTCCTGCATCCATCCTGCAGGGATTTCTTGAATTGGGAAAGAACATTCAACCTCAGAATTTTTTACCTTGCTTTTAGCTTGGGAAACTTCGTTATCTGATGTTGACACATCCTCCTCCAATTTGTATTTGAGGGGTATCTTCCTGCCCCTTCTGTGGTCAGTGATGGGCTCTCCCAATCCATCAACCTGGACCTTTCCTTTGTCTTCATCATAGCTTCCAATTGTACCAGGATTATCAAGAAAAATTCCAAAACAAGAAGAAGAGTTGCCGGCATGAAGCCAACTTAAAATATCCTCTTCTTCCTCAAAATCTATTTGGGGTTCATCCTCCGCTTCTGTTTCCATGCAAATGCTCACTGTTTGCATCATACTAGTGTTTCCTTGATTGTCTGGGCCTTCTTCTAAATGAATTTTGTGTCAGCTCCTGCCCTTTCTTTTGTACCCACATGGTGTCCTTACCCCAATCATGAATGACACTGGCATGCCTCAGCCATGGTCTTCCAATTAAGAGAGGAAATCCTCCTTCAACCTGGGGCAATCTTAAAACCACAAAATCCAGGATAAATAGATTACCTTGTACTTCAAGTGGAACTTTTGGGATTACCCCTAAGGGCCTTACTTTGCTCTGATCTGCCAAAGTGACCGTGAAATTTGCAGGTCTTGAAGGGTGGAGTCCAATCCTTTTCATGGTATGTTCAGGCATCAAATTAATGCCAGAACCACCATCTACAATAACACCTTGAAATTCATGGCCCTTGATTGATATTGTAAGCCGAGGGCTTTTATAATCTGTAAGGGGTGCTTCCCCCCTAATGATCCCTTGATGTAAGATAGCAGTCTTAGCTACTAAGCTTGTCGTAGAAGCTTCATCAATTATCTGCAATAATTCTGACCTGAATTTCCCATCCATCTTTATTAAATCAAGAATACTAACCTCCTTCTTAATAGACTTGAGTAATTTTGAAGCCTCTGATTCTTTAAGGAAGTGAGCTTCATTTGCTTTGCCAAACTCTTCTTGAGCCCTCTTGAAGGCATGCCCAATGGCATCGCCGGTGCCTGTGAGACATTCCTTGTGGTTTGTGTCTGCACCTGTAGTATCTTTGTCTTCAATTGCAACTCTGTCTTTGTTCAATTCTTTAATTATCAATTCTTGATTTTCTACCACTTTTGCCGTTCCCCTGTTTCTTGTCTGTACTGCAAAAGATTCGAGTTCTTCTAATTGTACCACTCTAGTTGATGGTGAGGGTTCATTCACCTGAGGTAATATCTCCTCCTTGAATACAGAGATCATTTGGAGATGGGGTCCGGAAGTAGAGGCTTGATTCTTAGGACAACAGTTTGTATAGTGATCTCTAGCCTCTAGACAATTCCTGCAAGGAGGTGCATTTTCTGGCAGGGTGCACCTAGATTGGTAGTGCCCACATTCTCCACATCTGAAGCAAATGATTGGCCTTCTAGGCCCATTTGCAAGGTTAGTTCTTGGTCTAGGATTATAGTTATTACCTTGGTTTGTTGTTGCTGCCATTACATTTGCTGGTGGCAAGAGCCCGCCTTGTGTCCAGTATGTCGTTGTCGGTATTCCCCTTGATTGGCATTCATGGGCCTCATGCCCAATCTTCCTGCATAATTGACAAGTCACATTTAGCAAAGGACATTCACTTACTATATGTCCTTGCTTACTGCACATGGAGCACCATAGTCCGTTCTTAATGCCGCCTCCTTTTAGTTCTTGCAACTCCTGCCTCTGTTGAGCTAGTTCCTCTGCTTGGGCTTCCTCTTCCTTTTGGAGCTTGAGGGCTTCAATCTCTCTTCTTAGCTGAGCTACAGTAGTCTCCTCCTCTGTATAGGGCTTATTCCTCTTCAAGCCTTCCAGTTCCCTTCTTAACTGGCTCACTGGGTCCTCCAGTTCTGTACCATATGATAGTTGGGAAGACGTTGTACCATACTGGTGCCTTATTTGTTCCAAGCGGGTGGCCGTATTGATGAATTCCTCAAGAGAGGCAGTAGGTAGCACCAACTCTTTTATTTTGCATTGGGTGACCACAGGTAAAGGTTTGGCTAACCACTTCTTGACAAAGAAGTCGTGTGGTGGATCCGGTAATTTAGCCATTAATGCTTTTGCCCTGGTCACGAATTCGGGGAACTTCTCTCCTGGACCCAACTTCAAGTTTTCCAATTCTTCTATAATGATTTCAGCCGTGTTGCCCTGCTGAAATTGATTCTTAAAGGCCTCTTTCATCAAATCCCAAGAGGTAAAGTGATTTTCGGCAAACTGACTAAACCACTTGTCTGCCAGACCTTCCAATGTGGGGGGGAAGAGTATCAAGAAAGCATCTTCCCTACCCATTAGTCCCCTAGTCTTACATAATGAAAGAAATCGTCGAATGTGTTCATCTGGGTCCTCATGGGCTAAACCTCTGAAGGAGGGGAATTTTATGTTTAACCTGGAGAGCAAGATTTCTAGGTCCACCTGTCCTGCCATGCTTCCTACCGATGAAGTCGATGAAAGTGGACTCGATGATCTTCGGTTCGTCTTTCTTCTTGTCTGCTTGCACTTGATTCTCAAGGTTTGTGACCGGGTCGCGGTCATGAGCTATTCATAGTCCACTTAAAATGAGACACTTGATAAAAGTATGTACCTTTTGGCCTACTGGAGTAATGTAGTCGACACTGGAATGTTGTCCTCCAATGGCAATATATAGTCCCCTATGCTCAAAGCTCCTTGGAAGTCCCACCGGGCGTGCCAAATTTGTTGGGGATTCGGGGACAAGAAGGAGTTTGAGGGTTTGTAGGAGAAAAAGAGATGATGAAGATGGAATAATAGTGAGAACTTCTGCAAAGGAATACTCTTGGAAACCTTGAATATTAATTATCCTTCAACAATTACAATGACTGCGCACAGCCTAATCAATGACTAAATACCACTTCAGAGAGTATCAATTACTGAAGACCAATTATCTCGAGTCTTCTAGCGGCGGCCTCTTGTGCACCAATCCTTCACTTGCTTCCCGCTTCCCTTGTGCACACCTTGCACTAAGCTTCCGCCAAGCTAAGGAATTGGTATCACTGCGCACGCACGCAATAGCCTTTGGAACTCTTGGAATCCAGCCCGCCTTCTCTCTTCTCTGCACACTTTCCTCCTGGCACCTCTTGCACTCTTGAATGTCGTCGCACACAGGAGACTCTTCTTGCTTCCTCTCTTGCTCCTCTGAAGCTCTCTCTCTTGCTCTCCACTCCCAATGTTTTCCCAGAATAGCCTTTGTCCTTCTTTTGTTTTAGAGTCCGCCGGTTCGCGCACTCTAACTGCAATACAATCTTGGTGTCCTTTCAATGTCCCAAGATTGTCTTTTTGAACTGGTCCTCAACGATTCGCTACTTTGTCTTGTAGTGACTTTAGAACAAGAGTGACTTTTAAAACAAAATTTTGATTGGGCGGCCTATTTCCACCTTTGCGTACGCGGCCTTCCACCTTCACCTTCCTTTTAATTCTTTTACTTTTGCACCTTAAGATGCTAGATTCAACCTTTGAACCTTAAGAGGAAAAATACTTTGTACCTTTAGTTTCGACCGGTTAGGTCTCTACAACATCCTTCCTTCTCTTCTACCTCGAGCAATGACCTTAAATCCTTCCTTTGGATTATTTATGAAGCACCCATTCTCATTGAACATGACATGATAACCCTTCTCTATCATTTTTCCTACTGAATCAAGTTCTTTGAAATTGTAAGTACATGAAGAACATTAGATAGTACCTTTGCACTGCTTGTATCTCCAAGCCTTATATCTCCACTATGTTCAATCATGTGTTGAGTATCATCACGTGTTTCAACACATCCTTTTCCACTTGGTACCTGTAGGTTAGTGAACAAACTTCCTTGGCATTACATATGGTTACTACAACCTGAATCAATGTGCCATTTTTTGTCATCTTCACAAGAGCATCTATACTCATGTCTCATTGCAAGTAGTGTGTCCTTGCTTCCTTGACTTGATTTGCTTGCATAGTTGCTTTGGCTACTTTGATTGCCTCCATTTGGTCTTCCATTCTTCAGCCAACAATCACTAGCATAGTTTCCTACTTTACCACAATGATAGCATGTTATACCTTTATGAGAATTGTAGGAGCCTCGACCTCTTCCCCTACTTCTACCTCGACCTCTTCCTTGTGTGTTTGCATTTGATGCATCCTTGTTGTCTTCCGATTGCTTTGATTGTATTTGGAGTTGTTGTGATCTCTTCCTTCTCCTCTTGAGCCTCCTCTTGAGTTCCTTCCTTTACCTCAACCTACATATAACATTTGGTTGTGGCTGTTCTTTCCTTTGGGGCCACCAAAGCTAAGATCTTATGTGACAAGATGAGGTATTAGTTGTTCAAAACCTGGATATGAATCTTTCAAGTTAATGGAACTTATGAAAGGCTTCCATCTTTCATCTTCTCTCAATCCATTGAGAGTATAAGACACAAGATCTTTGTCTTCAACTGTTGTGCCAATAGAAGTTAAAACATCACTTAGCTCCTTAATCTTCAAAGTATATTTAGCTATGGATTGACTCGAACTTTTCTTGATTGTGTTCAACTCATTCTTGAGTTGAAGTTTCCTAGCTTTGGTATTTGTTGAGTACATCCTTCCAAGAGCTTCCCAAGCATCCTTAGCTTTCTCTAGATGTTGAATATGCCCTACCATGGCATTAGTAATGACTTGTGAAATGAGGAACATGACTCTCTTATTCCTCTCTTCCCATTCTTTTGCTTGCCTCCTTTGGACTTTGGTGGCCATAGCTTGATTGATTTGAGGTTGAGCATCATCGCTGCTCACAATACCCCACAAGCCTTTGCCCATTAAGTAGTTGGTCATTCTAAACTTCCACACGGGATGGTTATCCTTATCTAATTTCTCTACTTTTTGACCTAAGTCAGCCATTGAAAACTATCAAAAACTTTGAGAGTTACTTCAAATAGTTATATTGTCCTTTGCTCTTGCGTTTGTGAAGCTCCCCCTTGTTTTGTAGCTCCTCTTCTGCTTTGCTTTAACTCCAGCTCTATTGAAGAAGCTTCAGCACCAAGTTTGTTCAGATATCAAATGTGGAGAATGAGTTCTCCTATGCGTAATGAAAACATGTAGTGAACCCTTGTATGTCCAGCACTTGGACAAACAGCTGCACCTTAGATAGCTTGCTACTCTCAATACAAAACTCAAATGGACTTGCGCCTTTAGTCAATCAAATTAGACAAAGATAAATTTCTAATAAGCTACAACTATTGTAATTTGGACAAGTTTTGACTCGGAAAAGCAACTAACAAAGATCAACTACCTCTCCACACAAGTATGTTGAAGACCTAAACTTCACTCTCAGACTGACAACTCCTTGAATATACACTCTTTGGTAAAGATATTTGGGATAGAAATAGTACACACAAATATCTTTCCAACAAGCTAAAAATCAAGTAATTTGAATGAGGTTTGGTTAGGAAACATAAAATAGACCACCTGAGCACATAAGTATACTAAAAAACTAGACTTCACTCTCTGATAGATATCTGAGAGAATATAAATCCTTTAAATGCGATATTTGAGAAAACAAAAGTACATGCAAAGGTCTTTCCAAAAGCCAAAAATCAAGCAATTTGGATAGGTTTTGTTCAGGAAAGTTAATCGGCCAAAATAGAGTACCTGTCTACACAGGTATGCTGAAAACCTAGACTTCACTCTTTGATTGCTATCTCATAAAATATATACGCTTTGAAGGCAATATTTGACATAGCCAAAACTCACAAGATAAGCTTTCCAATGAGTGTTTAAATGCAAGAAACGATTACATATACACTGAGATATGAGCTTCACAACAGAGTTGTGTACAAAATGATGTGCGGCTGGAAGGAGTCTATGGGAAAACAAAATGACAAATGGACTAGATCCCACTATTGGGAGATCTTACCTCTTCCTCTCCTTTATTAGAACATGCTCCCACTCCAATTTTATAACCAATGAGCATGTGAAGAATTTTGTGCCTCCTTAACTCACCACTTTTCCCACTACATGCTACTGACTACAAGGCAAATATTGTATCTTTTACTCATCATGAATTTTGACTAGACATTTTTCCTTTTCTTTTTTTCTTTTTTTCTTTTCTCTTCTTTTCCTTTATCTTTATATTTGGTAAATTTATCCAAGCATAGTTCATGTGAAATGAGCTTGTACATTTATCTTCAACACTTTTCTGCATATTCTATAGGCTCTGTGTGGAGTATTGTGTGCAGCCTTAGGAGCTCGGTTTTCTACTCCGAGGATACCATCGTGGAGCTCTCAAGAAGGAGAGTGCAATGGGGTGCATCACCATCAAAATACTTCACTAAGCCCACCCACCCAAGGATTTCTCCAAGGCTTACGACTAAGGCGGAAACCAAGGCATAGACCTTGGCATGCCTTGTCATTTGATTCACCGAAGTCACCATCGGCATCGTTGGTTGTGCGCCAGGAAGGACCTCAACAACCAAGGAAGATAGAGATTCCCAGTACTTCCCAGGAGGTCACCCATCCTAGTACTAACCACCCCAAAGCTTGCTTAACCACGGCAATCTCTTGCCACTAAGTTATACTCTTGTGGTGTTTGAAGAAGGGGAAGAGTAAGTTTAACATGACCTTGGACATGTTTTGGTCTCTGGGACTACATTCCCGACTTCATCTGTCCTATCTGGGTGACTGGTGACTACATATATTGTCCCTTCCTTGTCTAAGTACGCTCCGTTTTTGAACTTGACAGCTGGGCGCTCTAGTCCAATAGATTGGTCAGGGTTTTTAATCTGGACCATGGATCTTCCTAGACCGTCCTCATAGATGCTAGCACCTAATCGGTTGGTCCTAAGGTATTCCAGCTGCGTCCTGTACGGGCCTTCTATCCTGTGCAAGTATGGCACTCCTGAACTTCTCGTAGGTCTGTCCATGCCTTGAGACATCTCTGATTCACTAGTCTCAGAGCTAGGGTAGTATGAGTGGTGGCTCAACTGCTGGGCCCAAGACCTAGCAGTGTGATTGACACTAGCCTCTGAAGACCTAAGACTTTGTCTATCTCTCCCTAGATGTCGCCCTGATCTAAGGTTCATAAGCCTAATTGAATAGCCCAATTTTGCCCAAGTACAACCTCGTTGCTGAGTTCTTTTGTATAAGTCACTTGATTCTTTTTTTGGTGGATTACCGCGTTTATAATCTTCTCTGATATCACGTCGTCAGGTATACTTGAGTGTATTTCTGCACTGTACGTTGATCATTCCTCGTTAGATTCTTTCCTTTAAGGTTATCGCATCACGAAGAGATTATGTTTAATCTTGAACTTGAGTGCATAGGTAGTCTTCAACTTGATTGATGCCTATCGCCGTCCTGGCCTACTCCTATCACTAGTCGTTCTTAGCCTAAGCTAGGAATTGACAAAGGGAGTTGAGAATATTCCGACCTTTCTTGTTGATCCCTTGCTTTATGATGCTCAAGAACCCGAGTCTCAAGCTTGCAAAGAAACCCTTGCTTTGTATGCTCTCAATTGCTCTCAATGGACCTGTAAAAGTCCCAAAATTAGCTCAAGACTTAAATTCAAATGACAGACAGGTCACTTTCATGCATGTAATTCACAGGCCAAATCCCCTTTGCCTTTATGGAAAACAATCCCAAGGACCCTTCAGCTTTCCTACCCCGGGGGATGGTCAACTTCAAAATACCCTATCTAATTATCCCCACGAGCTTTCCAACAAAACAAGAATCACAGCAAACGGATTTCGTATGAGAAAGTTATGCCAGTTCAGACTGCCTTTTTCAACCTGCACACTTGGTTTTCATGCCCTTTCTACACAAAGCCATGGGGCTCAAAAACATACACTTCTTCATGCAAGTCACCATTCAGAAATGCAGTTTTAATGTCCAACTGATGTACATACGAACCATGATGAGATGCAAGTGCATAGATGCTATGAACAGCAATCATTCTGCATGTAGGAGCAAAGGTCTCATCAAAATCAATGCCTCTTTCTTGAGCATAACCCTTTGCAACAAGCCTAGTCTTATACATGTTATTTGTTCCATCAGGCTTACGCTTGAGCTTCTATACCCATTTAGTGCCAATGGCCTTCTTGCCAGGAGGCAAGTCACATAAAGACCAGGTACCATTTTTCATAATAGCATCATATTATGATTGCTTAGTAGCCATCCAATTTTCAAAATTTTATGCTTCGTCAAATGAAACAGGCTCATTCTCATCATAGAGTCTAAAGGTAGCCATAGCATAGCAATCTGATGCAAAAGAGGCACTATGAGAGCGGATATGACAGAGGTGCATCTAATTTTCTATCTTGCAAAGTGTGCACCAACCATCTAGGCATAGTTTTTGCCTCCTCTATATCAGTTCTGTTATCAAGATCTTGCTCACACGCACACAGAGGTTACAAATGCAGAAAACACACAGAAAAATAGAGACGCCAAGAGACAAGACCGAATGCAGTATTGGCTCCCCCCATGCACTGTGTCTTGATTGTCCACAGAGTGCATGTATTTATAGGAACTTTTTATTACATCAAAAAGAGTGGTTACATGAGAGCGGCTTCGAAAAGCATGCGTGAAAGTAAAATTTGGTGACTTTCGTAGAAATCCTTTGCTTTTAATATCAGAAATTGGGGTCTATAATGACCCTTATTCTAACCATTATTTTTCTAACTATTTCTAACAATAGAACCTTCTACGCAGATTTATTTACAAACTAAATTATAAATCGGATTCATTGATGTCTGCCCTAAAGTCGGATTATTGATGTCCACCCTTTCATGCTTTCACACTGTCGGAAAGATTTCCTCACTCGAATTGTCATATGGAACAATAAAACTATTTTGCTTTAGAGTCAGTTAAATGATATCTCTTTCACAAAAATTTTACTGTATTGGGTTGAATTGACTAATTTTTTCTTCTTTCTCTTAGTACCTGCAGACAATAAATCCGTGAAGAGTTGGACTAAACAAAGATTTCATGTAGTGGAGTTTATGAATAAGTAATTTATAAGTATTGATATTGAATACAAAGTTAACAAGGTATTGAATTGAGTATTATCTTTATGTTTGCATTTTTACATATATGATTTTATAAAAAGGTGAGAAAATACATGTATATATATTTTTGTGTATTTAAATACATTTTTAATCTTGTATGTCAATGTTTATTTACCCAAAAATATCTATAATTATCAAGGAACTTCTAATAAATGTGTAATTATACCTTATGTCTATATTTGCTATGTATGTATTTTAATATCTTTTCCACTAAAAGCATCTAATTCCATGTGCTTTGGATCAACTAAAAGGTATCTGAAAGATGTGTTTAGTACAGATAAGTATATATAAGGTCATTGAGGCAATAAAACGTAAAAATGATAATAACTTAACTATTTTATTTACTAAGTTGTTTATTTGTATATATATATATATTACTTTAGATTTAATCAAATAATGTCGTAAATAAATATGTGCATTCGTAAATCAAAGAAAGTGTGTGTGTGTGTGAGTTAACTAAGAATCGTATGCATGCTAAAGTGAGTACGTGTATGAAATGCATGTAATTTAACTAAAAAGATATGTATGGAAAGTTGTATGACGTGTGAGTGTAAGTAAATCTTATAAATAAAACTAAAAATCTTTGAATTAAGTAATGATCTTTTGTGCAGGTACGGATTCTTCTTGTTCTAACTCTGAGAGAGAGAGTGAGAGAGAGAGAGAGATCACTCAACGTGAGTCCCATAACGGGGGGGCAGACTGCAGCCTGGTAAGCTCTAGCATCATCTTCGAAATGAAGGACTCTCCGCAGTACCCACTGCGGCAGACAGCACGGAGCTTTGAGCGCTGTAGTGTGGGATTTTTCTTTCTCTCTGATTTGAAGACCTCTAGAGTTTGTCAAATTGCTTTTGCAGACACATTTCCTACTCTATTCGTGTGTGTTTGCTTTTGCAGACGCATTTCCTACTGTATTCGTGTGTGCCATAAGAAGAAACGGGCATTCGTGTGTGTTTGCTTACTGCCGGACCTCTGTCTATATTATTCTTTGAAACCTTTTACTTGCCCATTTTTGCTTGACATGGTTTGGACTGTTCTCGCCTGTAATGGATAATTCTCGATGCCGATTATGGTTCTATTAGAGTCTCAGGTTGTTTAACGACAACATAATGGAAGGCCTCAAGGACAGAGACATGACAGCCTTATGTTTGCCAGGAAGAAGAAACCTGCAAGAAGAGAGAAAGGGAGAGAATGAGAAAGAGATCAATATATCTCTGTTCTCTTGTCCCTCTCTCTTCGACAAAGCATCTCTTTTTTTGGCTTACGCGAGCTATTATAGCACGTCTGTTATGTTTAGTGATGATATTTGAATCGTTCTTTTGTTCATGTTCAATCTCTCTTCTCTATTCTCGAGCAGCAGATGGCAAAGATGCATTTATATCTACGTAGAAGGAGGGGGAGAGAATGACCTAGAACAAACCTATGCATAGAAAGCCGATTGTTTATACCTTCTCTTGTGTCTGAAGCAAGCGCAGAAGATCAAAGAAATTGATCTCTTCATCATTGTGTATTGTTGTAAGAGAAGTGTCGCAGGTTGTATGTTGAAAGAAGCTAGTGTTGGCGAATTCGGAGGCAATCGAGGGCATACACCCAACCTGTTTGTTACATTCACGATGATTGGAACTGTATGTCCGAAGGTGTGATTAACGTGATGCTGATCAAGACCATACTAAATATGAATGCTGAGATTATACCTCATAAATATCTGACTGATCGAATACAGAGGTTGAGAGGGAGAGAGAGCGAGAAAGATGAATGTTTTCCCTTGTTTGCTTTAACATACATGTTTCTTTCTCTCTTTAGAGAAGTTGTTACCCGTAAGTTTTCTGCATGTCTCGAAGCTCAATTGCATGCATTTGCTTTGAATCTTGTCTATCTGAGAGAGAGTTGTCGATGATTCTCTGGCTACGCAGAGGGCGATGGAAAGGAAAGGAAGAACTAGACGTTCAATGGATAGGAAATAGCAGTGCCTTGCTCGTATCCTCTCTGTATTCATTCGTTTTTATGCAGATGAAGTAGAAAAGCTGTCTGCACAGAGAGCATGAGAGAAAGATTCTGTTTCTCCATCTGCTCCCTTTTTAGGTATGCTCATACGTAGAGATAGAAAGGGAATAATCAGAGAAACGAGAAAATTGAATGTAGAACCTTAGACAAACCAGATTTTCTTCGAGTATTTTATGTGACGAAGCTTATTTTACTGATGAAATTTGTCAGCTGTTTAAATTCCAACACGTAACCACTAACTACAGAGGAGACAAGCTTTAGCGGGGATCATTACTGGGTGCATCAAAAAATTCAGAGGAGAGATTTCAGGAGGGGTAAGGATGAACGTTCTGTATCATATCATGGAAGGAGACATGCACAATTAGTGGAGAGGCAAAGGGAGAAATATCACAAATCCAATTCGCATGGAATTATAAATGTCAAATTCATAGATGCTTAGTAGGAGTTATAGTTGAACAATGTTGGAAATCTGTGAGCGCAGATATTTACATGGATAAAACTACAGGCTGAACTTTAGAGCAATGTTAATTTAGTGCGCAAATTTGCAATATTATATCAATGTTTTGCCAATTTTCATCACTTTCTAAGATATGGATAGATAAATGTCGTCTCAGTTCTTCTTTTGAGAGAGAGACAAAGTAATGGCATAAGCACATACAAATTTTTTTATCGATTTCTGTTTCTCCATATTG
This sequence comes from Ceratopteris richardii, assembly GCA_020310875.1. NCBI lineage: Eukaryota > Viridiplantae > Streptophyta > Polypodiopsida > Polypodiales > Pteridaceae > Ceratopteris > Ceratopteris richardii. The sequence continues at coordinate 109,282,395 of CM035437.1, forward strand.
CGCTCTGTATAATTGTTTCTTCTGATGTTTTCTCCTATGAATGTTTCATGAATGAGCACAGGACTACTCGATTGATGTAAACGGTACATGTTTTACTTTAACATTTTATCATACTGAATATAAATGATTATATGCTTGTATGTGTCAAGATTTAATTAATAATCATGTAATGATTCATTAACCATAAGTTGAGTTTATATTGAGCAAGACATAAAAACAACATTTTTTTTTTGTGAGATGATAAGTAAAAAGTGTGATTTGTTAAAGAAAAACCAAGCGTTTGACTTATGGTGGAATCATAAGAATTAAGAATATTTCTTTAGGTGAATCCGAATGATCAACCTTCCGCATAATTATTTCATGATTCTATTGTCTGACTATGAGTTTAAAAGAACATTTGTATACATATTTTCCTCATATCTGTGATGATTATCGGTTATATGATTATTTTTATAATACTAAAGAGGAAGAATAGAAAATGAAAAATTAACTACAAGATGTTTTCTTAACCATTTGCAAGTATCTTGTTTATGAGTTTTAACATGGCATCTACATGCATTATACATATACTAATATTGGAGAAGTGAATATTAACATGAAAAGTTGATATTATTTCGATTCTACTTTATTTCGTTTCATGTTAAATAACCGATCATTTAGATTTACATATTGTTTTTCTTTATAATGTGAATGTATGCTTAATTTAATCCACATGCATGCATATATGTGAATGAATTCCTTGGGATCTTTCAGAAAATATCTACAGAATATTACAACAAGAATTAATACTCTGAGTTAGTACTAAAACAGTTTGACTTTAAGTGTGGGTTAAAATTCATATTTTTAACTATATGATTTGCTTAAATATATGTAATATGAGAGTATTGCGTAAGAATGGGAAAAAACAGAATATCCTAAAAGAAATAAGATGATAGAATTATAAACCTATGTAACGATAGTTATATGTGAATATATATATATATATATATATATATATATATATATATATATATATATATATATATATATATATATATATATATATATATATATATATATATATATATATATATATATATATATATGTATGAAATTATATATTGATACATGTGTGCATAAGAATTAAAGTAGTATGAAATGTGCATATATATAAGTGGATTATGTATATATGTATGCATGAATTTAGGAATAAATTTATGCTTGTATTTACATACATGAATGAATACATAAGTTGTGAAGTGAAATGCATGTGTATGCATATGTAGGTATGTGTGTGTACATGAGAATGTTAATGAATGCATGTAAATGTTTGCATAAGTAATTATGAATACATTAATGCAAAATGAAATTTTCATAAGTATTAAAATTAGGAAGTTAGAATATTTGTATACAAATGTTAGTTTAGGTTTAAGTTATGTATTGAATGATAAATTAATAAGTGAGTGTTTCATATTTACTAAAAACATACTTATGTTTTTATTTTTCTAATTATCTTTTCTGCAGATCATTGAAGAATTTGCAAAGGAGAATACGAGAATACAAACCTACGAGCTTACAAGCTTACAAAATTGTGACATTTGAAGAGAACTATTAAGTTGTATAGGATTATTTATAAAGGAATTGTATTAGCACTTATGATAAGCTTTTGTATAGGCTTAATTCCTAAAGATTTTTAGGACTTCCACTTTTTGATATAATTAAGATTTTATTTTGAACTTTCATATGTCTATACATTTAGTAATGATAAGAAAATTTGTTATGATAAATGAGAAATTATAAAGTTCTTTTGAATCTTAGTTTTTAGATTTCAATCAAATAGATTAAAAAACTATAGCTTTTATCAATCCTAAACTGAAAAATCAACCCAACATCCGAAGCATACTTATAAGCACCTTGCGTGCAGTCACACGGTTAGGTTAGCGTGATTCTTTTAGATGAACGTCAACCTCCCTTCACACCCCTCTATGACAACCTTGGTGAACCCGACGTGAAGCGTAACGATAGTGTGCCTAGGACTTACGTTGTATTTTCAGTTTTAATTTAAATTTCTAATTTTATCTTCTTCTTGTTCTTGTAAGAAAAGTGAAGATAGAAGTTGTGACAAAACGAGAAGAGTTTGCTGTTTCTTTTTTTCCTTGGTGTTGAGGGCTGGTCGTAAGACCTGAGCACCTCCACGGGAAGAAGGATTTCCAACTGGTGGAGCTTCATCGCTTCAAACCCCCCCTTCAACATTCAAGAGAATCAAGATATATTCATAGTCATTTTAGTTTTGTATTTAGGATTGTTTAATCATTCACTTTAGAGCCTCTTCAGCAAGCAATCATCAAGTAAGGTGTTTATTTTAAGTTCTTTATTTTTAGTTTACACACATCACTTAAAAAGAAAGTTGTTTTCATCTTCACTTAGGATTTAAGCACTTTCATATTTTCATTAAAAAAGAATTTAAAACCTTTATTTTTTATTTAGGAAAGATAATTTTTACTTAAAGCATTTAAAATATTTGCATTTTAGATTTTAGGAGAAGTTTTTTTTTTTGCATCATTATTTAAAAGAAAAACATTTTAAGTTTTGAAAAAGAAAGATTGTTTGCTTTATTTTCATTGCATAAAAAGAAAGCTTATAGCATAAAAATAGTTTAAATTTAGGTTTCTTTTGACTTATAGTTAATGCTTTTATTTTTTTAAAGAAATTAATTTTAAAGAAATTAATAGTAAACTAAAAGACCTAAAATCAAGAAAAATTATTTTATAATAAATACCTTTAAAAAAAACCCTTTAAAATTGAAAAAGTTTAAAAAATTTTTAAAAACTTAAATTCAAAAAGAGTAAGTATAAGAGATAAGTCAAAATTTAGGTTTTTGAAATCAAAAAAAAATATTTTAGGAAAAGAAGATTAGAATTAGTAAAGCCTAGGATTAGGGTAAAGCCATCCCTGGCTTTATCAACTAGTGATAGATTTAGGCAATTTAGAGAGCAATTAGATCCGGCTATTAGGGAACTTCTTCTCCATTCGAAGCGTTATCAAGAACGCAAAATGGAGGAGATGTTCAAGAATATGATGATAGAAAAGCAAGGGACACGTACAGTCCAAGCTATTCTAAAAGAGAAAGGTAAATTTACTGGATTGAACATTACGGAATACCTGGATGCATTTGAGGAGAAAGTGCAGATCCAGGGATTGCCTGAAGATGTGCTAGTTAAATACTTTGGACGTGTTGTTTCTAGTTCAATTCTAGAAGCTATACAAGAACATGCCAACAAACCTTGGGAGGAATTTAGAAAGGAACTACATAAAATGTTTTACCTCGAAGATTTTAGCCAGCACAGTCGTGAAGGATTTCTGTGTTGGTTAAACACTGTTAAGAGCAATGAGTCTTTAACTCATCTTCACGGTGAGTTTATGAGACGTCCAACTCAACTTCCCGAAGATGATAGAAATGCTATAAACCCAGATGTAATTATATATTTTCTTAAGATACTTAGTCCTGAGGATAGAGCTGAAATTGAAAGGCGTATAGAAGAGCCTGGAAAAAGGTATGGGCTAACTGATGACTGGGAGAAGGTCAAAAAAGAGATAGAGGTTGTTGCTCGAATGAAGCAAAGGCAAACGATTTTGTATGCTAAACCTAATGCTTCTCAGCTTAGAGAGATTCCTACTACAAGGCAAGTTGATATGCCAATTCCTACTACTATGGCTACGGCTAATAATGCAACTGCTACTAAAGCTCCCATAGAGTTTCAATTGGATATTCTATGTAAACAAATGTAAAATGTCATGAACATGCAAGCATCTCTTTCAAAAGAGGTTGCCAATTTGAATAAACAAGTTTATTCCATGAGCTTTAATGATCCAGGGGCTAGTAGTAGTGGTACAGGGCAAGCACCACCTATTCAACCAGTTATGCCTCAATATGTTCCACCTCAACCAGGCTTTCAGCCAGCACCACAGCAAGCTCCTCAGTTTGCTTCTCAACAAGCTCCTCAGTTTGCTATACAGCCACCCTTTCAAAGAAATAGTGAGAAAAGAGGGACTGGCGAGAAACGTTGTGTTTGGTGCAATAGTCAGGAGCACGCATCATTTGTTTGTGAAGAATTAAAAAGTGCTAAGGCGAATCAATTAGTTGTGGAAATAGATAGAAGACTATGTGACTTTAGGTCACGTCTTCCTTTGTCCGTCAATTGGGGCAAAGGAGGAATGAAAAAAGCTTTACGAAAATTTAACAGTCTCACATGCAACTGCCAGTACTTCGGCTGCAAGACTAGAGCCCGTCGAGGATAGGCCTTCTTCAATGCCTAGCCAAAATCCATATTCAATAGAGGCACTGGTACGAGCTAGAGACGAGATAATGTACAAGACCGCATGGAAATCTCCTGTAGATCAATCTTGTGTTTTTTCTCACATTGCCAATGTTGAGGAAAAACGGAGACGAGAAGATCAACAGGATGATGTAGAAGAAGGTGATAGGAGGGTAACTAGGAGGCAAACGAGAGAAGATGAAAAGAAAACTGATAAAAAAGTTCAGTTTGATGAATCAAATTTATCTCAAGAAGAGAAGAGGAAAATGATAAAGGAAGGCAAAAAGCCGACCGATGAAAATGTTCAATCGCAAGAAGAACAGAAGAAATTGGAGACCTCTAAACCTGAAGATAAAGAGGATCAAAAGAAAAATGAAGAGAAAGGAAAGAAGAAAGGTAGAAGAGCTCCACGTGCTATTATGATTTCTGAGCTCGAAAAGAAAAATGATGCTAGGGAGATTTTAAATGACATTCTTCTAAAAAGTCAAGTAACGATGTCACTTGAGCAAGTATTTTCCATAGCAAAACCGGAGTTCAAGGACAGTTTTATTCGACTTATTAGAAGAAGACGCTTTCCTTTGCCACAAGACGAAGACATGCAAGACGTGGCAGAGGAAACCCTAGCTATGAATGATGCAGTTACATTGAGTGAAAGTGACTATGAGGATGATGAAGAATTTACAACGGGTAGTGTAAATAGAAATTTTCTAGGACCCATACAACCTGATGATGAAATGCTAAAGAGTGAGAGTAAATTGTTCTACCTTCTAGGCACGAGGCACACCAGAAGTGAAGATTAGAATCGGTGATGAGAAGGATTCTTGTTTAGCTTTGGCTCTCAATGATTCGGAGTCAGAGATAAACGTGATTTCAAAAAAGTTCTTTTTTACAAATTTAGATGGCAAGGATGAGAACAGCTGACAATGGCTCTGGCATTTTGTTGGGTGCGAATGTGCCTATAATGATAGGTGGTGTTCGAGAAGAGTTTCACTTCTTCGTTCAAGACAATTGTTCATATGAAGTAATTCTCGGACAGCCATTTATAGCTGAAATGAGAATGGAAACAAAAGCAATGAACGACGGATCAGCGTATGCAAGAATTCGATCCAAATCAGGGATGGATTCTTTGCAAGTTATGACGGTTTACCCAAACCACACTAGAAATAGAAAGAGCTTAAGAAGAAATCCCATTGACTCGATCAGTCATGTTTGTGATGATCCACTGGTTGTAAGAGAATATGGAGCGTATTATGATCAAAATTTCTGCTAGACTCCACTATTGAGCGAGACAATAGTGGACGTTGTTTTGATGTCTCGCCTATCAATGAACATAAATTTGAAAATTACTTAATTTGTACTCCTACAACTAGCTTGCATTATATTACTAAAGAAAACCTTTCAAAAATATTTAGAAAACAAACAGAAAAATATTTCAGAAAAACCAGATTAATTTCAAATAATGAGAAAATTGAGTGTATAATTGAATTATCAAAAAGTTCCACTCTATTAGAAGAGCTAGAAAGTGTTTCTCATGAAAATTTAGAATCAAACTTGATAATTCTTAACTCGGTTCAAGAGTATGAGATTATTAGTGAGTTTATCCTAGAACATGAAGTTAGCATAGAAACTAAATACAAAACTGTAGAAAAGAAAATAAAGCCTGTAGCTCAACCCTTACCCAAAGATAGTCATGACATACTTCGTCGAGTATCAAATGATCCTATTCTTAGAGATCGATCTAAGATAGTTCACATATTTACTAAGGAGAGTAAGAAAAATATTAAATTCGGTGAGGAATTTCTTTCTCAAATTGAAAAAGAGCAGTTTACCAAGATGATTGTTCGTCATGGTAAAGCTTTTTCTTTATTCCCTCATGAGATAGGATGTGCAGACCCAAAGTTAGTAGCTCCAATGATTATTTTCACAGTACCACATATTCCTTGGAATCTTTGTTCGATTCCAGTTCCAAAGGCTCATTTACCTGAGCTAATGAGACTGTTAAAGGAGAAGATTTCCATGAGAATCTTGGAACCATCCTCAGCACCATACTCTAATAGGTGATTCACGGTACCGAAAAAGAGTGGGAAGCTACGCTTTATTCGGGACCTGCAGCCTGTGAATAAAGTCACTATTAGGAATGTAGGAACGGGTCCTATTGTAGATGGGTTTGTCGAGGCATATGCTGGTCACTCCATCTATTCAATGGGAGACCTGTATTCAGGGTATGATCAGTTTCAATTAGCAATTGAGAGTCGAGATGTGACCACGATGAAGACTCCTTTGGGTTTAGTACGTATGTGTACTTTACCACAAGGAGCAACGAATTCTGTGGCACACATGATGAATGCTATGAATCTGGTCCTACATGACTTTATCCCAAAAGTGACAATGCCTTTTATTGATGACATTCCAATAAAAGGGTGTGTGGAAAAAGAAAAAGATGAAAGTTTAGATTCATCTGGTTGCAGAAAGTTTGTTTCTAACCATATTTCAGATTGTGAAAAGATATTTGAAAGATTTGAAGAGGTTGGACTAACTTTCTCCCTAGAGAAATCAACGTTTGGTGTTAATGAAGTGCTAATAGTTGGGCATTTATGTGGCCATTATGGTCGTAGACCCTATCCAGCAAAAGTTGATGCCATTAGTAGGATTTCTAAGAGATGTCGCAATGTAAGTGAAGTAAGGAGATTCCTAGGTGCATGTGTTTTCTATGTCATTCGGATCCCTCACTTTGCTCATGTAGCAAATCCGCTTTATGATTTATTGAGAAAAAGAAAGAAATTCTTTTGGGCTGATGAGCATTCCAGAACTATGAGGCATCTAAAGCAATTGCCTATCAATGCTCCTGTTTTCAAACGTATTGACTATACAGGAAATAAGCCTGTAATCCTAACTGTTGACACTAGTCCTATTGGTATAGGCTGGGTCATTGGGCAGGACGATGAGAAGGAACAAAGGTACGCAGTTCGCTTTGGAGCAAAGATTCTTCATGATACTCAAAAGAATTACGTGCAAATTAAGAGAGAATTGTGGGGATTAGTTACAGCTTTAAAAACAGATAAAGAATACTTTATAGGCGCTAATGTAATAGTAGAGACCGATTGTCTTCCATTAATAGGTTTAATAGCTAATTGTTCGTCTCCGGATATATCCATGCTTCGATGGATAGCCTATATTAAATTCATTAATCCTGCTTTTGTTCATATAGTCAGAAAACATAACACCGTTGCTGATATGCTTTCAAGAGCAAAGTTTGATAATGATAGTGAAGCATTAAATAATCATATTAATTTAATAAATTATGAAACATCTACCTATGCGTATGAGAGATTTAGAGAATGCGATTATGAAGGAGAGTGGCGAGATATAGGAAACTATCTGAGTTCATTTCAGCCTTCCCCAAGCTGGTCTTCAAATCGATTCCGGAACATCAGGAAGAAATCTTTCAACTTCTTCTTGAAAGATGGATATCTTTGGAGACATGCTAGAGGAAAGGTTCAAAACCCTCAAAGAGTACTAGGTTTGAAGGTTTTTCAAGTGCAAGTTATGCAAGCGATGCACGAAAGCCTTTGGGCTGGTCATAAAGGTTTTGTAGCTACGTATGAAAAGATTAGGGAAAGCTACTGGTGGCCGAGAATGTATGTAACTGTTAAAGAATTTGTGAGCATTTGTAGTACGTGCCAGTTACATTCCTCTGTCAAGCATAGAGATCCCCTTCACCCGATCCATCCACCTTGTATTCATGACAAGTGGGTAGTTGACCTTGTGACCATGCCTAAAAGCAATGATGGCATGAGATATATTGTTCTTGCACGAGAGGATTTGACAAATCATGTCGAGGGTAGAGCACTTCGCTCGAATACTACTTATAATGTATGCCTATTCCTTTTAGAAGAAGTTTTATCCAGATTTGGATATATAGAAAAATTAGTAGCGGATAGAGGTGAGTTAGATGCGAAAGAGGCAAGAGAATTCTTTGCACAGCATGGGATTCGATTGTCTCTTACGACTGCCTATAACCCAAATGCGAACGGTAAAATAGAACGAGGTCATCCTTCCATAGTGAAGGCCATTTCGAAAGCTTGCCATGGAGATATTGGTCAATGGCCAAAATATCTCCCATTTGCTCTTTGGGCTGATAGAATGACGTACACGAGAACAACTGGTTTTATGCCGGCTGAACTCATGTACTGTCAGAAACCATTATTTCCCATTCATACTCAGGTAGTTAATTGGATGAATTTAGGTTGGAAAGATAATATTTCAAGAGAAGACTTATTAGGACTTCGAATTAAACAATTAAAATAAGGAAATGAAAATCTTAAAGAAGCAATTAAAAAATTAAAAACATTTAGATTGAAAAATAAATTATATTTTGATAAGAAACATAGATTAAGGCCGCAACCAATAGAGAGTGGTGACTGGGTGCTTGTGTATGATAGTACGTTTGATACTCAATACGATGCACGTCGGAAACTAACTAAACGTTGGTTCGGACCTTACGTTGTTGTTTCGGTTTATGAAACAGGTACATATAAATTACGTGAATTTGATGGTTCTATGCTAAAGAATTTGATTGCAGGGGAAAGAATAAAGTTGTTTAGAAGAAGAGAAAGCAGTAAATTTGAATTGGACGAAGACTTCTTGGAGGACAACGATGAAGAAGAATAAAAATGATCAGGTGAAAGAGTTCTAAACATTGCTTATTTATTAGTTGTTAATATGATTTTTTATTGATGCATTTCATGTGTAGATATGAACATCCTTCTGGTAGGAAAGGAAGATTATTAAAATTATGAAACAATGAATTTACAACTGAAGTAGGAATGTGTATGAAGAGAAGATAAGAATTAGAGACCCTATGGCTTTCATGAGGATAGGAGAGGGAACACTTGACTTGCGACTCCTAGTTAAAAGTAAGCTTATTTTATATAGGTAGGCTACCTTAACTTCCAAACCATTTAGTTAATGAGATCTTAGTTCCCACTACAGCAAATTTCTAGATCCTCTGCTGTGATTAGGGGTTAAGCCTTTCCCCTTAAACAAAAAAGTTGCGAAGAAAAATTAAGAAAAGAGAAAAATGAGAACATCAAGCAGTAAATTAATGGCTACTGCAAGATGGGAAAAACAGAAGAAAAAAAAAAGAAAAGAAAAAAGAGGATACAAAAGAAAAGAAAAAGAAAAATATGATTCAATTGTGATCTCGAAACCACTTCTGAAATTTTATATGGGCAATATGAGGCGGATTTATGCTATAGAGGAATTAGTTAGATGCATCTTATGGTGAGTGGTTAGGGAATGATGAATAGACCATTTATGTAAAATATTTATTACTTTTGAACAGGTTAATAGAAGAGCAAGTCCCACAACTGTTTGATTGACTTCTATAGGACTTTCAAAAACTTGTTTTCAATTTCATGCATTGAACGAAAAAGTTTCTGATTCAAGTTCGCATAATTTTAAAAGTCTTCTTAACTACCAGAAGTTGTGCTTCCTTTTAAAAGCATATTTCATATAAGTTTGAAAATAATTCAAGAAACATTTTTCCAAAAGAATTTGATATTGCTTTCCTATTGAACTGCAGATTGGCCCATCGAGGACGATGTGCAGGTTTGGTGGGGGCAGATGTCGGAAGGATTTCCTCACTCGAATTGTCATATGGAACAATAAAAATATTTTTCTTTCAAGTCAGTTAAATGATATCTCTTTCACAAAAATTTTACTGTATTGGTTTGAATTGACTAATTTTTTCTTCTTTCTCTTAGTACCTGTAGACAATAAATCCGTGAAGAGTTGGACTAAACAAAGATTTCATGTAGTGGAGTTTATGAATAAGTAATTTATAAGTATTGATATTGAATACAAAGTTAACAAGGTATTGAATTGAGTATCATCTTTATGTTTGCATTTTTACATATATGATTTTATAAAAAGGTGAGAAAATACATGTATATATATTTTTGTGTATTTAAATACATTTTTAATCTTGTATGTCAATGTTTATTTACCCAAAAATATCTATAATTATCAAGGAACTTCTAATAAATGTGTAATTATACCTTATGTCTATATTTGCTATGTATGTATTTTAATATCTTTTCCACTAAAAGAATCTAATTCCATGTGCTTTGGATCAACTAAAAGGTATCTCAAAGATGTGGTTAGTACACATAAGTATATATAAGGTCATTAAGGCAATAAAACGTAAAAATGATAATAATTTAACTATTTTATTAACTAAGTTGTTTATTTGTATATATATATTAGTTTAGATTTAATCAAATAATGTCGTAAATAAATATGTGCATTCGTAAATCAAAGAAAGTGTGTGTGTGTGTGTGTGTGTGAGTTAACTAAGAATCGTATGCATGCTAAAGTGAGTACGTGTATGGAAAGTTGTATGACGTGTGAGTGTAAGCAAATCTTATAAATAAAACTAAAAATCTTTGAATTAAGTAATGATCTTTTCTGCAGGTACGGATTCTTCTTGTTCTAACTCTAAGAGAGAGAGTGAGAGAGAGAGAGAGATCACTCAACGTGAGTCCCATAACAGGGGGCAGATTGCAGCCTGGTAAGCTCTAGCATCATCTTCGAAATGAAGGACTCTGCGTAGTACCCACTGCGGCAGACAGCACGGAGCTTTGAGCGTTGTAGTGTGGGAGTTTTCTTTCTCTCTGATTTGAAGACCTCTAGAGTTTGTCAAATTGCTTTTGCAGACACATTTCCTACTCTATTCGTGTGTGTTTGCTTCTGCAGACGCATTTCCTACTATATTCGTGTGTGCCATAAGAAGAAACGGGCATTCGTGTGTGTTTGCTTACTGTCGGACCTCTGTCTATATTATTCTTTGAAACCTTGTACTTGCCCATTTTTGCTTGACATGGTTTGGACTGTTCTCGCCTGTAATGGATAATTCTCGATGCCGATTATGGTTCTATTAGAGTCTCAGGTTGTTTAACGACAACATAATGGAAGGTCCTCAAGGATAGAGACATGACAGCCTTATGTTTGCCAAGAAGAAGAAACCTGCAAGAAGAGAGAAAGGGAGAGAATGAGAAAGAGATCAATATATCTTTGTTCTCTTGTCCCTCTCTCTTCGACAGAGCATCTCTTTTTTTGGCTTACATGAGCTATTATAGCACGTCTGTTATGTTTAGTGATGATATTTGAATCGTTCTTTTGTTCATGTTCAATCTCTCTTCTCTATTCTCGAGCAGCAGATGGCAAAGATGCATTTATATCTACGTAGAAGGAGGGGGAGAGAATGACCTAGAACAAACCTATGCATAGAAAATCAATTGTTTATACCTTCTCTTGTGTCTGAAGCAAGCGCAGAAGATCAAAGAAATTGATCCCTTCATCGATGTGAATTGCTGTAAGAGAAGTGTCGCAGGTTGTATGTTGAAAGAAGCTAGTGTTCGCGAATTCGGAGGCAATCGAGGGCATACACCCAACCTATTTGGTACATTCACGATGATTGGAACTGTATGTCCGAAGGTGTGATGAACGTGATGCTGATCAAGAACATACTAAATATGAATGCTGAGATTATACCTCATAAATATGTGAATGATCGAATACAGAGGTTGAGAGGGAGAGAGAGCGAGAAAGATGAATGTTTTCCCTTGTTTGCTTTAACATACATGTTTCTTTCTCTCTTTAGAGAAGCTGTTACCCGTAAGTTTTCTGCATGTCTCGAAGCTCGATTGCATGCATTTGCTTTGAATCTTGTCTATCTGAGAGAGAGTTGTCGATGATTCTCTGGCTACGCAGAGGGCAATGGAAAGGAAAGGAAGAACTAGACGTTCAATGGACAGAAAATAGCATTGCCTTGCTCGTATCCTCTGTGTATTCATTCGTTTTTATGCAGATGAAGTAGAAAAGTTGTCTGCACAGAGAGCGTGAGAGAGAAAGATTCTGTTTCTCCATATTCTCCCTTTTTAGGTATGCTCATACGTAGAGATAGAAAGGGAACAATCAGAGAAATGAGAAAATTGAATGTAGAACCTTAGACAAACCAGATTTTCTTTGAGTATTTTATGTGATGAAGCTTATTTTACTGATGAAATTTGTCAACTGTTTAAATTCCAATACGTAACCACTAACTACAGAGGAGAAAAGCTTTAGCGGGGATCATTACTGGGTGCATTAAAAAATTCAAAGGAGAGATTTCAGGAGGGGTAAGGATGAACGTTTTGTATCATATCATGGAAGGCGACATGCGCAATTAGTGGAGAGGCAAAGGGAGAAATATCACAAATCCAATTCGCATGGATTTATAAATGTCAAATTCGTAGATGCTTAGTAGGAGTTATAGTTGAACAATGTTGGAAATCTGTGAGCGCAGATATTTACATGGATAAAACTACAGGCTGAACTTTAAAGCAATGTTAATTTAGTGCGCAAATTTGCAGTATTCTATCAACGTTTTGCCAATTTTTCATCACTTTCTAAGATATGGATAGATAAATGTCGTCTCAGTTCTTCTTTTGAGAGAGACACAAAGTAATGGCATAAGCAAATACAAATTTTTTTATCGATTTCTGTTTCTCCATATTGCGCTCTGTATAATTGTTTCTTCTGATGTTTTCTCCTATGAATGTTTCATGAATGAGCACAGGACTACTCGATTCATGTAAACGCTACATGTTTTACTTTAACATTTTATCATACTGAATATAAATGATTATATGCTTGTATGTGTCAAGATTTAATTAATAATCATGTAATGATTCATTAACCATAAGTTGAGATTATATTGAGCAAGACATAAAAACAACTTTTTTTTTTTATGAGACGATAAGTAAAAAGTGTGATTTGTTAAAGAAAAAACAAGCGTTTGACTTAATGGTGGAATCATAAGAATTAAGAATAGTTCTTTAAGTGAATCCGAATGATCAACCATCCACATAATTATTTCATGATTCTATTGTCTGACTATGAGTTTAAAAGAACATGTGTATACATATTCTCATCATATCTGTGATGATTATCGGTTATATGATTATTTTTATAATACTAAAGAGGAAGAATAGAAAATGAAAAATTAACTACAAGATGTTTTCTTAGCCATTTGCAAGTATCTTTTTTATAAGTTTTAACATGGCATCTACATGCATTATACATATACTAATATTGGAGAAGTGAATATTAACATGAAAAGTTGATATTATTTCGATTCTAATTTATTTCGTTTCATGTTAAATAACCGATAATTTAGATTTACATATTGTTTTTCTTTATAGTGTGAATGTATGCTTAATTTAATCCACATGCATGCATATATGTGAATGAATTCCTTGGGATCTTTCAGAAAATATCTACAGAATATTACAACAAGAATTAATACTCTGAGTTAGTACTAAAACAGTTTGACTTTAAGTGTGGGTTAAAATTCATATTTTTAACTATATGATTTGCTTAAATATATGTAATATGAGAGTATTGCGTAAGAATGGGAAAAAGCAGAATAACCTAAAAGAAATAAGATGATAGAATTATAAACCTATGTAACGATAGTTATATGTGAATATACATACATACATCTATATATATATATATATATATATATATATATATATATATATATATATATATATATATATATATATATATATATATATATATATATGTGTGTGTGTGTGTGTGTGTGTGTGTGTGTGTGTGTGTATGAAATTATATATTGATACATGTGTGCATAAGAATTAAAGTAGTATGAAATGTGCATATATATAAGTGGATTATGTATATATGTATGCATGAGTTTAGGAATAAATTTATGGTTGTATTTACATACATGAATGAATACATAAGTTGTGAAGTGAAATGCATGTGTATGCATATGTAGGTATGTGTGTGTACATGAGAATGTTAATGAATGCATGTAAATGTTTGCATAAGTAATTATGAATACATTAATGCAAAATGAAATTTTCATAAGTATTAAAATTAGGAAGTTAGAATATTTGTATACAAATGTTAGTTTAGGTTTAAGTTATGTATTGAATGATAAATTAATAAGTGAGTGTTTCATATTTACTAAAAACATACTTATGTTTTTATTTTTCTAATGATCTTTTCTGCAGATCATTGAAGAAATTGCAAAGGAGAATACGAGAATACAAACCTACGAGCTTACAAGCTTACAAAATTGCGACATTTGAAGATTGTTCATTTAGAACTATTAAGTTGTATAGGATTATTTATAAAGGAATTGTATTAGCACTTATGATAAGCTTTTGTATAGGCTTAATTCCTAAAGATTTCTAGCACTTCCACTTTTCGATATAATTAAGATTTTATTTTGAACTTTCATATGTCTATACATTTAGTAATGATAAGAAAAATTGTTATGATAAATGAGAAATTATAAAGTTCTTTTGAATCTTAGTTTTTAGATTTCACTCAAATAGATTAAAAAACTATAGCTTTTATCAATCCTAAACTGAAAAATCAACCCAAGATCCGAAGCATACTTAGAAGCACCCTGCGTGCAGTCACACGGTTAGGTTAGTGTGATTCTTTTAGATGAACGTCAACCTCCCTTCACACCCCTCTACGACAATGCCCTCACGAACCTTCAGCTGCTATATCAAAAACACTGAAACGCATTAATACATTAATAAATTAACACTCCAAAAATGCATTGTTCAACATACTCCATAATTTATAACATGCCCCTCAGTTGAAAAAGCAACTGACCTCAGTTGATAAAATAAAAATAAACATGGATGGCCACTCACATGTTCCATCACTGAACAAAAAATAAGCATGTTCCATGTAAAACACATGCATGGAAATATTCATGGAGGCGTTAAATTATTAAAATTATCTATGAGGTGCTGACAGAGCCTTTAAATAAGTCAATATTCTAATTCATTTTCAAAACTATATCTAAAGTATGATCCTACATACTAAATTCTATGTGTAAATGCATTACATATAATCAAACAAACTTAGACTAGCGAAAAGAGTGTTGTTGTTGATGTGGCTGCTGCAAACTGATCCCCTTGATAATCGATTGGTACTCATTCTCTGTTGTCATAGAGATTTTATCTCTACAATAAACATCAAACCTTAACTGAAGTTATTTCGGAAGTAAGTTACTAAAGGTATCAGCATATCTCCTGAAGCTTGGCACCATTCATTGAAGGAAGGATTGTTGGAATACAATGTCAAATTGTGCATTATCCCATGGTCAAAATTTGCATAATTTACAACATGTGTAGTTTTTGTATCAGTCTTCCTACAAGGAATCGATGACGAACAGTGTGGATAGCTTGTTATGTTCTCAATTAGACGACCAGGGATCGAACCCCGTCGGGCGTAGCGAACAAAGTTTCTTTGAAAAGCTTTTCCAAAAGCAAACTCACACCGACGGCTTCCGTTTTTTTCCGCGTAGCTTTTCATCAGTAGACGTTTTGCGATCTTGCATTAATTGATCATAGCTTTATTCCTTTACGATATGCTTTTGGAGAGATATAGAATACTATATAATGAGAGGCTTGGCTCACATCAACTGAAGATCAACTACATACTCACTCAAGAGGAGGACAAGCTCTCAAGGAGAGGAGGTGTTCAAGGTCTTGGAGAAGATCTTTGGAGGCCATCTTGGAGGGAGTGTTCACATACACTCTTGGAGGAGTTGTAGTCTACATCTTGATGTGGACTCTTCTCATATGCTTAGAGGAGGCTCTACACTCATGATTGATGATGATCTTGAGGATTGATGAACTTATGGAACAACATTATGATCTATGATGATTTGGTAACTTGTATCTTTTCCATTATTTTCATTATCTTTGTACATTATTATGAATTAATTGTCTCTCCAATTTTTGCACATCTCTTTTATTTCCAATCTCTCTTATGATGTTAATGAATTGTATGAGTGATTTGATTTATGATCTCATCCGATTATCTGTGAGCATCTATATTTGAACTCTACCTCTTAAGTTGTCTGAAGCACCCTGCATGTACCGTCTATTTGGAACAATAGCAGTTTGCCTGATCCACCCAATTGAGCCCTTCACGACAAGTGAACCCGACGTGAAATTGTTCCACAGCATTTGGCAATTAGGAGGTACGATATCAAGCTCAATTACAAGTATACATATTTTACTTTTACGTTGATTATATTAGTGAACAATGGGCAAAAAGGGTGTTGCAAAATACACCACACAAGACAGGTTCTAGTGTGGAAGCATTAATTGAAAAGAAGCCTCCAGAATATGATGAACAATTCAAAGATATGGAGTCACGAATAATTGCATCCATAGATAAAAAACTTTCCTCAAAAATCGAGCCATTAACTTCATATATCTCAATGATGACTTCAATATTGGGAAAAGCTATTGAACTTATTAATCATTAAATACACAATTTAATCAAGAATTTGGGAATTTAGAAGGAGCTGTTCACTATGAAAATTCAAATTTGATAGAGAGTATGGAAAATCTATCTAATCATGTGAGAGAACTTGCAACACCAGAAAGTATTGGCTGTGAAATGTCAAGTTTGAAAGAAAATATTGAAATCCTAACCAATCAAGTAAAAGAAATTACCACATGTAAGTGTAAATATGATCATCAAGTACAAAGTTTGTCTACTCAAGTTTTTGATAAAAGACATTCATCTGACCATAGAAGATCTACCCCTAAGTCCACATATAGAAGATTAAATCGACCTATACGATGCTTTTGGTGTGATCAACTTGGCCATATGTTTTGGAATTGCAATGCATATGAGAATGCTTGTAGAATTAAATTGGGCACTACAATAGAAAGAAAAATTTGTGATTATCGTGTCCATTTACCTTTATGCTTGAATGTAGGAAGAGGTGGAATTAAAGAATATTTTGATCAAACAAAATCGAAGCCAAGATCATTTAAAAAACTTAGAGAACAATGGAAACCAAAGAGATATGATGATAAGAAATCTTCTGAACAAGAAACTATGATAGAAATTGAGAATCAAGTTAAATGTTTTGAAGAAAAGAAAGGTGAACAAATCAAGTTGGATAAACAAAAAGTTGAACAAATTTTGCAAGAAATATTGGAAAAGGATGAACAAGAATATGAAAAGTTGATACAATTAAAAAAGAAACATGACAGATATTATGTAAGATGTGATCCAAAGTTTCTAGTGCACAATCTACTTGCATTTGTAAACAAATAATAAAGGATGACATCCAATTTAAAAAATAGATATAAAAAAGTATGAAGTACTTCATCATCAACATCCTCTTACCCCTTTTGCACCATGATTTTTTGAAAAAAAAGCACTTAAAGTATGCATGGTAGGGTCTCACTACATGACCTTGCATTTAGGCACGTATTGAGATTTACCTATGCACACAGATTGATTGTAAGGATTGATGTATATGCACATTGATATGTATGTGAGTGAGAGCACAAGCTTCATCATCAAATGCCTTTCATCCTAAAACTTGCACCATGTTTCTTTACTTATGCACCTAAAGTATGCATGATAGGGTTTCATTACATGACCTTGCATCAAGGCACATTTTTTAGCTTTACCCATGCACTTTGAGTGATAAAAAGGATTTATGTATAAAAACATGAAATGTATGAAAGTGGGCGTACATACCTCGTCAACAAATGTCAATTACCTTATCTTTTGCACCATATTTTGACCATGCATTTCCAAAGTATGCAATTGATAGAGCTACATTATATGGCCTTACATAGGCACATTTTTTTATCTTCCCATGCACTTGACACATGATTTCAAGATTCAATGTTCCTATGAAATATCAGTTTATCTTTAAAAGCAGAAAGAAGATTTGAAGATTGACCCATCGAGGACGATGTGCAGGTTTAGTAGGGGCGAATGTCGTAGAGATTTTATATCTACGATAAACATCAAACCTTAACTGAAGTTATTTTGGAAGTAAGTTACTGAAGGTATCAGCATATCTCCTGAAGCTTGGCACCATTCATTGAAGGAAGAATTGTTGGAATACAATGTCAAATTGTACATTATCCCATGGTCAAAATTTGCAAAATTTACAACATGTGTAGCTTTTGTATTAGTCTTCCTACAAGGAATCGATGACAAACAGCGTGGATAGCTAGTTATGTTCTCAATCAGACGACCAGGAATCAAACCCCGTCGGGCGCAGCTAACAAAGTTTCTTTGAAAAGCTTTTCCAAAAGCAAACTCACGCCGACGGCATCCGTTTTTTCTGCGTAGCTTTTCATCAGCAGACGTTTTGCAATCTTGCTCTAATTGATCATAGCTTTATTCTTTTACGATATGCTTTTGGAGAGATATAGAATACTATATAATGAGAGGCTTGGCTCATTGTTAAGACATCAACTGAAGATCAACTACATACTCACTCAAGAGGAGGACAAGCTCTCAAGGAGAGGAGGTGTTCAAGGTCTTGGAGAAGATCTTTGGAGGCCATCTTGGAGGGAGTGTTCACATACACTCTTGGAGGAGTTGTGGTCTACATCTTGATGTGGACTCTTCTCATATGCTTAGAGGAGGCTCTACACTAATGATTGATGATGATCATGAAGATTGATGAACTTATGGAACAACATTATGATCTATGATGATTTGGTAACTTGTATCTTTTCCATTATTTTCATTATATTTGTATGGATACATTATTATGAATTAATTATCTCCAATTTTTGCACATCTCTCTTATTTCCAATCTCTCTTATGATGTTAATGAATTGTATGAGTGATTTGATTTATGATCTCATCCGATTATCTATGAGCATCTATATTTGAACTCTACCTCTTAAGTTGTCTGAAGCACCCTGCGTGTACCATCTATTTGGAACACTAGCAGTTGGCCTGATCCACCCAATTGAGCCCTTCACAACACCGCATCATGAGTAACGGCAATAGCTTTATGAAGCGATGTAGGTCAGCATGAGCAAAGCTTTGCTTGAATTTCCTTCTCTAAACCATCATTATACTTCTTCTTCATAGTATCATCTGAAACATCTTCAAGCAAGCGAAGAGATACTAAGTATTGGTAGAACCGGTCCTTATAGGTTGTAAACGTATCACCTTCCATCCATGTAAATTTAGCCCACAATTGTCAAACATGTAGGTTGAACTGTAAGGGTAGAAAATAATCCTTAAACTACTATGTTCAACCAAAAATGCATTAAAATAAGTAGACATATATTCCCCCTCGATCAAAATGGAGGGTTCCCATTGTACATGGTGACAGATTTTCAGCCAAAGCAAAGAATTATTTGAATCACATAAACACTTCGGACTTTGATTTCAATGGATATACCCATGCATGCCTAGAAAAATCATCAATGAAAGTCACAAAGTAAAGATAGTTTTCAAAAGAGGGTGTCTGCATAGGACAACAGACATCACTGTGAACAAGCTGTAATTTCTGAGTAGCTCAAAGTCAACCATCTTTTAGGAACAAGGAACATTGTATTTTGGCCAAAATACAGCCTTCACAGACATGTTTACCAGATCTCTCAAGTTTGGGCAGAGAGGACACCATTTTAGATTTCTACAAGCATAGCAAACTAGCAAAATTTAGATGACCAAAGTGTGCATGCCAAAGCTTTGCATCTGAAAAAGCCTGAGAATCATGTACTACACATGTTGAATCATTCATAGATTTTTCATAGTCTATGATCTTATATAGCCCACGACATAAAATGCCAGAAGCAATAATGACATTGTCATTTGACAGATCATGAACTGTACATCTATCATCAACAAATTTCACAATCAAGCCAATCTCGGCTAAAGTTGAAACTGATAACAGATTCTTCTTGATTTGTGGCACAAATAAAGCATCTGACAATGTAAAATAACAACCATCAATAGTAGTCAGGATGATCTTACCAACTCCACTAATAGGATAAGAGGAGTTGTCGGTGCATGTGATAGTATTCCCTGTAGGGGTAGGCTCGACTGAAGTGAAGAAGCTATGCTGTGAGGTAATATGTTTGGCTTCCCCACTATCAAAGTACCAAACATGTGAGTCTACTGTAGACATACATTGTTCATGAGAAGATGGTTCATAACTACAAACAGTGGTAAATTCCCATTCTTCATTCTACACAAGATTAACATACTTTGTTTTGGATGTAGAGGCCTCTACAATAGCCATTCTAGCCTCTTTCTTCCTTGCCTCTTTAGCAGCCAGTTTTAGAAAACTCTTTATGACATGATCATTTCCTTTATAGTATTTGCAAAACAATTTCTACTTTTCTATTTTCTTCTTATTTGTGTCATCCTTCTTTGATTGTGCAAAATTATCTACTAGTAGAAGAGCTCCATTTACCTTTGCCCCTTTGACTAGCCAAGAAACCTTGATCTCCAACATGCATAATGGACCTGTTTTGCCTAGGCTCATCTTCCTGCAATAAAACAGAGAATAACTCTTCAAATGTTAAGGCATTTGGATTTCCTTTCATCATCAATTGAAGAGTAGAAGCAAATTATCTGATATGAATCTGGAAGACCATTCTGAATAGTCTACATAAGTGAACTGTCATGCAAGACTTCATCAATAAAAATCAACTACTCCTTCAAATCTTTTATCTTTGTCAAGAAATTATCCATGGAATCTCCTTTATTCATGTGCTCACTCTCCAACTGTTTTCGAAACATAAGCAACACGAGCCTCATTACTTGCCTAGTACAAAGTGCTTAATGTATCCCAAGCATCCTTTGCTATTTTGCAAGAGCGAACGTGGGGAATAATGGCACATTTGATAGACAAGGCTATCAGTGCATGTTCGTGAGCATCTTTGCCATCCCAACAAAGTCGTTCTATAGTAGGTGCAGCAAGAATTGGAGCACGAACAAGAATCTAAAGAATATCATGTTCAATGCCATCTGCATCACATTCAACAATTGTGTTTGCAGGTGTAATAGGACGGTTCTCAACACCTTGCACAATATTCCATAATCCTTTTGCAACCAATACATGACGCATAACATAATCCCATAATGGGTAATTGGTACCATCCAACTTATCCTCAACAGCCAACATATAGAATACATCACTGCTTTCAGCCATGGCTACTGACTAAAATACCCTAATGTAGAAAAATGATTGTATCTCAAAAAGTTGAATAGAATTACCTTGTTGAGTTTTGCTAAACATGTAGCAGACTTTGAAATGCTTATACTCGTTAACCAAAACCTGTATATTTTTTTGGCAAAAAAAGACAAAATTTCATGCACAAGCATTGCAATAGTGCATTCAGAGGGTGAAATGAGCTCATATCATAATTTAGACACCACAGAGTGAAGCAGTTTTGAACTCCTAATTAGCCTGAGTATGCTCACCAATTTTTGTGCAACTATGAGACTGTGAATGGAGGGGTCTTGATGATGCCCTAGATGAAGCAGCAACCTTCTCTGATACCAATTGTTGGATTTTGAGGTCTGCAAAAGCATGTGAATAGCACAAGGAAGAAGAAGAAGAAGATTGGATCATAACACACAATGCTTAATCTATTACTACTAGAATGTACGAAGATAAGTGACCTTTTAGGGCTATAGGCGTATATACAAGCCCAAGGAAAAAAGCCTCCTAAAGAGGAAAAAACGTACGCCAGCACTCCTACTCTGTTCACATGCATCACTACCTAAATATATTAACAACTTCTACATAATTTACATGAACTCCTTGATCCTTTTGTTCACTTTTAGTTCTCATCCCGAAATTCTTGATGCCATTTTCATGAATAGTTTGAAAAAACCACTTTGGAACCTTCTTAAAGCTAGAAATGATTCTCTTATTTCTTTTTGGATTCTAGATGATTATATGACTTCTTGAATTGGTTCTTCTTCTCAAAGTTGACAAGAGATAGGTGATAGTAAAGGTTGAGCTCGACGTGACAAATGAAATTCAAATTTAGGTCAAGTTGAAGGAGGGATATTCAACCTTTGAGAATAAAATTTAGTACCATCCCTATGTTGTTAAATATATTAGTCCAATTTTCTTTCAAAGAATGAATAGTTATTTGATTTTATACAATTTTGAATTTCTAAATTATTTACCATAAATTGGATTATGAATACATGCATTGCATGGAAGCAAAATTTTGCCTCTATCTTGTAGATAGAACCTAAAATTCTTGCTTTCAACATGATTACCAACATAAATAGTCTTTATTTTTTTTTGCATCTACCCTACCATGATCCTTTTTCTCTTTGTGAATGTATGATGAAGAACCAAAAACCCTAGTGTATTCACATTGGATTTTGTTGGAGTTAGACATCTGCGAAGCACGTGAATAGCATAAGGAGGAAGAAGAAGTTTGGAGCACAACACACAATACTGATGTATTACCACTAGAATTTACAAAGATAAGTAGCCCATTAGCACAATAAGCATATATACAAGGGGGGGGGGGGGGGGGGGGGGGGAGGCCTCCTAAAGAGGGAAAAAAGGTTCCTGGAAGTCCTAAAGTGTTCACGCACATCACTACCTAAATATAGCAACAAATCCCCCGAGGGAGTGATGTGGTGAACAAGGAGTTGGCGCTCATGTATAAGGAAGTGCCAAGCTATGTGGAATAAATCCACAAAAGGAAGTAAGCCCAAAGCTTTGTGAAAAGCTTCAAACTTCTCCTTAGGTAGAGCCTTCATAAAAAGGTTTGCAATGTTCTCCTACGTGGGCACATATGCCAAGCTGATCTCCCCAGCAGAGAACCTCTCCTTGACATAATGATAATGCACCTCAATGTGCTTAGTGTGATCATAGAACACAGGGTTCCTTGCAATTGCCACTACGCTCTAACTGTCAGTGAAGATGGTGGTGGCAAAAGAGTGACCAATACCCAAATCATCCATAAGGCATCTGAGCAACACACACTGAACAATTGTTGTGAAAGCTACCCTATACTCAGCCTCACAACTGGAAGTGGCCAGAGTAGGTTGCTTCTTGCTCAACCAAGATATACATGAGCTACCAAGCATGAAGCAAAAACCACTAGTGGACACATGAGTGTCATAGCAACCAGCCCAATCACTGTCAGAAAAAGCATGCAAATCTGGCGATAGTGATCCCCCTTGGGATAAAATAATCCAAGTAGTTGGGTGATGGGGGATGCTTCTAACACCCCAATGCAAAAATGGAAGATGGCTGCCCTCCACTAGGTCCACAAGCAATGATATATGCTCACTATTCTGCACTTTTCTCTGTACAAGTACAGAGACTTAAAATGCAATTTTGCACACTTATAATCGACTATAAGAGCTAGTGAAAAATATTTGAATCATCCAAAATGGATATTCCATCTGGGAGAAACATCCTCTCCAAAATAGGCTACTTGTTTGCAACACTCTCTGCCTATGTGCAGAGATATACCTTCACAAAGTTGGCAATTTCTCACAACTCAGTCAGTAAAATAACTTGAAACTTTGGCAAAGTTCAAGGCACTATATGAGAGACCAAATGAATCTTGAAATCAATAAAAACAAGTAGAATGAGAGAGCAAACAATGATCTACAATTTGGTACAATCAGATTTGGAAAAGCCTAACTACACCTCTAGATAGATAGGAGCTAAATCATGCGAAAATTAGGTAAGCAAGCAAGGGGGCTGCTTGCTAGAGTTTATGACTTCACTAAACTAAGTGGGAAACTTCTGGAATACATAAAACTCAAGAAATAAAGGCGGGATGATGCTTATATAGAGTTTTACTTTTCCTATAATCTAGCTAACCACCCACCAATCAATGTAGGTGCACTTTTTGGTGGCTAATTTGATGAGATTTGAATTTGATTGAGTTTGGTGGAGCTTCTAACTTTATTCCATGACTTTGGCTCCTCCTTTTTTATTGGTCCACTTGCAAAACTCATAGTTGGTTGAGCCTTTTTGCATGATTGAGACTTGATTTTCAACACTCCCCCTCAAGTCTCAATGCCTAGGTCCTTCATTCCAATGCATGCCTTGAAGTGTTGTATCTTTACTCCATCCAATGCTTTGGTAAACATATCTCCATGTTGGTCATTTTTATTGACATGCTCCACCTTGACATCCTTTGAAATGATCTTCTCTTTAATAATGTGGTAATGTACTTCTATATGCTTCAACCTTGAATGGAACATCAGATTTTGAGCCAACATATGCTACTTATGTTGTCCCAAAAAATAGGTACTTGCTTAACCTTCAATCAAGATCAACAAACAATTTTTTGAGCAACATAAGATCACATGAGACTTGTGCTAAGCCTCTATACTCAGCTTTGATTGATGAGAGAGCCACTCTTGGTTGTTTCTTTGACATCCATGAGATGGTCTTCTTCCCTAGCATGATCACATATCCACTAGTGCTCCTCCTATCATCTTTGGAACCTACCCATGAATCAACATCACAATAAGCTTTTACCAAGTAGTCCAAAATTCTTTGGTTCCAAGCTCTTGGGGTTTGCTTGAGTCCATAAAGAGCCTTATTTAACCTGCATACATGATGTGGAAACCTCTCATCTTCAAAGCATTGGGGTTGTTCCATGAAGACTACCTCTTCAAGCTCTCCATAGAGGAAAGCATTGTTCACATCCAACTGGTACATCTTCCAAACTTTTGAGGCTAAAATTGCAATCAAACTTCTGATGGTGGACACCCTAGCTACTATACTGAATGTTTCCTCAAATTATATGCCATATCTTCGAGCAAAACCTTTGGCAAACAACCTTGCTTTATACCTAGAGATGCTCCCATCCGCATGCCTCTTTACCTTGTACACCCATTTGTTGCCGATGACTTTCATCTCCTTTGTTTTCTTCAAGTGCCTTGAATTCCTCCTCCATGGCTTCAATCCATTCCCTATGCTTATTTGCTTCTTCAAAAAAGTTAGGTTCTTCACAAGCTATAACTTGACTCATCTAGGCATAGTGTCTTGTAATGAATGAATCATAAGTTAATCTTTGAACAGAGTATTTAACCCTATTGGATGACCTTACCTCACCATTAGGTGGTAGGAATATCCTCCTCCTTGGTTTAGATGCTTTAAATCTTGGTGTTTCTATTTTTTCTATATCTTCATCACTTGTAGACTCCATGTCTACCCATCGATGGTCTTCATCATTTGTCTTTTCCTTTCCTTTGCTACTTCCTTCACTTGAATGAGCTACATTTCTTGTCCTTCCATGCCAAGCTAATGTAGTATTCTCCTCTGATGGTGTGCTTGAAGTGGTTAGACCACCTATCTCGATGCTTTGTTGTTGCTCTTTGAACTTCTTCTCGGCTTCATATGCATCGCCAACCTGTAACACATGTTTGCTACCATACCAAGGTAGAAACGCATCAAATATTACATCCCTAGATACCTTAGCTCTTTGGTGCAAGCGTTATAGCATCTAAAACCCTTTTGCTCTAAAGAATATGCAAGAAATATACACCTATCTACCTTTGGTTCTAACTTGTGCCTCAATTCTTGAGGTATGTGAACATAACACACACAACCAAATACTTTGAGATGTGAAAGGTTGGGTTTCTTACCCCACCAAGCTTCATAGGGTATAACTCCATGTACTCCTGAGGTTGGACACCTATTCATAGTTTATATGGTTGTATTTGTTGCATCATCCCAATAAGATTTAGGAACATTCATTTCATTTAACAAAGCTCTAACCACTTCTGCTATGTAGCTATTCTTCCTCCCCCCCCCCAATTTTGTTGAGGTGTATACCTGCAAGTGAATTGCCTTTTGATGCCATGGTCATGTAAAAAATCTAAAAAATCATTTGAAAAATACTCTCCCCCTCCATCTGATCTGAAAATATTTATATACTTCCCTGTTTCCTTCTCCACCAGGCTTTTGAACCTCTTGAAGTGGTAAAACACCTCTGACTTTGACTTCGTGCAATACATCCAAACAAACCTTGAATGATCATCCATAAATGTGACAAAATATCTATTACGTCAAATGGATGGCTCCCTTGTAGGTCCCCATACATGTGTGTGTATGAGATTCAACACTTCCTTGCCCACATGTGTTCCCTTCTTGAATGGAAATTGTTACCGTTAGTGTCCATGTGAAAGGCCAAATGTCCACCGAACACTTCTTTGTATATGTTCTTTAATAAAACATATAGTGGCCTGGTCAGTCACACACTATAAGTTTGACCACATTTGTAAAACCCAAGAAGTCTGTCTTCGTGCTCCCTGTGTACTGAGTTTTCTGCGTATTCTACAGCCTCTGTGTACAGTACTATGTGTGGCCTTAGGAGATCCATTTTCTTCTCTGAGGATATCATCATGGAGCTCTCAATAAGGATAGTGTGCATGGTGCATTGACTTTGAAACCCTTCAGTGGTATCAGAGTTGTTTGATGCAAAATCTTTGTTCCTTTTGTGCGAGTGAAGGGAGAAACCCCCCCCCTCGACTTTCTCCCAGGCTTACTACTAAGATGGCGCCAAGGCATAGACCTTGGCATACCTTGTCATCCGAGTCACCGAAGTCACTGTTGGCTGTGCACGAGGGAGGACCTCAACAATCAAGGAAGATAGAGGTTCCCGATACTTTTGGGGAGGTCTAGAGGTGTAGTTAGGCTTTTCCAAATTTTCCAACTTTGTGAAGGTATATCTTTGCAAATAGGCAACGAGTGTTGCAAACAGGTAGCCTATTTTGTAGAGGGTGGTTCTCCTTGCTGGAATATCCATTTTGGATGATTTAAAGCTTCTTGAGTATCTTATAGTCTACTATGAGTGTGAAAAATTTTGATTTTAAGTATCTCTCTAGTACAGAGAAAAGT
Source organism: Ceratopteris richardii (assembly GCA_020310875.1). NCBI lineage: Eukaryota > Viridiplantae > Streptophyta > Polypodiopsida > Polypodiales > Pteridaceae > Ceratopteris > Ceratopteris richardii. Next base: position 109,309,425 of record CM035437.1, read on the forward strand.
TCAAAACAGTGAGCATATATCACTGCTTGTGGACCTAGTGGAGGGTAGTCATCTTGCATTTTTGCATTGGAGTGTTAGAATCATCCCCCATCAGTGGTATCAAAGCAATTTTGGAGGCTTGGAGACATTCGTGGGCAGCATATTGAAGACTTGAAGGTATCAAGAGAACTCATGGAAGCATAAGGAGGACTTATCAAAGCAAGAGGACATCGAAAGGGGGCTACGTCGATCGACATCACAACTAGTCAGAGGTTTGCAAGGGAAAATCTATCAAAAGGTAATATCCACACCTTCTAAAGCATACAAACACTTGAGGAGAAGCTAGAGGAGCATCTTAAAGCTCAGTATGGATGAGTATAATGCACAAATAGAGAAGTTAGAGAAAGGAAATTATCAACCATGGAAATTTAGAGTTAGCAACTATCTTATGGGCAAAGGATTGTGGGGATTAGTGAGCGGCACAGAGTCAATGCATCGTGTACATGATCCACCACTGAAGGGCAAGTCAATGCACTTAATGAATGGATAGAAAGGGATAGGAGATTCATATTCATTCTATCCCAACACATACGCAATAGCATGATAGGGCATATGAAGACTTGGACACATCCAAGAAGGTTTGGGAGACTTTGAAGAGATTGTACTCTTCATCAACCAAGATTCAGCTATAGAATGAGCTGAATAATATTAGGAAATCACCAAGTACTAATATAAATGAGTACATTTTGAAGGTTAAGGAGCTTGTAGATGCCCTAGGCTCAATTGGGAGCCCAATCAAAGATGATGATCTTGTCGCACACACTCTCAATGGCTTGAAGAGGATGAAAGGTGGAAATCATTCACCACATAAGTTTATGTGAGGGATTCCCTACCAGAATTTGATCAATTAGTCACATTGATGGTGACCGAGGAGATGAACCAAGGAGTTTCACAATCAAAGGGTAGCCAAGCCCAAGTTTTCTATGCAGGTAGAGGCAAAGGCAAAAGAGGTGGACAAAACTCCCAAGGCAGAGGGAGAGGAAGTTCAAACACAAGCTCAAGCAACCAAGAAGGCTCCAACCAAAGCTATGGATCAATAGGAAGAGGAAGGAGTAGAGGAAGCGGATGTATGGGTCAAGTGAAAGAGTGAATTCAGATTTTACATGGTACATCGATAGTGGTTGTAGCAACCATATGAGTTGCAATAAAGATGTTTTCTTTAATTTACACTCACCCATCACTCAAGGAAATTTAGAGACAGGGGATGACACTGAGCACAAGATGACACATGTGGGAGATGTTGCATTGAATGGATCTCAAAGCTCCAAGGTGTTGAAGGATGTGTTGCATGTGCCAACCATCACAAAGAACTTGGTTTCGGTAGGTCAAATGGTTGAAAGAGGTTATGAGGTGAGGTTCAATGATCAAGGATGTTTTGTTGAAGACCCAATGCAGGACTACAAGCTCATAGCAAAAGTAAAGAAGCAAGGAAGACTCTTCACCATGGAGGTAAAGCCATCAACCCCTCACACAGTCTACTTGTCAATTGGAAATAAGCAGATTGTAGAAATCCTTATCTTACATCTCAGAATATGCAACATTTGTGTCATTCTTTTCAATTAGGGAAACAAAGTCTTGCTAAAGGGTTTCAAAGTCGATGCACCATGGTGCACTCTCCTTATAGAGAGCTCCACGACAATATCCTCGGAGAAGAAAACGAAGCTCCTAAGGCCACACACAGTACTCTACACAGAGGCTATAGAATACGCAGAAAACATAGTACACAAGGAGCACGAAGACAGACATCTTGGTTCTTACAAATGTGATCGAACTTACAATATGCCACTATATGGTTTATTAAAGAACATATACAAAGAAGTGTCCTGTGGCCATTTGGCCTTTCATACAGACACTAACGATAACAATCTCCCACTAAAAGCCAATATGGCCAAAGTAATCATGGGAGAAAAAATAAAGAATGATAAAGAATACCTAAGTGTAATTATACAAACTATACCTCCCACTTGATGGGCATGTTACACAGTATACAAGTGACTATGTAAGATCATGAATCAAGTAACCCCCATCAAGTGAAGACAGTGTCGAATGCGCTTAACCACATACCAATGCTTGACACCTGGGCAATGCATAAACCTACTCATTGTGAGACAACAAACTGAATATCTGACCGAGTAATTCATAAGTAAATCAAGCATCCAACAGCATGCTGATAGAGAATAGCATCAAATGCATCTCCAGCATCATGAAGACTCAATTGTAAACCTATCTCCATAAGAATGGCAATAGGCTTAAAGTCTTTAAGGCCAAAATCTTGCAATAATGTGTCAATATATTTTGTTTGACACAAAGCCATTCCACCATCAACTTGCATAAATTGAATGCCCAAATAGTGATGCAAGTGCCCTAAATCAGACATCTCAAATGAGGCATGCAAATCAGCCTTAAAATCAGTAATATGCGTGTCACGAGGACCAGTGAGCAGCACGTCATCAACATATAGCACAATGATCAGAAGCACATCACTAACACGCTAAACATATAAGGTGCTTTCAGTTGGATTGTTCTTAAAACCATGTGTAATCAAATAGCATGTATCTTTTCATTCCAAGCACGTGGTGCTTGCTTTAAACCATATAATGCCTTCTTTAACCTGCACACCTAGTTTTCATGCCCTTTCTGCACAAAGCCACGGGGTTGAAAAACATACACTTCTTCGTGCAAGTCACCATTCAAAAATGTTGTTTTAATGTCCAACTAATGTACATTCCAACCATGATGAGCTACAAGTGCACAAATGCTATGAACAGTAGTCATTCGGCAAGTAGGAGCAAAGGTTTCATCAAAATCAATGCCTCTTTACTGCGCATAACCCTTTGCAACAAGCCTAGCCTTATACCTGTCAATTGTTCCATCAATTTTGCGATTTAGCTTGCCTCATTAGGACTAGCACGAGGTTGTCCACCTATAAAAAGAGGTAGCAAAGTATCATACATGTCTTTGGAGCTAATAGATGTCACCTTAGTACATGAAAGCAATGGCTGAATAGCATCTTCCACAAAAACAACATCACGACTAATCAAAATGTGTTTAGTTTGTGGATGACACAGACGATAGCCTTTACTTTCAGAATTGTACCCAACAAAAACACATTTTACAGCTTTATCATCCAATTTTTTGTGATGTTGATCAGGCACTAATGCATATGCCAGACAACCAAAAACATGAAGATGAGCAACAAATTTCTTACGACCATGCCCAACCTCATATGGAGTGATAGACTGCAGTGCTTTAATGGGACACCTATTTAGTACATATGGAGCACACATAACAACCTCAAGCCAGAAACCATGTGGTAAAGCCTGACTCGACCATACACCTCGCCATCTCCATGAATGACCTGTTCTTTCGTTCAGCAACTCCATTCTGTTCCGGTGTATATACACTGATGTTTTATCCCACGTTCAACCAAAAAAGCATTAAAGTCAGAAGCCATATATTCCCTCCCTCGATCAGAATGGAGGGTGCCCATTTTACATGCTGACAGATTTTTAGCCAAAACCAGAGACTGTTTGAAACACATAAATTCTTCAGACTTTGCCTTCAATGGATATACCCATGCATGCTTGGAAAAATCATTGATGAAAGTCAAGAGGTAAAGATAGTTCCCAAAAGAAGGTGTGTGCATAGGAACACAGACATCACTATGTAAAAGCTACAATTTCTGAGTAGCTTGAACTAAACCATCTTTTGGAAAGGAACAACGCTGCATTTTGCCCAAAATATAGCCTTCACAAACATGTTTACCGGGTGCCTCAAGTTTGGGCAAAGAGGACACCATTTCAGATTTTTACAAGCATAACAAACTAGCAAAATTTAGATCACCAAAGCATGCATGCCGAAGCTTTGCATCTGACATAGCATGAGGATCATGTACTACACATGCCAAATCATTTACTGATCCTTCATAGTCTATGAGCTTATACAGCCCATGACATAAAATGCCAAATGCAATAATGACATCGCCATTTGACATATCATGAATTGTACATGTGTCATCAACAAATTTCACAACCAAGCCAATCTTGGCTAATGCAGAAACTGATAACAGATTTTTTTGATCCATGGCACAAATAAAGCATCTGACAAAGTGGAAGAACTACCATCAGCAGTAGTCAAAATGATCTTACCAACTCCCATAACAAGATAGGAGGAGTTATTGGTGCATGTAATAGTCTTGCTTGTAGGGGCAGTCTCTAGTGAAGAGAAGAAACTGCAGTGCGAGGTAATATGTTTGGTCGCCCCACTATCAAAGTACCAAACATCTGAGTCTACTGCAGACATGCACTGCTCATGAGAAGATGGGTCAAGACTACAAGTAGTAGTAAACACCCATTCTTCTTCCTGCACAAGATTAGCAGACTCTGTTTTCGGTGTAGAGGCCTCTACAACAACCATTCTGGCCTCTTTCTACTTTGCCTCTTTAGCACCCAGTTTTGGATAGCTCTTGATGACATGATCATTTGCTTTACAATATTTGCAAAACAATTTTTACTTTTCTGATTTCTTCTCATCTTTGTCTTCCTTCTTCAAATGTGCAGCACTTGCAGATTTCTACTTACTAGTAGAAGAGCTCCATTTACCTTTGCCCTTCTGACTAGTGAGTGTGTACCTAAGTCACGAGGTCTTAGGGACTTGTGTTAAAGAGACTAAATCTCATTTGCCACACAAGTGCATATAGTGGTGGATTGACACATGCTTAATTATCAATCTGAAGAACCACATAAACTAAGTGTATGAGGACATGTGCACTGATGGAAAGTGAAGTGGTTCAGCAAAGATGTATGAGAAAAGACTAATCTCAATTTTCGCTTCCTTCATGACATTGATTACTTGGTCTTCAAAATCTTCAGTAAGTTGGGACACCAGTAGTGCCCGCTCATTTCGGTTTAGTTCTGCAACAGCCCGATTATGTCATTCAATGTTGGTCTCGATTTCCTCCCTTACCGGTGAATGATGTAGGGGGGGAGAAAGAGGACGTACCTTAGTCTCCTCAATAGCCATTATAGAGTGTGGAACTACTAGTGTCCCCTTATTGACCTACTATACTAGTTGACCTTGTAATTGCTTTATTAATTCATCCTTCTCTTTAATTTCTTCTGTGGCCTTCATAATCGTTGCCTTGCTTTTTAGGAGCTCCTCTCCTATGGCAATGAGTTGATTTGCGTCTTCTTTGCATTGTTCAAAGTAGTGATTTTCTGTTATCTTCCATTTCTTTCGGAGCTTCGCTGTGTCCTTCATGTATCTTTTCTCCCATTCTGCTATGATAGCTTGCTCTGTTTTCAGCTGGACTTCATACTTTGCTATCTTTTCCTCCAATGCTGGTGTGTCTTTCTCTGTCACTTCTAGAGCTTCTATTGGTTGATTGCATAGAAGGGCTGTCATCACCTCCTTGTTCCTGTTTCGTAGGTTATCTGCTTCATCCATGTATACCTTGATTTGTGATTCAAGGATCTTGCTTCTAGCATTCATTCATCGCTAGCCTCATATTTGCTTTGTAGTTCTTTCAATTGTTCCTTTAGCTTCTGATTTTCTGCTTCTAGTATGTTGCATTGATGCTTGGCCTCTTGGGTTTCTGCCTCTTTCTCTACTATTCTCTTTTGTGCTTGAATTAATTGGGCAAAAATATGTGTGAATTTCTCAACCGCGTACACCATCCCTAATCCTTCTCTCTCCGTAGTCGTATAGTTTCTCTTGGCTTGATTCACTTGTCTGCTTGCATAGGCAATTGGATGGTCCAGTTTTCCTTCATCTGCCGATTGAGCTAAGATGCATCCTATTGCGTAATTGGAAGCATCCACATGAATATGAAAAGGCTTGTTCCAATTAGGTGTTTTTAAAATAGGAGATGTGCTAAGCTGCTTTTTTAGCTCATTGAATGCTTTCTCACATTCGTTCGTCCACGTGAATTGAGTCAACAATCCATACAAAGGCTTGGCAATTATAGCATACATGTGGATAAATCGGCGATAGTATCCATAGTGACCCATAAATGCTTTCACTTCTTTTGCATTTTTTGGTCTTGGGAGTTCTAGAATTACTTTGATCTTGTCTTCATCGGTAGATATTCCATTCTTAGACACAATGCGTCCTAAGATTTTTCCTTGTATTACCATAAAAACGCACTTCTCAGGATTTAGACATACTCTATATTGTCAGCATTTTTCAAATATTTTTTGCAATCCCGGAATATGTTCCTGGCTCCGATTTGAAAATGTTCATAGGTCGTCTAGGTATACTTCCATACTCTTTCTTGGGAACTCTTTGAAAACGTGACACATCAATCTTTGGAAAGTAGCATGAGCGTTAGTGAGCCCAAAAGGCATCACTCTGAAAGCATAGACCCCCCATTCGGTAGCGAATGCGATCTTGTGTTGGTCCTCAGTGGCAATAGCTACTTGTTTGTATCTAGATAATCCATCCAAGAAACTATAAACTTCTTTACCTGCCACTCTTTCCAAAAGGTGTTCAGTGATAGGTAATGAATAGCTGTCACGGATCGTGGCTGAGTTGACTTTCTTTAGATTAATTCACACTCTCAATTTTCCGTTCTTTTTGGGCACAACTACTAATGGTGACACCCATTCGATATGTTCTATCTCGTAAATGAATCCTCCAGCTAATAATTTGTCTATTTCCTCTTTAATCTTTGCTGCATAGACATCATTATACGTGTAAGGGCATTGCTTTGATGGTTTTGCATCAGGTGTCATTGGTATTCGGTGAGAACAAATGGAGGGTTCCACACCCTTGAGATCCTTGTAGGTCCATGCAAACACATCTCGATATTCTTGAATCATTCTTATCAATTCTTCTTCCTCCTCAGGAGACACGTCTTTTCCTATGTATGTGCATCTTTCTTCTCCATTTTCTACAGTCACTATGATTTTCTTCATTTGTTCCTTGTTGTCATATGCTTCTCATTCTCTTGCCTCTCTCTTAGCTATTTTTCTTTCTTCTACTTCATATCTTTTGAAGTGTTCAGGAACCTCAAAAAGATCCGGGGTTGGTTCAATCTTACACACGCTTTCCTCTTGAGTTGGTACTATAGGGGCTGCTTCTATTTCTAACACTTTGATTGTTCCATACTTGTCTTCAGCTTGAATGGCTTCTAGATAACGTTCCTTCGAATCAAACTCTAGTTCCATTTCTATGCTCTCGTATTCTTCTTTCCATTCCTTTTCTAATATTTCTCTTGCTTCTACCTCATGAAGGACTATCATGTACAAGTTTACATCATAGCCTTCTTCATCCACACATTCATTCATGGTCAATACTTCTTCATTCACACACGTCCAGGGTTGCTAGAATCTCCATCCAACCGTGCAGTTCAAATGCTTTGTCAAGAAAAACTGGCATATACATTGGGTCCTCTATAGGTCGATAATTTTGATGTCCTAAGGGCCATAACTGTCGTTTTTTATCCTCTTTTGTTGCTTCCTTCCACATTCACAACTAGGCATCCTCATGCATCCATGATTGATCACTTGATCCAGCACTATGGATAGACAAATCATCTTCCTCCTGGTGTATAGAGTTCCATTGTAATGGAGGTACACCTCTGTACGCAAAGGTATGCAAGTTTATCTTGGTAGTGTTTCCTTGATGTTGAAGGTATAATGAGTCTCGTCCCCAATCTTGCACTACTCTGAGTTGTCTCATGAATGGTTGCCCTAATATCATTTCATAGTTATTTGCCCTTACAAATTGATAGATATCTAATGTATGCTCAAATTCAACTCCATAGATGGTTAATTTGATCTTTTCCAATATTCCCAATGGTTTCTCAACATGGCCATCTGCTAATTGAAGTTTCATACGAGTTGGTCGTAGGGCTGGCTTTCCCCATTTCTCCCAAATCTCTTTGGCGGTGATACCTACTCCAACTCCTGTTTCTAGTATAGCCTTTGTCATGTATCCATTGTATGTGACTGGTAAACATGTTTTGCCCTCATCTCCTTCACTAAATTCTCCAACCTTATCCACGGGGATTTGTATGTTAGAAGGGTTTTCATTTCCCTTGCTTTCCTTTTCGTTCTTCTCTTGCTCTAACTCCAATTGTCCCGTTTATTGTTTCCATAATTGTGGTTTTTTGCTCGTATGTTCTGTCTCTTGTTGTGTCCCAAAGGGGTTCTGAGAGGTGATCCAGTTTCTAACAGTAAGTCTGATCCATGAATCAAGTAGACCTCCAGTAGGTAATCATCTTGAGGTATCAAATCCCCTCTCAAGACTCGAGTTACTATTGATTTGCCTCTGGGTGTACTTATCAATTCTTCAGAGTCCGGTCTTCCTAAATTTTCTTGTCCCTCTAATCCTCCTCTCTCGTTGATTCGATCTGGGTGTTCTGTTACCACATAGATGTGACTTAACTTGTCCATGCACACTCCTCCCTCATACTTGACTACTAGTCTAGGCACTATTGTAGAACCAGTGGAAGTTACCATCCTGGTTACTGATCTATTTAGACCATCCTGGCTACTGATCTATTTAGACCATCCTGGCTACTGATCTATTTAGACCATCCAGGTAGATGGGAATCTCTTGGGAATTAGTGGACACGTATTGCAGAGAGGTCCGGTATTCCCCCTCTACTGTAGACATGAAGTTTCTCCTGGGGACAGAACCTTGCATGTCTTGTGAAGCCATTGGTATTTCTTCTTCTAAGTCACTAGAGGTATCGGGATAGATAGAGCAGTGACTTGCCTGAGTCACACTTCCTACCGATGAAATAACACTTCTCTGGCTACTTAGCACCCATCCTGATCTCAAGTTCATCCACCCTCCTAGGGCTATTTTGGTTCCTAACTATCCCCTAATTGGCTCCTCAGTTGCCTCAAATTTTGCCCTTAAAAAGACTCAAAATGTTCTGGACAATACCACTCTGGCGATACTGCACGAGGTGATACCGGTCTTACCACGATACGATACCACTATTTACTGTGATACGATACTTCTACAAGTGACGATACGATACTCAGGACAATCGGCGATACGATACCACTCTCTACACGATATGATACCAGTGCACTACACGATACGATACTGGATGGTTTAGGCGATACGATACCACTCTCTGCACGATACGATACCAGTGCACTACACGATACGATACTGGATGCACGATACGATACTAAGAACCCTCGCGATACGATACCGGTGCAAGTCACAATACGATACTGCAACCCTGCATGATATGATACTGGAGTGTCGGGTGATACGATACTAGAATTCCTCACAATACGATACTATGGAGGTTCAACGATACGATACTAGGTACACGATACAATACTACATGGTTCGGGCGATACGATACCACCTAAATGCACGATACAATACTGCGTGCTTGATACGATACTAAAAACCCTCGCAATACGATACTGGTGCAAGTCGCGATATGATACCGCAACCTTGCACGATACGATACCCATGTTATGCGTGATACGATACCGCTCGGTCGACGATACGATATCGTGACCGGGACGATACGATACCAAGTGGACCGGATACGATACCACTGGCAAATCGTGATCGTGATACCAACTTGAAGATACGATACCAAAAATGGTATTGTGATACCTCAAGTGGTATGCGACGATACGATACTTGGCGAGTATCGCGATACTAGGGAATTGTGGTATCACGATACCAAAACTCAACCCACCGCAATACTACAGCCAAAATCGCTCAAAACACAAAAGTTTTTGCACCCCTAAGCTTATCTCTCACTCCTCTTCACTCCTGACCCTTTGTCTTACTCAAAGAACCTCTCAAAACTCTCTGTCCCACCCCGCAATACCGGAAACGAGTTTAATCACATGCATATGTGTTTTTAAAGTAATTTTGATGTTGCAATCTTGTGAAGCTTACCTTTAAGGATGTCTTGCTTAAGAGTTGAGCTCACAAGGTAGCTTTTTGGGCTTGTATAGTGCGATATTGCTCAGGCGATACTGATCGCTGTCTGCAAACGATACCAGTGTTCTCTTCATTTGGAGTAAGGACTTTGCATGAATACTTCTTAAAAATAACTTCAGAACCATATATAGGGAATGTTGAGATAGAGAAGAATCAAATATCCAAGGATTCTCAGATATTTCATGCAATGCTACTTGATCAAAAGAAACTTCTTCTATATGACACATGCAAGAGTATCCTCATCTGAATATTTACCTTTTTAATTTTCATGGAAATTGTTATGTGAAGCTCTTTTCTTTTCATCATAAATTCATTTTTTGTACTCTACAATATGATGTCAGGTTTCTTGCAATAATTGAAAACTCCCTTCTTTGTTATAGAAGTAGATGTGGATGAAGTGACTGAGTTTCCTTCTTCTTCTTGTGAATCATCTTCTTCTTGTTGTTGTATTTTGATGAAGAAACCATGGCCTCATCATTCTCCCTCATGCTTTTCTAACGATCTTTTTTTTCAAGTAACAAAAACTAAAGCTTTTAAAAATTTTTCTCTCTATTTCTTGTAAAAAGAGTGAGAGATGTACAAATGAATGATATGTACATGGAGGTGAATTAATAAGAGTTTTTAACATCTCTTCATAAAAAAACATTCACACCAACATTGAGAACTTGATCACAAATATCTTTTAATGTGAGAATATGTGACCTAATTGACTCGCCAATCTTCATATGTGTGTTTGTTGAAATCCTTCTTAAATGAGTTTTCCTTACAGGCTTTCTTCTTTGATAGAGATTCATTAACTCTAATCAGGGTTGATGAAAGATTCTGCATTACTTGATTTGGGGTAATATGATGCTTCACACCCATTGCAATAAGACAGAGTGTTTGAGCATCTCTTGAATCCCATCTGGATTGCTCTTCAAACGATTGCATATTTATTGTGTCTTAAATTGTGAATGATGAGAGAACTTCTTCTTCTCCCTCTTCCATTTTCTAAGTTGAACTGGAGCAAAATCTTTCTTGGAAGAAGGTCCAACGTCATCAACTAATTTTCTTGGTTTTGGAAATTTAATTGATAATATTCCACAAATATTTGAACACTAAAAGATTCATGATCATAAAACTCCACATTGGATAGTTATACATTCCATCAAGTTTATCCTCTTGTTCCAATCCAACTCTAGAATCACTTATCTTGGGAACAAGTTATGTATATGTATGATAAGCTCTGATACCACATGTTGGAAGTAAGTAGTGTAAGAAAATAACAACACACCAGAATAGACCAGTATATAAAGTTGAGAGAAAAAACGCAGACAAAGATAGACACAGATTGAGAGATATGGAACTCAAATTCTCATATTGTTGAGCGTAATGCAATTACAATGATGGTGTTGTCCACCCGTGCGCTCCCAATGTGGAGCTCAAATGGAAATCTAGACAGACTCTAGATGAAGGTCTTGCTAGTGTGCAATGCTATGTAAAGCTCAACATGTGACATGCTTATATAGCTTTTACAAGGAGATTTGGTATAGATAAATGCAGTCGAGAGATACAAAATAGTCAATAAAATATATAATCTGAAAATATCTCCACAACTAGAAGTCCTCGAACCCCCTTGAACCCACAGAAGAGGGCAAGCCCCCCTCTGCACTCCCCCCATTAAGGTTCTATGGGGAAACCACGTGACACCAATACCTTCAATATTTTTCTTGCATACTTTTGTTGAGAGATGAAAATCTTCCCTGGTTCTTGCCAAACTTCAAGGCCTAAGCAATAATGCATTAAGTCTAAGTCTATCATTTCAAATTTTGAACTCAAGGCATCTTTCATTTGTTGAAGAAGAGCATCACCATTTCTTGTGATCACAAGGTCATCTACATAGAGTACAAGCACAATTGTCTTTCCTCCTCTCTTTAGAACATACAAGTTAGCATCAGACGCACATCTTTTGAAACTTAGATCCAAGAGATACTTATCTATCCATGGGTATACCATGCTCTAGGGGCTTGTTTCAACCCATATAATGCCTTCTTCAGCTTAGATACCTTGTTCTTTGAATGGGGAGCCTCAAACCCTAGTGGATCAGACACATATACCTCCTCCTTGAGGTCTCCATTTAGAAATGCTGATTTGACATCCATGTGATAGACAGATCAATGCTTATGTGCAACCACACCTAGTACTACTCGGATAGTAGTCATCCTTGTAGTCAAGGCAAATGATTCACAAAATTCAATGCCTTCAACTTGTGAGTAGCCCTGTGCAACAAGTCTTGCTTTGTACTTTTCCAGAGTACCATCAACCTTGTACTTTAGCTTCCACACCCACTTAGTGCCAATGACTTTATGCTTAGGGGGTTGATCCACTAGCTCCCAATTTCCATTCTTCATGATATTGTTGTATTCTGTTTGCATGGCAGCACTCCAATTCGGATGGTGGATGCCTCTTCCACATTGCTTGGTTCCTTTTCTTATTCTTGAATGAGATCAGCCATCAAAGCTATGTTTACTTTTGGGTGCTTACCCTCTCTCTTCCTCTATTCTTTGTGATTGCCTCGGTCCATCTGCAACCTGTTCTAGTGACTGTGGGATGGGATTTGTAGAATCATAGAGCTACCTCACCCAACATGGCAATGGCTTTTCCACTTTGGTTATGAAAGATTGGTGACTTTCAGATTCATCATCTGAAGATGATGCTTCCTTCTCTTATGTAGAAGTGATAGCTCTTGGGCCAAGTTCATAGTGGATTGCCCCTTCGCCTGATGATAAAGTGGAAGCTCTCTTTTCCTCCTTCACTGCATGTGGCTTCTCCTCCTTAAACACCACATCGCGACTCACCATGATCTTCTTAGCCTCAAGGTCATAAAGCTTATAAGCCTTCTTATCTTCGTTGTACCCTAAGAAGATAGATTTGATTCTTTTTGGTTGAAGCTTGTTTCTCTCCCTATCTAGAACATGTACATAACATTCACTTCCAAATACTTCAAAATGGGAAATTGAAGACTTTTTATCAGTGTAGGCTTCCTCAAATCACCCAGACTATGCTCATCAATTTTTGTATGATTCTTAGATTGTGATCAAACGGGTGTCAATGATATCCTAGAGAAAGTGAATTGTTTTAGTTCGAGGTCCATGGAAGCATAGGAACTGCACAATGAAGAAGAAGAAGAAGAACAAGAAGCTTGGAGAACATCACAATATTGAATATAATACCAAGTGAATGTACAAAGATAAATGACCAGTTGTGATTATAGACATATATAAAAGCCTAGGAAAAAAACCTAAAGAGGGGAAAAAGTGGCCCGACAGTCTTAGGTGTGTTCACGCACATCATTACTGAAATATATTAATAGAAATATTTTTCTTTTTAATTTGAAACTTTGATCTCTAAAATGTGATGGTCAAGTTTTGATTTTGAACTTAAAAAGTGACTATTTCTTGTCTATAGGTGGAGACTTATTTCCAATGAGTAATGATGACTTCTTTAAAACATTTTATAGCTTTAGATTTTTAGGATTTTGAGTGTGATTTTCTTTTTGGGAGGGGGGACCAACGAGTTCCTTTTATTAAAAGAAAAAAACTTCCACCTCCCAAGCAAAAGAAAGTTCATTTTGCACGTTGTCACCCAAAGTAAGGTAATATTAAGATTAATTCCTAGAGGGCCTAAGAAGGGTTCATATTTTTTATAATGTCAAAAGTTCATCAAGATATTTGTGCAACAAATGATTTCTCTTTTCAATAAAATTTCATCAAGGAAAATCATCATCACCTTTATAATCTTGTGTTGGGATTTCCGTTTTCAAGCCATTGATATGGCTACATAATCAAAATTTTCTTTTATTTCTTTGAGTAGTGTCAAGCTTTTACTTGTAGAAGTTTAATCACAAGCATATCACAATCTCGAAAAAGAGGGCACTCCATAGGTGAAATTAATCATGAAGATCCCTTTCTTCTATGACTAAGTTTATCAAACACTATTCTCATGCCACCAACAAAATAGAGTGAGATTAAATTCCTACTCCAATATCATTCGCATTCTTTTGTGTATGGAAACAAGTATTCAAGTTATGAAGTCCAAACCATTTAACTCACAAAACCTTCACTAGTCCTCTTCCTCAACTTCCTACCTAACCCACCTCTTTTTTTTATGTATTTTTCTTTTAATGATTTGACTATTAGGTTCCACCATAAAACTCTATTTTGGCCTATATATTAACCTAGTATGGACCTTTCTCACATAAGCTGGTTTGTGTTGTATTTCTAATGTGGATAAAAATACTTACCCCCTTACATGGTTGATAGTTTCACACATGCTTTGAAATGAGAATTGGGCAAAGTTGTTGCCCCTCATATGGTTAAGTTTTTCAACAACATTTTGCTGTTATAAACAAGGATGGTAAGATTAAATTTCCAATTCAACCATTTCCACTATGGTTTGTTTGAAAATGAGTACCACTAAAGTTATGAGACCTAATCTCTCAACACACCTTTACTCAACACACCTTTAAAGCGCCTATTTTCTATATAATCTACTTTTCTTGAAAACTTCTCTTTTGGTGGTTTGGCCCTTCCATACACACACACACACAGGCATATATATATGCATATACATATATATGTATACACACACACATATATATATAAATATGTACATATACACACACATACATATATATATATATATATATATATATATATATATATATATATATATATATATATATATATATATATATATATATATATATATATATATATATATATATATATATATATATATATATTATTTCCTCTCGCAGCAAAGCACAAGAGCAATGACCAGACCACTCAAAAGACGACAAAAGTTGCACAAGGTCCAAAAGACAATACCAGCAACAAAAGAAATTTGCATTCAACAATTATTCCCAAGAAAACTTCAAATGCTTGACTCCATCCTGAGGTCAGACGCCGGATATCTTTTATGTTTATGAGGTCTGTGGGAAACGTTGAGTAATACAGAAGTGGAATCGTCTATTGTAAGCACACATTTTAAGATTGTTGTCTCCCCCGAGCCCAGATTAAATTAATTTGTTATGATAGTGAAAGTATGCCACTCTGCGATCAGACTTATCGCATATAAGATTAGGAACTGCCATTTAAATAAGCTTTATGAACATGTCAATATTTCATTAGTTTACAATCCTGATGCTTAATATAGATTGGCTTCGGAATTTTGGTAGTAACACTATGTTTCACTTTCTTGTTCAATTGGCCAAGCACAGATTTTCTTCTTGTAGGAAAGAAGGTTACATTCTCCCTCAAAGATTGAATGTTTATCATCGCTTTATGTGATAGATCGCTTTGTGTGATAGTATACAAAAAATTTTTCTGTATAAGCAGAAGAATGGACAAAAAATCTTCATACACAGCCATATGCTGTAGTTCAGCAAATCTAAGTTTTACCTATTGCTTATAAGTTGTACCTTATCAAGCCCGTGAACAATGGGCTGCAGCTTTCTCACTGGTAGTTCTGTTGGACATTACGTAAAATATTTGTGGATGTAGAACATTTAACAGAACCGTGAGAGGCATGCATGATCAGTTTTCCATTCAATTGCCTATGACAATAATCAGTGTAAATAGAGTTGAGGGTCCTAGGGCACGTGGACCTATAAGACAAGGACATTGAGGATGTGTCCATACTAAGTTCAGTCACCCTGGAGTGTGAAAAGCATCAAAATTGGAGACAGTCGATGTTTGATACTTCATGCCAGATATATGAAACCATCTGTTGTAAAGCCTCACCTATGATTTGCTGAGTGTGGACTTCCTAGTATCAGGATCAGCATAAAGTTTGCACAATAGACAAAGTTTCCAGAAGGTCAATGCATTTTTCATGCTTCCCTCACTGGCATACACAACTGCATGGATAATGCACGATCTTTACTGATCTGGGATCGATACACTTTGCTAATGCTAGGAACATACTGTCATATGTCTGGAATCATTTCTTCTCTGAATTTGCACATAAAACAAACCTCATAAGGGCTGTGCAGCCTCTCTTTTGATGGTCTTCAGAAACCTGCAGGGCATCAAAACCAATCACATACAGATGCTGTGTCACCAAATAGTTCGCTAACCAATGTAATACCAATTATCCACAGATAGTTCCTGCCAGAATTCACTTCTATTTCCTTACCTGATCATTATCCATGTCAGGATTCCTCCAGCATAGAAGACCCTCATATTTTGATTGTGACTCTAGTTGCCTGAGATGTAACCAATATATCATTATAATAGCTTCTTTAAAAGTTCAACTACACAAAAATAAGTTGTTACCACCAGATGCAGTGACTGCTTTATTTTGATCAGTGTATGTGGCAGCATGCACCATGGATACGTTATATCACAGGCACAATTCAGATGTGCAAGTATGTACTACAGATGTTTATCTACGTTAAGGCGGGTATTTATCTGCAAGCCGAACAAGGAATTGGAAACATCATAGCTAATTCCTAAACCAAACTACTTGATGCACTGGGACGGCTGCATGTGTACATTCCATATATGACTACATGTACATAATTTGATATGCAACACATTATGGCATGCCCAGTGTCCTCTGTAAAATTACCTTGGGCAAGTATTTTTTTTGTGTTTGAATTAGGTTGTACATTTGCGATTCTAAGTCTAGGATTCATTGAATTACTCCATCTACAAGTTCTCCATTCAAATTACATTTATTCATAAACAGCATGGACATAACAAGTTATGATACTTACAAATTTTCTTGCTCAATATCATAAGAGAATACATTTTCAGCAGGAAACTGTTCGATTATGCCTCCTCCCTCATCTTGTGATGTATCACTGCTATTTTCCACAACTATCTCTTGATCCATGCCTGTGCTTTCAAGTCTTCGTGATAAAAGGAGACCTCTAAACTTCGCACTCTGAGAGGATCCTCCTATTTTCATCTCCTCGAAGATTGATGAATCTACTGTTTTCAATGCTTTTGTCCCACTTCTAGGAGCGCTACTTAAATTTTGAACTGCCATATCTGTAACAGCTAGCTTAGTATTCTTAGAAGTTGTTAGAATTGCAGGATAACTTTTAAGGGAGTTGACACTTTCTAGACGGGGGGATGCAGCTTGGTTGTGGCTTCTCCAGTAGTGCAGAGAACCTATCTCAGTAAATTTGTGTTCCATTTGTGGTAACGAGCATACTGGTCTCTGTTGCAAGTCCTCTCTAAAACTCAGCTCCTGCTGATCGACAATGGCTTGTACCCTTTCACCAACTCTGTTAAATGACTTTGCATTGGCAGCAAGAGCTATTCTCAGTTCTATGGGAAGCTCCAAAACTTCTTGAAAGACACTGGTTATGCCATTCTTCCATCTTTCACATCCTAGCTTGGATTGTGGAGTGTCAAATTCTATAAGCACGTCACCACTATCTGCATCAACAAGAATCAGGATACAGAAGGCTCAGGCATGTTAAGGGCAAATGTGCTCATACACAAAAATATACAAAGATAGCGGTCTCCATTAAATAACATAACAGGTTGATCAATGGGAGGGAAAATTCAATGTATGCCTTATTCATAATGGGAGGCATTAAATATAAAAATTAGTGAAGCAATATAAATCATGTGTCCAGAGAGGAATCACCTGCCAAGATGGAAACTGCCAGAAGTTTTCCATGATCTTGTAATAGCTGCCTCATTGAAGGAGATTTGCATTTTTCAAGTACATTCTGCCATATATTCTGAAGATTCCCATGGCCAATTAGTGTATCCTTCCTGACTGAAGAAATAAATTCAGATTGTAACTTCAAAGTTTTTGGTGCTTTGGACAGCACATTAGAAACCTTTGAGGCTTCATCCAGGTTCAGTGGAATTTCTACACTTGTCCTCAACTCGATCATGCTTCCTGCCATAGGATACGACTTCTTTTGAGAAAACCCTCTGCCCATATTATAATGGGTGTTCTTCCCATCCACAACTCTAGCAAGTTTCCTATTGCCATTGACAAGACCACTTGCAACAGGACTTCCAGATGCACTTGCACTTGATGTTGATAAAGTAGGTCCACTAGTGCGTGTAGGTCCTAACTGCAACAAAGCAGCTGTCAACCATGTTGTTCTGTCATTAGGAGCTGCCCTCAGTTGTTTTTCTGAATCTGAGAGCACTTGCAATGCAAATCGCAGCCTCTCAAGATCTTCCTCTGACACTGAAGAGCCCACACTATGTTGGTTCTTTGAAATTTCTCAACGGATAATATGCATTGAGAATAAAAATTAATGACATTGTTTGAAGATACTCACAGCTTTGAGTAGAAAAGAAAACTCCATGGTATTTAGCAATCAAATCAATGTTTCCTGCAAGAATATCAGTGACAAGATTGGCCATCTGTATCATCAAATCCAGTGGCTCCACTCCTGAGTCAATAAGCTCTCTGGCTCTTTGGACAGTATTAGCCATATCACAGCATAGAGCAAAGTCTAATAAAGCCAAAAGTTTCTCGCTGGAAACTGATCCAAACTGGAAGGAGAAAAAGAACTGTGTCAGTGCTACATCTATAAATGAAAACAAACAAACTGTCATAAAAAGAAAACTCTTTGCACTTGCATATGATTCTGAAACGATCATGCTGGGTTTAGGTAAATTCCACATCCGTTACATAATGGAGGCCCAAAAATAAACAAGAAAATTCATTCTCAAGACTCCACAGCAGTCTGTACATAAAGAAATCCATAGGAGGACAGAGAAAAACACAAACGTCTGGAACTATGTAGCCACATGGAATAATAGGTAGTGATAGGTTAGAGGAACAGAAAAATATCAAATGCACAAAGACATCCACTCAATTTGACATGTTATACAGAAAGAAAATCCCCAATTCACGAGCCCCAAGTCTAGCAAGCTTGAGACAAGCTTTCTCCAACATTGACCACATCTAGCCTTTGATAAGGTCCCATGTGAAAAACTCTTCCGACATCTTTATAACCTTGAGCTACAAGCAAAGATGATTTGGGTCATATATGCTCTCTATGAGAAGGTGATTGGCCGGGTTAGATGCCCAGGTGGCTTATCAAAGTCCATTGTTAAGAAGGGATGTCCACTCTCCCTAACTCTCTTTGGGCTCTACATCGATGAGATCTCCAATTACATAATATGGGCTGATAGAGAGGGGAGCAACTTGGGAGTCACTCCAATCCACATCATGCTATATGTTGATGATACTGAGTTGATTAAGACTCTCATGAGGATTTGTAGCAGCATTTGGGGGGGCATTTGGGGTCTCTGGATGATTTTTGCACACACAAGGGGCTAACTGAGAACCTTGGCAAAAACATAAACATTAAAATCTCTCTCTCTCTCTCTCTCTCTCTCTCTCTCTCTCTCTCTCTCTCTCTCTCTCTCTCTCTCTCTCTCTCTCTCTCTCTCTCTCTCTCTCTCTCTCTCTCTCTCTCTCTCTCTCTCTCTCTCTCTCTCTCTCTCTCTCTCTCTCTCTCTCTCTCTCTCTCTCTCTCTCTCTCTCTCTCTCTCTCTCTCTCTCTCTCTCTCTCCTCTCTCTCTCTCTCTCTCTCCCCCCTCTCCCCCCTCTCTCTCTCTCTCTCTCCCCCTCTCCCCCTCTCTCTCTCTCTCTCTCTCTCTCTCTCTCTCTCTCTCTCTCTCTCTCTCTCTCTCTCTCTCTCTCTCTCTCTCTCTCTCTCTCTCTCTCTCTCTCTCTCTCTCTCTCTCTCTCTCTCTCTCTCTCTCTCTCTCTCTCTCTCTCTCTCTCTCTCTCTCTCTCTCTCTCTCTCTCTCTCTCTCTCTCTCTCTCTCTCTCTCTCTCTCTCTCTCTCCCCCTCCCCCCAAAATTATTTAACAAAAGACAAGAAATGGGACATAAAAACACATTGAAATTGATATATTAGGATTTACAGTTAAAACTCTACTTACCAAGTCATGCACTGAGGAAACAGTGATCCTTTGACCTAACAAGCTTAGCTGGTCCAAAATGATTTCTGCATCCCGCAGTGACCCATCAGCTCTTGCAGCAACAAGTTGTAGTACCTCTGGCTCAACATTCAAATTCTCTAACTTGGCTAGAATCTGTAGTCTCTCAACAATTTCTGCATCTTTGATCTTAGGAAAAAGGAACTTCTGACATCTGGAGACAGCCATCGCTGGGAGTTTGTCAGGGTCAGTTGTGGTGAGAATAAATACAACATTTATTGGAGGTTCTTCTAAAAGCTTGAGCATCACATTCCATGCCTCTGTTGTGAGCATATGACATTCATCAATGATAAAGATTTTATAATGAGAAAATGAAGGAGCCAGGAATGCTGTTTGTAGAAGACCCTTAACTTTTTCTACTGCATTGTTGCTTGCAGCATCCACCTCTCTTATGTCTAAGCTCTTACCGGCAGTGAAAGCGAGACAATCTTTACAAGATCCACATGGTTTCTTCTGTTCCATAGTAGTGCAGTTCAATGCTGCTGCAAATATCCTGGCAGCTGATGTCTTTCCAGTCCCTCTTGGCCCTTGAAAGAGATAAACTGGGACAATTTTCTTTTTCTGAACTGCATTCGAGAGTGCCTGAGCTGCAATGTTCTGCCCAACAAGTTCATCAAATACCTTTGGCCGATATTTATGACTTAAACTTCTAGGTTTCTCATGATAGATTGCAAGCTCCTTTCCATCACTTGCGCTCCCTTGACCATGGCCAGAGTCTGAAACCCCAGAGTGCAGACCAAGTTCACCATTGAGATCACTTAAGATTTTATCACTGTCAGATGTTCTTAAGAAGTCATCACTGCAGGCAGATGGATCTGAAAGTAAAGGAACAGCTTCTAACTCTAGTGGTGGGACAAGCTCATGGCCTGGATATCCACCTCGGATTTGACTGGAATAGTTCTTAGAGCTAGATGGTGCTGCTTTCTTAGGTGACATAGGATTGAATTCACCTGCATACCTTCTTTCTGCCATGTCCAACAAGCTCTTGCCTCGCCTCTGACATTTGGACCAATAGCAAGGTATGCCGCAACCATTTCTAGGCAGGTCATACACATCCAATTCATCCTCTAACCGATTTGAGGCAACATCCCATATGCCAGATAAAGAACTTTGCGAGGTCGTCTTCTGACTGGCACTGGTAGAACTTTCTGTGGAATGTCTTGACTTCCTATTGTCCTTGATAGTCTGCCCTCGACTTCTCCTCATAGTTTTGTTCTCATATTGCAAATGCTCGGGTACAGATGTATCACCTCTACAGACTTCCTTACCCATGAATTTTGATTTATCATATACTCTGTAAGAACCTCCTTCCAAAGGAAAGGACTTTCCATAACAATGCACGTCCTCATGAAGGTTAAGAACTAAAGGCGAGAGTACACTACCCTTTTGTGTAGAGTTGTTTGACGCAGTCCTTAGCTGAATCTGTTCCTGCATTCTTCTTGAGCCATGCTGTTGATTGTACGTGCTATGGTTTTGCAAATCACACGATTCTTTATCGTTGTCTTCTGCCCCAATGTCGAGCATGGCAACGTGATTCCTGCTTTTTCTTGGCACGCCATTTTTATGTTGCGAAGGAAAAGAGGGAGCATGGGAGGCTTCCATGTCCGTAGTCCACCTGAGATCCTTCCAATCATCAAGAGAAAAGTCATCTTCAAGGTGGTTCCTGGTAGGAACTTGCTGCTGTAAAATCTCAACTCTGTGATGTTCAAAGCTTGATCTACGCTTAGCATGGACGCAATACAACGATCTTTCAGCATTCATATCAAAATCAGAAGCCTCGTCATACATATAGACACTGGCACGGTCAGAAGCAGGAGAAGGATAAGCCTGTGGAACTTTCTGGGAAGAAATCCTCTTATTACAAGGGTTACGACTACCCTGTATATCTTTAATCCTTCCAACATTGAGGTGATGCTTCACTTCTCTCGCTCTAGAGACAGGCGATTTCCAACTTGGGGTTTGTACAGATGTTGAGACTTTTGCTGTTTTAGGCACCATTGTAGGATCTTGTAATGCCCGTAACCTTCTCAGCGAGGAGAGTTCTCGCATGAGCGGAAGCTCGCCTGGCTTTCCTGCCTCCATCACAGTCTTCCTACTCTGATGAAAAAGAGAAAGTGCATACGCGTATTAGATCGAGAATGACAGAGAATGAAAATATTATGTTACTGTTCCAGAATGTAGAATTCTCACATCGAGAAGATCAGCACTGAGAGAGACAAAATAACTCTGAGCCTGTAATGCTGCGACCTGAGAGGGTTTTTGGTGAACTCTTCCTACTTTGACGATCGCCATGTGCTGTGCGTTCAAAGATGTTTTAGCAGCTTAAAGCTATGCGACTCATTTAATAAGTATGCGGGTTACAGACAGGGGGACATACAGGCGTAGGTAAACACGAAGAACTAGCTAGGCAGTGCACAACAGCAATATAGACTCATGAACCTCTTAAGAATAAACCTCGTTCGCCACTTCGAATGTGTACAGATAGACCGACACCCATGGTCGCTAAGTTCCGCAGTAGGATCCATAGTATTCTCAGGAACACGCATGTAGCATCTCTCTCTCGTGCTGGCGATGTGGTGTGCCTTGAAAAAGTTATTATCCATAAATCTCTCTCAGCATTGATTATCGCATCATTAGGTAACTAAAATGAACAGTTCCGATGCAAACATCCGCGGGCTATGAGCCTATGAGCTTGATGAACGGATCAGCATATCCTAGTAGTCTGTAGACATAGGAGGGCTACGGAGAAGAAAATCCTAACAAGGTTATATCGGAAAGACGTGATGACAGGTTGTTAAGGAAGAAAAGCTTAATAAAAATTCGAAGTTGATGATGGTCTGTCCCCCGACAATAACAGTAGGGCTTCCATATCAAGAGCACACTATCCATTGGACGAAAAAAAGGAGCACACGGAAAGGGGATGTGGAGGGCTTCGAGGAGCTTTTGAATTTCAGAATTTGAGCACTTTTGGATGCTCGCCGCTCGGTCTCTTCCTTGGGTAATGAAGCGTTCAAAGGTTCTGAGGTGGGAGATGTGGTCCAATTCAGCTCCACAGGATTCCTAAAAGGAAGAAAAGGGCTTGTTGGACAATGAGCGCCATGACAAACTTCGTAACCCAACAGCGCTAGAACAGTCTCTCTCTCTTTACCGCTCGCTGCGCACTCAATATTTCTCTAGGTTCTCTCCCTCGCACAGTAGTGCAAGTTTATCCGGTTCAGAAATGCAAGTTAACTGAGCTTCAAACAGAAAAGCGGAAAGAGACCGATGTCGAAGGACACTGACCGATCAGGGGACGGGGCGACAATAGACAAAGCCTCCGCGCTTCAATCAATTCCCGCATACCATCGTCTGCAAGGAAGTGCGAGTCCTTTTTGTGCGAGACCACGTAGATGCGTAAGTGCAGACCGCAGACTGTACGTGTAGAAAAGCTGCAAATGTGAGCTAAAGCCGCTCGGTAGTATTCACGATTCATGATAGATGCGGGGAAATCCAAGGTGAACCATGGATGCATGATAGAGAGCTTCCTTCATTTTGGGCGAATTGGGCCATCTCAGATCTATCAGCCCTCCGTCGTGCCTATCGTGAGCAATGCGCATATAGTGTAATTGATTGGTAATTTCACGTACACCATAGCCCGCTACCTGCGCATGATGAAGAGTAGATTAGGCCACGTAGAAAAGGAGAGACCAGATATAATCAGATTTTTAGATTATCAAGTCGGGAGTGTGTGGTATAGTGATAAAGACATTGAAAAAATGGTTTGAAAAAAAGAAAGAGTATTGGTATTATTAAAGAGAAAGTACATCAATGGAAATGGCAATTTGAAGGGAGGGATGGTGATACATTAGGTGTTTTTTCTCAAGAGTATATAACTTGTTGGATACAAAGGAAATCCACCTCGAATACATCATATACATCACATGTCTTTGCCATAATTTATCATTTATGTGGAATTTGAAGATTCTACTATCACCACCATATACTATCACCACCATATTTGAAATGTGCCAATTACTTAAGAACAAATATATATATATATATATATATATATATATATATATATATATATATATATATATATATATATAGTTTGAAATTACTTAAGAACAATTACTTAAGAACAACACAATATTTGAAATATTGTGTTGTTCTTAAGTAATTGTTCTTAAGTAATTTCAAACTATATATATATATTACTTAAGAACAATTACTTAAGAACAACACAATATTTCAAATATTGTGTTGTTCTTAAGTAATTGTTCTTAAGTAATTTCAAACTATATATATATATATATATATATATATATATATATATATATATATATATATATATATATATATATATATATATATATATATATATATGTGTGTGTGTGTGTGTGTGTGACATTATTCTAAGACCTAGATGTTTTGTTTGGAATGTGTGAATAACCCAATAACAACTGCTTACATGCCGCTATTCTGGGATCTAGATGTTTTGTTTGTAGTCATTGCAAAATTCATTGAAACTAGCCTACATAGTCACCTTTTATAGTGGACGCTTATACACACTGACACTTTTATTGGCACCTATACTAAGGCTTATAACGGCATTATCATACTGACGTTTATATTGGTGCTTATACTGACATCGTGGCCGAATTCCCCATGTGTATTTGCACCGATGTAAAGGCCGATATAAGGTTCATATGTTGTAGTGTAAGGAAGAGATCTCCATCTTGCAAGCCCTAATGTTGAAAGCTCAAGGAGTTATAATCTTGAAAGCTCAAGGAGTTATAGCATCCAAGTCGAAACTCTCAAGTCCCATTTCCATTCATTGTTGATTTTAGATTCCTATCCCTATCTCTTTTCTCTCCCTAATCATGTTTTCTTGTCATTCTATAATCTCATAATATGATACATTGGTTACTTCTTTCCTATGTCTTCTTGTTTGGGGCATCTTGTTTTATTCAAAACCTATATCAATATATGTGATCCTAAGTTGAATGATAACCATATTCAATCAAGTCAAATCTTATCATGTCCATTGATCCTTGGCTATGGGAGCTTCAACATAACCTAGTTATCTCTTTTCTATGTATAATTGTTCTAGGTTGTGGAACTTATTGTAGCATTTTTTGTTATCTCTTTTGTAAATATAATCGGTCCTAGATTGTGGGGTTTATTGTGATGGTCTAGCATTTTGTATCTTATGTCCCTATGTGGGTTATCTCTTAATAAGAATGCATCATATTAAACGTATATCAAATCAAGTCATTTTTAGCATTGTCTAATGCTCCCCATACAATCTTTATGGATCTAGATGTTTTAATTGAGTGAAGATAATTCACTAAAGGTTAGATGTCTTTTTTTAAATAAAAAGAAGTTCGGCCTTGGCCTAGTCTCCCCACTTTAATTAAAGAAAAGAAGAAATGTTACAAGTGAATGGGACTAGTGCCCATGGGACCCCCCGAATCCCACATGGCAGGGGATGAGTTTGGCAAGCTAGAGAGCATTACAAATGAGGCGGATAAATCTAACATCTCCCTCATGCGGGACCCATTTGGGTTTCAGCTTGTTATTCTCAAGAAGGTGGATACAATGATGCCTAAATGGTGGCGATATCTTATCATGGGAGATTCTTTTACCTAGGAGAAACAAGGATTTCTCAATTGACCATTCCTTCGAAGTTTGGCCAAAATTGATAGCACATCGCTCCCTCCAAATCTTCCAAAGTGTCTCACCCCTAATGGCATTCCACAGCCTTGAAGAGAAGTCGATCGCCTCACCCAACAATGCTTGCTGCCAGTTGATTTGGCTTGTGAGTCTCAATACCCACGTCATGTGCCACCAAATAACAAAGGACTTGGGGCAATCGAAGAAAATGTGAACCAAATCTTCAACGCATCTATGGCAACGTTTGCACCATGGTGGCACACCACAAATTTTGTTAGCCCTTGCATTGGACCAGATACCCTTATGCAAGATTTGCCAAATAGACATGAACTTTAGTTCCCACCGAGGTTAAGTCCAAGACAGGCACCACTTCTTGTTAAGGGTGTGATGAACATCTAAGTTCACTTTGAAGTTGGGAATACTAGATAGTTTCTGACCATTGCTCCATTTGAGGCCCTCCAGGCAAGGAAGATCATGCCCACAGAGAAGGCAGGTAAATGAGCGGTCCCAAGCTAAACATCTACTTTGAAGAAGATTCCATTCTTCGAGGGTAATTCTATGTCCCGGGTCTAAGTCGTTGAACCTGATCCACTGGCCAATCGCTTGTTTCCAAAGTTGTTTCCACTGTTTGAACCCCTTGTTCCATAGGCGCTTAGCAATTTGGAGGTTCCAGGACTCCACCCCCCTAATGCCGATGCTCGGGAACAAGATAGAGTCATTTTGTCTTATCCCAGCCGCCCACTTCCACTCATCACTGATTCTGATGAATTGTTTGGCCTTATTCCAACTCTTCCATAAGGAACACACAAGGCTAGAGCCTTTAGGGAACACCGGGAGGGGGGAGAACAAAAGTGTGAGGACCCCTAGATGTTGGGTTGAGCTTCCTAGCATGTCATTTATGAAGGAGAGCTTCCACATTTCTCACATAATGAATTTCCTTTTGTTACACAACTTAGATGACATCTACACTCCATACACTTGAACTTATAAAAGAACAAAATACAAATAATTCAGAAACACACAAACAACAAATGATGAAAATAAAACTTATGGTTGACCAAACCTCTAGTTATATAATATAGAGGATTATCCCTTGATTTTCAAGTATCTTTGCATGCAAAGATGCATGAATATTTTTTTATGCTTCGGCCATTCCACTAGTGATCAAGGTCATTCAAGAAGGTGCCACCTTGCTGAAAAAACTTAAATTTCATTGCTATAAATATTATGTAGGTAGTCCTCCTTTAATACCATTATATACTTTGGTTTAGAACCTTTTAGCCTTGTTTGTGCACACTAGGCTCAACAGGTTGTCCGACGTGTATCTAAGAAGTGTCAAGCATCTAACCCCTACTTTGTGCACCAAGAATCCCATGGGTACTATGCACGCCTTAAGCTATACCTTTCAATTCATTAAAGCTTACTTGTAAGACCCAAACTTCCCCTTTTGTAATCTTTTAGCCTATTGAGGAGAGATTACTTCAATAAATCCTTCGTTTGTCTAAAAAGACACTTACTTCCACCTCTCTCTTGATGAGGTTTGAAACACAACAAGACAAGAAGAAGTGTCCGAGCTCCTTCCTACTCTCTTTGAATATTTTAGTGCCGAAGGCCTTTGAGTCCAATTTTGCTTACCTTTTCGTTGGTCTATATGTAGTGATAAAAATATAGGCACATCAAATTGGTTATTTCTCTTTACAAGTCATCGGGAGAGATCTCTTTGGATGACTTATATATAAAATGTGGAGAAAAATGCATGGAGAATTGCACTTCTCATGGAGCGTCTCTCACGGATTTGCTCTCCACTTGGTGAGTGATCACTTTCCCTCATCCACACACACACAAACATAATAGGGCCCAAGGGTGAGCTTTCAAAAGAAACATAGGGTAGCAAGTAGGAACATAAAAAGAAAAAAAAAAAAGCAAAGGCAAAAAGTTTAAAAAATCAGGAGATATTTTGCGAATGATTCGCTTTTTGTTTAGAAAAAAGCAGTTTTTGAACGCTCAACCGTCAAGTCTTGTCAGGGTTCTCGTCCGAGTCGCGAGTTGCCATTTAAGCGATAAGGCAAGGTGGTTTAGGTAGGGCAATCGACGATGCAGCTTGAACGTGCATTGCCAATGAGATTGTGTGGTGAGACTTGGCCCAATTAGATTTAGGTTTCGGATGTCCTCAACAACCAATGAGGTGTTAGGAAGAGATCGCGCAATCTCTGATCCTGGAGGCGAGGCGGTCTGTTTTCCTGCCTATTTCCAGATTGTTGAGTCGCATGCAAAACAAAGAATCCCCCATTCAACGCTTGTCCCCTTCCTCCATTAGGGGGACTTGCTACATATGGGCGGTTCTAGAGCAATTTGGATGGGTGAATTCTAATCATATACATGCCCGCAATTGCCTCTCACTTCCTTTCCTCTTTCATATAGAGGCGGGTGGATGTGGTCTTATGTTCTTCGAATATTTCAGTATTTCATGGTTATGCCTAGAAATCTATCAACATGCAAGCATTCTGTCAAGAGGGGCACCATATGTCTTCTAAGTTCAATATTGCATTTATGGGAAAGTGTGGGATAAAACACTAGTGCACAATGCGATATACACCACTATAGAATGGTGTTGTGGAGAGGAAAAATTGGTCTCTCATAAAAATGGCAAAGGTGTATGGACAAGAGTTAGACTTTATCGCATAGTTTTTAGCTTGAGCCCGTAATGTGTGTTGCATATGTACTTCACAGGTGCTTACAAATGCATCATAGTTTGAAGCTTGGCATGACCACGATCATTTATTTCTCATATGCATATTTCAAGTTTTCTACCATATGCATTAGTGATTGAGCAACAACATAGTAAATTGGATGATAAACTTGTTAAAAGTACTTTTGTTGGGTACAATCCCAAGAGAAATGTTTATCGCCTAAAATACCTTTATGAGACTTGCCTCTAGCAAGAAGGCCATTGGAAGTAAATGGATATATAAGTTGAAATGCAAGTCTGATGGTAGTACAGGGTGCTATAAGGGTAAGCTTGTAGTGAAATATTATTCCAAAAAAAAGGTATCGATTTTGATGAGAACTTTACACCTACATGTTGTATGACAACTATTTGGAGCATTTATGCAGTTTCAACTCACAATGGTTGGAATTTACGTCATTTGGATATTAAAACCCAATTCTTGAATAGGGACTTCAATGAAGAAGTGTACATTTTATAGCCCCATGGTTTTGTTCAACTCACAATGGTTGGAATTTACATCATTTGGATATTGAAATTCAATTCTTGAATAGGGACTTGAATGAAGAAGTGTATATTTTATAGCCCCATGGTTTTGTTCATAAAGGGTATGAAAGAAAAGTGTGTATATTAAAGAGGCATTGTATGGATTTAATCAAGCGCCACATGCTTGGTATGAGAAGATATATGCCTATTTATTTGCACATGGATTTCAAACAAATCCAATTGAAAGCACCTTGTATGTGAAGCATGCAGATGATGTATTGCTTATCAGTCTTGTTTATGTAGATCATATGTTGTTCACTGGTCCCAATCAGATGCATATTTCTAATTTTAAGCGGTTGATTTGCATGCCTCTTTTGAAATGTTGAATTTGGGGCATCCACAACAGTATTTGGGCACTCAATTTATAAATGTTGGTGGTGACATTGCTTTCTGTCAAACTAAATACATTGAAATTTCATTGTGGCATTTTAGTCTTTGAGGATTGTAAACCTATTGCCACTCCCACGGAAAGAAACTTATGATTCACTCTTTGTGATGTTGCATTTGCATTTGACATTGGTCTTTATCGGCAAGTTATTAGATTCCTTATTTACGTATGCATCATGCATCTTGATATTTAGTTTGCCATGCCTCATATGAGTAGTTATGCACAAACTACGAGTAAAGCATTGACAAGTGCTTAAGTGTAGGTTTTGCTATTTATCTATCACTGGACATCTTGTGTTGTTTTATCCAAAGGGGGATTAATACCACTAGATTTACATGCTTTTTTAAAATTAGATTAGGCTAGTTTTTATGCCACTCATGTGTGCACAAGTGGTTTTTACTTCACACTTGGTAGCTCATGTATATATTGGTTAAGCATGAAGCAACCTATTATGGAAACTTCTAGTTCTAAGGCTAAGTGTAGGGCAACTTCAACAGGCACTATTGAGTGTGTGTGTGGCTCAAACATCTTATGGATGACTTGGGTATTGGACAGACTTTTGCGATCACCATATTTAGTGATCATCAGTGCCAATTGGCAATTGTGGGGAACCCGATGTTCCATGATCATACTAAGAACATTGAGGTGCACTACCATTATGTAAGGAAGAGACTCTCTATTGGAGAGATGCATTTGGCATACTTGCCCACATAGGATAATGTTGCAGACCTTTTTACAATGGCTCTGCCTCATCAGAAGCTCAAAGCTTTTTGCAAAGTTTTGGGCTTACTCCCTTTTGTGGACATACCTTACTCCACATTGGTTTACAATTCTTTATACATGAGTACTGCACCCTTGTTCACCACATCAATCCTATGGAGAATTATTGGTATTTTGGTAGTGATGTGTGTGAACACACTTAGGACTATCAAGGAACCTTTTCCCCTCTTTAGGAGCCCCCCCTTGTATATACACCCATAACTCTAAAGAGTTACATGTCTTAGTACATTCTACACTTAATCATACTCTCTATGTCGTGTTCTTAAAATTCTTCTTCTTCCTCATGTTGTTTTGATCCTTTCTTGATCCCCCAACTCCATCAATTGGATATGTTTCTTTAGGGTTTTACAAAACATTCCATCATGCATCGTTTCTTTCCTTCCAATAGAGTGTGACTTTACTAGTAGAATTTCTTAAGATAAGGGAGATAAGGAAAAGAGCTCTCTCACACTCTCACACACAAGGAGATGAGCACACACAGATTGAGGTAAGGAGGAATGATCTTCTTCTAGTTCTTCTATAACATAAAGAGAATATACAAGAATGACCTAATAAAACAATACAATTAGTGCATTATATAAAGATAAGTACATTAAGAAAACCCTAATGTCGGTGAATGAGTGAGCTGGCAAAAAACAAACGTGTCATCACTCTCGATAGATACATCTGGTAAAGCTCACTAAAAGTATCATGACATGTATTGGTGTAACCACTATACATGTTAGAGAAATGAAAAGTGGTATGTGTCATCCTCGATAATCACATGTTGAGCTTGATATCTCAACACTCCCCCTCAAGCTCAACATCATGTCCTATAATCCAAGCATATGATTTATGAAGGAGAGCTTCCACATTTCTCACATAATGAATTTCCTTTTGTTACACAACTTAGATGACATCTACAATGCATACACATGAACTTATAAAAGAACAAAATACAAATAAAGAAACACACAAACAACAAATGATGAAACTAAAAACTATGGTAAACCAAACCACTAGTTATATAATCTAGAGGATTAACCCTTGACTTTCAAGTATCTTTTCATGCAAATATGCATAGATAATTTTATATGCTTTGACCATTCTACTAGTGATCAAAGTCATTCGAGAAGGTGCCACCTTGATGAAAAAACTTAAATTTCATTGGTATAAATATTATGTAGGTAGTTCTCCTTTAATACCATTATAAACTTTGGTTCAAAGCCTTTTAGCCTTGTTTGAGCATGCTAGGCTTAAAAGTTGTCGGGCTCTCTATCTAAGAAGTGTCAAGCATTTAACCCCTACTTTGTGGGATATCAGGGATCCCATGGGTACTATGCCCACTTTTAGCTATACCTTTCAATTGATTAAAACTTAATTGTAAGACCCAAACTTCCCTATTTTTAATCTTTTAGCCTCTTGAGGACAGCTTACTTTCAATAGATCCTTCCCTTGTCCAAAAAGAGACTTATTTCCACCTCTCACTTGATGAGGTTTGAAATACAACAAGAGAAGAAGAAGTGTCTGAGCTCCTTCCTA
Organism: Ceratopteris richardii; assembly: GCA_020310875.1. Lineage (NCBI taxonomy): Eukaryota > Viridiplantae > Streptophyta > Polypodiopsida > Polypodiales > Pteridaceae > Ceratopteris > Ceratopteris richardii. The sequence continues at coordinate 109,340,986 of CM035437.1, forward strand.
TTCTCCTTGAATCTTTAAGTGCCTTAAGCCCTTTGAGTCCAATTTTGCTTACGTTTCGATGGTCTATTTGTAATGATCTAAAATTAGCCACATCAAATTGTTTATTCCTCTTTACAAGTCATCGGGGAGGTCTTTTTGGATGCCATGTACATATAATGTGGAGAAAAATGCATGCGGAATTGCACTTTTCATGAAGCGTCTCTCATGGATTTGCTTTCCACTTGCTTTCCACTTGGACTCCTATCTCTCTCCCTCATCCGCACACACACAAACAAAATAGGGCCCAAGGTTGAGCTTTCAAAAGAGACATAGTCTAGCAAGTAGCAACATAAAAAAAAAAAAGAAGCGAAACCAAAAGTTAAAAAGTTGCATGTTCAGGAGATATTTTGCGAATGATTCGCTTTTTGTTTAGAAAAGCGCTTTTTGACCGACTCGCCAGTGCCAGCCAGTTGCAATTTAAGCGATAATGGAACGTCCTGCATTGCCAATGAGATTGCGTGGTGAGACTTGGGCCAACTAGATTGAGGTTTTGGATGTACTCAACAACCAATGAGGTGTTAGGAAGAGATCGCGCAATCTCTGATCCTGGAGGCGAGGCGCTCTGTTTTGCTGCGTATTTCCAGGTTGTTGAGTCGCATGCAAATCAAGGAATCCCCCATTCAACGCTCCCCCTTCCTCCATTAGGGGGACTTGCTACATGTGGGCGGTTCAAGAGCAATTTGATGAGGTGCGCAAGAATGAACATCTTGCTGTACAGGTAGGTACATATGGTTTACAGCATGAACAAATGCAGTTTCAAGGGGAGTGTGGTTGGTTCAATGAAGTGTATGCGTCATTAGGCTTAACACACGATTACTTTCTTTCACTTGTCCATGAGTCGCTTCATCCTAGCCTTATCTCTTGTCTTAGATTATCAGAGCTAAGACAATAGATAGAGCTATGTTTTGATTATTGAGTGATTTATGGTTAAAGCTTTTAGGTGAGGCGATTTGCTTATTGAGTGGATGTTGGATTGATGAATTCTTATCATATATATGTCCTCAATTGCCTCTCACTTCCTTTCCTCTTTCATATATAGGCGGGTGGATGTGGTCTTATGTTCTTCGAATATTTCATGGTTATGGCTAAAAATCTATCAACATGTAAAATGGGCATCTTGCATTCTAATCAAGAGGGGAACTATACGTCTTCCAAGTTTACTATTGCATTTATGGCAAAGTGTGGGATAAAACACTAGTGCACAATGCGATAAACACCACTATATAATGGATATAATGGTGTTGCAGATAGGAAAAGTTGGTCTTTGATGGAAGTGGCAAGGTGTATGTTCAAGAGTTAAGCTTTATCGCATAGTTTCTAACTTAAGCCCATAATGTGTGTTGCAGATGTACTTAACAGGTATCATAGTTTATAACCCCTCATGAAGCTTGGCATGGCCACAATCATCTATTTGTCATATGCATATTATAGGTTTTCAGCATATGCATTAGTGATTGAGCAACAACATAGTAAATTGAATGATAAATTGTTAAAAGTACTTTTGTTGGGTACAATTCCAAGAGAAATATTTATCGCCAATATCATCTTTATGTGACTTGCCTCCTACCAAGAAGGCCATTGGCACTAAATGGGCACCACATGTTTGATATGATAAGATATGTGCCTATTTATTTGCACATGGATTTCAAACAAATGGAATCGAAAGCATCTTGTATGTGAAGCATGCAGATGATGTTTTATTCCAAAGGGGGATCAGGACTACTATATTTACATGTTTTTTTTTGTGTAGATTGGGCTACTTGATATGGCACTCATGTGTCCACAAGTGGCTTTTGCTTCACACTTGATAGCTCATGTATATCTTGGTTAAGCATGAAGCAACCTATTATGGCAACTTCTAGTTGTAAGGCTAAGTATAGGGCAAATTCAACAAGCACCATTGAGTGTGCGTGGCTCACACATCTTGTGGATGACTTAGGTATTGGTCACACTTCTGCCACCACCATATTTAGTGATACTCAGAGGAAATTGGTAGTTGTGGGGAACCCAATGTTCCATGATCATAATAAGAACATTGAGGTGAACTACCATTATGTTAGGAAGAGACTCTCTATCGGAGAGTTGCATCTGGCATACATGCCCACATAAGGTAAAGTTGCAGACCTTTTTACAGAGGCTCTCCCTCATGAGAAGCTTGAAGCTTTTTGCAAAGTTTTGGGCTTACTCCCTTTTGTGGACATACCTTAATCCACATTGGTTTACAATTCTTTATACATGAGTGTTGCTCCCTTGTTCACCATCCTAGGGGGAATTGTTGGTATATTTTCGTAGTGATGTGCATGAAAACACTTAGGACTACAAGGAACCTTTTTCCCTCTTTAAAAGCCCCCCTTGTATATACACCCATAACTCTAAAGAGCTACTTGTCTTTGTGTATTCTACACTTAATCATAAACTCTATGTTGTGCTCTTAAACTTTTTCTTCTTCCTCATGTTGTTTTGATCCTTGCTTGATCCCTCGATTTCATCAATTGTTTGTGTTTGTCTAGGGTTTTACACCTTATTCCACCATGCATTGTTTCTTTCCTTCCAATAGATTGTGATTTTACTAGTAAAATTTGTCAAGGAAGAGAGATAAGGAAGAGAGCTCTCACAAAGTCTCACACATACAGAGATGAACACACACAAATTGAGGCAAGGAAGAATGATCTTCTTCTAGTTCTTAGAAAATATACAAGAATGAACTAATACAACAATACTAGTGCATCATATAAATATCAGTATATAAAGAAAACCCTAATGTTGATGAATGATTGATTGAGCAAAAAACAAATGTGCCATCACTCTCGATAGATAAATTTGGTAAAGCTCACTAAAAGTATCCTAACATATATTGGTGTAACCACTATACATGTCAGAGAAATGAAAAGTTATACGTGTTGTAATAAAGTAAGTCTATGATCTAAGGGTCCAATCATTTAGATAGATAGATATGAAATCAGACATCGTTTGGTCACCCCTGTGTATGACCAAAGATCTTGAGACTAGACTTACATAATAGGTTATAAGTGATCCACTTAGCTTAGTGGTTAAGTCTCAAGAGTGTGAAGGAGGAGGTCTTGGGTTCAACCTCCATGGGGTACACGGGAAGACTATTTTGCCCAAAGATCTCTAGAGCCTTCTTGAAGCATCCACTTGAGTTAACTCCAGTTCATTGGGACACTTGGCGGAGATGCAATTACATGGCGAACACTTAGATGGTTAGTATCCACTTGCCCAAGAAGGCAATCCCGTGGAGAGATCTATATATGGAGGCATATGGTTGGGAGGAGAGTCAGGGTCTGTTCTTGCAGATCCAACCCCAGAAGACTTGGACATGATGTTCAAGGCATACCAGGCTCGACTTCAAGAAGGGCCAACACTTGCAAACCTAGACAAGAGTTACCCTAGAGCAGATTTAGAGATTGAACGGACAAAAATGTGCATTAAAATGGTGGAACTAGCTCAAGCTATGTTCGAGGCCAATCAATCATTCAACCAGATGAATACTATTACACCGGGTTTGCACTTCCAGCGCTTACTAGAAAGATTAGAGCAGTTGGTAAATAAACCGCAAGTTTCTTTACCTCCACATGCTCAACTAACTATTGAAAGAGAAAGCTAATCACCAAAGAAAGTCTATGTTCCTGACTCCATAGATGATGGAGAACCTCTTTCAATTCAACAACACACTCAAAAGTTCTTGCGGGAAATACAAGAAGGGAAATGGGCCAAGGAGAAGGAGGTTCCCCCTCCTATTCTTGAGATTGATGATCTTCATGACCAATTTCCCCAAGACATCCCGTCTATCTATGGAGACTAAACAGAGCAACAAGAAGATGAACGATTAGATTTTGAATCTAATTCCTTACAAGAGTTGCCACAATTCACAGGCCCATGGGAATCTGAATCTCTCCACATCAGAGCTCCCACGATAGTGATCAGAAATGAAGATTCGGTGATTCCAAGAAACACTGACGTCGTGAAGAACACTAAGGTTCAGTGTCATCTTACGGTAGAGGAGCTGCTCAAAGCAAAACCTGAGCTATGGAATCACGTGAAGGATCAAGTTCCCGAACTTGATTCCCATATTCCAAATGCAGGCTCTAAACAAGAAGTTCGAAAGATACCTCTCGATAAAATAGGAGACATGAGTGAAGGTGAAGAAGGTAATACTTATCTTCCAATCACCTACCAAGGTTACACAACCAAAGCAATCATAGATTCAAGTGCTGGTGCTGCTATTGCAACCACCTCCTTGTGGAAGCAATGGGGCAAGCCCACATTAAGACCAACTAAAATGATGCTTCAAATGGCCAACGATCACTTTGCTCGAAGGGATAACTCTAACCACTTGTGGTGTAGAGTTTGAACACACATTTGCTATGTGTGACTTTGAGAAAAATAATGTCTACGAGATGATCCTAGGGAGGCCCTTCCTACGACGATTGCAAATAGTACAGGATTGGGGAACCAACTCCTTGTACTTGCAGTGCTTAGGGGTCACAACCAAGGTCAATTTGAAGGATTACACCTTCAGAGATGTACCACCTCTACAGTGGAATCCTATTCACAAGGAGCAAGAAGATTCAATCTCTCTGCATTCTAAAAGTTCATCTGGTACATCTTGGATGCATGAAGATACTCATTTGTGGATGTGCAAGGTCGCAAAGGAAGAGGAAAAACGCTTAAAGGCAAGAGAAAAAGGAACTTCTCAAGGAGATAGACCAGTTAGAGACCCAGCCTATATGCCGATGATATTTCCAGATGAGGAATTTGAGCCTCATGGTTGGGCAGAAATCTTAGCTACCATGAACATTGCTGTCAATGAAGAACAATGGACACCTCATTGTGATGAGGAGGGTTATGATATTTCAGTGTTCATGTGTCAGCCCTTGCTAGCAGAATGTGACCCTAGTGACTTCATAGAAGAAGAAGAGATTGATGATGATCTAGAGTCCATTGTGATGGATAGTTGCTTTATTTCTGAGGAGCACTATCTAGAAGACATAGGAGTATTTACACAAAAAGAAGAAGAACATATCACAAGCATCAAAACGGTAAATTCAAAGGATGGGAGTGAAGGTAGTCAAAAGAAAAAGAAAAGAAAAGTAGTGAAACAAGGAGAGGAGGAGCAATTATTTGAAGTACCAGAAAATTTCAAGAAATATGAAGTGGAAGACCGAAAAATTTTGGTACGAATGCCTAAGAGAGAGGCCACAATAGGAGAAGCATATGATAATAAAGAAAAGACCAAAAAAATCGTAGTCACCATCGACGAGAATGAAGAGAGATGTACATACATAGGAGATGACCTAAGTAAAGAAGAGGAAGCAGAGTTGGTAGCCTTGTTAAGGGAATATAGGGACGTGTTTGCATGGAACTATAGAGACTTGAAGGGAGTAGATCCGAAAATTTGTTCTCATACGATCCCCATGATAGCAGATGCCAAGCCCACCAAACATAAGCCCTACACATATAATGACACTTATACAACCAAAATAAAAGAAGAAATTGATAGATTGATTGAAGCTGGGTTCATCTATGAGATTGAGCATACTGAATGGGTGTCCCCCATTGTAGTGGTGCCCAAGAAGAATGGGAAGTTACGTGTGTGTATTAACCTTAAAAAAGTTAATGCCGCCACGATAAGAGATAGTTATCCGCTTCCAATCACTGAACATTTATTGGAACGTGTTGCAGGCAAGGAGGTTTATAGCTTCCTTGATGGATTTTCAGGTTACAATCAAGTAGCCATTGCCCCAGAAGTTCAACATAAACCAACTTTTGCCACAGAGTGGGGGATCTTTGCATTTCATGAGATGCCATTTGGGCTCACCAATGCACCTGCAACATTCCAAAGACTCATGTGTCATGTCTTCAAAGAGTTCTTGCGAAAGAGCTTAGAAGTATATGTGGATGATTTATGTGCTCATTCCCAAGAGCGAAGATACCACATCCCTGAGCTCAGGCATATCTTCAACAAGTGTAGAGAATATCGAGTGTGTCTGAACCCAGAGAAGTGTGTGTTCATGGTATGTCAAGGTAAAATCTTAGGTCACATTGTCTCTAAGAATGGAATATCAACAGATGAGGACAAGGTAAAAGCCATAGCAGAGTTGCCGAGGCCAAGGAATGTTAAAGAAGTACAAGCCTTCATGGGCCATTGTGGATATTACCGTAGGTTTATTCACATGTATGCAATTATAGCTAAGCCTCTTTATGCCTTGTTGACAAAGTTTGAGTGGAACGACGAATGCGAGAAGTCCTTCAATGAGCTGAAGAAACGCTTGTGCACAACACCCATACTGACCACTCCTGATTGGAATAAGCCATTCCATGTACATGTGGATGCATCCAATTATGCAATAGGATGTGCGTTGTCACAACCCACAGGAGAAGGAAATTTAGATTTGCCTATAGCCTATGCTAGTAGGCAATTGAACATTGCTGAACGAAACTACACCACAACCGAAAGAGAAGGGTTAGGCATGGTATATGCTGTAAAGAAATTTAGACACTATCTATTGGCCAACAAGTTCAAATTTTTCACTGATCATCAAGTTTTATTATACTTGGTCAATAAACCTTGCAACACAGGATGCTTAGTAAGATGGTTCCTCTTACTAGTGGAATATGACTTTGAAGTGGTTGTTAGGCAAGGTAAGACCCACCTCAGAGCGGATCACCTTTCGCGCATCACTTCAGGAGAGCCACCGCAAGGAGTGTTTGATGAATTGCCCGATAATTATCTATTCAATCTAGAAGTTGTTCCTAAATGGGCAAATAAGTTGGTACCATTCCTAACCTTTGGACCCGCAAATAAGAAGGTGAAGACGAACAAGGATGAAATTGTGCGGTCACAAAGCTATCAAATATTGACAAGAAGCATGTAACAGCGAGTCGTAACAAACGAGAACTATGTCGTAAAAAGAGAACACTCTCGTCAAAAATTACATGTTTTCACCTCATTTTTGGAATTCCTTTACACCAGTATACATATATTACAAAAATGAGGTGAAAACAAGTAATTTTTGACATTTTTTGTCATTTTCTCAAAAAAAAAGAGCTCAAAATGTAGTCAAAATTTCACTATATTAGGCATTGATGTGTCCCAAAATGTATATGATAAGACATTGACATGTCCAAAATCTATATGATAAGACATTGACATGTCTAAAATATATATAAGAATGTAGAAATCAATAGTTTTTACAGAAAAATAACATTTTAGACATATCTTTAATGGGTGGATATCTGATTGTTATTCAAAATTGCTACAAAACATGGTTTCATTAACCAAACTACTTTGAGGCATTTACATAAGCACTAAAAATGTCTGAGAGCTTCAATGCAACTCACAACTTTGTCGATCTATGTCTACACCCTCATCATCTGATGCACTTGATTCAGTCTCATACTGTTGAGAGCTCTCTTCTTCTTCTTCTATATCCACAAGAGCTCTATCTTCATCTACGTACATACCAAATTCTGCAGGATCATGCACAACTCTTCTTGTTTTCCTATGATTTCCTGTACCACATACATCTGGAAGCTTTTGTTTTATCATGTTGATGGTTGCTTTCCTCAAGTGACCAGTTTTTGTCAAGGAAAAATCATAAACAAGAATATCTACATCATCCATTTTAAGAGTGGATGTGCTTCGAATATTCTTTTTCCTTTTTGAACCTGTTCGTTTAGTATCACACACCATTTCTAAGTTATATTTACCTGTGAATGCATTACTACTTTTAGTGTAATACCAATGCACCATCAAAGCCTCTATTCTTCTCTGATCAATATCTTTAGTTATCTCTAAAACCTTTGCAATCCAAAATGGTCTGGTAGCCTCATCACCATCAGCAAGTACTGCAATAAGCGTTCCAACATTTATCTCTATTAAATTTCCTTGCCATCTTGCTTCTGCCTGTTTTGTCATCCTTGGGCCTACATAAATATTTCTTTCTGGTGGATGTATAAAACTTTGAAGTGCATCTGCATTACATGCTTGGGCCACATTCACGGAACTTTGTGTACAAAAATCCCATGTGAATGGAACATCAACTGGCCAGTGACCTGCAATTGTATACTGTATAATCTCTTCTTGATGATTGAAAAAGTCCTCCCACCAAGATACATCTTGATCTCCAGCATATTTTTTTGCACGCTCAATATGTCTCTTCTTTTCAATGAGTGCATGCATCCAGCTTTTACTTTGATCAACCACACTTCCACATCTTTTGTATTGTTTTTATCTTCATATGGTGATTGTTCTGCACCATACACTGTTACAGTAGACAAATTAGGCACCTGCAATAAGAATCTGCATCCCTCTTTAGGCTCCCACCCAAGAGAAGATGAATACTGCTTTGCAAATAAAAGGGTTATTTCATCAACCCTCCTCATCAAGAATACATGGTTGAAACTAATATCGTGCAATGGAGCCAAAACCTTAGCACTGTTATCAAGGCCCATTGAGCAAAAGTGCTTAAAGTCATAAATCTATGTGAGGTGTTGAACTTCTGGTTTTGGAGTATATGCTTCTGAAATCAGCTCAGATAAAATCGGAAGAGTAAAAGCATTGTTACGTGCCAACTTCTTAGAGAAAGTACTGAACATTTGATCAATGTGATCATGAGTGTGGCCAACCAGAAGAAAATTTACCTTAACCTTCTGAAATACCTGTTTTTCAACAAGCATGCTTAAATATCCAAAGACTGTAGAATTTTTATTCTCTCTTGCAGTATTATCTAGTTGCAAATATAGAGTTGGTGGCAAAAGACCCTTCCATGATTGCAAAACACGATGAATGACAGTAACTGTAAGGTTTGGATCATTATGCACATTCGGATATGTGAAGAAAACCTTGGACATTACAGTTCCATTGTATACCAAAGCACCAACCAAATGCATTTGCACAAGGACTTCATCTCCAATGTCCTTAGGGATGCGATAAAAATGTGGCAAACAAGTTTTTTTTTTATCCATACCATCGATCAACAAACACATATAACGCTCCGGATTTCTGAGTGCCTTACTTCGATGATGAATTGCTTTCTTTCTCTCTAATGCTTGACTGTCACGATGGTTGTTAAGAAGGTTTTTAAAATTATGCTTTTCCTGTGGTGTTGTAGCCCCTTTTGCCATGTTTTTCAAAGTGGCGCAAACTGAACATTCACCCATTCTAACTTTACGAGGAATAGAAACATTGTTAAACTCTTCCTTCCATAATCGAGTAAAGTGACGATACAACACACACTTCTCATTTCTATTTTCCATGTCTTCTCTATATATTTGAAATACCTCTCGACGAGTAAAGTTATCTGACAAGTGCAACCTTCCAGTTGTAGGCATAACTTCACAATGCAAGCTAAAATAGTTCATCATCCAATTCATTGCATGACGTCCAACAGATCCTTTGGTTCCAACATGGAACGTATCCAAAATGAGATCCCCATTCAAAAACCCTTGTTGAACCCTATGTATTCTAAAATTTCCTACACCCATTGCAATTTTAAATGCAGCCCTACAGCATGGCATCCCTTGAGTAAAGAAATATTCAAAACCAACACACGTTATTGACATGTTATCCTCAATCATTTGCATGCAAGAAACAAGGTATATATCTTGCCTTTCACTATCTAAATGGAGGAATTTTTCTCTTATGTGCTTAAGTTTCTTCATTCCTAAATTATACAAACATTTCAAACCACAACAATGCTTCACAATATCCAATGCAATCTGTCTATCTGAAGTAAGAAATTTAAATCTTTTTCGACTTACTTCACGAGACCTTCTTTTAAATCGTAGATTGAGCTTGCTTTGCTTTTTCGTTGCTCCACATGCACTTGAGTCAGAAGGGAGATCAATGGTTGGATCAGATGGGAGATCAAGAGGTGCATTTGGTTGACTAAAAAAGAATTATGTGTAAAAGAGGTACACAGAATGTTTATTCATACATTGATTTTCCATTTCAACAATGTGTTACAAGATAAATGTGAATATGAACTAAAGTGTGGAGGATAACACTATAAAGATGTCATTAATCTCACAACTTAGACCTGATTTTCTCCCAAGCAACAGACTCTAAGAAAAAACTTCTACATGAGATTAGAAATCCTCATGTACATACCATATTGTTGCCATTGAAGTTTAATTTCCATGCAAATGTATATAAATAGTTGCAAGGTTCTGTACTTGAATGTTTATTCATACATTGATTTTCCATTTCAACAGTGAGTTACAAGATAAATGTGAATATGAACTAAAGTGAGGAGGGTAATACTATAAAGATGTCATTAGTCTCCCACATTTAACACAACTTTGACTTGATTTTCTCCCAAGAAAGAGATTCTAAGAAAAAAATATCTACATGAGTTTAGACATCCTCATGGACATACCATACTCTTGCCATTGAAATGTAATTTCTATGCAAATGTATATAAATAGTTGCAAGGGTCTATGAATATTTCATTAAAGTGGCTATGAAACAGCCTATTTGTGTGGGTGCTATTCCCTGGTTAGATAAGTTGACAGATTTAGTTAGCAACTGGACTCATTCAGTTAGATCCAGTTAGTCTCTGGTTCAAGTTACCCAATTGCCTATAAATACCAGAGGAGGAGATCATTCGCATTTTCAAAATCCACGAGCAAGAGAGAGCAGCAGAGTACAGACAGCCATGGAGCACAAAGCTCAGCATACCAGCAAGCCAAGTCTGATGGAGAAGAAGAATGTTGGCAAAAGTACCAAGAGGTAGACAAAATCATACCATAAATAAAGATTCCAAAAAGATTCCCTCTGTATTTCTGTGTAAAAAGTCTGATTTCTAGGTATTTATTTTTCTTACCTCTAGAAATATGGATCCAAAGCATGTACAGCTCGATGCCTGGCATCGACTTTAAGGTGTAAGTCGATGCCAGGCATCGACTTAGGATTGCAAGTCGATGCCAGGCATCGACTTGCAGGTATGCCAAGCATCGACTTGCACCGACAAGTCGATGCCTGGCATCGACTTACACCTGAAAGTCGATGCCAGGCATCGACTTGGGCCCAAAAGTCGATGCCAAGCATCGACTTGCCGGCATCAACATGGACTGAAAAGTCGATGCCAGGCATCGACTTTAGGGTGCAAAGTCGATGCTTGGCATCGGCTTTTGGGCCCAAGTCGATGCTTGGCGTCGACTTTTGGGCCCAAGTCGATGCCAGGCATCGACTTTGTGTGCAAGTCGATGCCCGGCATCGACTTGAGGGTGAAAGTCGATGCCAGGCATCGACTTGGCCCAAAAGTCGATGCCAAGCATCGACTTGGGCCCAAAAGTCGATGCCAAGCATCGAATCTTGCACCCCAAGTCGATGCCTGGCATCGACTTTCACCCTCAAGTCGATGCCGGGCATCGACTTGCACACAAAGTCGATGCCTGGCATCGACATGCACTTAAACATCGATGCCTGGCATCGACCTGAAGCTCAAAATCGATGCCTAGCATGGACTTGGGCCTTTGAAAACCACATTTACGTTTGATCTGATATTTCCAAGTGCCTTCAGGGATGCGGAGTACAAGGATGAAAGGCCCATCAAGAAGCTCAGAGTCACCATGGGCTCTGGTGACCAGCAACGTGACAAAGGCATTGGTCACCAAGCAAAACCAAAGAAAATTATTGCACCATTATCCTCTGAGAAGGCCAGCAACCCACTAGGAATATCCTCAGGTGGACAGAGTAGCATAAAAATTCCTGAGGAGGATCCAAATATGAGGGAAAGGTCTAGGGAGACGGAGGTCATGAGGACAGATCGTCCACTTCGGGACATGACAAATCTAGAGTGGTGCCTTCAGTACGTTGAAGAGAAGAATGCAGTCCTCCTTGTGTTCGCAGGGGCTTATGGCAGAGGAAAGATCACGACAACACAAGGTTTTCAGTATGGCCTTGTTTACAAACTAGATTATGAAGATGAAGATTCTGGCAACCTGCTTTTCTTGGTGGAGACATCGAAAGGATTAAGAAATGTCATATGCAAGATGGATTTCTTGTGCCCAGAGTGCTGTGTTCCAGAAGGGCTAGCTCAGATATGCAGAGACTCAGTGAATTTCATCAAGGACCTGATGCCATGGATCCAGGGCAATATCATGCCAACACAACAGAAGAAGACGACCCCTGTAAAGGCAAGGGGTAAGCAGAGCGTGCAGAAAAAGCTCCAAAAGAAAAAGAAGATAATTTCAGAAGAGGAGTTTTCTGACTCAAGCTCTAGCTCTGGGGACATAATTGTTGCACCTGGTGGAGAGCTTGCATCTGGTGTTCTTGGTACTGAGCAGAATAAGATGAGGGAGGAAATAGCTAGAAGAAAAGTTGTGAAGAAGGGGCAGTTGTTCCACCTGCCAATCAATATCATCCACAGGCCACCCGTAGATCCAATCACAGGGAGGAGGCCCCTTGAGATCAGGGAGCCACATAATTTGCACGTCCAGAATCTTAAGAAGAAAATGAAAATAAATCCTCATGCTACTGTTGTGCCATTCCTTGTCATGGTGGATCCGAATGAGTGCAGTTGTATGGACGATTTCAATGAGGGTTTGTTTGAGGATTACACTTATTATGTGATTGGAGGTTCACACTCTGCAGAGGCTCGTAGACAGTTAGTGAAGGAGCACCCTACTACATTTTTCTTTAGGTATGCAGAGTGTAAGATATATGCTGGTCTTACAACTGAGGAAGCCAAGCTTCTTGCTTGGGATCACAACAACGACAATGACTACAGGCAAAAAATGTCCTCCATAGAGAGAATTCGGTTCTTCCACCATGAATATGAAGATTGTCTTGTGAAGGAAGCTGGAAGAATACATCCCAATCTACGAAAGCAATGCCTTATTGAGGTTGGAATTGCATTGGATGAGAATAGAAAGTCTGATGCTTTGAGGAAATATGATCCATGGTTTCAACTGGCATTCAGATCAGGTGAGATCTGGGATCTACAGGATAGAATTTTCACAATGTGGGAGAACAAGGAGGTCAAGGGCCAGAAGCAACGAAAGTCGAGGCCAGACCCACAAGTTGATCTGAAGGGAAAGGGAAGGAAAGTTGACCTTTCAATTGAAGAGGCTCCTGAGGACATGAAGCTGACCCCATGGAGGGCCCTTCAAGGAATCAAGGATGATACATTGATCATATCAACTTTGTCAAGGGTAATCTCGAAGGAGTTAAGCCTAGAGGAGATGGTGACTGAGCTCAATAAGTATGTATGTTATTCTCAGATCCTTTTTCCCTCCTCCCATGCTTCTGGTCTAACCTAGTCTCTTTTATATTTCTGTGTCTGTAGTCATAAAGTGTACATGAAGATTCAGGAGGTGATGATTAAGAGGCTGGGTTGCTTTTCTTGGACAGAGGTCCAAGCAGACTATCCAACCACATCATCCTACAAAGCCTTATCAGAATATTTCATCCTGTTTCGTGATTGGGTAGGTTCTCTTTCTGAGGTTGTGCCTGGTTTGCCATTAAGTTAGATGCCTTGATTCACCTAACCAATTTGATGCCTTGCATGGCATCGACTTACAGCTAAATTCGATGCCTGGCATCAGTCTGCAGGCAAAAGTCGATGCCTGGCATCGACCTGCAGGCAGAAGTCGATGCCTGGCATCGACTTGGGGGCATAAGTCGATGCCTGGCATCAACTTGCAGCATAAGTCGATGCCTGGCATCGACCTGCAACATAAGTCGATGCCTGGCATCGACCTCGTGGCAAAAGTCGATGCCAGGCATCGACTTATGTCCCAAAGTCGATGCCAAGCATCGATTTTCAGTAGAAGGTCGATGCCTAGCATCTACCCCAACAAGAAATCGATGCCATGCATCCGTTCCTTATGTTCTGTTTGCTGTATTGAAGAGCTCTTTTAATTGTCTTTCCAATTTTTTCTGCAGAAACCAAGGAAAAGTAAGTCTACAGAGGTACTAGATGATTGCCCCCCTGCATTCCTTGCTCACATTCAAAGAGCAAGGCATGAGAAATCTAGACTGAAAGCGAAGGAGATGGATTTTGATGATGAACCTGATCTTAAATGTTTCTCCAATCCCCTAGACCCCCTTAGGCCTGTATATTACAATGTGTTCTGTAGTGATGTAAATAATATTTGTTCTGTTGTGCCTAGAAAAAATTTCTCCCTTCTCATAGCGGACATACCCTATGGATTTAGGATGTTGGGATCAGTAAATGATGATGAACCCTTCAAACACCCTCAGATTCGGAAGATGGTCACTGATTTTGCAGAGTTGACTATGTCTCCTCTTTGGAGGATAGTAATTTTCCATAGCAGAGACCAGTCTTTCTCTGTTTCAACTGCTCTGAAGGCAAGATGTCATGCTGTGGAGTGCCTCACTTGGTAAGTAATCTTCTTTCTATCTCCATGGCTTTAATGATGCTCTCTGTGACTCATAGTTCTTTTTTGCAGGGTGAAGACAAACGTAAATCACACTCCTTTGCATCGGTTTGTGAGCACCACTGAATGCATTACAGTTGGCTATTATGATGAAGTAAGCAAAAGGAGAGTCAGGGAGCATTGCAATGAGAATGGGATCTCAAATGTGCTCATGTTCCCAGCCGTTACCAAGAAACTTCGTCATGTAGCTGGGGACATGACATTGGTTAACCCTTATCAGAAGCCACAAAAACTCATAATGAGATTGCTTCAGCTATTCTCCAATGATGATGACTGGGTCCTAGACCTTTTTTCGGGCACAGGTAATTTCAATTTTCACAATTTTCATTAGTCATGGTTGATTGAAGCCTCTAAGTGGTTTTCTGCTGTTTCAGGAACGACTCTGGCTTGCTCCTTAAAGATGTTCATGCACTGCATAGCTGTGGACAAGGATTATGCTCAAGTGAGCTTCATTAGAATGAGAATCAATGGGCTGAATGAATGCCCAGATGAAGACCAAGAGGTTGGAAGGAAGCACATTGCAGATACGGAGAGATTCCAACCAGCTTCAAGGGAGCCTGTTCCCCCACTTGCAGATGAACCCGGGGACATGGCTGACCTTGAAGAGCCAATCTTGGAGCAAGAGAGGCAAGATAGGTGTTCTAATGTGCCAGAGGATCCCAATATCCTTGAGCCTGAGGAAAGCTATGATGAGCTTCTATTGTAGATTCACATTACTCTTGTAGAACACATGAAATGTAAAAGATCATTTTAATGGAAATATAATTTGGAGTTCTGCTTCCACTTTGTGTTCAGCTTGATTTATCTTGAGCATTTCTCTGATCACGTGTGAATGTTTCTTAGTATAATTTTGTTGAATATTATCTTCTCGTGGGAATGCTTTTGTGAAATGTATTTCATATTCTGTTAATATGGCCAGGCATTCAATGGGGATCTTAACCATACAAAGGGGATGATCTTAATTGCCTTGTTAAAATGCTCTGATTTTTGCAACACATGTACTCTAATTTTCGAGTAACTTTTAATTAGCTATCATCTGTGCTTGTTGAGGTTATAGATGTAATGAAGGAGCTTCGCGAATTCTTACTTGTACCTTTTCAACTCTAATCTATTGTCCAAGATCATGATGTGGGATTCTTGGTCATGCTCAACAACTAGTTTTCATGGCAGCAAGAATTTTAGTATATCTATCTTGACTACTTGGGATATGAGATCAAGCTTCGAGTGACAATATTTACAAGCAAGACTCGTGATGCTTTCTAGATATTGTAAAATGCCCACTTTTTTGCTTCATATAATGGTCTTTAGGTAAAAAGAAAAAGAGAACATGTCTTTGTTCTCCTTTGTTGTGACTCAGTGTTATGTATAAACAAGGTACTGAAGGTGTTCTAACTTGTTGTGTCGAGGACGATGAACATAGTAGTTGGTTGCAACAAGCCCATGAAGGATTTCTAGGGAATCACTATTCTAAACAATGAACATTGCAAAATCTAAAACGTTTAGGAGTGTATTGGCCAAGTATGGATAAATACATGAGTGGATCAAGAATTGTCCAGTGTGCCAAAAGAGACCCCCCGTGGAGCATGCCACCCTTTATCACATGTCATTAATTCCAGACTGGAGTGCTCCAGTGGTAGAATTCATGGGATCGGGAACCTTACCCAAGGAGGCTAGTCTTGCAAGGAAACGAAGCATGGAGCAAGAGGCTAAAGCCTACGCCTTCGTAGTAGACAACCTATATAGGAGAGGAAAAGATGGTTACTTAAGATTGTGCGTTCATGAATCAGACTACTTGAAAGTCTTAGAAACTGCCCATAGCAGTGTCGCAGGCGGACATTTTGGTCCTGATCGAGTAATTAAGACTATTCTATTCTCAGGACTTTGGTGGCCCACTCTTCATATGGATGCACATACCTATGTGAAGAAATGTGACACATGCCAATGTGCCCAGTATCCAATTAGAAAAGACAAGATGCCTTTGAGGCCAATGATGGGAGGACGTGCATTCTCGAAGTGGGGCATAGACTTTGTAGGTCCTATTAACCCCCCAACTAGAAACTCCCATGCAGAATACATTATTGTAGCCACAAACTACCTTACAAAGTGGGTAGAAGTCAAAGCCACAACGAAGAATGATGCTCAAACAATGACAAAGTTCTTATTTGAGAATGTGTTCACGAGATACGGATTACCAATAGAGTTAGTAAGTGATAGAGGCACACACTTTTTGAATGAAGTAATCGAAAATCTTCTCCAAGAATTCTTGGTGATACATAAGAAGTCTGCCCCCTATCATCCATAAGCTAACGGACAAGCTGAGAGCACAAACAAGATCCTATGTAATGTATTGACAAAACTAGTAAATAACAAACACTCTGATTGGGACAAACAACTTCATCATGCTGTTTGGGCCTACCGAGTTGCCTATAAAACGGTACTCAATGCCACCCCATTTCAGATGGTCTTCGGAAAAAATGATGTGCCACCGTTGGAGTTCCTATCCCAACTTTAAAAGTAGCACAAGAGCATGACTGGAATGGACACGAGTTATCCTCGAGGATCTTTGATTTAGAACGCTTAGGTGAGACAAGGCTACAAGCAGCCGCAGGCATCTATGCTGCAAAGACACGGCAAAAGGCATACTTCGATGCACACATCAAAGATAAAGGCTTGAAAGAGGGAGACCTAGTGTTGGTTTATACATTAAAGCAACATGCCCATAAATTGGAAAAAAGAGGATATGGACCCATGATCATTAATAGAATTTCCACTAGCGGTGCAGTTCAATTGGCCATACTAGAAGGTGATATCTTGCCCAACTATATCAGTGGTTGTCGAGTCAAGCTATATCAAGAACCTCTTACAGAGGATATGCTACAGAGACTCAACACTGCTAAGAAGCGAAAAGAAGAAGAGTTAGGGGTTAGAGAAGAAGCACAGGCAGAGGCTAGAGAACGCATTAGGAGAAATAAGTTAAGACGCCTAGGCCTAGAATTTGATCGAGAGGCCCCAAGATACCACATGGCCATGTGTTACACATCAAGTGCAATTGCTTCTCAAATAATTGATCGACGTCCTTTTGTGACCATAGCGGTAGGACAAGGGAAGAATGCAAGGACTGTGAGAGCATTGATTGACTCAGGTGCAACAACTAGTGCAGTTAGACTATCCTACTGCCAAGACTTGCAATTGAACATAAAGCCCATAGAAGCCTATCTCATAGGTTTGGGAGGTGTGGAAACCCCTTGTTTGGGCGAGGTGGAACTTCCCATCTACCTTCAAGACGTTCCAATGAAAATCAAAATGCTAGTATGTCATGATGAGGACATTATAGAGCCACTTGTCCTAGGTCAATTGACGACCATGCAGTCAACTTGAACCTAAGAAGTCAAATCTTTCAAGTTTGGGCACATGAACAATGTATTACATTAGAATTAGACAATTGCATGCTCACAAATCCAAAGGTCACACATTCTCTTAGTTCTTTCGAAACTAATCTTCGTAAAGAGAATGTTGTGTGTGTCAAAAACCCTACGAAGCAAAAGGAGTCAATCATGGAAGCACAAGCTCAAAGGCCAGCAAACCTCTCTTCTTCTTCACATACTAATGCAAGTGTAACTCAACCAAAGAGGCAAGCAAAAAAGACATCTGCTATATCAACTAGACAGACAGAATTCAAGAATAAAGAAGCTTAGGGCATGAAGCAAATTTGGGTATGAAAAGGAGAACAAGCACCAGCTTTGCCACAACCCTTCCCAGTGAGGCAAGCCAACCATGCTACAAGAAGCACCAAGAAACGAGGACCAGCTCAATCCCACGGTTTTCGACAAATTTGGGTACCAAAGCAATCGATGAAGGCCAACCATACTAACGTACAAATTTGGGTGCCAAAGAAATTAGCTGCAGCTCAACAAGAGCGATTACAAATGTGGGTACCCAAGGCACTCTTACATGCACAAAACCATCGGATCTCCCTCACGAGGAAAGTCTCAGAAAAAACACCACGGAGAAGCAAGAGTCGAAACCACGGGCAGAGACCAAAAGAAGATGAATTCATCTCTTGGCCGATAATAAAAAGACAATCACAAAGGATATGGGTTTGGAAGCCAAAAGTACCAGCAACTTCCACAACACCAAGGAGCCGACCACGATGGATATCAAATTTTAGCAACCATCCAAAGAGGAAGGGGCCAGAAGTGATCCCCACAGGGCCACATACCATCCTCAAATGGACCCCTATAAGGAGGATTACATCATTGCAAGGTTCAGTCGACACCCCCAAATAAAGATTGCATCAAGTCTACAAGTGACATCAAAAGCCTCGACCAACAACAACCATGTGCCTTTGGCATAACCTTGTCTTTTGCACCATTAAGGTCATGCATTTCCAAAGTGTACATTCTTATAGGGCCACAGTACACGGCCGTGCATAGACACAATTGAGAATCCCAGGCACATGATACACATCTGACATATATAAAATATTTTATTGATGCTAACACCTTTCTTCTTGTTTTATTCCATTGTTCCAAAAAAAAAGGAAAAGAAAAGAAAACAAAACAAAGAGAGCGACAGGATAGGAGTGCATGCTTGAACAATCTCTGATGAGAACCATCAACACGGACATCCATCAAACACGAGAGACAAGCTAGTGGTCAATCATCATGACGGGCATACAACATGAAGAGTGATGATTGATGTAAGGGATTGAACTCACAACCTCTTGGTTAGGAATGTGATGGGCTAACCACTTGCCCCAAAAGCCATGGTTGAGGATTACTTCCTAATCCTCTCTCTTAGGGTGTGGTTCAACCATCTCCTACCAGGATTATGTTACAATTGACATAATTTTCACCATGGTAAGAATTGTATGCTTCAACAACAACATAACCATGGTTGATTAGGAAACCTCTTTGTCGGCATACCCTTGAGCACTTTGCTCAAGACCCAATCTCTTGCACCATACTTCTTCCCATGCATTTTCCAAGTACGCATACATAGGGCCACACTACAAGGCCATGCACGAGGCACATAATGTTTTCAACCCATGCACTAATGCACTTACCCATCATCCATTATGGGTTACAAATACTTGGCATGAAAACTATGAAAGCCATCTTTGGAAGAACCAGAGGACATCAAGGTGACAACGACAAGAGCAAGGAAGCAATCCACCACCGAGAGTTGCTCATAATCCACAGTAACCACCTCTTTGGAGCAGCTAACAATTTTCCAAGGCTCACAAATGCACCATCAAGCTGGAGTACAAGGAAGAAGTACATACAAAGGGACCACAACCTGCAAGGGCTAATAGTGAAAAAATGAAGAACCTGACAACCGACCAGGCTACATTGGGAAGATGGACTGCTCCTGTTGATACATGAAGGACACTACCTCTCAACGTACTACATGGAACAACCATTACAACAAGGGTCTATCAGGGACGACAGACTCAAGAGGGGGCGGGGAGTGTTGAAGCTCAAGGACAAGGAAAAAGCATGGAAGCGCATCAATGAAGTGGACACACAAGAAGAAGGAGCAAGTAGGGAGCTCCAAGAGGCACATTTCAAATTTTCATAAGAAATCCCTACAAAAATAGTGATTTTTATCACTAAAAATCATTATAAATACCATTTTCTATTTTTACAACTCGATTTTGTTCAAGCCAAGGAGTCCTTGAGCTTGAGGAGTATTAGATGTATCATACTACTAATTTCCATAATTTTTAGATTCCGTTTGAGCCCCCAAATAAGCCCTAGAACCTAATTTTTAACTAGGCCGGACACTAGGTCTGGACAGGGCCAAAACCACTCAAAAACTATAAAAAGGGCTGGAGAGCTCATTTTTGGGGGTGGCTTGTTGTAGATTTCAGCTTTGTAAGAGAGTTCTTTTGTAATCAAAGTCCTTCCATTGTTCCACTCTTTGCTCTTACCTTGTGCTCGTGTATGTGTATGTGTGTGCATGCTCGTGTGCTTTCACTCACGCACTTGTGCACTTCACTTGCTCTTGGTCTTCATACCGGCCCTCACGTCTCCATGGATTGATATTTATGAGGTGAAGCTCCTCATGTTGGTACTCACCATTGTGCTAGAGTGACAAGTGGCTGAAAGCGTCTAAGCAATCTAACGATGATCCTTTGAAACAGATATACTATACCAAATGCAAAAATCCAAGGCACAACAGCTCAACATGTGCGCAGAATCAACTGTATTGTGCCATTTGCCACACAATAGACCACACTATGGAGACATGTCCGTACAACGCCAAGGTACAGAGCAGAGCAGCGGTTAATGCCATCATTCAGGAGCAAGGACAACCGGCTAGCCATTATGTACCACCACAGATGAGGAACGCCTCGTACCAGGGATACAAGAATTAGCGAAGAGGGCAGACAAATAACTTCGGTCAAGCTCGATGGAATGCAGGCCCGTCAGGAGAAGGTACATCTAATCCAACTCCTAAATGTCATTTCTGTGGGGAAATAGGGCATATTCGGAGGTTCTACAAAGATGCCTGCAAAGATGCAGTGGAGTATGATAAAAAGAAAAAAGAACGACAACATCCGATGGCAAATATGGTGTATATTTCACTAGTAGACACACAAGCAGCAGTGGTTCAAACACGTTCCGGAAAGCAATTACAGCCAGCTGCAGAGATTTTTGAACCCGACATTCGTGAACAACAGAAGGTGTTTACAAGAGCAAGCAAGTGGGAAACGCAAAGAGCAAATCTTAT
Organism: Ceratopteris richardii; assembly: GCA_020310875.1. Lineage (NCBI taxonomy): Eukaryota > Viridiplantae > Streptophyta > Polypodiopsida > Polypodiales > Pteridaceae > Ceratopteris > Ceratopteris richardii. The sequence continues at coordinate 109,362,187 of CM035437.1, forward strand.
TCCCTGATCCAATTCCAGTGACGCAACAAAGCATACCACCGGAAGAACCAGAAGAGCGAAATCTAACTCACGTAGTACCGGAGTCCACACCGGAGACCGTACCGGAAACAGCCAAAATTGATTCGATGTGGGATGTTATGTCCAAGGCATCAATTACATTGCTCTTGTGTCAATTATTAGCTTTGGTCCCTAGAGTTCTACAACAATTCTAGCAGCAGCTTAGTCCAGGCTCCTCGAGTGCTCCTGCAATAGCCACAATCCAACCGGAATCGGACCCAATGGTGGACCATACAGTACCACTGATTACGATATGGTACAAAAACCACAAAATTACACAGGTCTTAATTGATGGCGGATCAGGGGTCAACATTGCAACAGCAGCACTTTGCAAACGGCTAGGGTGGTTGCAAATTGAACCTGCGCAATTCTTCATACGAATGGCTGATCAATCTCGAGTCCATCCGGTGGGCTTGGTGCGCGATATTCCGATCACTCTACAAGGATCTGTTTTCAAAATGACCTTGGTTGTGCTAGATTTACCAGAATCGAGCTTGGATTACAATCTACTCTTTGGACGTCCTTGGCTAAAACAAGCTAAGGTAGTGCAAGACTGATCTGCACATGAATTAGTGTTTAAAAATAATCACCGGAAATACGTTGTCCCGTTGGACGATATGAAACCCTGTGACTGCCATGTGCGACCATGTTTAGCGGAGCCTGTACACATGTTGGATGGTCTCTCCAATGGCGAAGAGGAGACTTTCCTGAAGGCTAACAAAGATCTGATTGCACTTGGCACTATAGATCTACAAACAATGGCTGATAACTAGAGTCCGATAGCCTGTTTGGTGGTACCTCTGACAGGCGAGCACGAGTCGAGTACCGAACAGACTTTGGATGAATCAATGGTACAACAATTACTCCAGTCTAGAGACGATGAGGATAGGCCCCGATAGTTCTATGTACCATAAGATCAGCTGACTACCTGCAATTTGGGTGATCAAACCAATCCACGACCTGTCAAAATAAAAGTTGGACTATCCGAAACCTTCCAGGAGCAACTGTTGCAGTTGTTACGAGAGTTCGCTGATGTGTTTGCCTGGGATTACAGGGACATGAAGGGGTTGGACCCATGGATTTATCAACACAAAGTGATGCTGAAACCGGATGCGAGACCCATCAAACAACCCAGTTACAGGATGAATCCTAATTATGTGGCACAGGTTAAAGCCAAACTTGATTGGTTGTTGAAGGTGGGATTTATTGTACCCATTGAGCATGCAGAGTGGATCTCTCCTATTGTTATAGTTCTAAGAAAAACAAGCAGTTGCGGATATGCGTGGACTACCGAAAGCTCAATGCTGCAACCGTACCTGATCCGTTTCCATTGCCATTCCTGGATACCATGTTAGATGACATGGCCAGTCGAGAGATGTATTCCTTTCTAGATGGCTACAGTGGTTACAATCAAGTCCGAATGGCTGAGCAGGATATACCCAAGACCGCATTCATTAAAGAGTGTCAACTTTCTTTTGACCGACTGAAAACACTTTTAACTCAGGCTCCCATTTTACAAGCACCTAACTGGGAATTGACATTCCATGTCTTTGTGGATGCATCCGACAGTGCCATTGGAAGTGTGCTGATGCAGCAGATAGATAAATGGTTTCGTCCGGTATATTATGCAAGCCGCAAATTGGCCCCGATAGAGTGTAACTATTCATTTACTAAACGAGAGTGTCTTGGCTTAGTCTATTCTGTGAAAAAAATTCGCCATTATCTGTTGGGCAGACGCTTCACTTTCCATGTAGATCATGCCGCATTGGTGTATCTGGTGCGACAACAGCATTTGGGAGGACGGTTAGCACGGTGGGTCTTGTTGCTTCAAGAATTTGATTACTCCGTCGTACATCGACTAGGGTCAACACATGCTCTTGCTGACTTTCTTTCTCGGTTGGATTCCGGTGAGCCTCCGGAGGGAATTGATGATACAACACCAGCCATATATACAACGGAGACAGTACATGATAATCCACAGGAATTACCGGTACCCTCTTCTTACTATGACACCTTGCTTCTGTTCTTGACTAGTGGATGTCCGCCGGGCATGATTCCTTCAGTAGCTAGACGAAGACTCGCCACGTACAGTCGACGCTTTCGATTGATTGTCGGACAATTATATTACATGGATCACTCCAAAGTATTACTCAAATGTGTCCCTCCCCATGAAATTGCTTCCGTGGTTACCATGGCCCATACTGCCCCAATCGGAGGACATTTTGCGGCTGATCTGACTCACCGAAAGATTCTCTAGAGTGGATTGTGGTGGCCCACTATGTATCGTGACGTGACCAAGTATGTACAACAGTGTGACGAGTGCCAGCGTTCCGGGCAGCCTTTACAGCGACACTACTTCCCTCTCCAACCCGTTGTGCCTCTGGAACCCTTTCAGAAGTGGGGTTTGGATTTCATAGGACCAATTACACCTCCGACAGTAGTCACTAATAATAGATATATTTTGACATGTACCGATTACGCAACTAGATGGGCTGATGCGTGGGCTCCCTGATCAGCCACAATGACTGTGGTTATTAAATGCTTAATGAAGGATATCTTTCCGCGCTACGGGTTACCCTTGGAGATCGTAACTGACCAAGGTACACACTTTGCCAATACCTTAATGCAAGTGCTTACGAAAACATTTCAGATTATGCACAAATTCAATTCTCCCTATTACCCCCGAGCAAATGGACTTGCTGAGAGTACCAACAAATCTCTCTTAAACATCTTGAAGAAATCGATGTTAGAGTGCCCAGAGAGATGGGACCAATTTCTACCTGCTGTACTATGGGCTTATCGTACCACATACAAGGTGGCGACCGGAACAACTCCTTTTAAGTTAGCATATGGATTGGAAGCAATTGCGCCGATGGAACTGGTGGTTCCCAGTCTGCGTGTGGCCCTTGACCAGAAGCTATTACCAAAAGAATCTTTTCCCTTTCGCCTGGAGGCCTTACGCACCTTGGATGAACAGCGTCAGGAGAGTTTCCTGGTGATGCAAGAAGTGTAGTTGAGACAAGCTAAGACCCACGATCGCTTTCTCAAAACCCCTATGTTTACGGTCAACCAATCAGTCCTCTTCTCCCATGTCTGTCTCAATGTAGAACATGACCAAATGTGTGGAACTATATGACGCTTCACTGAACGCACAATCAAAGCATGAGCTTGAGCATCTTTTCCATCCCGTTTAAGCTGCTCCTGTGTAGGTGGAGAAGGAGAAACCACTGTACTCGAAGAAGAAGCTCCATCTGTGATCGTAGACTATGAAGTAGAAGAACCTGCAGGTAGTCGATCTACATCTGCCACTATGTTCCAAAGTTGTTTAGCAACAAGGACATGCTTCATCATGTAAGAACACATTGGATAGTTGGTCCCATCAAGCTTATCTTCAGCTTGAAGCATGCCAAACAAGTGATTGTTGCCCGCCATTTCACAAAAGAACAAGAATGTGATAAAATGTTCACTACGACGAAAGCTGAAATGAATGCTGAAATTTTAGCTCACAAACCGTCACTTTGATAGCAATTCTGACTCCACGAATGACTTCAAAATGGGGGTAAACCCCAGCATGCCTGATGGAATGTTTCTTGGCTGTTTAAATTCACAGTTCTATGCTCCGAAGTCGATTTGCACTCTTAAAGTGCACGCGTGCCGTGACACGAAAAATTGAAACTTGAGAAGGAGCTGAACCTACTCTGATACCATTATTGGGTGTGTGTAGAAGTGCAAGAGACACATGAGAAGCACACACAAGAAGCACAAACATAGCAAGACACACAAAGAAGACAATGACTGGAATAGCTCTCTCTATTGATGATGAATTGATTTGAAGTAAGAGCTGAATAATATCCCTAAGTACAAAGTACCACCACATATGAGAGTATCAAGTATGCAGTAACATGGGGAAAAAACCTCTAGCCAGCACTAGAGTAAAAAGTGCCCATGTATAGGGAAAAGGTTCACAACAAAGCTACTCGAGGAACACATAAGTGTAAGAGCATGTAAGGAAGCATTGTGGCTTTCTCGTCTTGCTTGTGATATGGGTTTACCTCAACATGTACCTCGTTTTCTCAGTGACAATCAGAGTGCCATTGCTTTGGCTAAGAATCTGGTCTGTCATGCAAAGACCAAGCATATTGAGGTGAGGTATCACTTCATTAGAGATCTTAGCCTTTGAGCCCATTATTCTTGAGAAGGTTCACACTCGGGATAATGCTGCAGATGCTTTGACTAAAGCTCTACCACAGGATAGCTTTCAACACTATTGTCACTTGATGGGGGTTACTTGATTCATGATCTTACACAACACTTGTATATTGGGTAACATGCCCATCAGCTGGGGGGTATAGTTTGTATACTTACACTCATGTATTCTTTATCATTCTTTATTTTTCTCCCATAGTTACTTTGGCCATATTGGCCTTTAGTGGGAGATTGTTACCGTTAGTTCCATGTGAAATGCCAAATGGCCACCAAAATCTTCTTTGTATATGTTCTTTAATAAAACATATAGTGGCGTGGTCAGTCACAGACTGTAAGTTCGCATTTGTAACACATAAGGAGTCTATGTTTGTGCTCCCTGTGTACTGTGTTTTTCTACATATTCTGTAGCCTCTGCACGGAGTACCGTGTGCGGTCCTAGGAGCTCAATTTTCTACTCCGAGGATATTATCATGGAGCCCTCGAGAAGGAGAGTGCACTGTGGTGCATCACCATCGAAATACTTCATTAAATGGCTCTTTAATCAAATAGACCTTAAAGATAAGAAGGTTGGATGGGCAAAGACCCTTCAAGAGTTTGATTATGAGCTTAGGTATAGGAAGGGAAAGTTTAATATAGTGGCGGATTTATTTAGCTTCATGCTTCTGCTCAATGCACTGAGTTTTACTCAGATCACTAGTGACCTACTTGAATCCATTAAAGGGAAATGTAGGCTTGATCTTGCATATTCTGAAATTTGGGAAGCCATAGAGAATGGGGATCATGATACACGGGTTTCCAACAAGGATGGAGGATTGATGGGTACTCAAGAAGGATTCAAGTGGAAGAATTACAGTATCCATGATGGATATCTGTTATATAAGGGCAAGGTGTGTGTCCCTAGAGATCTTGAGATGAGATGACACATTTTGTATGAGTGTCATGACACACCTAGTGTGGGACACCCATGAGTTAACAAGACTTATGATCTTGTTAAGAGGCAATTTTACTGGCTTGGAATTCATAAGGAAATTCTCAAGTATGTGTTTAAATGCACTAAATGCTAGGTCAATAAAGCTGAAAGGTTGAAGATTGGAGGACTACTCCACCCATTGGACATTCCCAATGGGAAGTGGGAGAGTATCTCCATGGATTTCATAATTGGATTACCTAAGACACAGAGAGGGCATGACTTTGTTTGGATAATTGTGAAAAGGTTAACCAAAATGGCTAGGTTTATTCCAACACATACTACATGAAGACACCTGAGTTGGTTAGAATTTTTATAGAGAACTTATACCAGTTATATGGTTTTCCCTTAGACATAATTTCTTATCGGGATAGGAACTTTACTAGCCACTTTTGGAGAGCGGTCTTCAAAAGGTTGGATAGAAAAATGTAATAAAGTAAGCATATGATTTAAGGGTTCAGTCGGTTTAGATAGATCTGAAATCAGACACGGTTTGTTCACCCATGTGTATGACCAAAGAGCTCGAGACTAGACTTACTAGAAGATCACATGCTGTTGTAAACAAGTGATCAACTTAGCTTAGTAGTTAAGTCTCAACAGTGTAAAGAAGGAGGTCTTGGGTTCAATCCCCATGGGGTACATGGGGAGATTATTTTGCCCAAAGAGCTCTAGATCCTTTTAGAAGCATCCACTTGAGTTAACTCAAGTTAACTAGGACACTTGGCACACATGCAATCTAAATCATGGATGGTTAGAATCCACCTGCCCAAGAAGGTAGTCCCTCAGAGAAAGCCATATCTAGAGGCATATGGTTGGGAGGAGAGTCATCTCTCTAATACATGGTGGTAGTCGTAATCCTCATTCTCTTGCATTGGTATCCGATTTCAAGTTTCTAAAACCGATGTCCGATTTTAGATCTGTCTGAACTGGCAAAACCCTTAGACCATATACTTACTTTATTACATGAAACTTAGCATGAGCATGGCCGAGCATCCACAATCGGATGGGAAAACATAGAGGGTTAATCGAATCCTAGAGGATATGCTTCGAGCATATGTGAATGAAAGGCAAACTAATTGGGAAGAGTACTTACCTATAGTAGAGTTTGCATATAATAGTGCCAAGCACTATTTCCACTCGACATAGTCCATTTATTGGAAGAGATGAACGATATGTTTAGGCTTGCCAAGGACTGTTGATATATTTAGGTAGTGATGTGTGTGAACATACTAGGACTTCCGGGGCACTTTTTTCCCTCTTTAGGAGGTTTTTTTCCCAGCTTGTATATACGCCTATTGCCCTAATGGGCTACCAATCTTTGTACATTCTAGTGGTAATACATTCAGTATTGTGTGTTGAGCTCCAAGCTTCTTCTTCTTCCTTGTGCTGTTTGTGTGCTTCTACAGACATCTAACTCCAACAATTGGTATCAGAGCAGGTCGTCGCTTCATCTAGGGCGTGATTGACACCTCTCTGGTTGTAGTCTCAGAATCGCACGAATTTTGGTGAGCATACTTAGCGTGTTTTCGAGATCAAAACAACTTTGCTTTGTGTGCCGAAATTGCGAGTTGAGCTCGTTTCGACCTCCGAATGCACTATCGTAGTGCTTTTGTAGGGTATTTTGTCTTCTTGTGCCAAAGATATATACAAGTTTCAGTTCGCTAGTATAAGCGTCTCGAAGTCTACTACAGATTTAGCAGAATTCATCTGGGCAGTTTTGTTCAACTTTTTGAGATATAGTCAATTTTTTGCATCAAGGTATTTTAGTCACCAGCCATGGCTGAAAGTAGTGATGTATTTTGTATGTTTGCTATTGAGGATAAGTTGGATGGTACCAACTACCTGTTATGGGCTTATATGATGCGACATGTATTGGTTGCAAAAGGACTCTGGAACATTGTAGGGTGTTGAAAAATGTCCTATCACACCTGCAATTGTTACAACAATAGGTACTGAAGCTAATGTAGAAGGTGTCGAAGATGATGATATTCTACATATTCATGTTCGTGCTGCAGTTTCTGCTACACCTATTGCAGAGCAAATTCATTGGGATGGCAGAGATGCCTAGGGACATGCATTGATAGCTTTGTCTGTAAAACGTGCCATTATTCCTCACATTTGCTCTTGCCAAACAACTAAGGATGCTTGGGATACACTTACCACATTGTACCAAATTAGGAATGAGGCTCGTGTTGCTTACCTCCAAAAATAGTTGGAGATTGAGCACATGAATGAAGGTGATTCTATGGACAATTTTCTAACAAAGATCAAAGACTTGAAGGAATAGTTGATTTTCTACTAATGAGGTTATACCAGATAGCTCACTTGTGCAGACCATTCTGAATGGTCTTCCTGATTCATATCATAGTTTTGCTTCTACTCTTTGGTTGATGATGAAAGGCAATCCAAATGCCTTGTCATTTGAGGAGTTAGTCTCTGTTCTGTTGCAAGAAGATTAGTCTCGGCAGAACAGGTCCATTATGAATGTTGTAGATCAAGCTTTCCTGGCTAGTCAAAAGGGCAAAGGAAAATGGAGCTCTTCAACTAGTAAGTAGAAATCTGCTAATTCTACACAATCGAAGAGGGAAGACAAAGATGAAAAGAAATAAAAAAAGCAGAAATTGTTTTGCAAGTACTGTAAAGGAAATGATCATATCATAAAGAACTGTCCAAAACTAGCTGCTAAAGAGGCAAAGAAGAAAGAGGCTAGAATGGTGATTGCAGAGGCCTCTACACCAAAAACAGAGTCTGCTAATCTTGTGCAGGAAGAAGAGTGGGCATTTACTACTGCAGTTTTCACCTCTTCTCATGAGCAGTGCACGTGTGGAGTAGACTTAGATGTTTGGTACTTTGACAATGGGGTGACCAAACATATTACATCGTAGTGCAGTTTCTTCTCTTCACTTGAGCCTGCCCCTATAGGGAATACTGTTACGTGCGCCAACAAATCCTCTTATCCTGTTATGGGAGATGGTAAGATCATTTTGACTACTACTGATGGCAGTTCTTTCACTTTGTCAGATGCTTTGTTTGTGCCAGGGATCAAGAAAAATCTGTTATCATTTTTTGCATTAGCCAAGATTGGCTTGGCTGTGAAATTTTTTGATGACAGATGTACACTTCATGATATGTCAAATGGCAATGTGATTATTACTTCTAGGACTTTATGTCATGGGCTATATAAGCTCATAGACTATGAAAGATATGTAAATGATTCAGCATGTGGAGTACATGATTCTCAGGCTATGTCAGATGCAAAGCTTTGGCATGCACGCTTTGGTCATCTGAATTTTGCTAGTTTGCTATGCCTACAAAAATCTGAAATGGTGTCCTCTTTGCCCAAACTTGAGGCACCTGGAAAACACGTTTGTGAAGGTTGTATTTTGGAAAAAATGTAGCATTCCTCCTTTCCAAAAGATGGTTCCGTTCGGGCTACTAAAAATTGCAGCTTGTACATAGTGATGTCTGTGGTCCTATGCAGACACATTCTTTTGGAAATTATCTTTACTTTGTGACTTTCATCAATGATTTTTCCAAACACGCATGGGTATATCCATTGAAGGCTGAAATGGAGCTTTGGAATGCTCGTTTTGGTCACTTGAACTTCAATAGTATGCTTTACTTGCAAAAGAAGGACATGGTTGTTGGTTTGCCTACACTTGAGTCCATTGAGAAGCATGCATGTGAAGGTTGCATTCTTGGAAAAATGCATCGTGCTTCTTTTCCAAAAGATGGTCATACACACACTACAAGAAAATTACAGCTTGTTCATAGTGATGTATCTGGTCCCGTCAAGACTCCATCTTTTGGGAAGCATGTATATTTTGTTACCTTCATTGATGATGCTACTCGCCATACATGGGTGTATCCTATGAAAGCAAAGAATGAGGTATTTTCTTGCTTCAAAGCATTTTTAGCTATGGCTGAAAATTTCTCTTCACAAAAGCTTTTGACTCTACGCACGTGGTGGTGAGTACATGTCACATGAGTTTAATTTTTTTCTTCGTGAAAGAGGTATTTCACACCAATGTACAGTGCCATATACACCTCAACAAAATGGTGTTGTCGAGCGTAAAAATAGAACTTTACATGAAATGGCACGATGTATGGTTAAAGGAAAGCATTTTCCTGATAAGTTTTGGATGGAAGCAGTCATGTGTGCAAATTATGTGTTGAATCGCTACCCTACAAAAGCATTGAGAGTCATCACTCCTTATGAGGCTTGGAATGGTCATAAGCCTATGGTTAGTCATATGCGTGTGCTTGGTGGTTTGGCATATGCTCTTGTGCCATCACAACAACATCACAAACTTGATGACAAGGCAAAGAAATGTATATTTGTTGATTATAGTGCTGAAAGTAAGGGATATCGGTTGTACCATCCATTGACGAACACAATTATTGTGAGTCAAGATGTGGTATTTGCTGAAAATTTAGTTTTCCCTCTACTTGAATGCAAAAATTGCCAACAGTTAGCTCACAAGATGTGTTCGATACACTCATGGCTTTGTTCCAAAATGGTGCGCTTGACTATGGCCATGTAGACCAGCCAACTGAGGTTCAAAGGGCTAAAAAATTCCAGCCAAATAGAGCTGAAAATGTAGAGAATTTCCAGCCAAAAATTTCAGCCAAAAATTATCAAAACTATTGGAAATTTCCAGCCACATATGGCTGAACATTTGCGTCAAAATATGGCTAAAACTGAGCATGAAATTCAGCCCCGTATGATGTACATATTGAAGATGTTTTACATAATGAATGCATGTCTATCAAGAGTGCACAATCTATGCCAAAGTGGTGGAAACAAACTTTGCAGGACAGCAAATTGAGTGCACCTTTACTTGGTAGAACAAGATCAAGCTCTCACCATGCATCAAGTAATTTTGTGGATTATTTTCTTATTGCTACAGCATGTAATGAAAAGCCACTTTCTTTTGAAGATGCATGTGATGATCCACAATGGATGAGTGCTATGCAATCAGAAATGGATTCCATACATAGGTATGGTACTTGGGAGTTATGTGAATTGCCAAAAGGAAAGAATGCCATTGGTACAAAGTGGGTTTACAAGATTAAAAGAAAATCTGATGGTAGCATTGATTGCTACAAAGCTAGATTGGTTGCCAAAGGATATGCACAACAATATGGCATTGACTATGAGGAAACTTTTGCACCTACTTCAGGCATGACTACCATTCGTACCGTGGTTGCATTGGCTGCCCATCGAGGTTGGAAAGTGCATCAATTGGACATAAAAACAGCCTTCTTGAATGGTGATTTGCAAGAAGAGGTCTATGTGAAGCAACCTCTTGGATTTGCTATGAAAGGGAAAGAGCATATGGTTTGTCGCTTGCATAAAGCCTTGTATGGTCTCAAGCAAGCTCCACGTGCATGGTATGACAAAATATATAAGCACTTGATTGCTTTTGGCTTCACATGTAGTCCGATTGAAAGCACACTCTATGTACGCAAAAATGGGGCTGATCTTATAGTGCGTGTTCTTTATGTCGATGACATACTCTTGACTGGGTCATGTGATGCAAAACTTGACATTCTTATGGCTGATTTGCATCATACTTTTGATGTCACTTATCTTGGTCTTTTGAGCTACTATCTTGGCATCCAGTTTGTATCCGTTGAGGGGGGAATTGTTATGCATCAGGCAAAGTATGTTGAAAAAGTACTTCAACGTTTTGACTTTGCAGATTGTAAGCTAGTTTCCACACCAGTTGAGATAGGATTCAGGTTCTCAATTGAGGATTCCAGTGATGCATTTGACACTTCTCTTTATCAGCAAGCTGTGGGATGTCTTATATATGCATGCAACACAAGGCCGGATATACAGTATGCAGTTTCCCAGTTGAGTCGATACATGCATAGCCCTGGCACTAAGCATTGGCAAGCGGTGAAACGTGTGTTCAGATATCTTTGAGGCACTTTGAGTTTAGGTCTCTTTTATGGCAGAGATATTCAACCATGCTTGCATGCTTTTACAGATAGTGATTGGGCTGGTTGTTATGATACTCGCATGTCCACTAGTCGTAATTGCTTTTTCCTTGGAGACTCATGCATATCTTGGTTGAGTAAGAAGCAACCTATAGTGGCGACATCGAGTTGTGAAGCTAAGTACAGGGTAGTTTTCACAGCTACAGTGGAGTGTATATGGTTGAGACGCCTATTGATGGATCTTTGCATGGAGATTGATGCTGCTATGCATATTCTCACAGATAGTCAGAGTGCTTTGGCTGTTGCAAGAAATCCAGTGTTTCATGCACGGACCAAACGTATTGAGGTGCATTATCACTATGTGAGAGAGCGCCTTCATGCAAGAGATATTGATTTGGTATATGTGCCTACACAAGATAATGTGGCAGACATATTCACCAAAGCTCTTCCACGGGAAAAGTTTGAAGCTTTTCGCAAAGCTTTAGGCTTGTTACCTTGTGGGGGCTGATCTGTCACTCCCTGTATGTGTTCAAATCATTTGCTCCAGGGGGGTTTGTTACACTTATATGTTCCTCGAGTAGCTTTGATGTGAACCTTTTCCCTATACATGGGCACTTTTTACTCTAGTGCTGGATAGAGGTTTTTTCCCCATGTTACCACATACTTGATACTCTCATATGTGGTGGTACTTTGTACTTAGGGATATTTATTCAACTCTTACTTCAGTTCAATACATCAATCAATAGAGAGAGTTATTCCAACCATCATCTTCTCCATTTGTCTTGCTGTGTTTGTGCTCCTTGTGTGTGCTTCTAGTGTGTCTCTCACACTTCTACACACACCCAACAGGTCCATGTATACTTCTTCCTCCAGTTCTTCATGTAAAAGAGCACTCTTCACATCGATCTAATGCAAAATTCATCTCGTTGTAGCCAATGCAACAAGTTCTCTAAAACTATCCATGTAAGCTGTAGGGCTAGGAGTTTCGTGATTACCAATGTCATAAGTCTGGGCATATCCTTTTCTATCAATTGTGCTTTATACTTGCTTATACTATCATCAACATTATGCTTTACCTTGTAAACACACTCAAAGCCTATGTGTTTCTTTCCTTGCAACAATGGAACTATCTTCCATGTTTCATTTCCATAAAGACGAGCCATCCCCTCATCCATAGCTTTCTCCCAATCTGCATTTCCAATTGCATCTTCAAAACAAGAAGGTTGATCATCTTGTATTACCTCATTCATGTTAGCACAATGACGAGCCATGTAGCTATCATATATTAATCATTGCACTGAATTTTGCATCCTCCTAGATCTTCTTCGTCCTTGGCCACATCTTCTTAGTGTATCATCTACATATGCCTTTCTTACTCCTAGAGTCTCCACAAAGGCCAATCCAAGTTCCTCATCAAGGCTCTTTTATGAACCGCTTGATTCTCCATCCATGTCTTCAAAACTTCTAGATGTTTTATTACTAGCAAAAATCTTTTCTTTACCTCTTGGATGCAGTTGATGAATTTTCTAGACTAAAATTTCCACACAATCTTCCACTCCATGGGTTTGAGTGGGAACTATTGCTAGGTGACACATATGATCCACTCATAACTTGAGATTCTACACTTGCGTTTTCAACATTTTCTTTGTCATTTGAGTCACCACCAAGTCCTTTTTTTGCATCAACATAATAGCTTTTCATTTCATCAAACATCACATCTCTGCTTACCTTCACTTGGCATGTGATTAGGTTGTAACATTTATATCCCTTTTGCTCAAGAGTACCCAACAAAGATATATTTTTCTATTTTTGGATCAATTTTTTGTCATCAAATCATTTGGAGCATGTACATATGCAATACAATAGGATATTTTCATATGCGATAAGTTTAGATTTTTAACTGTAAACTTATCTTTGGGTGCTAGTTGGTGTACAATAGTGATTGGAGTGCTATTCATAATACATACAATAGTTTGAACAACTTCTACCCAATAACAATGAGGCATATTTTTCTCAACCATCAAGGCTCTTGATATTTTTGCAATATGTCTAGTTTTTCATTCAGCAATGCCATTCTAATATAGTGTACCTACATGAAAAATACCTTCAAATTCCATGAATTTTTAGAACACAATTGAATTCATTTTATATGTATTCATCTCCTCTGTTAGATCTTAATGTTTGAATCTATTTCCTTTTCTACTTTTCCACCATAGCCTTGAAATTCTAAAAGCGAGTAAATACCTTACTCTTCTCTTTCATGAAGTATACCTGTACTCAGGACCCCAAACATCTGTATGCACTATCTCTAACACATTCTCACTACCATGCTTGTCATGTGTAAATAATGCCCTTGAATATTTACCAATTTGGCATGCTTCACATACCTTTTGAATCTCTAGAACCTTGAAATTTGGTAGTTCATTGACAATCTCCTTTGATTGCATCAACTTTAGCCTTGTCAAATTCACATGTGCAATTTGCTTGTGCCATACTTGTGTCTTAGCAATAACACATGAACCTTTTGCAAAAATGGATTCATTCATTTCAAATTGTTTCATAAACATCCTACCCACTTTGTTCCTTTGGCTATCAACCTTCCATTCAGTTTGTACTCTTCTACACATAAACCATCAAAATTGAACCTAACTTGTAATTCATGGTCAAACATTCGTCCAACAGAAGCTATTATATTAGGAACATGCAATATATCAAAAAGATGTTTTAACTTCCCATCCTCCATGAACAATGCTATTTTTCTTCTATGCTCAATAAGATGTGATTTATTATCATCTGATTCAAAAAATCTAGGAACTTGCAAATTTTTCAAACTACTAAACCCTTATGCATGGCTAGTCAAACAATCGTCCAACAGAAGCTATTATATTAGGAACATGCAATATATCAAAAAGATGTTTTAACTTCCCATCCTCCATGAACAATGCTATTTTTCTTATATGCTCAATAAGATGTGATTTATAATCATCTGATTCAAAAAAAATCTAGGAACTTGCAATTTTTGCAAACTACTAAACCCTTATGCATGGCTGGTCATGTGATTTGAAGCACCTGAATCAAGACACCATACATTACACTTCAATTTTGAAACACGTGCAAATATTGTATTCATCATATGATGTTATACCATGAATAAGTTCTTGTAATCATCTACACTTGTGGATGCAAAATTGTTTTTTTTTTGCTCTTTTGATTCTTCAGCTTGCAATCACGTTCAAAGTGACTAGGTTTACCATAATTCCAACATCCCTTACTACCATTACTTGAATAACTTCTTTGGAGATTTCAGCGGCCTCTTTGGTGCCTCCTAGCTTGAAACTCTTCTCTACCTCTTGCATTAGTCTATTGTTGACCTTGCTCCTGGTGACTTTTTTCATCTTCCACTTCCAAAGCCTCTAGCTCGACTCTCCCTCTCCCCAAGTAGAATACTTGCTTGGAATCAAGTTCCTTTTTTCAATTATGAGCGTCAATGCAAGATCAATAAAATTTGGGATATTCTCCCTTGCTTGAATAGAAGTTTTGAATTGCTTACATGTAGCCCCTAAACCAAGAAAGCGCACTTCAACTTTATCATCATCATCACCATTTACATTGACACCAATAGATGCAAGTGACTCACATATGTTTTTTTATCTTTAAGGTGTAGTCACTTACATGATGCTCTTTTTCTCGAGTATATGAAGCTCATTCTTGAGTTGGACTTTTCATGCCTTTGTATTAGTCTCATACAATGTGACCAAATTATTATAATCCTATTATGGAGTTTTGGCATTCTGTATGTGACCAATCATGCTATCTTGTATGCTAATAAACAACCAATACATCACCTTTTTTGTTCCTTGATTCCACTCTTCACATGATCTTAACTCATCCACAATCTGATTCCTCTCTAGTAACTGTGAAAGGTTTTCATTGTCTCCTTTGATGTATTCCCAGTAGTTTTTTCCATCAAGAAATTGTTGGAGTTAGACCTCTATGGAAGCACACGAACAACACAAGGAAGAAGATGAAGCTTGGAGCACAACATACAATATTGAATGTATTACCGCTAGAATAAACAAAGATAAGTAACCCATTAAGTCAATATGCATATATACAAGCGGGGGGGAAAACCTCCTAAAGAGGAAAAAAAAGCCCGAGTGGTCCTAGTGTGTTCACACACATCACGACCTAAATATATCAAAAAATCCCCCCTAGGAGTCATGCAGCAAACAAGGAGCTAGCACTCATGTATAAGGAAGTGCCAAGCTATGTGGAATCAATCCACAAAAGGAATAAAGCCCAAAACTTTGCGGAAAGCTTCAAACGTCTCCCTAGGCAAAGCCTTTGTGAAAAGGTCTACAATGTTCTCCTATGTGGGCACATATGTCAAGCTGATCTCTCGAGCAGAGAACCTCTCCCTGACATAATGATAATGCACCTCAATGTGCTTAGTGTGAGCATGGAACACAAGGTTCTTCGCAATTGCCAATGCACTCTGACTGGTAGTGAAGATGGTGGTGGCAGAAGAATGACCAACACCCAAATCAGCCATAAGGCATCTGAGCCACACACACTCAACAGTCGCTCTGAAGGCTTCCCTATACTCAGCCTCACAACTAGAAGTGGCCACAGTAGGTTGCTTCTTGCTCAACCAAGATAAACATGAGCTACCAAGCATAAAGCTAAAGCCACTAGTGGACACACGAGTGTCATAGCAACCAACCCAATTAGAGTAAAAACAAGCATGTAAATCTGGCAGTAGTGATCCTCCTCCTTGGGATAAAATAATCCAAGTATCCGGGTACCACTCAAGTAGCAAAAGATGCACTTAACTTCCTACCAATGCTTGACACGTGGGCAATGCATAAACCTGCTCATTTGTGAGACATCAAACTGAATATGTGGCCGAGTAATGCATAAGTAAATCAAGCATCCAACAACACTACTGATAGAGAACAACATCAAATGCATCTCCAGCATCATGAAGACTCAATCATAAACTGGTCTCCATAGGAGTGGCAATAGGTTTACAGTCTTCATCTAATAATGTGTCAATATAATCTAGCAGGTGTGGTTTAGCGGATGTGCCTTGTACGCCTAGGCAGATGGCCAGGGTTCAAGTCTCACCTAGGTTTGGATGCCTCAAAGTTCCCTAAGAAGGGTGCCTCCACCTTACGAGGTCAGGTGTGTGTGTCTTTCCAATTCATTGTACTCTCAGTTTGCAGAAGCATGTGAATAGCACAATGAAGAAGAAGAAGCTTTGAGCACAACACATAATACTAAATTTCTTACCAAGAGAATGTACAAAGATAAGTGACTTGTTAGGGTTATAGGCATATATACAAGCCAGGGCTCCTAAAGAGGGAAAAAAGTGCCCCTGCAGTCCTAGTGTGTTCACACACATCACCACCTCAATATATCAATGACAAAGATGGTTAGAGATGTAAAGAATTATGTAAGTTAGTGCTTTAAGTATTAGGTAAACAAAGCAAAGAGGATTAGTCTTCAAGCTTTTCTACAACCATTGGAATTACTATAGTACTATTGGGACAATATTTCCATGGACTTCATAATGGTTCTACCTAGGACACCACATTAGAAGAATGTTATTCTTGTGGTGGTCGATCGTTTAAGTAAAATAACACACTTTATTCCTAATAAGGAGTCAGTGGAAGCTCCACAAAACTGTGAACTATTCAATCATAATATTTTTAGATTACATGGCTTAGGTAAGTCCTTAGCTTTGGACAAGGATCCTAGATTCACAAGAAATTTATGGAAACACGTGTTTAACAAACTTCATGTTCAACTAAAGATGAGTAGTGGTGAGCATCCATAGATAGATGGTCAGTCGGAAAGAGTGAAGATAATACTAGAAAATATGCTAAGGGCATATGTTTTAGAAAATCAAATAGTTTGGAATATTTTTCTTTCCTTATTTTAGTCTTAGACTACTAAGCTAGCACCTTTTGAGGTGATTTATGGTTATGTTCCACATAGTCCAACTATTAGAGGATTACCCAAGAAATCTCCAAGTGTTTCTCAGTTTATTACAGATATGCAAGCTAGCTTAAAGATAGCTCAGTTCAATATTCAACAAGCTACTCAGATGATTAAAGCTTTTGTAGATAGACATCACACATTACAAACGTTCCAAGAAGTTGATCTTCTGTTCTTATAGGTTCGATCTTTTTCATCACTAATAGTGGGTCAAAAACCCAAGATATCCCTTGATTTTGTGGACCTTGGACAATAATCAAGAAGATTAGTGATGTCCCATATAAGTTACAATTACCTGATGATTGTAAAGTTCACCTAGCTTTTCATGTTAGCAAGTTGAGACCATACATTTCTCAAGATGAGAATTGTGTGGATGAAATTGTTGCTTTAGGAGATAGAACATCTCAGCCAGGTGTTCCTTTTAGACTTCTTGATAAGAGAGAAAAACAATTGTGATATTTATCCATACTAGAATACTTAGTAGCACTAACCATCCATCCACTCATAGAGCTAATCTTGTGGAAATGAAGAATGGGACTTTACAACTATTTGTAGCTTTGACACATCTTCTCATGAGTAGTGTATGTTTGCAGTAGATTTAGATGTGTGATACTTTGATACTAGGGCAAATAAACATATTACCTTGCAATGCAGTTTCTTCTGTTCACTTAAGCCTACCCATACAAGGAATATTGTCACATGTGCAAACAACTCCTCATATCCTATAATGGTATTTTGTAAAATCCTTTTTAATAGTATTGATGGTAGTTCTTTCACATTGTTAGATGCTTTGTATGTGCCATGAATCACGAAAATTATATTGTCAGTTTTAGCATTAGCCAAGATTGGCTTGCTGTGAAATTTGTTCATGGAAGATGTACAATTCATGATCTCTCAAATGATGATGTTATTATTACTTATGGAAATTTATGTCATGGTTTGCACAAAATCATAGATTGTGCAAAATCTATGAGTGATTCAGCATGTACAGTTCAAGATTCTCATGCTATCTCAGATGCAAGCTTTGGTATGCATATGTTGGTCATATGAATTTTACTAGTTTGCTACCTGCACATAATCTGAAATGGTGTTCTATTTACCCAAATGTGATGCACCTTGTAAACATGACTATGAAGACTATATTTTGGACCAAATGCAATGTTCCTCCTTTCCCAAAAGATGGTTCAGTTCGAGCTGCTAATAAATTGCACCTTGTTCATAGTGATGTTTATGGTCCTATGGAGACACCTTCTTTTGGGAACTACCTTTACTTCATGAATTTTATTGATGATTTCTCTAAGCATGCATGGGTGTATCCATTGAAAGCAAAGTTGTAAGTTTTTTGCTTCAAATAGTTTTTGTTTTTTATTGAAAATCTTCTAACATGTCAATGGGCATCCTCTGTCCTAATTGAGGGGGGAATACATGTCTTCTTATTTTAATGCATTTTTGGGGGAGTGTGGAATAAAACATCAATGTATAATGCCATATACACCTCAAAAAAATGTAGTTGATGAAATGAAGAATATGTCTGTCATGGAGATGGTGAGGTGTATGGTCAAAAGTCAAGATCTACCACATAGCTTCTAGCTTGAGACTGTTATGTGTGCATCATATGTACTTAACAAGTGTCCCACCAAAGCACCACAATTTATCACTCCATATGAGGCTTGACATCATCACAAGCCACATGTTGCTTATCTATGTGTCTTTGGTTGTCTGGCATATGCATTAGTGCCTGGACAACAATGCAAGAAATTGGATGATAAAGCAATAAAATGCATTTTGGTTGGATAAAGTTCCGAAAGCAAAGGTATCATCTGTATCATCCAAAAATTGGATGCATTTTGTTTAGACATGGTGTTGTTTTTTTTTTTGGAAGATGCAATTCAGCCATTACTCTTATGTACTAAGGAGACTTTTGTTAGCTCTAAAGATGTGTATGAAACTTTGCTACCTCTTTTTAGAGGTGGACAGTCAAGTGCTTGTCAAAATGAGGCTATTTCTTATCCTTTACAAGTTCCACATGATGATGTAGATCATTGCATTTCTAATGCAGATTTACATGATGCACTTGTTGATGAGAGGGATAATATACACAAGAAAAAATCTATGCCTAAATGGTTGGTGCATACTTTGAAAGATAGCAAATTAGATGCACCTTTCTCATACCGTACCTCTTTAGGCTCTCATAGTGCTTCCTTCAAATCAGATTGCTATGCAATGGCTGCCTCTAGTCTTTGTGATGAGAATGAGCCTATTACTTTTAATGAAGCATAAAATTTAGAAAATTAGAATGTTGTTATGCAATGAGAATATTATGCTATTATGAAGAATGGTACTTGGGTTTTATGCAGTTTTCCTCTATGCAAAAAGGCCATTGGCACTAAATGGTAATACAAGCCAAAACATTAGCCTGATGTAACAATTGATAGGTATAAGGCTAGGCTTGTTGGAAAAGGTTGTGCTCAAGAGAGAGGCACTGGTTTTGATGAGACCTTTGCTCCCACATGGTGAATGACCACTGTTCATAGCATCTGCACACTTGCAACTCATCATGGTTGGAATGTACATCAATTGGATATTAAAACTACATTTCTAAATGGTGACTTACATGAAGAAGTGTATGTATTTCAGCCATGTGGCATTGTGCAAAAAGACATGAAATCAAAGTGTGCAGGCTAAGCAAGGCATTATATGGTTTGAAGTAAGCACCATGTGATTGCTATGAAAAGGTACATGTCTACTTGATTGCACATGGTTTTGAGAACAATCCAATTGAGAGCACCTTATATGTTAAGTGTGTCAATTATGTATTTCTTCTCATCGTTGTATATGTTGATGATAAGCTACTCACTAGACCTAATGGCAAGCACATTTCTGAATTTAATGCTAATTTTTGTGCATCTTTTGAGATGTCAATCTTGGGGCATTTGCATCATTATTTGGGCATTCAATTTATGCAAGCTTATGGGGGAATAGCTTTGTCTCAAACAAAATATTTTGACACATTATTGTAGTGTTTTGGCCTTGAAGATTGCAAACCTATTGCCACTCCTATGGAAACAGGTTTATGGTTGAGTCTTCATGATGTTGGAGATGCATTTGATGTTGTTCTTCATCAACAAACTATTGGGTGCTTGATTTACTTATGCATAACTCGACTTGATATTCAGTCTTTTGTCTCTCAAATGAGCAGATTTATGCATCACCCAAGCATCAAGCATTGGAAGGTTCTTAAGTGCATATTTAACTATTTGAGTGGTACTTGGCTACTTGAATTGTTGTTTTTTTTCAGAGTGCACTCATTGCTATGACACTTTTTTTTCCACTAGTGTTTGCTTCATGGTTGGTAGCTCATGCACATCTTGGCTGAGCATGAAGTAGCCTACTATGGCCACTTCTAGTTGTGAGGCTAAGTATAGGGTAGCATTCACATTGACTATTGCGTATGTGTGGCTTGGATGCCTTTTTGGCTGATTTAGGTGTTGGACAATCTTTTTCCACCACCATCTTCACTAACAGTCAGAGCACATTAGGATTTATGAGGAACCCTATGTTCAATTTGGCTTATGTGCCTAGAGAGGATAATGTTGCAGATCTTTTCATAAAGGCTCTACTTGGGGAGAAGTTTGAAGCTTTTTGCAAACCCTTGGGCTTACTTCATTTCATGAATTGGTCTCTTTCCACATAGCTTGGCACTTCCTTATACATTAGTGTCAACTCCTTGTTTATCACATCACTCCCGATGGGGATTTGTTGATATATTTTGGTAATGATGTGTGTGAACATCATAGGACCACTAGGATACCTTTTTTCCTCAATAGAAGGTTTTTTCCCCTGACTCGTATCTACATATATAATCCTAATGGGTGACTAATCTTTGTACATTCACTTGGTAATACGTTCGATGTTGTATTATGCTCCAAGCTTCTTCTTCTTATTCCTTGTGATGTTCATGTGCTTTCATAGACCTCAAACTCCAATATATGTTTTAGTTTGTCAATCGAAGCAGGTCGAAGTCTACTACAGATCTATTAGAGCTCCATAAATTATTTATGTTCAACTTTTTAAGATACAATCATTTTTTTGCACTGGGTATTTAGTCAGTGGCCATGACTGAAAGCAATGATGTATTCCATATGTTGGTTGTTGAGGAAACTTTGGATGGTACTAATTATTCATTGTTGCCATACATAATGTGACATATATGGGTAGCAAAAGGGTTGTGGAATATTGTGTAGTGTGTTGAAAAACTCCTACTAAACCTACAAATATAGTTATTGAAGGGAGTAGACAATGTTGAAGATGATGATATTAAATTTCCTAGTTGTGCTGCAACTCCTGTTGCACCTACTATAGAACAACTTCATTGGGATGGCAGAGATACATATGCACATGAATTGATAGTCGTAATGAAACATGACATTATCCTTCATACCCTCTCCTATAAGACAAGAAACGATGCTTGGGATACTTTGACAACTTTATACCAAGCAAGAAATGAGGCTCGTATTGTGTACCTTCAAAAACGGTTGGAGAGTGAGCATATGAAGGAAGGGATTCTAATGAATGGGTAATAAACCTAAATCTTTGTGAAAATCTTCAATCTTTTCCCATGGAAGAGCTATGGTGAATATGTCTGCCACATTATCTTGTGTAGGCACATATACCAAACCAATATCTCGAGCATGAAGGAATTCTTTAACATAATGATAATGAACCTCAATGCTCTTTGTATGTGCATGAAACACTTTCTTGCAAACGCCAATGCACTCTAACTATTAGTGAGAATATGCATAGTTACATCAATCTCCATGCATTGATCCATCAATAGGCATCTCAATTATATACACTCCATTGTAGTTGTGAATATTTCCATGTACTCAACTTTACAACTCAATGTAGCCATAATAAGTTGCTTGTTACTCAATCAAGTTATTCATAATCCTCCAAGGAAAAATTAATTACTACCATTGGACACTCATATGTCATAACAAATAGCTTAATCACTATCTATTAAATCATGCAAGCATGGCTTATCATTTCTACCATAAAAAGGACCCAAACTCAATCGCCTTTGAGATATCTAAACACACATTTTACCACTTGCCAATGCTTCACAGTTGCACCAAGCCTCGATGGTCCATTTTGATGCCAACCTGTCAACCATGCCTTAAATATCCATAATGCTTAGACCCCCACAATCCTTTTGGCTAAAGCAAGTAGGCCATTTAATTTTGGGAACCCCCCTTCTGTTGTGGTCCCCATCCAAAGAAAGTTTTTGTATATTCTCTCCAATTCTCTAAGCTCTTGATCCTTTGGTCTCCAGCAAGAGAGAAAGTAAATGGTCGATGAGATGAGGAAGGTATTAATTACCATGGCATGATCCACGAGGTTGATTTCCATGCCCTTCCAAAACACTAACTTTTTCACCACTGCTCCATCGAGACACCAAAGCCCATCAGAATACCAAGTAGCCAGAAGACCAGACCCTTGTTTACTTTACAGTATTAGACTGTGAAAGTGCAGAGGAGCTTTGGCAGAAGTTATGCAATACATATGAAAAAGAGACGGCATCAAATAAAGTATATCTGATGAGAAAATTATACGACCTTTGTATGAAGGACACAGATAGTGTTGCTGCTCATCTAAATGAGTTTGATGCCATATTCTCCCAGTTACAGGCTCAGAAAATGGATATGGACAATGAAATGAAAGCAGTATTGCTATTATGCACCCTGCCATCATCATGGGATACATTTTGCACAGCTATTAGCAATAGTGCACCAGGTGGTAAACTCGTCTATGATGACATATGTGGAGCACTCTTGAGTGAGGAGATTCGTAGAAAATCTATGGTTGGCACTCAGAGTGGAGATGCATATAATGTTCGTGATTCTTACCAAGGAAAGAATCAACAACGTGGCAGGAGCAAGAACAAGGAAAAGAATGGTCAACGGAATAAGAGCAGAAGTAAATCAAGGAAGAGGGATATTGAATGCCATTATTGTCATAAGAAAGGACACATGAAGAAAGACTGTTATGCATTAAAGAATGCTAAAGGTAAAGGACAGAATGTTGATGGGCCTATTAAACAGTTACCTGCACCATCTACTTCGACTGTGAAGATTGAAGAAATTAATGCTATTTCTGATGATGCTGATGCGTTGACACTTGATAGTACTGTGCCATCTGAGGCACTTATGGCTGATTCTCTTTCCCACACCTGGCTGCTAGATTCTGGTGCTTCTTTCCATGTGACACCACATAGAGAATGGTTCTCTAATTATGCAGCAAAGTCTCTTGGTACCGTGAGACTTGGTGGCTCTTACCACTGTGATGTTGTGGGGATTGGAGATGTGGTTGTGCAGTTCATTGACGGTTCAAAATTTACTATGCATAATGTACGCCATGTACCTCAGTTATCACGCAGTTTGATGTCAGTTGGTCAACTTGATGACCTTGGTTACAAGGTGGTCTTCTATGCTCAATCCTTTCGTATATCAAAGGGCAATATGGTTATTGCAAAAGGAAGGAAAGTTGGCTCACTTTACCCTTTATTTGTATCACAGAAAGAACACTTGTTAGCTGTTACTGAACAGCCTATGGCTTGTATTTGGCATGGTCGTTTGGGCCATATATCTCGTAGTGGAATGGAAAATCTTTCTCGTTCTGGCTACTTACCTGTGTTATCTTTCTCTGATTTTTCATTTTGTGAGCATTGTCAATATGGAAAGCAAACCAGAAATGTGCATAAAACGCACATTGACTCTTCAATTCAGCCTTTAGATCTTGTTCATACAGATGTGTGTGGTCCTATGCCCACTAGGTCCTTAGGTGGTTCTCTTTACTTTGTCACTTTCATAGATGATGCTACTAGAAAAGTCTGGGTATATCCTATCAAATCGAAGGATGATGTATTCCCTACTTTCAAAAAATGGCTTGCTTCAGTTGAGACTGAAAAAGGAACTAAGCTTAAGGCTTTACGTTCAGATAATGGGGGTGAGTATACCTCACATGAATTCAGCCTTTTCTGTCAGTGTAGAGGGATTCGTAGAGAGTTTACAGCTCCTTATACCCCAGTACAGAATGGTGTAGCTGAGAGGATGAATAGAACTATTCAAGATAGAGTAGTCTCTATGTTGCATCATGCGAACCTCTCACAAGGTTTTTGGGCAGAAGCAGTATTGACTGCAGTTCATGTGATTAACCTTTCACCTAGTACTGCCAAAGGTCTGAAAGTGGCACAAGAGTTATGGACAGGGAAACCACCATATTATGATCATCTTCGAGTTTTTGGGTGTGAAGCATATGTTCATATACCCAAAAATCTTAGACAGAAGTTGGACCATAAGTTAAAGAAATGCATTTTTCTTGGATATGGTCGAGAAGGACAATTTGGATATCGCTTATGGGATCCTGAAACACGGTCAGTGATCAGAAGTAGTGATGTCATTTTTAATGAGTCTAAGATGCATAAACAGCCGATTAAGGAGGTTGAAGTGAGAAGAGTGGTGTTTGAGGATACTAGTCCTCCGGTTAGCATGCATAAAAATGCTGCACATAGGGATGTTCAAGAGAATGTCCATTCAGATCAGTCTGCACATGTTCCTGTTCAGCAACCATTGAGACGTTCTGCACGTGTCTCATATCCACCTGATAGATATGTTCCAGGTTTAGATTTTGTTATGCTAACAGATGCCGGTGAGCCCTCTTGCTACAAAGAGGCTATGCAGACAGAGGATCATGTCAAGTGGGAGCGTGCCATGAAGAGTGAGTTGGATTCTATTCACAAGAATGGTACTTGGGACTTAGTACCTTTGCCAAAGGGCAGGAAAGCTTTACCATGTAAATGGGTATATAAGCTGAAATTCACATCAGATAGTGCTTCTCCAAAATATAAAGCACGACTTGTTGCAAAGGGTTTTAAGCAACAACATGGTGTTGATTTTGAGGAAATCTTCTCTCCAGTGGTCAAGATGACTACTTTGCGCATGTTGCTTGGATTTGTTGCAATGGAGGACTTAGAGCTAGTCCAAATGGATGTGAAAACAGCTTTCTTGCATGGAGATCTTACAGATGAGATCTATATGGAACAACCAGAGGGTTATGTAGTTCCTGGCAAGGAAAGTCTAGTTTGTAAGCTCAAGAAGAGCTTGTATGGACTTAAACAGTCTCCTAGACAATGGTACCAAAAGTTTGATGCTTTTATGAAGTCCCAAGGCTATTCTCGGAGCAATGAGGATCATTGTCTCTACACAAAGAGATGTTCTGATGGCAGCTTGATATGCTTGATACTTTACGTCGATGATATGTTGATTGCTGGGAAGTCCTCTTATGATTTGTCAATTCTCAAAAAGAAGTTGAGTCAGACATTTGATATGAAGGATTTGGGGGATGCCAAACATATTCTTGGCATGCGCATTACTCGTGATAGGAGTAAAAGATGCATATACTTGTCTCAAAGTGAGTACATATCCAAAGTACTTCATCGATTCAATATGCAGGGTGGAAAGGCATTGAGTACACCTTTACCCACATATGTGAAATTGAGCAAGGATGACTGCCCCAAATCAGATGAGGAAAAGGAATTCATGACCAAAATTCCCTATCAGTCTGCTGTTGGTAGTCTCATGTATGCTATGGTAGCTACGAGACCAGACATTGCATTTGCAGTGGGAGTTGTGAGCAGATATATGTCTAATCCTGGCAAGAAACATTGGGAAGCGGTCAAAATGATTTTGAGATATCTGAGTGGCACTAAGGACAAGTGTCTATGCTTAGGTAGAGGGAAAGCATCCATTATTGGTTACACAGATTCTGACTATGCTGGTTGTGTAGACAATCGTAAGTCTACATCAGGGTACATTTTTCATTTTGCTGGAGGTGCTATCTCTTGGAGATCTCGTCTTCAAGAATGTACAGCTGTTTCCACCATAGAAGCAGAGTATGTTGAAGCAAGTGAGGCATGTAAGGAAGCATTGTGGCTTTCTCGTCTTGCTTGTGATATGGGTTTTCCTCAGCATGTACCTCACTTGCTCAATGATAGTCAGAGTGCCATTGCTTTGGCTAAGAATCCAGTCTATCATGCAAAGACCAAGCACATTGAGGTGAGGTATCACTTCATTAGAGATTGCTTAGCCACTGAGAGCATTATTCTTGAGAAGGTTCACACTCGAGATAATGCTGCAGATGCTTTGACTAAAGCTCTACCACAGGATAGCTTTCGACACTGTTGTCACTTGATGGGGGTTACTTGATTCTTGATCTTACGCAGTCACTTGTATACTGTGTAACATGCCCATCAGGTGGGAGGTATAGTTTGTATACTTACACTCAGGTATTCTTTATCATTCTTTCTTTTTTCTCTCATAATTACTCTGGCCATATTGGCCTTTAGTGGGAGATTGTTACCGTTAGTGTCCATGTGAAAGGCCAAATGGCCACCGGACACTTCTTTGTATATGTTCTTTAATAAAAACATATAGTGGCCTGGTCAGTCACAGACTGTAAGTTCGACCGCATTTGTAAGACCTAAGAAGTCTATCTTCGTGCTCCCTGTGTACTGCGTTTTCTGCGTATTCCACAACATCTGTGCGGAGTACTGTGTGTGGCGTAAGAAGCTCCGTTTTCTTCTCCGAGCATATCGTCGTGGAGCTCTTGAAGAAGGAGAGTGCAGTGTGGTGCACGCCATCGAAATACTTCAGAAATCACGATATGAGCTCGTTTTGACCTCATAACAGACTATCACAATGCTTGTGCATGCTATTTTGTCTTTTTGTGCCAAAGATATATACAAGTTTTGGTTCGCCAATATAAGCATCTCGAAGTCTACTACAGGTCTAGCAGAACTTATCAAGGTAGTTATGTTCAACTTTTTCACATATAGTCATTTTTTTGCATTAGGGTATTTTAGTTAGTGGCCATGGCTGAAAATAGTGATGTATTCCATATGTTGGCTGCTAAAGATAAGTTGGACAATACCAATTACCCATTGTGGGCTTATATGATGCAACATGTATTGGTTGCAAAAGGACTATGGAAAATTGTGCACTTGAAAAATGACCTATTACACCTGCAAATACAGGTATCAAAGCTGATGCAGATGGCATTGAAGATGCTGATATTCTTCAGATTCTTGTTCGTGCTACGATTTCTGTTGCACGTATTGTAGAGCAAATTCATTGGGATGGCAGAGATGCTCATGCACATGCATTGATAGCCTTGTCTATCAAACATGCCAGTATTCCTCACATTTGCTCTTGCAGAACAACTAAGGATGCTTGGGATACACTTACCACATTGTACCAAGCTAGGAATGAGGCTTCTATTGCTTACCTTTGAAAACAGTTGGAGAGTAAGCATATGAATGAAGGTGATTCTATGGATAGTTTTCTAACAAAAATCAAAGACTTGAAGGAATAGTTGATTTCTACTGGTGAAGTTATACTAGATAACTATGCAAAAGTTTGGGCTTACTTCCTTTTGTGTATTGATTCAACATAGTTTAACACTTCCTTATACATGAGTGCCAACTCCTTGTTCATCGCATCACTCCCAGGGGGGATTTGTTGATATATTTAGGTAGTGATGTGTGTCAACACACTAGGACCATCGGGGCACTTTGTTCCCTCTTTAGGATATTTTTTCCCTCGGCTTGTATATAAGCCTATAGCCCTAACAGGTCACTTATTTTTGTACATTCTAGTGGTAATACATTCGGTATTATGTTCTGCTTCAAGCTTCTTCTTTTTCATTGTGCTATTCGCGTGCTTTCGCAAACATCTAGCTCCAACAATTGTGTATGTACATGTGTATGTGTGTGTTTGATTATGATAGGGAAACCAATGGATTTATTGGAAAAGGTTTTATCTTCTTGTTTATAATTCAAGGTTTGAGAAGGTGTTAATAAGTGAACTAGAACTCTATAGGTCTCTAGATGGCTTTGTCTTGTAGACCTATTAACACCTTTTCAGAACCTTGAATTGTAAAGGGATCCAACGAAGTTTCATTCGATAGCATGTGTATATGCATATGAGTGTATAATCATGAGTGAAAATGTAATGTGATTGTCTGAATCAACATTGATTCTTACTTCACAATAGTATGTGTAAGTGTACATGCATATGATTAAGAATTTAAGATCTATTGTGATTTTTTGACTTGACATTGATTCTTACTTCACAATAGTATGTGTAAGTGTATTACTTCACAATAGTATGTGTAAATGTACATGCATATGATTAAGAATTTAAGATCTATTGTGATTGTTTGACTTGACATTGATTCTTACTTCACAATAGTATGTGTAAGTGTATGTGCATATGCTTGAGAATTTAAAATCTATTGTGATTGTCTGACTCAACATTGATTCTTACTTCACAATAGTATGTGTAAATGTATGTGTGTGTATGATTGAGAATTAAAATATTGTGATTGTTTGACTCAACATTGATTTTTACTTCACAATAGTATGTGTAAATGTATGTGTGTGTATGCTAGAGAGTTAATTGTTTGACTCAACATTGATTCTTATTTCACAATAGTATGTGTAATTGTATGTTGGAGTATGATTGAGAATTGAAATCTATTGCAATTGATTGAGTCAACATTGATTCTTATTTCACAATAGTATGTGTAATTGTATGTGTGTATATAAAGTATGATTGAAAATTAAAATCTATTGTAAATATTTGACTCAACATTGATTCTTACTTCAAAATAATATGTGTAATTGTATGTGTGTGTGATTGAGAATTAAAATCTATTATGATTTTTTGACTTGACATTGATTCTTAGTTCACAATAGTATGTGTGTGCATGATTGAGAACTTTAATAGATAGAAAATGTAAATACATAAATAAATATATTTAAAAACTTTAAGAGAGATTGAGTAGTTTATATATATTTTAAAATACATATTTAGTGAAATGTATATCCTATTTGAAATTGATTGATGTTTTCTTTTTGTAGATATAAAGTCTTCATAAAGCAAGCACTATGGGAAAAGGAAAAGAATGGTCATATGTGAGTATTCATCAAGATTATATGCAAATCATGTGGTCAAATTTATGAGAGAGCATCAATTTTCATATTCACTCTTTTGTTCAAAATCTCCCAATAAAACACTTCATATCTTTTGTGCTACATGATTTGCAGCTACCTATATTGGGCTTAGTGGATTATTGAAAGTCAAGCTAGCTCTTGTAGAAATTATTGTTGATCGAAGATGGGAGGCATGGCTAGAGAAGTATTCTTCTTATCGAGTTGCGGATTCAAAGTGTACATCTCTAATACAGTCACAAAAGTTTTGGCGTAATCTTGAAAAAATCATCGGTATAACTAAACCTTTTGTGGAAATTTTATGAATTGCTGATACTGATAAGTTTGTGATAGGAAAAGTTTATTGGATTATGTCAGAAGCTATTCAAAAAGCGAACAACTTTAATCAATTTTCATTACGATAAAAAACAGAGATTGTATCATTAGCAGAGAAAAGATGGACACAAACGCATACTCATTTACATGGAACAACGTTCATTTTGGATTCAACATTTCAACTCAATGGTCAAGAGTCAAACAAAGAATTCATGGCAAATTTCAAAACCAAAAATGTATAGTGGTTACACTGATATATGTTAGGGATACTTTTAGTGAGCTTTACCATATTTATCTATCAAGAGTGATAGCATATTTGTTTCTTTCCAATTCACCATTCGTAGAAATTGGGGTTTTCTATATGCAGTGCTCTTTATATATTACACTGGTCATATTATTGTATTATGTCATTCTTGTATATTCTCTTTATGTTATAGAAGAAGTAGAAGAAGATCATTCTTCCTCACCTCAATCTATGTGTGCTCCTCTCCTTGTGTGTGAAAATGTGTGAGAGCTCTCTTTCTTATCTCCTTTCTTCTGACATGGTATCAAAGGCATTGTGGCTGTAGAGAGCTCTAGAAGAAGGCTAATAGTGAGGAGTCTATGAAAAGGCATGGACAATGTAAACTTCACAAACAATCTCAGATTGCTATGAAATTTGGTTTCATTTGGCACAAAGCTATTCTGCCATCAACTTGCATAAATTGAATGCCCAAATAATGATGCAAATGCCCCAAATCAGACATCTCAAATGAGGTATGTAGATCAACCTTAAAATAAAAAATATGCTTCTCATGAGGACAAGTGAGCATCATGTCATCAACATACACAACAATGATCAAAAGCACATCAGCATGCTTATTATATAAGGTTCTTTTAGTTGGACTGTTCTCAAAACCATGTGCAATCAGATAGGCATGTATCTTTTCATACCAAGCACGTGGTGCTTGCTTTAAACCATATAATGCCTTCTTTAGCTTGCACACCTAGTTTTCATGCCCTTTATGCACAAAGCATGGGGCTTAAAAATATACACTTCTTCATGCAAATCACCATTCAAAAATGCAATTTTAATATCCAACTGATATACATTCCAACCATGATGAGTTGCAAGTGCACAAATGGTGCGAACAGTAGTCATTTGTCAAGTAGGAGCAAAGGTCTCATCAAAATCAATTCCTCTTTCTTGATCATAACCTTTTGCAACAAGCCTAGCCTTATACATGTCAAATATTCCATTAGGCTTATGCTTCAACTTGTATACCCACTTAGTGCCAATGGCCTTCTTGCCAGGAGGCAAGTCACACAAAGACCAGTTACCATTCTTCATTATAGCATCATATTCAGATTGCATAGTAGCCATCCAATTTTCTGAATTTTGTGATTCATCAAATGAAATTGACTCATTCTCATCATAGAGACTAGAGGCATCCATAGCATAGCAATTTGATGCAAAAGAGGCACTATAAGAGCCTGAATGAGTTCACAGAGGTGCATCTAATTTGTTGTCACGAAAAGTCTACAGAAGCCATTTTGGCATAGTTTTTGCCTCCTCAATATCAGCTCTCTCATCAATAAGTGGATCATGTAAATCTACATAAAAAATGGAATGATCTGTATATCACATGAAACCTGTAAAGGCTAAGCAGTTGCCTCGTTATGACCAGCACTAGATTGTCCACGTGTAAATAGAGGCAAAAAAGTATCATACATGTCTTTGGAGCTAACAGATGTCTGCTTAGTACATGAAAGTAATCGCTAAATAGCATCTTCCACAAAAACAACATCACAGCTAACCAAAATGCGTTTATTCTATGGATGATATCGACAATAGGCTTTTTTTTTTCACAACTATACCCAACAAAAATACATTTCACTGCTTTATCATCCAATTTTCTACGATGTTGTTCAGGCACTAATGCATATGCCAGACAACCAAAAACACATAGATGAGCAACAGATGGCTTGGGATCATGCCAAGCCTCATATGGAGTGATAAACTATAGTGCTTTAGTGGGACACCTGTTAAGTACATATGCTACACACGTAACAACCTCAAGCCAAAAACTATGTAGTAAAGCCTGAATCTTGACCATCGCCATCTCAATGAGTGACTTGTTCTTTTATTCAACAACTCCATTGTGTTGAGGTGTATATGGCACTATACTGATGTTTTATCCCATGTTCAACGAAAAATGCATTAAAGTCAGAAGACATATATTCCCCCTCTCAATCAGAGCAGAGTGTGCCCATTCTACATGTTGACAGATTTTCAGGCAAAACAAAAACTATTTGAAGCACATAAACACTTCAGACTTTGTTTTCAATGGATATACCCATGCATGCCTGGAAAAATCGTCAATGAAAGTCACAAAGTAAAGATAGTTTCCAAAAGAAGGTGTCTGCATAGGACTACAGACATCACTATGTACAAGCTGCATTTTTTGAGTAGCTTGAACTGAACCATCTTTTGGGAAGGATGAATGCTACATTTTGCCCAAAATACGGCCTTTACAAACTTGCTTATCGGGTGCCTCAAGTTTGGGCAAAGAGGACAACATTTCAGATTTCCGTAGGCATAGCAAACTAGCAAAATTCAAATGACCAAAGTGTGCATGACAAAGCTTTGCATCTGAATAGCTTGAGAATCATGTATTGCACATGTTGAATCATTGTCAGATATTTCATAGTTTATGAGCTTATATTCCATTGCATTAAATGCTAGAAGCAATAATCAAACTCCAATAATTGGTATCAGAGCAGGTTGCCACTTCACCTAGGGCATCGTTGATAGCCCTCCAGTCATAGTATCAAAATCGCATGAAAATCATGATCTAAGGTCGTTTTGGCCTCCGAATGCACTATCATAGCACTTATGTAGCCATTTTTTTGTGCCAAAGATATATACAAGTTTCAGTTTGCCAGTATAAGCACCTCAAAGTCTGGTATAGGTTTAGCAAAACTTGACAGGCTAGTTGTGTTCAACTTTTTGAGATACAGTCATTTTTTTGCATCAAGGAATTTTACTCAAAGGCCATGGCAGAAAGTAGTGATGTATTCCGTATGTTGGCTATTGAGGATAAGTTGGATGGTACCAATTACCCCTTATGGGCTTATATGATGCATCATGTTTTGGTTGCAAAAGGACTATGGAATATTGTGCAAGGTGCTGAAAAGCATTCTATTACACTTACAAATAGAGTTATTGAAGGTGATGTAGATGGCATTAAAGATGGTGATATTCTTCAGGTTCCTATATGTGCTATGGCTCATGTTTAGTGTAGAGAAATTTCATTGGGATGGTAGAGATTCTCAGGCACATGCATTGATAGCCTTATCTTTCAAACATTGTCAGAAGGATTTTTTCTCTCCGACTTACATACAAAAAACTTAAAATCATCTTAAACAAATGGTGAACTCTATACCCTCTCAAAAAGTGTTCTAAGTGATTTGATTAATCTCTCTCTTTAGTACCTGTAGGTAGAAGAGGATGAAGATGTGCACTGATCAAAAACTTCCAATCGAATTTTTCCTTGCACCTTCCACTTAGTGTTCATTTGCACTTTTATTTGACCTCTTCATTTTAATGAACATGTGAATGTGCATATAAATGGTGTGTTTATGTAAGCGGATGCATTTATGTATATACGTATCTATGGTTTTGCATGTGTGTAAGTGTGTATGCACTCATATATGTATATCCAAATGTGTTTATATGTGTGGTCATGTGAATGATACTTGTGTAGATGCTTCTATGATAATGTGATTAAATGTGTATGTATATGCCTATAGGTGTGATTCAATGCACTCACATAAATGTATGTGATTGTGCTCATCTAGAAATATGAATGTGAGCATTAATAATTGTTTTCAAATGTGCTTACGTAGGTGTATTTATGTGCATGTGTACTTAAGTGATATATGTGTGTGAGTTTATGTGCGTGTCTATAAGAATCTGTTAATATTGAACTATATATGTGCCTATATGTCTATTTGTGATTGTGCTGCTATGAATGTGTGTACCCTTAAGTGCCCTTATGTATTTTTTTAACCTAAGTGTATGTGTGATGTATCCTACATGTGCTTAAGTTTTTTAAGTCTTACCCTATGTGTTTGTGTTTATGCATGGATCTATGCATGTTTCAGCATATAATGTGTGTACCTATAGCTTGGGCATATATTTGTGTAAATAAATCTATGTGATAAACCTAATGGCAGTATAACCTCTAACTACTTGAGGAGTCTTAAAAATAAACCCTATATATAATACTCTTAAGTATTCGTGAAGAATTAGCATGTAAATTCTAAACCATATTAACCATTCAAATTAAACCATAATCTAAATAAAAACTAACCAAAATAAAAACATAAAGTAAAAAAAAAAAGAGAAACAAAACTATACGTGTGTGTCTAAGTGTAAGTGAACTAAGTGATGTATGTGGATGCATGAGAAGGTAAGTTTGCAATCGAATGCTTGTGTGCTATGTGTATTAAGGGAGAGTGTGTGTATGTGTGTGCATGTATGTTGTGTGCCTATCTATATATAGATGATGTGTTGTTTGTTATAAGTTTCCAATGCTTTTTTTCAGGTAAAGCTACACGAGAGAGAGAGAGAGAAGAGAGATGTTTTCCCCTCCTCCCTCAATGGCTATAGATCAGGCACCGCAAAAGAAGTTTCGGGGAGAGAGAGAGAGAGAGAGAGAGAGAGAGAGAGAGAGAGAGAGAGAGAGGATGTTTTCCCCTCCTCCCTTGGTGGTTGCAGATCATGCACGACAGAAGAAATTCGTAGAGAGAGAGAGAGAAGAGATGTTTTCCCCTGCTCCCTCGGTGGTTGTAGATCACGCATGAAAGAAGAAGTTCGTACACACAGAGAGAGAGAGAGAGAGAGAGAGAGAGAGAGAGAGAGAGAGAGAGGCTTCGGACTCTTGTACACGCAAAGAATGAGAAGTCGATAGAGAAGAATCAAAGATAGTGTTGAGATTGAGAGAGAGAGAGAGAGAGAGAGAGAGAGAGAGAGAGAGAGAGAGAGAGAGAGAGAGAGAGAGAGAGAGAGAGGGCTTCGGGCTCCTGGGATAGTGTTGAGACCGGGAGAAATAGAGATTTAGAGAGAAAGAAAACATAGGGAGGAAAGAAATAAATGTTATTCTATTATTTTATTTTTTCTTGGTTTTCTTTTAATTTTATGATGTAATTACATCAATTAATCATAAAGATGAATTATATGAATTTTTAGCATAGAATACTTAGTTTATTATTTAGTGACATATTAGAAAAGAATTAAGAATATAGCTTAGCCATAGGATAGAAAAATAAGAAAAGTAAATAAATACTAAGAAAAATAAAATGAAAGGTCTATAAATGAATAAAATATATGTACATAGTTAATCAAAATAAAAGAAAAGAAATTATATATATTAACTTTTTAATATGAAGACTCAAAATGAATGTTTTGTTTGAGAGTGTATTTTATTTATATTTGTACTAATGAGAGGTTTTTCTTTCTAATGGTTTTTTCTGACATACCGGAGATAAAGAGAAGTGAAGAGAAGAGATACCCATGATTTGATTGGAAGATTCTGATGGATTTGAAGTGAAGTGAAGAGGTCCTATACCACAATGTAGCCGAGAAGGCCGATTCATTTCGAGCATTATCATTACACATCTACACAAAAATGAAATATCACATTACCGTCTAGATCATTAAGTTAGAATCTATTTTGTCATCTTATTTTTGAATGTATTTTGTATAGGTCCATCTTTCCTATGCCTTCATTACTTCAAAGAGGAGTCTTATATTCATGTTATGACTTGTGAATGTTTACATTCTGTAAAGATTAAGTTTGGTTTATGATGACTGATGAATCGCTTATCTAAAACACAAAAACAAGAGGGTATGACAAGATTTAAGCTAGAAATCAAACTTCTTAAGTTTTTTTATCTTCTTTGAATTCCCAACCATCACTTGAGCTGTTTTAGAAACACCTTGCATGTGCTGCCACTAGAACACTGGTGGTTGCCTTGATCCACCAACTGAGCCCTTCACATTGACATTGAACCTGACGTGAAGTTCCATGGCTTGAAAACTTGGGTGATTTCTTTTCCCATATTGCATATGCATTTGAACATCAGTTACGAGTAATGTAGAAGCTTTGTCATTCTTGAATCAGTTCTTGGACTGCAATTGTAAGCATTCATCAGTGTTGAGGGTTGGTTGACTTGACTCAAGTGCCTCCACGAAGTCTTACAAGGGGATGAACCTCCTCTCTTCTATGCTTGTCATCAACAAAAATGGTTACGTTTGCACACAAAACATATGTTTAGAGTTTCTTGTATTTAGGCTTCGATAAACCAAAAATGTTTTGATAATTATACATGCACGTACTTGAGATTTCACCAACAAGCAAGTAATGTATACGTTCTTATAGTTCCTGTTTATTTTCATTAAAAGCATACAAAAGGAATTTTTTCACATGAAAAAAAGGAATGGTTACATACTTGGAGTTTCTAGTTGTTTTTTGGTAAAAGCATATAAAAGTAATCTTTTCAAGAGAGGCATATGTACTTTCAGTTTCTAATTGTTTTCATTATAAGAGTATAAAAAGAATTTTTGCACATAGATATTTGCACATTCTTTGACTTGTTTTACACTTTTGCATACGTGCATAGTAAGCATACAAAATTGATATTTCATGAGAAGAAGAGGTTGAAAGGATTCTTCACAAACTACATACTTACGCTTGTATTCTGTCAATTGTAATTGAATTAGCATTAAACAACATGATGTCACAATTTGAGAAATAAAGAATTTGGAAAATAATAGATTCAATTAAAATGGATAGATGGTAATTTACTGGTTTGAATGCTACATCATATTCTAGGTATTATGAATAGATCACTAAGGAATATGGATTGCCACAAGATTAAAAGAAAGATATGTTTATTTGTACCTCTCATGGCTTTACTAGGGAATGCATCCAACTTATGGTAGTTACTCCAAATATGAATTGGGCCAATTTTAAGACCTAGCTCCTTGTAGAGTTCTCTCATGAGGGTTGTAGCAAAAATAATAGGGCCATGTTTTTAAGGTGGGTAGCTACCTCTAGAGCTGATAATTGTTGGGAAAGATGGATGGATGCACCAAGAGACTGAGTAGGTACTGCTAAGCCTGCTTTGTACCAGCCCTCTTTTGCTTCAGAGTTGATACCTAGACCTCCTTAGCTTTCCAATGATACCATATTCTCTCTCACATAATGGTAATGGACCTCTATATGTTTGGTCCTAGCATGATAAATAGGATTAGCCGCAAGGTGAAGAGAACCTGTATTATCTCCAAAGATAATTGGTGACCTAGTGTATAATCCCACTTCTGTATACAAAAGCTTAATCCATATTGCTTCTTGTGTGGCATTAGCCAGCCCTCTATACTCTGCCTCTGTGGAAGACAAATCAACAGTAGGTTGCTTCTTTGAAGACCATGAAATTGGTTTGTCACCTGCAAAAGAAATATATCCAGAAGTGCTCCTCCTATCATCCTTGCATCCTGCCCAATCTACATCTGAATAAATTTTGATATCAATATCTGAAGTGTAAGGGAAATACAAACCATGGTTCTGTGTACCCTTGAGATACTTCAGGATTCTCTTGGCAGCCTCTAAGTGAGGTATCCTTGGCTTGTGCATAAATTGACTTAGCACACTAACTCCATATGCAATATCTATCCTTGTTAAGGTAGCATAGTTCAAGCTACCCACCATACTTTGATAGCCTGTAATGTCATTGACTTCATCATCTTCATGGGCACTTAGTTTTAGGTTTACCTCCATTGGAGTGCTTGCTACTTTGGCATCCTGCAAGTGAAACTTCTTCAACATGTCTTGTATATACTTTTTCTGAGTGATGTATATCCCTGAATTAGTGTAGACTAATTCAAGTCCAAAAAAATACTTCAATAGACCAAGATCATTGATCTTGAACTCCTTCATCATTTGACTTTTGATATATCTGATTCCATTGACATTATTACCTATAATGATGATGTCATCAACATAAACACAAAGGTATATTACCTCTGAATTACTTCTCTTGATGAACAGAGAAGTATCTGCCTTGCTCATGACAAATCCTTGGTCTTGGAGATATGTAGTTAACCTGTAATTCCATGCCCTAGGTGTCTGCTTCAATCCATATAAAGCCTTTTTTAATTTGCAAACATATGTTACCTTCTTAGGGTCCTCATAGCCAGGAGGTTGTGACATATATACCTCCTCTGAAATCCATCCATTCAAGAAAGCATTCTTGACATCCAATTGGTACATATTCCAATTTTTTGATGCAGCCACACTTACCAACACTCTGATGGTTGGCATCTTGGCCACAGGTGAGAATGTCTCCTCATAGTCAATGCCTTGGGTTTGTGCAAAACCCTTGGCTACCAATCTAGCTTTGTACCGATTAATTGTGCCATCAGAATTTCTTTTAAGCTTATAGATCCATCTGGATCCTATTACCTTCATTGAGTCCTTCTTAGGTACTAACTCCCATGTGTCACTCTCTCCTTGAGTGCTTCAATCTCCTCATCCATAGCTTCTTTCCATTCTGATTTGGTTATTGCTTCTTCATATGACCCTGGTTCCTCATTTGACAAATCTTTGGCAAGATAAACAGAATGTTTAGTAACAAGAGATGTATCATACCCATATCTGATAGGTTTCTTGCTTTCTCTTTGTGATCTTCTATATGGTTGAGTTGAAGATTCAGGTATGTCTTCAAGCTTCTTCATCTTCATTTTGCCTTTGGACTTCCATGCTCTGAATTCTTCAAGGTTGATAGTATCTTCATCATCTGAACTTGAGGCTTCATTCTGAGTAGGTTCCTCCTTTGTAAGAATTGGAAATTTCTCTTCCAAATCATAGGGTAACTTGACCTTCCTGCATTCATTCTCATACCAAGAATCATTTTCATCAAAGACAACATCTCTGCTTACCATGAATCCCTTATTGATGGGATTATAAAACCTGTAACCTTTTTTATTTAAATCATACCCAATAAAGATGCATTTTTCAGCCTTTGGGTCTAGCTTACCTCTTATCTGAGAAGGAATGTGTACATATGCTATACATCCAAATATTTTGCAATTGTCAAGTGAGGATCTCTTACCATGCCATGCTTCATAGGGTGTCATGCCATCAAGAGACTTAGATGGTAACCTATTTA
Organism: Ceratopteris richardii; assembly: GCA_020310875.1. Lineage (NCBI taxonomy): Eukaryota > Viridiplantae > Streptophyta > Polypodiopsida > Polypodiales > Pteridaceae > Ceratopteris > Ceratopteris richardii. The sequence goes on from CM035437.1 coordinate 109,400,958, forward strand.
TGAGGTAAGTGGCAGTGGAAACACTCTCTGCCCATAGATAGTTAGGTAACCTTTTCTCATTAAGCATCGATCTAACTGTCTCAACAATTAATCTATTTCTTCTCTCAGCTACCCCATTCCGTTCAGGAGAATACCTTGTGGTTATCTCTCTTTTGATGCCTCTGTCCTGCAAGAAGCTTTCAAATTCATTGGAGAAGTACTCCCCTCCTCCATCTGACCTTAGCCTCTTCAAATTCCTTCCTGTCTGGTTTTCAACTAATGCAAGATATTTTTTAAAGCAATTAAATACCTCATCCTTGTGCTTCATAAAGTACAATACAGTCCATCTTCTATAATCATCAATGAAAGATACATAGTACCTTGAACCTGAGACTGAGGGGTCTTTGCTTGGTCCCCATACATCTGTGTGGACAAGCTCTAGGTAGTCTTCATGCATGTATCCTTTCCTTGAGAAGGGTAACCTGTGAGACTTCCCAAATTGACAAGCACCACACTTATAAATCATATGTTGCTTGGATACATTAGGTATCCCAAGCACACATTGGTCCCTGCACATTTGTTTCAAGGTTCTTCCTCCTATGTGCCCTAACCTTTTGTGCCGAATCTCAAGCTCTAAAAGTGTCTGATCTTTATAAATGTATAGTGCAATGTTCTTTGTATCTTCTAACTCAAAAGTGAAAAGTCTACCTGATTTTTCTCCTTTAGCAATCCTCTTGAACCCATGTCTTGGATCCTCCACATATGCTCCATATTGGTTGAATCTGACCTGCAAACCTTTCTCCACAATCTGACCAACACTCATCAAATTTTTGGTAATGGTTGGTTAGAGTACCCTGCTCAACAAATTCTGATTTCCATCACAAGTCTTAACATTTCCAACTTTAACTACAGAATGCTTTGTGTCATCACCTGTTTGGACTTGATGCTTACCTTTTGGTTCCTCAAGATTAGAGAGTAATGCTACATTGCCAATAATCTAAACTGAGAGACCAAGAGGAAAAACTTAGGAATCCGGACCAAGGAAGAAGACCTTATAATCAGCCTCGCAGATGCAGCTTGTTTGATGAGTTTGATCGTCCACAGTGAACATGCAATCTATTTAAGGAAGCCAAGGATAAGAATTGGGTCATTAAAATAGACCATCAAATCTGTGACTATGCAACCAAGAGAACATTAGGACGAAACTTTGGAAAAGGGGGTTTAAAAAAAATTTCTGAAGATTCAACGAGCCAAAATACTTATGTGTTTATACTTGATGGTGATGATCAAGACAGTGAGTTTTGGACTCATGTATGAATTTGCCAGTAGAGCTAAGTTGTCAGCTGAAACTTTATATGCCTCGAGTTCTGATATTTATTCAAAGACTTGTTGGAATGTGGCCTGTAAATATGTTTAGTCTACCCTCATGAAATAAATATTGATGAAAAAAAGAAAAGAGATGAAGAGAATGAGGGTCAAGCTAAATGGACTACTAGGTCTAGGAAAGAAATTGAGAATAATGAGCCGAGAAAAGAACTTGAGAAACTAGAACCTAGGCAAGGAACTAAGAATCAAGAACAAGAGAAAAAGAATCCGAATAAAGTAAAGGTAAAACAAGTTGTGGATAAAATGCAAAAGAAACCTTTGAATGAAGAGAAAGGACATAATAAAATTGAGGAAAAACAACCCTCACAAGAGGAAGTGAAAAAGGAGAGAAAATAGGAAAGAAATATTCTACCTTGTAATTGATTTCCCAATTAGAGAAACAGATAGATATTAAGAAAGTAATAGATGAGAAAATAATGAAAGCACAGGTAACTCTAGTATTTGATGAATTGTTAGCATTAGCACGAACACATGTAAAAGAAGATGTTATGAGTTCAATAAGGAGAATATTGAAATGGAAGAAAGTAAAGAAAAAGAGGAACCTAAAGTAAGTACAATTAAGGTAAATGAGTCTGAATTAATATAATAGACATTATGATGAAAAGAACTATTTGGGACCTATGATAGGACATATGAAGAAAACTAATGGGTACCCAAAAACTCATTTTACACAAAAACATTGGGCCCAAGGTAGGATAGAAACTATGTAAAAATTATAAATAGTAACAAAAAACATGTAGCTTTAATTGACTCAAGATCCAAAATTAATGTAGTATCAAGAGAATTATAATATGAAGGGAAATGCCCAATTGATCATGACCATGGTTGGAAAATGAAGGCCGCAAATAATGCCCTTAAATACTTGCTTGGTGCATGTGGGAATGTGTCAATTACTATTGGCGATGTCAAAGAGGAATCGATGATTGTTCGTATCCAATTATTCTGGGACAACCATTTATCTATGAGCAAAGAATGGAAACTAAGGTACTAGATGATGTAGCATGTTTTCTAGGATCCAATCTCGTGATGGTTTAAAATTTGTACAATTCATGACAATTTGCATAGATCACCAAAAAATCAATGGTCATTGAGGAAAATTCCTTAGACCAAGATTTAGAGTAAGAGCTACTGTTTAGCAAGATAGTTGTGGATCTTGGATTGATGTCTCGCAAACTCTTGTACAAAATACTAAAATTTTTTCTGTTCATTTTCCTTTGTTAGCATTGAATGTCTGGAATAATAAAAATATACCTAAAAAAATTTGTAAAACCCATGAAAAATACCTAAAAACCAAAGGATACATGTTATCGGATGAGAACATTGAGCATGTGATTGAGACATATCATTTTTTCTCTTCTCTTGAGGATTTATAATTATTTCTTCAACACAATTCTAATTCCCACATTCTTCTTTCTTCCCTTGAAGAGTATGATCTAATCCAAGAGTATGCTCTCAATATTGATGAAAGCACAAAATTGAACCAAACATATGATGTTTTAGTTGAAACAAAATACAAAACAATAAACAATAAAGTGAAGCTATTTTCACAAGCACTTCCCAAACATAGTAATGAAATCATATTAAAATAGTATGTCATGAAGCAATTCTTCGAGATCAATATAAAATTGGACATAAGTTTAATAAGGAAACACTAAAACAAGTCAAAAGAGATTTGAGTGGCTTTCTTCTTTTTGCATAGAAAAAGAATATTTTTTGAAGATCATACAAGACTATGGAAAAGCTTTCTCTTTAGGCCCTGTGAAATAGGTTTTCTAGATCCCAGGATTATTCATTTTCACAATTCCACATATTCCTTGGAACTTGCAACTTATTCCTATGCCTAAAGCTCATCTTCCTAAATTGATGTGGTGCTTAAAGAAAAGTTAAATATGCATATTCTTGAGTCCTCATCTGCTCCTTATTCAACCCATTGGTTCACTGTGCCAAAGAAGAATGGAAAACTTTGGTTTATCCAAGATCTTCAACCTTTTAACAAAGTAACAATCAGAAATGTTGGTACTAGACCAACTGTTCATGAATTTGTGGAAGCATTTGCAAGGCATTCTATTTACCCGATGGGAGATCTCTATTCCAGCTATGACCAATACCAATTGGCGATGGAAAGTAGAGATATAGCTACTATGAAAACACCTCTTGGTTTGTTTAGAATGTGTATGCTACCTCAAGGTGCAACCAATTCCATCGCTCATATGATGAATGCAATGAACTTGGTATTGCACGATTTTATACCACACATTGTTGTGTTGTCCATTGATGATATTCCCATCAAGCCTTGTCTAGAAATAGAACAAGCCATACTTTGAATAGAGATGGATGTCGATAGTTCGTTAAAGCCTATATTCTTGATTGTCAAAAGCATTAGGGGAAAAAATGAACCCTGAATGGGCCTTTTAGATTAAGGGCTGATTAGTGATCCACCAATGAGAGAAGGGCAGTGGTCACAGTCTAGATTCTTCAACTACTAGACTAGGCATACGTTTCCATGGTTTTTTCTTAGTCAAAGGCTTGAAAACAGCTCCAATTCGTGGTTTTCTATGGCATGGGTGGTTTGGAAAAGTTTTCGAATGCTTATCTACCTTTGGATGGCCTCAAAGATCCAAGAGCTTATGTTCTTTTGCAAAAGTCAAGGCACAATGCAATCCTAGCCATTCAATGGAGCTTAAATCGTGTGGTTGAAGTGAAGAGCCATTGGGAAAAGGCGCCTTTCATTTGAGGCCCTTGGATCATTGATCTCATCCAATGGCTAGGGTTGATTCCAGCTTAAGAATGCGCCTTTTTGTTGTATGTGCTTGGATCAGAGCTTGATCGGATGGCCCACGTCGATTCGCGCCTTTCCACTCATAGATCTTGTTCTGCTCCCTTAGATTGGAGGTAAATCGGACACCTCTCATGGCTTCCCAAGAAGGATTAGTGCCAAATGCGGCCCTCCCTTGGATCTTGGCTAGATCGGATGCTCCCAATTTTAGCAAAGCCTTAGCCCATGATGGATCCGTCCTCCCACGTAGAAGCAATCATTGCATTTTGCCGCCCTTCCATTTGAACTTCAACCATTGATCTTTAGCATCTAACGGCTACGATTTCATGGACTTTGAGAGCTCAAAAATACCACTAGTGGTTTAGAATCTCTCCTTAATCCCACAAAAATTAATTTTAATCCCTAAAAATTAGGGATCCTTACAAGGCCCATCCAGGACTCAATTTCTTCCCTAATGGGTTTTTCAGCGATTTATTGAAGTAGGCTTACCTTTGTCAATAGAGAAATATGTTTTTGGTATCAATGAGGTTCTCATCATTGGACACCTTTCTAGTCACTATGGTCGAAAGCCATATCCACAAAAAGTTGATGCCATTAGTAAGATTTTAGAAACATGTTACAACGTTGTCGGGAAGGAGGCGAAGAGGGTAAGAGTGGCACGGGGTTGGATCAGGCCTCGGTGTGGGTCGCACTCCTTGTTCGACGAGCAGCTTATGCGCGTTGGGCGCCTCGCCCTCAGTATGGTGACTCATATCGCACATCAAAGGCCTGCGCCTCGGAAGAGAAAGTGATGGTCGCGCTAGTATGACAGTAGGCATTGGGAACAAAAAGATCCAAATACCATGCTAAAACACGAAAGTCACCGGACCGATGTGCACACAAAGCTCAATAATACAATGTAAATGCAACTGAAGTTGTCCAATAAAATATCAATGATACAATGATTCCCACTACAGTGCGGGTCAGTGATACAGCAAACCGCTACAATGCGGAACGGTGATACAATATGCAACTACTACAGTGCAGATCAGCCAAATATAATGTAGGCTTCCCTCTTTAGTGCAAGAAGATGCCCACGGGCCTCGGCGGTCTTCAGAACTTTTCTTTTCTTTGGTGTTTAGTCCAAGCTCTACTTCAAGTCTTCACTTTGCTGCACTTTACTTCAAAATCCACAGAAACCTGGAGGAAAGATCCACAAAGAAGTTCGACGGGGAGAACGTAAGTCTCATTAGTAAATTTCCAAAATACATAAAACAATCAAAAGTATTTTGCAATTTATGAACCATACATAGTGATGCATTTTCCTATCTTTGGCACAAACCTAGTCTTATGACTCAAAAATGGCAATAGATGTGGCTTCTTTTAGTAATCAATCTAGTAAACAAGAGCATGAAAAACTAACGATAACACCCTTCAAATATGTCATACATGTGCCTAAAGTCTTGCAAATGAAAGTGTATGGACAATTTTGACTCCTCAATCACTCCCCTCTTTTTCTCTTTTCTTCTTCCCTCCTTCTTTCTCCTCTTCTGCCCTTCTTTCTTTTCTCCTTTCTCTTTCTCTTCTCCCCTCTTTCTCTTTCTCTTCTCCCCTCTTGCTTTCTTCCTCTCTTTTCTTTACTTCTTCTCTTCTTAGTTTATTTTTATTTTTCTACCTTTTTCTTTCTTTTAATTTCTTTATTTATTTATCTCTTTATTTTTATCAATTTTTCTTTTTCTTTCTAGTTTGTAGTAGACTTTCTCTCTCTCTCTCTCTCTCTCTCTCTCTCTCTCTCTCTCTCTCTCTCTCTTTGTCTCATCCGAGTCCTTCTATAGCACGCAACTGCCTCTGTATCTGCTGCATACACACATCACCATCTCTCTCTCTCTCTCTCTCTCTCTCCCCACATCACTTCTCTCTCCAATGCCTCTGTCTGTCAATGTGTGATTAGCGCTTCCTCCTGTTCTACATGATCCTGCAGCCGTGAGGCTTCTCTCTCTCTCTCTCTCTGTGTCTGTCTCTCTCTCTTATCTCAAAAATCTCCTACGTAGCGTTGATTGCCACACATCTCTCTCTCTCTCTCTCTCTCTCTCTCTCTCTCTCTCTCTCTCTCTCTCTCTCTCTCTCTCTCTCTCTCTCTCTCTCTCTCTCTCTCTCTCTCTCTCTCTCTCTCTCTCTCTCTCCCCCTACGTGGCTCTACAACACCCTACTCTCTCACCGTTTCTCTCTCATTTTCCTATAGTGCACGCCATTAATCTCCGCCTCACGTTTTGTAGCAATTTCTCTTTCTGTGATCCCTTCTCTCTCTATCACTCTCTCTATCCAGTAGGTATTCATCCATTCACTTCTCTCCATCCGTCATAATATGTGCATTCCTCTCAGCAATCCAACTTTGCAGACACATCTCTCTCTCGGATTCGCTATCGATTTCTCTCTGTGACTTAGCCACCAAATGCATGCCGTCATCTTACTCTCTCACCTCTTTTTGTATGTGTCAGTAGCCACAGTAGTAGAAAATCATCTCCATCTCTCTCTTGACTCATCTTGCTGACTCACAATAGCACCGCCACTCATTTGCTTCCTATCCATCTCTCTCCTCCCCAATCCCAATTCCTGCCTATGCCTATCACACCTCTTTCTTCTCTCCATAGCGAGGATTTCTTCTTCCATAATCCGCAAAACTAGATAGAAGCACTAGCAAGAGAGCCTGACACAACTTTCCTTTGTGTACAATGTTGGTGTAAATTGCAAGCCTACACATTTGGCTCAAAGTATGCATTGAAGGTTACACATAACATGAAGAAGCATAGGAACATATGCTAGTGGTTAATTACCACTTTACCTCATTGTAAAAGTCAAATTGACTTAGAACCTTTTGTAATCACCTACCAAAGTGAGTCGTGGAAAAGTAGTTCATTTGATTGAAGGAATATCTCCAAGCATTTAGGAACTTGATCATAGGGAGCCAAAATTTGAATTTGAATTCAAATCTTTGCTCATTACATATAAAAGTGGACATGAAAAGTCGCGTGAGAGCGAGATCATTCCCAAGCCTCATTCTACTGAGTTTGAGTGTGTGTGAGGTCTATACTATAGCCTACACCTCTCTACACCATTAGGCAATGTTGTTCATGCCAATGGGATTATATACAAGTGTTCATTAATAGATACATTTATATCATTAATCTCTGAGTTCTCTGTTAGTCTACTCAAAAGTCTGTCAACTTGTCAAGGGCATATCTCGGTCAATTCTTCACCAAATCAAGTGATTCAAGGCTTGTTGGATTCAGCTCAAAGTCATCTACATGCTATCAAAGTTTGAAGTAATTCTATTCATCCATTTCAGAGAAATCTGCATCGAGGTGAACTCTGGTCAATTTCTGCTACAGTCCTAAAAAGTCGAGGGTATAGCTAAACTTGCTAAATTAATTTCTCTTAGCATAGTTTATCTTTTTACATCATTCTACTTGTAAATGGTAGTTTACTAAGCTAATTGAATACCCCTAGAAGGAATTTTATCAATTTCTATTGTGCTGGTCACACTAAGTAAAACATCATACAGGTATCAAGACATAAATAGAAGGTTTTCTTGAGTTTGTGAACTTCAAAGTTATCTGTTTTGGTTCAATCATTACACACATCCCTTCCAAAGTACATAAGACAATTTTTGGTGTTATTGGAAAGCTAAGAAGGTCTACTTATCAACTATGAAGCAAAAGAGGGCTGGTACAAAGCAGGTTTAGCAGTACCTACTCAGTCTCTTGGAGCATCCATCCATCTATCCCAACAGTGGTATCAGAGCAATAGAGGTAAAATGGGAGATGGTTTTCCTTCATTTATTGATAAATTGGACAGGAACAACTATCAAGCTTGGTCTCTAAGGATGAAGACCTACTTACAAGGAAGGAGTCTCTATGGATACATCTCAGGAGATGAGGAATTGCCCTCATTCAAAGCAAGAGGATTGCCAACCAAGGAAGAACAAGAAAAACTCAACACATGGTGTGCTAAGGATGCATTGGCAAGGTCATATTTACTCAACTCTATCTCTGACTTTCTTTTGCCACATATCAAAAATTCTAAGACATCCCAAGAAACTTGGGAAACCTTGTCATCATATTTTTCCTCCAATACAAGGGCTAGGAAAAATCAGTTGTGGATTGAATTCACAACACTAAGGAAGCAACCTAAGCAAGTTGTTTCAGAATTTGTGACCAAGGTCAAAGATGTTGCAGATCAGTTAGCAAGCATAGGAGAAGAGATTGAAGAAGAACAAATTGTAAGGCAAGTGATCAATGGAATCAAGGCTGATGACAAATGGGAAAGCTTCACCACTACAATGGATCTCTACATGGACATGCACACTCCAGATATTACAACTCTCATGGGACAACTATTTACACATGAAGCAAAGCTCACCAAAAATGGAGATACATCCAAAGGTAATAACTCTTCTGCCCTATACACTAATAAGAAGTCTAAGGATAAAGGCAAGAGCAAAAAAATGGAAGATGAAGGTTCTACCTCCCAAGCCAACTATGCAGGGAGAGGTAGATCTTCAAGAGGAAGGGGCAGAGGAGGTAAGCAAGGTAGGGGGAGACCCTATAACTCATCACCATGCAACATTTGTGGTTTATCAAATCATACTACAGATGAGTGTTTCAGGAATTACAAAAATCAGAGAGGAAGAGGCTACCAAAGAGGTGGATACTCACAGTCAAGAGGAAGGTTCAACCATCACCAAGGCCACAACAATAATTACAACAACAATTACAATGGCAACTACCAAGGAGGATTCAAAACTAGAAAGGACTACAACAAATACACAGAGGAGCAGGATGACTCTCTTCTGATCATGAACATGACTTCAAAGTCAGGTACAAATGATGACCACTTATTCTACATTGACTCAGGGTGCTCAAATCATGTGGCTGGCAATGTGGCACTACTCTCTGATCTTGAGGAACCAAAAGGTAAACATCAAGTCCAAACAGGTGACGATACAAAGCATTCAGTAGTTAAAGTTGGAAATGTTAAGACTTGTGATGGTAATCAGAATTTGTTGAGCAGGGTACTCTATGTACCAACCATTACCAAAAATTTGATGAGTGTTGGTCAGATTGTGGAGAAAGGTTTGCAGGTCAGATTCAATCAATATGGAGCATATGTGGAGGACCCAAGACATGGGTTCAAGAGGATTGCTAAAGGAGAAAAATCAGGTAGACTTTTCATTTTTGAGTTGGAAGATACAAAGAATATTGCACTATACATTTATAAAGATCAGACACTTTCAGAACTTGAGATTTGGCACAAAAGGTTAGGGCACATAGGAGAAAGAACCTTGAAACAAATGTGCAGGGAACAATGTGTGCTTGGGATACCTAATGTATCCAAGCAACATATGATTTACAAGTGTGGTGCTTGTCAATTTGGTAAGTCTCACAGGTTACCCTTCTCCAAGAAAGGATATATGCATGAAGACTGCCTAGAGCTTGTACACACAGATGTATGGGGACCTAGCAAAGACCCCTCAGTCTCAGGATCAAGGTACTATGTGTCTTTCATTGATGATTATAGCAGATGGATTGTATTATACTTCATGAAGCACAAGGATGAGGTATTTAATTGTTTTAAGAAATATCTTGCATTAGTTGAAAACCAGACAGGAAGGAATTTGAAGAGGCTAAGGTCAGATGGAGGAGGTGAGTACTTCTCCAATGAATTTGAAGACTTCTTGCAGGATAGAGGCATCAAAAGAGAGATAACCACAAGGTATTCTCCTGAACAGAATGGGGTAGCTGAGAGAAGAAATAGGTTAATTGTTTAGACAGCTAGATCTATGCTTAATGAGAAGAAGTTACCTAACTATCTATGGCAGAGAGTGTTTCTACTGCCACTTACCTCATAAACATGTTACCATCTAATTCACTTGATGGTATGACACCCTATGAAGCATGGCATGGTAAGAGACCATCATTAGATCACTGCAAAATATTTGGGTGTGTAGCATATGTGCACATTCCTTCTCAGATAAGAGGTAAGCTAGATCCAAAGGCTGAAAAATGCATTTTCATTGGGTATTATTTAAATAAAAAAGGTTACAGGTTTTATAATCCTATCAATAAGGGATTTATGGTAAGCAGAGATGTGATCTTTGATGAAAATGATTCTTGGTATGAGAATGAATGCACGAAGGTTAAACTACCCTATGACTTGGAAGAGGAATTTCCAAAACTTGCAAAGGAGGAACCTACTCAGAATGAAGACTCAAGTTCAGATGATGAAGACACTATCAACCTTGAAGAATTCAAGGCATGGAAGTCCAAGGGCAAAATGAAAATGAAGAAGCTTGAAGACATACCTGAATCATCAACTCAATCAATCAGAAGATCTCAAAGAGAAAGCAAGAAACCTATCAGATATGGGTATGATACATCTCTTGTTACTAAACATTCAGTTTATCTTGCCAAAGATTTGTCAAATGAAGAACCAGGTTCATATGAAGAAGCAATAAGCAAATCAGAGTGGAAAGAAGCTATGGATGAGGAGATTGAAGCACTCAAGGAGAGTGACACATGGAGTTAGTACCCAAGAAGGATTCTATGAAGGTAATAGGATCCAGATGGATCTATAAGTTGAAAAGAAATTCTGATGGAACAATTAATAGGTACAAAGCCAGATTGGTAGCTAAGGGTTTTGCACAAAGCAAAGGCATTGACTATGAAGAGACATTTTCTCCTGTGGCCAAGATGCCAACAATCAGAGTGTTGGTAAGTGTGGCTACATCAAAGAATTGGAACATGTACCAATTGGATGTCTAGAATGCTTTCTTGAATGGATGGATTTCAGAAGAGGTTTATATGTCACAACCTCTTGGCTATGAGGACCCTAAGAAGGTAACTTATGTTTGCAAATTAAAGAAGGCTTTATATGGATTGAAGCAGGCACCTAGAGCATGGAATTACAGGTTAACTACATACCTCCAAGACCAAGGTTTTGTCATGAGCAAGGCTGACACTTCTCTGTTCATTAAGAGAAGTAATTCAGAGGTAATATATCTCTGTGTTTATGTTGATGAAATCATCATTATAGGTAATGATGTCAATGGAATCAGGTATATCAAAAGCTAGATGATGAAGGAGTTCAAGATCAATGATCTTGGCTTATTGAAGTATTTTCTAGGGCTTGAATTAGTTTACACTAATTCAGGGATATGCATTACTCAGAAAAAGTATGTACAAGATATGTTGAAGAAGTTTCACTTGCAGGATGCTAAAGTAGCAAGCACTCCAACGGAGGTAAACCTAAAGCTTAGTGCCCATGAAGGTGATGAAGTCAAAGACATTACAGGCTATCAAAGTATGGTGGGTAGCTTGAACTATGCTATTCTTACAAGAATTGATATTGCATATGGTGTGAGTGTGCTAAGTCAATTTATGCACAAGCCAAGGATACCTCACTTAGAGGCTGCCAAGAGAATCTTGAAGTATCTCAAGGGTACACAGAACCATGGTTTGTATTTTCCTTACACTTCAGATATTGATATCAAAATTTATTCAGATGCAGATTGGGCAGGATGCAAGGATGATAGGAGGAGCACTTCTGGATATATTTCCTTTGCAGGTGACAAACCAATTTCATGGTCTTCAAAGAAGCAACCTACTGTTGCTTTGTCTTCCACAGAGGCAGAGTATAGAGGACTAGCTAATGCCACACAAGAAGCAATTTGGATTAAGCTTTTGTATATGGGCTTATATACTAGGTCTCCAATAATCTTTGGAGATAATACAAGTTCTCTTCACCTTGCAGCTAATCCTATCTATCATGCTAGGACCAAACACATAGAGGTCCATTATCATTATGTGAGAGAGAAGTTGATAAGCAAGGACATCCAACTTACCTATGTATCAACAAACATGCAATGTGCAGATTTGTTGACTAAAGCTTTAGATGGAACAAAACTTTGCAGGTTCAAATCCATGATTGGATTGCAGGATATACTTGAAGATTGAAGATGAAGACTTAAGCCAAAATGTTTGGCTTGAGGGGGAGCTGTTGGTGTAAATTGCAAGCCTACACATTTGGCTCAAAGTATGCATTGAAGGTTACACATAACATGAAGAAGCATAGGAACATATGCTAGTGGTTAATTACCACTTTACCTCATTGTAAAAGTCAAATTGACTTAGAACCTTTTGTAATCACCTACCAAAGTGAGTCGTGGAAAAGTAGTTCATTTGATTGAAGGAATATCTCCAAGCATTTAGGAACTTGATCATAGGGAGCCAAAATTTGAATTTGAATTCAAATCTTTGCTCATTACATATAAAAGTGGACATGGATGGGAAACTAGAAGGCGAATATGCCTCCTCTTGGGCAACAAGTCAGCAAAGTTGGATGCACTGGAGGTAACTACAGGTCTAAGAGGAAGGAGATATTAAAGAACTCTGTTTCTTTGAGTAACTGACAAAAAATATTATAAAATGATGTATCTCTTGTCTTTAGTCTGCTGATTCTCTAACTCGTTTATGATGAACATCAATATTATGTCCTTTAACATTAAAGGTATCATTTTTCAATAAGGGCTAAAATTTTGGCCTAGTGGATCTCTAGTAGCTCTATTATGATTGATTTTGTATGTCTTTAGGAGTATGGTGCATCTTAATATAGTTTCCAATAAGCATGAGTGGTATTGTACTAATCACCCTGTGGGTCGGGGGGGGGGCTCTCTTGGGGTTTCCCTCTCCCTCAAACATCTCCTAGAAGATGTTCTCATCATTCCTTCACACCAATGCATTGGTGTCTCCCTTGCTAAACCCTACTGCTGCACCGTCATTAGTCTGTATGCTTCAAACTGATCTTCCCAAAGGAGTATCTACTGGGAAGAGATTAGCAAGCTCCAAGGCCCCATCCTGTTAGCTGGTAACTTTAACATGGTCACTTCCCTAAGGGATAGACACAACAAGAAAAGTTCCACTATCTCCGACCTAGAATGGTCTTCTTGGTTGAATCTGGTTGCTACTCATGATCTTTTAGACATTTTTTACCATTCTAGATACACTTGGAATAACAGGCCAATCACTTCAATGCGGCTAAACTTGATAGATGCTATGTCAACATCCCCTTCCTCCAGGCTTTTGAGACGTCAAGACCCTCACTGATAAAACCATTTGTATGTCTGACCACTTACCCTTACTCATCTCCTTGAGGAACCCCTCCCACAACTTTAAGGCAAGTTACTTGCCTCACTTGGACCCTACCCTGCTTAGCATCCCTTCTGTCATTGAACAGACCAAGGAGATTTTTCTCAGATACTTTAGGATGTGCCCCAGCTGTATTGTTGCTTCGTCAAAAGCCATTAAAGATGTGCACGCTCTCTTCACCCACTATAAGAACCTCAGAAAAAACATTAGGTATAGAAGAAGGCAACAAATCACTAAAGAAATAGACTCCATCCTAGCCTCCAAAGGACCCAACTTTATGGATAAAGTTTTATGCCTCCGAGAGAGATTAAAATATGAGGAGAACCTTGAGGCTAGTAGCCTTCTCTCTGCCTCAAGAGAATTTTGGGTGGGGAAACTTGACCGTCCCAAACAGCTCATGTTTTCTCTACTCAAGAAGAAGAAGTGTAAGGAGTTCATTCCGATGTTGATGAAAAATTTTTGTGTTGTTGCTATCAGTATGGACGAGAATTCGCAGGAGGCTACTCGCTTGTTTACGGATGTTTTCTCTAGTTCTCCCAAGTGGGCGGATGATATCCGTAGAGCCAGAGCTTCCATTGCATTAAAGAGGAAGTGTTGTCAGGATCTTATCTCACGTGCATACAGAGATTATGAACGCATTAGGGGAAAAAGTGAACCCTGCATGGGCCTTGTAAGGATCCCTAATTTTCAGGGATTAAAAGGCTTAATCTATGAGTTTAATGAGGTGCATAAAACCACTAGTGGTATCATGAATAAAATAATAGCATAAGAAACTCTTAGTTTTTGCTCCAATTCGTGTGCATCTCTGGCCTTTAGATCTTCCAAATCAATGGCTCAGATTGAACCTCCTAAAAAGCTAGAGAGAGAGGCGTCAGAAGTCGTGGGAATGGGGACATGTGCTGTACAATGACTCTGCAGAAATCTGGAGCGTTCGATCTTTGAGAATTTGACGGCTGTCCGCGAATGGCGCTGATCATTTTTCGTAGCAGAATCATATACGTTAGATCTCCTATGGCATCGGACGGTGGTTATCAAAAGGCGCTTTTCCATTATTATGGAGCAATCTCCACCATCTGATGATGGTTGCATCCAATGGCCAAAAATAAAGGCGCCAGAAATCCACACGAATTCGAACTTCACCGTCCGATCGTGAACGCCATCCAATGGCTCATGGAAAAAGCGAATTTTCGTAATGATTGCGTTCATCTCAGTCGTTAGATCGCAACACAATCCAAGGGTCTATGATCATAGATGCCTTGACTTTTCCCATTTAACCATAACCTTTAGATCTATGAGCAATCTAACGGCTCTAAATGATTTTCGTGCTTTCGAAAACCATTCTAGGAAGAAAACCACAAATTTTAAATGGTTTTGGGGTCTTTGACCAAACAAAAACAAGGGAAGCCTATGCCTACCCTATGAGTTTAAGATACTAGACTGTGGCCACCACCCTCTTCTCATTGGTCCATCTCTAATCACTCCTTAATCTAAAAGGCCCATTCAGGGTTCATTTTTTCCCCTAATGGTAGAAAACACACAGAAAATAGATGCAACAAGAGACGAGACAGAACGCAGTATTGGGTGCAATCTCCCCCCATGCACTATGTTTCGACAGTCCACACAGTGCATGTATTTATAGGAATTTTGATTACGTCAAAAAGAGTGGTTACATAAGAGCGGCTTTGAAAAGCAAGCGTGAAACTAAAAGTTGGTAACTTTTACAGAAAGCCATTGTTTTCAATAACAGAAACTGCAGTCTATAACGACCCTTATTCTAACCATTACTTTCCTAACTGTTTCTAACAATAGAACCTTCTATGCAGGTTTATTTACAAGATAAATAATAATTATTCGGATTATTGATATCCACCCTTTCACGCCTTGCACGCTCCTCACGAACCTTCAGCTGCTATATCAAAAACATCAAAAACACATTAATACATTAATAATTTAACACTCTAACAATGCATTGTTCAATAATAATTTAACACTCGAACAATGCATTGTTCAACATATTCCATGTTACAATCCAACAATGCATTGTTCAACATATTCCATGTTACACTCCAACAATGCATTGTTCAACATATTCCATAATTTATAAGAGGAAGAAAACTATTCCTCCACGCATAGCTGCCTTGCTGGACCTGCCCCTAACTGCCCGCGAGATTAAAGAAACCATCCGTAAATTGAAACCCTGCAAATCTCCTGGTCTTGATGGTATTCCCAATGAGTTTTTCATTTCTCTTGATGATTTCCTAACCCCCTTCATTCTCTTGGTGTGGAAAGAAGCTATTAGGAAAGGCACTCTTCCTATTGAGATCAACACTAGAGTTATAAAATTGATTCATAAGAGAGAACATAAAGAGGATCTTAATAACTGGAGACATATTACTTGCTTGACCTCTATCTATAAGATCATATCCTCTACCTTGGTTAGAAGACTCAGTCCCCATATGAAAGATTTTATCCTGCCTGAACAAAAAGGTTTCATCAAAGGCCGCTTCATTTTGGATGCCATTATCTCCCTTTGGGAAGGCATTGACTTTGCTCAAGAATCCAACCACCACTTCTATTTTTTCAAAATAGACTTTGATAAAGCCTATGATAGGATGGAATGGGACTTTATTCTGCAATCCCTCCATGATATTGGGCTTGGAAAACACTTCATTAGAGTTGTGCGTACTCTTTTTGGCAATATCCATTCTAGGGTCTCTTGGATTGGCACTCTCTCTCCTCACTTCAGGCTCAAGAGATCCATCAGGCAAGGATGCCCCCTTGCCCCCCCTCCTCTTTGCCATTGCTAGTGACTCCCTTGGGTGGCTGCTCAAGGATGCCTTGTCCAACAACAAGCTTGAAGGGATTTCCACTCTAGGGTCCTCCAATCAACTCTGCCTTCAGGATTTTGTTGATGACACTAACATTTTAGTTAAAGCTGAGCCCAAGTATGCTGATTGTGTACTTGACTATCTTAATACCTTCTGTCTTGCTAGTGGTTATATCAACCATAGTAGAATAGCCTTTAAAGCTTCCACCAATCAAGTGCCCCCCTCAATCACTTCTTTGGGCTATGACTTAATTAAGGAAGGTCAAACCTTCACGCTGTTGGGTATCCCTATGGGGTTTTAGGTGTCCCTCAACCAAAGGCGGGACTCGATCATGAGCAAGTTTAGAAAGAAGATTTTTCAATGGTATGCCTGTCAATCCTCCCTCTCTTGGTCTTTGCTCTCTCAAGGAGGTTCTTGTGGGGAGGCAACACTCACCAAAAATAGAATCCCTAAAGTGGCTTGGACCACTTGTTGTCTCCCTAAAAAAGAGGGCGGGCTTGGTATCTACTGCCCTATCAAAATGGCCACAAACCTTTCAGCCAAATGGATTGTTAGGGTTGTTGACTCCACAGACTTTTGGGCTCTCCTCCTCAAAAGGAACTTGCACAAACTCTACTTGACACATTACAAAGCTTGGAAAGGGCATAAGCTTTTGGATATCCTATTTTCTCCTCACTGCTACACTCTTGTTGGTAGCACCATCTCTTGCAGGTTCTGGAATGCTTGGATGCAGGTTAAAGCTAAATGTTCCCCCAACCCCAAGTATTTTCTTCTTTATGATTTCTTCATGCATGAAAGTATCTGGAGTGGATGGCTCTCCCTATGGGAAAATGGCTCTCTGGGCATTAAACAACACAAATGTTGCATTCATGGATTCTCTTCGTGGAGAGACTTATGTGAAAATAACCAAGTCCTGTCCAATGAGTAGATTATTACCAGTTCTAACCTATCTTATGGGTGCTTGCAAGTACTGTTGGAGCACAAGAACATGTTGTTGAAGAGACTTGTTGTCTGTCACCAGAGAACAAGGGCTAGCTTGACAGAGATCACCCAAGACATGCTAAGAAGGTTCAAAAAGTAGAGAGGGATTGTCACCACTATTCTGCACAAACTAAACTCTAGATGGAAGCTTGGCTGGAGTGCTGCCCAGTGGCAACACAGGTTTTTGAGCCTTCAACATCAAGCACTCTACTTTGATGTGGCTCATTCTGCACAATGGGGTTTGGTGTGGTTCCAAAGCCAGGAAATATGGATTCAAAAATGAAGTATGTAAATTATGTGGCAATGAGGAGGACATCCCCCGTCTATTCTTCAATTGCAACCATGCTCAGAAGTTTTTATGCCTGCTCTTTCCTATCTGGCTTAAAATGTAGGTCAATCTCTCCTATAAAGAAACCCTGGTGGGGTCTAGTAATTGAATGGACTACGTGTTGTGGAACATATGGAGGAGTCATATCCTCTAGCACATCTAGATATCAAGAAACAACAAGGTGTTAAGCAATAGGAATTGTTCCCTGCTGCATATATGTCTCAAGGGTCTCAGGAATTTAGGGCAAAAATGTATCAGTATGATTAATGATGCTCCTCATGAGGAATTCAAGTTATCAGCTCACCTGGCTTCTACAACTCCTTGTAAGTGGAGGGACACCTTGCTCCAACTCTACTATAAAACTAGAATGGAAATGATTCTTCTTTATACTTAACATTCTATTGGGCTTTTGCCTGCATTTGTAGCCTCATAGTGGCCCCTTGTTTTCCTGGCAGCTGATGTCTGCTTTGTATCCTATGTTGGGGGTGGACTGCCCTTTGTACTGATTTAAATTTCATTTTTAATCCATATTTCTTATTTCTTAAAAAAAACTGCAAAATGAACAAGAATCTAAAGAATATCAGCATCTTCAATGCCATCAGCTTCAATGCCTATATTTGCAGGTGTAATAGGATGTTTTTCAACACCCTGCACAATGTTACACATTCCTTTTGCAACCAATACATGTCACATCATATAAGCCCACTATGGGTAATTGGCACCATCCAACTTATCCTCAAAAGCCAACATATAGAATACATCACTGCTTTCAGCCATGGCCACTGACTAAAATACCCTGATGCAGAAAAATGATTGTATCTAAAAAAGTTGAATAGAACTACGCTCACAAGTTTTGCTAAACTTGTAGCAGACTTTGAGAGGCTTATACTGGAAAACCAAAACCTTATATATCTTTGGCACAAAAAGACAAAATAGCCTACACAAGCACTATGATAGTGCATTGGGAGGCCGAAACGAGCTCAGATCATGATTTGAGCACCACATAGCGAAGCTATTTTGATCTCCTAATCACCTTGAGTATGGCCACCAAATTTTGTGCGATCCTAAGATTGCGACCGAAGGGGTGTCGATGATGCCTTAGATGAAACGACCTGCTTTGATACCAATTGTTGGAGTTAGACGTATGCGAAAGCATGCGAACACCACAAGGAAGAAGAAGAAGCTTGCAACACAACACACAATATTGAATGTATTACCATTAGAATGTACAAAGATAAGTAACCCGTGAGGGCTATAGGTGTATATACAACCCAAGGGAAAAGACCCTCCTAAAGAGGGAAACAAGTAGCCGCACTGCAAACACATCACTACCTAAATATATCAACAATTTAATCCATGTAAATCAAATTATACCACTTCATGTAATCCACATAATTCAAATGAATCCACAACATTTACTCCACTTAATGCAAATGAATCTATATCATTTAATCCACATAGTTGAATTGAATACAGATCGTTTTCAATATGGCCTTAATCCATCTGTCATGGATATCTTTAAACCATACCGAGTTAGATTCGAGAATACTCTAAGTAGTTCATGTGTGTCTAATCTTTTTTATACATATCTATTAGAAGCTAATTCTAAAGCATATTTGAACTTGTAAATCCCATTTCCATCAATGGGATAACTATTTTTTTTGAAACCATAAATGTCTCCTGACTTTTGTTAAAAGGTGGAGAACTATTGGATATGCATTTGGGTGCAACCCACCAGTAGTTTTGACTCAACTCATTTCTAGTCCATATTTCTAAATTAGGTAGCTTTGGAAAATATTTTTTTGTTGGTAAATATGTTGCTCTGCCAAAATCACATAACCTGATATAAGCATGCTCAACTTCAAAATGCATCAAAATGTTGCCTGGATAGAGATCATTTTGGGATATATTACAAGTGTGTAAATATGATATTGTTTGCAACAATCATTGATCAGCTTCCAAATGTTTTCCTCCAAGGTTGTTATGCCTCCTTTTGTGTCTTTAACACCTCTACTTCGTGGTACGTTTAGGTACTTCTTTATTTTCTCCACCACATGTCTAATGTACCACCATTTCACAATTTGAAAATAACACTTTTTGCTATGGTACCTAGCTAATCTAGGTGGACTAATAATTCCACTATGTGTAACAAATAAAATTGTGGCTTCGTTCTCTTGTGTTTGTATGTCTGCACCATGTAATTTGAATAACTTGGCTATAAATACTTCATTGATTAATCTCAGGTGGGTTATTCCGACTCTATGGATCATTCCATATTGTTCTTTCCCCACGAGAGCTACATCTTCGAAACGAATAGATGAACATGGGAGCAAACAAAGATTATTCGATGTTTGATCTCCCATATTCACATGTGTATCTTTTGCATTTGGAACTAGTGATGGTCTCTCTCCCTGTTTAGTCATGTGCGGTCTCACTCACTTTCCTCTCTTCATTGTCAGATAATGTAAATCGACAAATTTGATTTTGTAGATGAATCCAGGCATTGTGGTGGTATCCAATGCCGATGACTGCTACTTTGATGATATGTCCAAAGATACGAGTAAGTTCTTTGGACACTTGCTCATCTAATACCTATGCTCCACTTGACACTACCAAATTTATCTTCAATGTTGGTATATGTTGTTCTAGATAATTGCTCAATGAAATCTTTGTAATTAGATATGTCCATGGATAAAGTGATCTGGTCTTCTCTCATTCCATACATGTAGGAGCCTACAAAATCTTTAAAAAAAAATTGTTCGTGCGTATTTATTTTACGTGTCATCTGTGCAAGAATAAAAAATAGACTATCAAAATTGATATTAAAACTTTAAACACAAATCTAATTCATAAAAACAAAAATAAAAAATAAGTCTCATAAATAAAATGATAGATACTCGAATACATTTTAAGTACAAATATACATAGATACATTAGTAGGTGTATGGATAGATAAATCAATAGTATGTGTAGACAAATGATAGAAATATGGATAGTTAGTTAGATAAGTAGATTTATAATTAAATACAAAGTGTAATTATAATCTTGAAGTGAATTTATGTAACTATTAAGAATGTAAGAGTCAAAGAATCAGACATTCATAATAGTTCATATACACTCACTATACTATGTATGAGTCTTGTCACATGACTAAATATAACGATTCTAATAGTAAGAGTCAAAGAATCAAACAATCACAGTAGTTTCTATACACCTTGTGGCCTACACTAAGTATGCTCATCAAAATCTAAGTGACTATTGTGAGAGCAAGAGTTAAAGAATCAGACAATCATAATAGTCCCTATAGAGAGAGTAGGAATCGAGATGGCGATTCAAACAATCTCAATAGATCTATCGCGCAATCATATACTACTATGAGAGTACAAATCAATATAGTGGATTAAACAATCACAGTAGTTGTTTATTTTAAATTTTATTCATCAATGTATACAAGTAAGAAATGCTTTTGCGAGTCGAACATGTATACAATTGATGATTTAAAAACATAAAATTGATTATATAAATACAAACTAGGCATATGTAAGAGATGCATATGCGAATCATACAATATGCATGATACAATGAACAAAACAATAAAATAAACAATAAATAAAAAATAAATCAATACCTAAATGATACGATGAAGAAAGGCCTCTATGAAAGAAATGGTAGGATTAGAGCTCTATAGACTAGCAAACAAGCATGAGTGCAATGACCTTTTCAATCAAATGTAAAAATATGTATTTTTGTGGTTACGAATAGGTTTCCGATCGAAACCGCTTTTGATCAAAAAAGTTTTTGATCAAAAGTGCTTTTGATCAAAAAAAAATTTGATTGAAAGTCTTTCAATCAAAAGACTACCCATGTCTGTTTTTTTCGGTTTTTATTCAGATAACCACAAATAAAAAGAACATATTCGATAGTTTGCAATTTTTTGATCACATAAATGCAACCTAGCTAGACACGACACACAGTACTTTGCAACGAGGCTATAAAATACATAGCAACCACACAATACACAGACCATGAACATGGATTTCTTAGGTCACACAAATGCAATCAAACTTACAGTATGTGGCTTGCTAGGCCACTATATGTTTTATTAAAGAACATATACAAAAGTGTCCAGTAGTGTCAGGGTGTAAATCGAGACCACTAGGTGGATTAGGTTTGGCTTTTCTATGGGTCTCTTTGTGGCTACACGCAGGGTGCTTTTGCATTGCTTTAAGGCATGAGAAGTGAATTCAAAACTGATTGAGTTGCTACTATGTACATGAACTATGAGATGCAAGTGCTAAACAGTTGCAATTTAACTAAGTTTAGGAAGAGTTTGTTTTTCTGGTTAATTGGAGGGGCCTAGTGTTGTGTCATTAGAAGAAAATATACAAAAATTAGAAAATTGATAGTTTTCTCCTCTATGGGAACGTTATGGGACTGAGGTTGTTCTATAGGATGCAAATAAGTGGAAAGAAAAATATAGATAGTTTCCTGTTCTACACAAATGTTACAAGATTGGGACATTTGAACAAGCAGAACTTCTATAGAAAATGTATTAACTAAAGGGAAGGAATCTACATCCATAGTGGTCGTTCATTGAAATGAGTCTAAATGAGTAATGGTGATGCTTATGGTAAACCCCTATACAAAGTATGCTAAAAAATATGAAATCAATGTAGCTTTTAGCTCAATGAACTAAATCGAATTGCCCATATGACATAAATACATCCCAATAGAAATGATGGATGAATGAGGACTCCAGCGTCTGTAGCCCCCAATGTCAGAAAACACTTGATCTCGTTCCACCACCTCGTAAG
Source organism: Ceratopteris richardii (assembly GCA_020310875.1). Lineage (NCBI taxonomy): Eukaryota > Viridiplantae > Streptophyta > Polypodiopsida > Polypodiales > Pteridaceae > Ceratopteris > Ceratopteris richardii. The sequence goes on from CM035437.1 coordinate 109,423,232, forward strand.
CTTCATATTTGATTAATAATTCATAATTTGTAATCTTGTAGATGCTCATAATGTTCTGCAGAATAGAGACATTAGGAAAAAATATAAGTACATTTATAAATAATAAAAAAACACATTTATATACTACTTCTTTCCTATCTTTTTCTCTCTCTGTCTCTTTCTCTTAGTGCCTCATATTTCTCTAATCTCTATAGCAAATCATTCTCTATGCTTCTCTCTCTCTCTCTCTCTCTCTCTCTCTCTCTCTCTCTCTCTCTCTCTCTCTCTCTCTCTCTCTCTCTCTCTCTCTCTCTCTCCCCCTCTCCCTCTCTCCCTCTCTCCCTCTCTCTCCCTCCCTCCCTCCCTCCCTCCCTCCCTCCCTCTCTCTCTCTCTCTCTGGAAAGGACCACTTTTTAGGGCACATGTATATAAGTCAGTTGATGACACTTTGTAAAGACTTTTTGCCATTGTGGGTAGGAAAGCTCTGATTTTCGAATTTGCTTCTTCTTCCTCTTGCATCTCCTTGCTTGTGGGCTTGTATGTGTGTTTGTAGTTTGGAATGAGTGCATGGAAGTGTTGTCTACTCAATTCATAGCTTTTTTGAAGTGTGTGATGTGTGTGTGAGGCATGAGGAGAAGTGTGGTGAAACTATGTGAGTTGCACAACTCTGTTTTTGGCCCATATCTTGAAGTAGAGTTGTCAGAGTCGAACAAGACTATGACATTTTGGATGGGTTTCATTGAGATCTTCGAAATGAACCTACTATTGACTATATTCCGAGTGTGGAGCTGAGAGAAAAGTCCGTTTTTGTGCTTACTGATGTTTCATGTATTGCGACACCATGTACACTTGTGAGAGTGATGAATGTGCATGATGACACTCATTTGCATTTGCCCAAAGGTATTCCACTTCTATTACTATTGTGCAAGTACATGTCCTCATACACTCGGTTAGGTTTAAGATACTTCTCGGATTGATAATTAAAATGTGTGATCCCCACTATATGTACTTGTTGGTGATAGAGGTATAGTCTCCTTCACCTCAAGTCCCTAAGTTCTTTCTTAGGTACACATGTTTTTTGGCACCGTTTCCGGGGAACCACGAGTCCAACCGAGGTGATCGCATGATGGTAAGAACTCTTAGGAGAAGATATGAGTTGTGAAGAGGTGAATGCTCTACTTTGGTAAGTCAAACCCTTTTGCACTTATTACTTCACACTTGGAAAGTGTGTGTAGTCAGTTAGTAGACTTAGGAGACAGAGTGTAGGAATAGGGAGTAGGAAGAGGAGAGGAGACTAGTGTAGGTAGGTAGATGTCCCAAAATCCCAAAAAAAAAAATATTTTCTTTCTACACCTATCAGCCTTGGGTGAGCCTAGGGTATAAAAGCCAAGAAAGTCATTTGCAAAAATCACTTGCTTAGGCAAGTATCGTGGAGAGTAGACGGTCTGTATCGTGGCCGAGCTATCATGTGTGGTTGTGGCATTAGAGGGAAGCTAAGCAAGGAGTGAAGCAAGACATCACATCAGTGAGGTGACAATCTACTGAAAAAATCAAGTTAAAAACTCTAAAAAGGTGAGAGCAGACACGAGCGGTATCGAGAGGAAGTATCATGGGATAGAGAGAGTTTTTCTTTTCCACAGGTGCATAAGGGGAAAGAGGAGAGTGCAAGGATCACATAGATGTAAAAATTTTCAAAAAAAAAAAAAAATTGAGTGAGTTAAGCCCAAGTATCACGACTGGTCAAGTTCAAGTATCGTGATACTTGAATCCCCATGTATCGCAATACCTTGCAGGTATCGTGTGTCACCAATACCTCTTACTCCCCGTGTATCATGATACCTAGGTGTCGTGTATCTCCAGGTCGAGTATCGCCGATACTTAGGTATCGCATATCCTCGACACGAGTGTATCGCATATCGTCGACACGAGTGTATCGTGTATCATTGACACTCATGTATCACGTATCGTCGACACTCGTGTATCGCGTATTGTCGACACTCATGTATCATGTATCACCGACACTCATGTATCGCATATCGCCGACACTCGTGTATCGCGTATCATCGACACTCGTGCATCACATATTGCCAACACTCGTGTATCGCATATCACCGATCGTCCTGTATTGTGTATCGTGACTATGTTGTATCGTGATACTAAGGTATTGTGTTTCGTATTGGTCATGTATCGCAATACATGTATGTCGTGTATCGTGACCTTGTGTATCATGTATCGTGTTAGTGGTGTATCGCGACACATAGGTATCATGGGTTCCTTGAGTATCGTGTATCATCCCAATCTAGTATCGTGACCCGAGAAGTATCATGCATCATCTGAGATCAAATATTGTGTGTCGTGGACATTCCAGGAAAGGAGAACTCAAGCTAGGCTAAGCCGATTCCAAGGATAAACATAAGCTTGAGAGGCTAGCAAAAATTGACTAAGGTATTTAGTGAATGAACCTTGGCTCAGGATGTGTACTAGGAAGCCAACGTAGTGTCATATCTTCAATCGGGAGTGTAAATTTACCTAGTGCCAATTCACAGTATTCTGACACTTCTAGTGAATCAGACAAAGAAGATAGGATGGCTTCAAAAGACATGCATAGTTCAATTCCTTTGACAGGGTTCATGTCCGTCATTGAAGGAGAATATAGAACGTCGCTAGAATATGTGAACACTAATCCGCATGGCATGCCAATTTATATTGATGGACTAAATAGAACCGTAGCACGAATGAAGAAAGAAAATCGGAGATAGTCCCTCGCTCTGTAGTGAAGTATGAGGGAGGGTTCTGTATGGATAAAAGAGGAATGATTTACACAGTGACTGATTGTCCGAAGACCATAAGTGAACCACGGGAAAGCGAGAATTTGAACCATATTAGTGGGGAAGGAAATGAAGGACAAGTTTCTACACCCCGAGGCAAGTCTAAAGTGACTAGAGCTTGGAGAGGGGACAAAATCCCCCAGGATGACGTGTTGATTGATGTGTATATGGTAGCCGGGATGGAGCAATTGCTACAAGCCCCTACATCTTTCTCGGGAGAAAGTAGCAACCCAGTCACCATCTATGAGCCCGGAGGATCTTTCTAGAATCACCTATATGGATACAAACATGAGGACTTACTAGCCCATCTCAAATGTGGAAAGATCCTGATTAAAGTATCAAGGTATTCTTGTGTTTCCCCCCAGAGACCAAGGAACTACATCCCAGAACCCTCATGTAACATACCAAAGTTCTGCTCGTCAAAACTCGAGGAAGGACCAACAACAAATATCCCTTAAAGGACGAATTTTCAGTTCTCCACACCAGGAGCAAATCCTAATTATCAACCCCCAACCAATAGAGAACCTAGGAATAGAAATCCAGTGCCTGTAAGACCACCCTTAGGAAGGGGAATTGGAGCTCAAGTAAGACATCCAGCAGTTCCTGTGCAGACCACCCAAACTAGGAAGATTTTATGATCCAATATGAGTCATTTGGGTTGACACTTACTAACACCGCCTTGGCTTGGTTCCAACCTCTTGAGCCCAATCAATTCCTAAATATGGAACAAGTATTTCAGGAAATGATTGAAGAATTCACGAAGACAGGCATTAAGAACAATTCTTCATCACTGATCCATAGTTTCAAATAGTCCCCTATGGAGTGAATACGATTGGTGGCTCGAAGATTTAAGCAATATGTAGACAGATGCCCCATAGAAGAGAGACCCACCCAACGTAAAATGATTTCATTATTTTTAGAGGGACTCGTCAATGGATCCCTGAGAGCACTAGTCTATGTAAAGAGATTCCAAACCTTGAGTGAATGCTTGAAGGAATGCATAGATTTGGAAGATAATTTCTCGGAAGCCTTGAAAATTCCCCAAACTAAGAGTAAGAGCGAGGATAGTTCCAGCAGCATCGTTAGTACTAGCAGTAACATGGAAGAAATTGCCGACTTAGTAGCTAAAAAGTTAGGAGTGCAAGGATAGAGGAACTACCCTAATCCCCCCACTACGAATGCCAATGTTAAGAAGGTTTGTACACTGTGGAGAGATCATCCCTCTCACGTATGCAATAGGGGAATTGTTCCATCGAATCCCTACATACATAACTTTCCACCAGTCCAGACTCAAGCCCAGTATTGCGGTATCGAACACAAATACCAACCACAACACTCATAACTGCCCTTACAATAGATAGCCTAAACCAGTCCAACCATCGCAATTCAAGCCATATGGATACCCAACTAGAGACCTAGGCAGGGAGTTTCCCTGGCACCCTCAGTACCAAAATATAGCTCCCAATCTACGTCCTTATGAATACCTGGGATACAACCCACCACAGTTGGTCTTGGGACAACAACCACCCCATCCTCAGAACATAGTCCCATTGAAGTTGGCCCAAGCTGAAGAAAACACAAAGAGAGCCGTGGTACCACTGTCATGGACAAAGAAAACCATCTTGAACCTTAGATTCCATGTGAACCTTGTATCTCATGATTGGTGCAGAATTAGGAGAAACCAATGCTTCCATTGCGTCCGGAACATGCCAAAACCATAAGATCAACTGTCTACTTGCCTGATTCGGATATCCAGAGCTCATGTTTCAGATTGATGACATCATCAATGGATTCTTGCAACAAGTCAAATTGTACATCCGTATGCAGCCTGATAGATACCTTGATGATGCATCCAAGGTCAGTTTTATAGGAACCTTGCTCTACGGTCAAGCATTATCATGGTTCGCCCCAATCTTGGAGAAGGATATGGCCGTACTTCATGACTATGAGGGGTTTCTTAGAGAGCTCATCGCCACATTTGGAGATGCCAACACGAGTCGAGTGGCAGAAACAAAACTTCGGAAGCTACGTCAAGGTAACTGCCCTGCCTCCACCTACGCATCATAATTTAGGCAATTAATATGTGACCTCACTTGGCATGAAGATTATTTCATAAGCCAATTTAGATGGGGCTTAAGGGATGATGTGAAGGACCTTCTACTCACGTTAAACATTGAATGAATACATCAACCAAGCCAGTCAATGTGATAACCGCCTTTTTGAAAGGAAACAAGAAACACACGTAGAAGGAAGACCTCGCCAATGGAAACCTTTCCAGCCTACTCGTAGAGATGAGTCTATGCCCGAACCTATGCAGATAGATGTAACTAGGTTCCAGACTCTAACACCACAAGAGAAACAAAGAAGGAGGGATAACAACTTATGTCTATATTGTGGAAACCCTGGCCACATTGCAGTTAATTGTCCCAACAAGAGAATGAACTCCAAAGTCGCAGCCACCCTTGTAGAGCAGGGAAACGAGGAAGTCCATTTGTAAAAGAGACCATACATCCGGGCCATGATATAAGAAAGGATCTCATAATTCCATCCACACCCGTAGAAACATGTCTTTCCCCTGTCAAGTTAATCATGTCTAAGAAGACCCTTTCCCTTATAGCTCTGGTAGATTCAGGAGCGTCCTCATGTTTCATTGATGAAGGACTCGTTAAGAAACATGGAATTTCAGTACTTCGGAAGAACAGACAATAGTAGTTGAAGTAGTAGATGGACGGCCTCTAGCATCGGGGAACATAACCATGGAAACCATACCACTAAGAGTACACCTTGGTGACCATGATTCACACATATGTTTCAATGTAATATCGAGTCCAATAAATATGATTATCATCAGAATGCCATGGTTAAAGAAACATAATCCAGAAATTAATTAGGAGAATAATAAATTCACCCCTCGAGATATCCAGAGGAAGCCAACATATGTCGGAGCCAAAGCTTTCATACATGCAGTAAGGAAGGAACTGACATATATGATCAATGACATACCAGCTCAAGAATCCAAGAAAGATGATCCAGTGCAACTACCCAATCAGTACAAAGGATTTGAAGATGTTTTCGAAAAGAAGAATGCAGACATCCTTCCAGAGCATAGACCCTATGATTGTGCCATAGAACTTCAAGAGGGAGCACAACCGCCCTTTGGACCAATCTACAGACTATCCTCAGAGGAACTTATAGAACTACGCAAGAACATTGATGAGAATCTAGCGAAGGGGTTTATCAAACATTCAAAGTCTCCAATAGGAGCTCCTATTTTATTTGTAAAGAAGAAGGATGGGACTCTCTGGATGTGTGTAGACTATCGTGGATTGAATAAAGTCACTATAAAGAACAAATACCCTCTACCACTCATATCTGAGCTCTTGGAACGCCTTGGAAAAGCAAAATTCTTCACAAAGATTGACCTTCAAGGAGCTTACGACCTTGTCAGGATCAGAGAAGGAGACGAATGGAAGACAGCATTTCGGACAAGGTATGGCCATTTTGAATATGTAGTTATGCCATTTGGTCTCACAAACCAGCTGTCTTCCAACATATGATGAATGATATCTTTCGAGAATACTTAGATGATTTTGTTGTAATATACCTTGACAATATCTTGATATTTTCCAAAAATCTAGAGGATCATGAATGTCATGTAAAGATAGTCCTAGAGAAACTAAGAGAAAAAGGATTCTATGCGAAATTGGAGAAGTGCTCTTTCCATAAGACAGAAGTGGAATTTTTAGGGTAGATTGTATCAGATAAAGGAATTTTTATGGATCCTAAGAAGATTGAGACAATCCTTGATTGGCAACCACCTTCATGTGTTCAAGATGTACAATGTTTTTTGGGGTTTTCCAATTTCTACAGGATATTCATCAGAGATTACTCCAAGATAGTGACACCTCTTACCAAGCTTACAGGGAACTCCAAATTCTCATGGACTGAAGAAGCAAAAAAGGCCTTTCAGACCTTGAAATCTACATTTACTACCGCTCCAATTCTAGTTCATCCTGATTCCAGTAAGACCTTCTTCCTTGAGATAGATGCATCAGACTTTGCTCTAGGGGCCATTCTTTCCCAATATGGAGATGATGGACGCCTCCATCCAGTTGCATATCATTCAAGGAAGTTTTCCCCTCTAGAAATTAATTATGAAATCCATGATAAAGAACTTCTTGCCATAGTAGACGCGTTTGATACATGGCGTCACCATCTAGGAGTAGCTCATAAAGTCACTGTGTATTCAGATCACAAGAACCTAGAGTATTTTATGACCACCCGAATTCTCAATAGAAGGCGATCTCGATGGAGTAACTTTTTATCCAGATTCGACTTTGTCATCACATACCGTCCAAGAGGTCAACAATGTCAATCAGATGCCCTGTCCAGAAGATCTTACCTTGCACCAAAGAAGGGTGAAGAGGCCTCTGATCAACAAGAGAGTGTATTAATCAAGCCTGAGCATCTCCAATTAGCAGCTATCTCTTCAAGCCATCATGAAGACTCAGCCTTGAATCAGTTGATCCGTGAGAATCTACCATAGGATGAATTGTTTTGTAACGTTAAGCAGAAAGCTCAAGAAGGAAAATTCCAAGAAGTAAACAAATTTCAGGAAAAGGATGGGTTACTACTCTATAAGAACCTATTGTATGTCCCTCCAGGAAAGCCCAGGATCCAAGTACTTCAACAACGCCATGACAACCTTGCAGCAGGACATTTTGGGGTGAATAAAACAATAGAACTCATATCAAGGGACTTTTGGTGGCCTCAGATGTGGAAGGAAGTCAAAGAATACATTCGAACTTGTGATACTTGCAATAGATCTAAGGTACCCCGACATAAACCTCATGGCCTCTTGCAACCTCTACCTATTCCAGAAAGGCCATGGGCTACATTGTCTATGGATTTCATCACAGATCTACCAAAGTTAGATAAGTATGATGCGATTCTTGTTATTGTGGATAGATTTATAAAGATGGCACACTTCATGCCAACTACCAAGGCAATCACAGGTGCAGCCACTGCTAGACTTTTTCTCAGGTATATATTTAGGCTTCATGGATTTCCTGATGACATTGTCAGTGATCGAGGTCCACAATTCATATCCAGCTTTTGGAATAGTCTTTGGAATCTCCTTGGTGTTCAAGTTAAACTATCTACAGCAAATCATCCACAGACTGATGGACAAACAGAACGGGTGAATCAAGTCTTGGAGAATTATCTCCATTGCACTAGCAACTATCATCAAAATGACTGGTTTGAACTTTTACCCTTTGCAGAGTTTGCTTATAAGAATAATGTTCATGCATCTACCAAGCACACTCCCTTCTTTGCGAATTATGGACAACATCCAAGGATGGATATACAACTCTCAAATCATGTCAAGAACCCAGCTGCTAGAGACAAGGCCCAGTATCTGATGGACATTCACACAGAACTCAAGGAAGAGATCCAAAAAGCTCAAGAATCATATAAGTACTATGGAGATCAACATCGTGTCTAGAATGCATCATATCAAATTGGGGATAAATTATGGTTACTCAGAAACAATTTGCAAACCTCAAGACCTTGTGCAAAGTTAGATCATCAAAGATTTGGTCCATTTACCATCTTGGCCAAGATTAATCCAGTCACCTTCAAGCTCCAGCTACCAAGTACTATGAGAATACATCCAGTTTTCCATGTATCCATGTTGGAACCATATCAGATTTCACCATTGAGGGGGGAGAGACCTAGTCCTTCACCACCTATCGAGATTGATGATCATGAAGAATTTGAAGTCGAGCATGTCCTAGATTCCAGAATATCCCGAGGAAGATTGGAATACCTTATTCATTGGAAAGGGTATGACATAAGTGATCGTACTTAGGAACCTGCAAAAAACCTTCAGAGAGCACGAATCAAGGTTCAAGAATTCCATAAGAGAAATCCAACGAAGCCGAGACCAAATAACATGACCGCTCCTCGTGGAACTCGTCGCTTGAGGGGGAGATGATGTCATGGACAAAGGAAACCATCCTGAACCTTAGATTCCACGTGAACCCTATATCTCATTATTGGTTCAGAATTAGGAGAAACCAATGCTTCCATTGTGTCCGGAACGTGCCAAAACCCTAAGATCGACTGTCTACTTCCCTGATTCAGATATCCAGAGCTCATGTTTTGAATTGATGACATGATCGAGGACATCATCAATTCGTAACCGCCTTTCATGAACCCCCTTGAAAACCTATATAAGGAGGGGTTGGCCACATTCATAATCAATCTTGCCAATACCAGTCTTGCGAGCTCAAGGAGTCGTGACCACCAAGTAAGTACTCTCCAAGTTCCAGTTCCTATTCTTGTCTTGTTCCTTGTTCCAGTCCCGTCTAGTCTTGTATCTTGGACATCTACTCTTGTCCTCTTGTAATTGATGCATCAACACTTTTGTTTTCCAAGTACGAATAGATACACGGCTCCTCAAAAAGTCGTAGTACAATTTTTATCTCATGTTGTCAAGCAAATTGGGAATCAGGTTAATATGACACCCTACATTCAGGAGCAAATATTTGAAGCCAAAAAGCAGTGGGGCCACAAAAAGTTTTTAAATGGAAGTTCAGCCCTGACATTGCTCATTTATCAAGCATTGAACATGAAGGAGTGTTTATGGCATACGATCTCAATGGCTGAAATGGCAAGGTATGTGAAAGCAGTGACAATGCCAAAGAAGAGGAAGGGGGTAACCTTAGTAGAGGAAGCTGGTACAAGCTCCAAACCGAACATGAGGGGTGCAAAACAATCTCGTGTAGCTGAGGCATCATAGACACCACAATCCAAACGAACACATGAGCTTCCTAAAGTACCGATCGTTGCAACTCCTGCTATAACCAGAAGAGAAATCTCTACAGCATTGGAAGCCACACATGTCCACATGAGAGGACAGATCAACCTTATAGTATAGGGACACCAATACCATCAAGCGAGAACACAAAGATCAACACAAGGAGAAATAATTGCATCTCACCGAGATAGATGTAGAGAATTGGGACTTGATGATTCGAGCTCAAAGAGTGAGTCACACATGATCATGACACGCTTAATACAGATATAGAAATCGATCAACACATGGGAGAAGATTGGGAGGAACTTAATCAAGTCTGGCAATCAGTTGAAAAGGAAAAAGAACAAAGAGCATAGTCTAAACCTTTGCATGAAGCATCGGCAGTGGAAGAACATATAATACAACTAAACAGGCAAAAAAAAAAAACCTCAAGGAAGCTTCACCCCCCAAACAAAGAAGAATTACACATCCAAAGATGGAAGCAGACACCACGAAAATGCAAGATAAATAAGAACATGTGTTACCTATACGGGTTGTGGTTGAACCCTCACCGTTGGATGTGGTAAATGACTCATAAGCGGCCTTCTGAAGAACCATCTCTGGAGGACTCCACCAACCCCGTTGAGGAAGGTGAACCGCACATTCAACTCCACATAAGGCAAATGCATCAAGACACATTACATGTGGCACAAGGTGAAGATGTAAAAACAGGAGAAGAGCCAGTTATCTGGAGAACTTGGCTAAATGTCGATGTTAGTCAACTAAAACCTGTTGTCAAAACCATGATAGACACTGCCATGACAGCACAAAGCATTTTGATGGACGAGGAAAAGGAAAAAATAGAACTATGTGAGGCGATAAATCAATTTCAAAAACTAAGTGAAGAACTTTTTGCCAACAATATAGCAATGCAAAAAGAACTTGTTCAAAGGACAACAGCATTGGCAGAAAAGACAGAAGAGTGTCATCGTGTGTAGGATGAGAATGCCTTGCTAAAAGGCAATGTATAGGAATTGACCACATCTATAGGAGTACTCCAAGATGAGGTGGTGAAATTGCAAAAGCATCATGCTATGTATGAAGTTGAGAAAATAATGATGCTCAATCGCAACAAGCTCATAGAAAGTCAAATAAAAGTGTACATGGACAAGGCCGATAACCTGCATATGCAAAATTAAGAATTAATCAATTCCATTTTATTAAATCAACCATTAGAAAGCACTATAGACACACATATACCAGAATTCTTGGGAACTTAAATGGAATGAAGATGTACACAAGTACATGGAGCAATGCAATGAAGATGCAGATAAGGTAAAAGATCTATGTGAAGCAAAGGCAAAAGTGGAAGAGGAGCTTCAGGTTAGTACACAAGCAAATGAACAAAAGGATAAACTCATCACGGAGCTTAGAGCCCAACTAGAACAGATCAAGAACTTGGGGACACCAATAGTGCAATCCACAATGGCTACTGATGAGATTGAGGTACACCCTCTCTCTCTCCCAATCATTCATTCACCAATAACGGAACCAAGTATCGAGGAGTATGATGATCACCCAATGTCGTATACTACAGAATTAAGTTAGAAAGAGCGAGCACTACTGGTGTCTCATCTTACCGAGAACTTTGAAAACGAAGTCGTAAAAGTCATGAAGGAAGCTAAAATTAAGAGCAAAGATTTAGAGGCAATCATGAAGCCCTTCAATCTCTCGTACAGCATTATCAAAGAACAAACTCAAATGTATATTAAGAAGACCATGGGAAAGGACCCAAATGAGTAGCTAAACTTCAACACTTAAGCACGATTTGAAGTTGTCGATCCTATATGGAAGAGAAAATTTTTGGAAAGGAATCCAACATTGTGGGTGCTCTGGCAAGAGGCACCGTATTTATTACAAGTCAACCCCGCATTTTTTCCTGTGCCACGTCGACAATACTGGCCAAAATTTTGGGAATTACAAAGTCAAGGTAAACTAAATAAGCAGTGGCTCAATTTTTCGAGCCCACCCCACAATTATTTGCCTACAAAAGAGTGCATGATCAAAACAATCAAATTTTGGTTATCTCAGTATGCAAAAGTTCCTGACCTCACCATCAAAGTGACTAACAAAGCATGATGTTAACTATACTCAAAGTATTCAAGCATGCAGAGTACGCATTTTTTAATTTTATTGGCATCAATTAAAGCACAAATGTTTTAGTATTCGACCTCTCTTTTATGCCAAGTAGATTAACCATTATGGCCTACTATTCACGCCTCATGTTTTTGCCTAGTATATATATGCAAACTTTTGATCTTCCTAAAGATGCCCGTGAATTTGAATGCCAGATTAGTCACCTATGAACTCAATTTTTTTATTGATCGTCGCCAACCACCACATGATGGTGTCAAGTCTGTTGGAACATCAAGCTTACACTATGCTTGAGGTGGATTTGATCTACATCAAAGGCTATCGCGTCGAAAGAATATCCGTTGGAGAGTTCTTTTTCATACGAAGAAGAGACTTCCCAAGCCAACTTCGCAAGCAAGAGCAAGTGGAAAGGGAAGAAGAAAGGACCAAAGCAAGACAAAGCCAAAGGTCAGAATGTTCAACCTTGTGCCATATGCGATAAGACCAACCACACCACTCAGAATTGCTGGTTCAATGGGAAGACCCAGAAAGGAAGTGGAAGAGGTGGATATGGCGGCAATAGAGGCAGAGGTGGACACAACTTCAACAATAACAATAGAAGCTATAATCGAAGGGACTACAACAATTATTCAGAAGATCAACCACATGAAGACTCATTACTTCTTATGAATCTAAGCCACAGAGAAGGTAAAGAAGATGATCATTTGTTCTACATAGATTCAGGATGCTCGAATCATGTTGCAGGCAACATTGCTCTTCTATCTGACTTGGAAAGTCCAAAGCATAGACATGAAGTGCAAACAGGGGATGACACAAAGCACAATGTGGAGAAGATTGGTAATGTCAAAGCTTCCAATGGCAAGACAAACATTCTGAATAAGGTTCTCTATGTACCCACTATCACTAAAAACCTAATAAGTGTAGGCCAAATAGTTGAAAAAGGCTTGCAAGTTAGGTTCACCCAACATGGAGCTTTTGTGGAAGATCCATGTCAAGGCTTCAAGAAGATAGCCCGAGGTGAGAAGCATGGTAGGCTCTTTACTTTTGAAGTAGGAGATACCAGGAACATAGCTCTATTCAACTTTGGGTCTCAAACCCTAAGTGAGCTTGAAGTGTGGCATAAGAGACTTGCTCATGTGAATGAAAGAACCTTGAAGGATATATGCAGGGATCAAAGTGTTCTAGGACTGCCGAACATATCAAAGCAACACATGATCAACAGGTGTGATGCATGTCAGATTGGGAAGGCACAAAGACAACCATTCAACCACAAAGGCTACATCCACAACAACTTATTGGACTTAGTACATAAAGATGTATGGGGACCAAGTCAAGAACCTTCATTGGTAGGATCAAGGTATTATGTCTCATTTATTGACGACCATAGTAGATGGACTGTTCTATACTTTATCAAGAGTAAGAATGAAGTATTTGATTGCTTCAAGAAGTATCTTGCACATGTGGAGAATCATACAGGTACATCACTAAAGAAGCTCAGATCTTATGGAGGGGGAGAATACTTCTCCAAAGAGTTTGATGAGTTCTTGCAGGACAAAGGTATCAAAAGGGAAGTGACTACTAGGTACTCTCCTCAACTAAATGGAATTGCAGAGAGAAGAAACAAGACATTGGTTGGATCAGCCCGAACAATGCTTGAAGAGAAGAAGTTGCCACATTATCTATGGGCAGAAGCTATTTCAACTGCAGTGTACCTTGTCAATCGACTACCATCCAAATCGCTTCAAGGTATGACTCCTTATGAAGCATGGCATGGAAGAAAACCTAGTCTTGGACATTGCAAGGTTTTTGGTTGTTTAGCTTATGTTCATGTACCATCACAAATAAGAGGTAAGCTAGATGAAAGGGCAACAAAGGCAGTGTTTATTGGATATGATTCAACTCAGATGGGTTACAGGTTCTTCAATCCTTCAACCAAGCAATTCACTACAAGTAGAGATGTTGTGTTTGAAGAACACAGGTCTTGGTATGATGAAGATAAACAAAAGGTAACACTACCATATGATCTTGATTCTGACTCTCATCAATTAGGAAGCAAGCATGATACACAGGTCCAGGATCCAAGAAGTGATACAGACGATGACCAAGATGAAAGAGAAAGGGATTACAAGCTGTGGAAGTCAAGAGGCAAAGCAAAGATGCAAGAGGTTGGAGAATGCTCCAAACAAGCACCTAGAAGATCAGCAAGAGAGAAGAAACAACCAGAAAGATATGGATATGATTCCACATTTGTTACAAAGCATTCAATCTACTTGGCAAAAGACTCTATTTCAGAGGAACCCTCAACCTATGAAGAGGCAAAGGGAAACCCTAATTGGGAAAAGGCCATGAACGAAGAGATAGATGCATTGAAGGAAATGGACACTTGGGATTTGGTTCCAATGTCGCCGAATCAAAATGTAATTGGTTGCCGTTGGGTATATAAAGTTAAAAGAAATTCAGATGGATCAGTTTGCAGGTACAAGGCAAGATTAGTTGCCAAAGGATGCTCACAAACTCATGGTATAGACTATGAGGAAACATTCTCACCAGTTGCAAAGATGACTACAATCAGGACATTGATAAGTGTAGCTGCTGCAAGGAATTGGAGACTCCTCCAACTTGATGTGAAAAATGCATTCTTAAATGGTTGGATAAGTGAAGAGGTATACATGTCACAACCACCAGGTTTTGAAAACCCTAATCATCCATCTTATGTTTGCAAACTTAAGAAAGCATTGTATGGATTGAAACAAGCTCCAAGAGCTTGGAATTACAGGTTGGTTACATACCTTCAAGATGAAGGGTTCAAAGCTAGCAGCTCAGATCCTTCTCTATTCATCAAAAGGGATCACAATGAGGTTATCTATCTATGTGTATATGTAGATGATATTATTGTGACAGGTGATGATCTAAATGGCATTCAAAGGATCAAAAGACACATGCAAGAGGAGTTCAAAATCAGTGACCTAGGTGAGCTCACATATTTCCTAGGTATGCAGGTGATATATACAGATGAAGGAATGTATTTGACTCAAAGAAGATACATTCAGGATCTTCTTCTCAAGTTCAAAATGGAGAACACTAAACCTGCAGGTACACCTTTGGAGATGAATCATAAACTTAGTGTTTATGAAGGTGAAAAAATTGAAGACATTAAAGAGTATCAAAGCTTGGTAGGTAGCTTGATATATGCTACTCACACAAGGGCGGACATCTCATATAGTGTGGGAGTGCTTAGTCAGTTCATGCACTCACCAAGAAGACCACACATGGATGCGGCTAAGAGAGTACTTAAGTATCTCAAAGGTACAATCAACGAAGGTATATTCTATCCTTACTCTTCCGATTTGGATATCAAAATCTACTCAGATGCAGATTGGGCAGGAGCTAAGGATGATAGAAAAAGTACATCTGGTTACTTAGCATTTGCAGGTTCAAAGCTAGTGTCATGGAGTTCCAAGAAGAAACCAACAGTTGCTTTATCCTCAACTGAAGCAGAGTACAGAGGCTTGACCATAGCAACTCAAGAGGCAATATGGTTAAAAGCATTGTATACAGATTTGGGACTTGTGAGTTCCAAACCTCACATATTTGGAGATAATGTAAGTTCCATGCATCTAGCGGCAAATCCTATTTTCCATGCGAGAACCAAGCACATAGAAGTCCATTACCACAGGGAGAAGCTCATGGCAAAGGAGATCGACATTTCTTTTGTTCCGACTGAAAAGCAAGTAGCAGATATGATGACGAAGGCACTTGATGGAATAAAGCTTTGTAGATTCAAAGCTTTGGCACGTATTCAACCTATCAGAGAATGAAGACTCAAGCATACTTTAGCTTGAGGGGGAGCTGTTGGAACATCAAGCTTACACTATGCTTGAGGTGGATTTGATCTACATCAAAGGCTATCGCGTCGAAAGAATATCCGTTGGAGAGTTCTTTTTCATATGCTCAATTATTGTATTTTTTTTGAGAATATTTTGATGGCTCATTTACCATTGTAAAAGCCTTGAGTTGTACACATGTAAAGGTAGAAATATAGAGCCAAAATCCCACGAAATTTTGGTGGTTGAAGTTGCATTCAATCAAGCAAATCAAGTCACCTAAAAGTAGATCAATCAAGATCTTCACTTTTCACTTGTGACCATCATTGTCTTGCTCCTTCAATTTTTTGCATCATCTTCTTCGCCAACAGTAATCTTGCAGAGGCTGCTGCTCTCTCCTCAGAGCTCCAAATTGAGTGCAAGAGGACGCATTGGAAAGGTATTAGTGTCTAGTTTATGCCTGTAAATTTTCAAAGCATTTGGTTCAGCAGATTTGGAGAAATCTTAGTTTTTCTGCCTCGGGGTCAATCTCTGCGTATTCCTGAAAAATAGGAAGTACCACCGGTGAATGTCGCATTCATTCCTATAGCATATTTTGCTTATTCCTTATACTTTTGTGCATTCCATACACTCAACCCTATGTGTATCACTCCCATAAAAGGATTTTTTCTAATTGTAATCACGCTGGTCGCTATGGGCATTTGAAGTTCATTGTCTCTTCCATAGATAGTAAGTTTTTTGAGCTAGTCGACCCGCGAACCTATCTGTTTTGTATCGACTCATTCTCCTTTATGCTCCAAGCTACATAGTGTGTTTCTTTGCACTTATCACATGCCTATAACGTCTATTTGAGTCTCCATAAGCTCAAGGGCTGGTCTTGTGCCGGTTGGCTTGACCAAACTTCATCGCTTCGAAACGCACTTTTCTACGTTCGACAAGCTTCTCCAAGTTCTTTCAAAGTCCAAACAGTGGAAACAACTCATGATATGTGAAGCCATCTGATAAATGAAATAGAGTAAAAAGTATATAAAATATACTCCCGTCAACATCCAAAGCCTGTCGGGGACGACAGAGTTCAGGAGGGGGGACGTGTGGAAGGGGAGAGAGGAGAATCAAGCGAAAGATTACAAAGAAGAAAATCAAAAAGAAAACTTGCTCAATAAAAAGAACCACCCTCTACCCAAAGCCCCGTAAGGGCACATATCAGGCATCAACAAGAAACAGGGAGGACCTGAGCACAGCAAAAGGAAATAAAAGCTCTACCCATTTGGATGCTCAAGGACTCTAATGACATCGAATAACTCTAGTGAAAGGTGACTAATATCAAATTCACCTTAGCCGCTAGGTGCGTGTGGTGAAAAGAAATAAATAGGCCTCAGTAATGCAACAGGGTTGGAAGAATGCAAACAAAGAAGTAAACAAGGTCCTTCCAACATCTGGAGCTTGAACCCTAATGAAAGGTGACCAATATCAAAGTCACCTTAGCCACTAGGTGCACATAGTGGAAAGAAAAAAAGAGGCTAAAACCAATGCAACGGGTCCTGAGTTATGATGAGTTCCTTGACCACTGGTAAAACTATATCATTACGACTTCCACAGGAGCTGCCAATGGTCAACTATAAAGAGGCTATCAATTAAATAAGGAACTTGATTGACTACAGGCACAAAACTAGAGACAAGAAGAAAAAACTATCAAGGGATGATAGAGACAAAGAGGGGGAGAGTGTTGCAGAGAAAATAGAGCACTAAATAGGAGCCCCAAAAATTTTCAAAATTATAGGCACAATTTTTCTTCTTCAAATGCTTACGGAAATCTCATGAAAACCATGTAAATTCACTAGAGGAGTCTTCTAGATGAATAAATCACAAGCAATGTATCATATTCCTTGTAAATAGTAGGAAATTAGGGTTTCTACAATTAAGTGTCGGTCTCTTGTGTGAAAGGACCACTTTTTAGGGCACATGTATATAAGTTAGTTGATGGCACTTTGTAAAGACTTTTTGCCATTGTGAGTAGGAGAGCTCTGATTTTTTAATTTTCTTCTTCCTCCTCTTGCATTTCCTTGCTTGTGGGCTTGTATGTTTTTTTATAGCTTGGAATGAGTGCATAGAAGTGTTGTCTATTGAATTCATAGCTTTTCTGAAGTGTGTGATGTGTGTGTGACGCATGAGGAGAAGTGTGGTGAAACTAGGTGAGTTGTGCAGCTCTGTTTTTGGCCCATATCTTGAAGTAGAGTTGTTAGAATCAGACAAGAGTAGCACTATTGGATGTGTCTCATTGAGAGCTTCAAAAATAACCCGGTATTGACTATATTCCAAGTGTGGAGTTGAGAGAAAAGTCTGTTTTTGTGCTTACTACTGTTTCATGTATCGCGACACCATGTACACTTGTGAGAGTGATAAATGTGCATGATGACACTCATTTGCATTTGACCAAAGCTATTCCACTTCTATTACTATTGTGCAAGTACATGTCCTCATACACTCGGTTAGGTTTAAGATACTTCTTGGATTGATAATTAAAATGTGTGATCCCAATTATATGTACTTGTTGGTGATAGAGGTATAGTCTCTTTCGCCTCAAGTCCCTAAGTTCTTTCTTAGATACACAAGTGCAAAAGTACAAAGTGGTGCACGGGTGGTGCACGGGTGGTGCACAGGTGGTGCACAAGTGGCTGTGAACAAGGTGCAAAGTGGTGCACAGGTAGTGCACAAACAATTTATTCACAATGGTTATGGGTTGCAAAAAGTTGAATGCAGGTTGCAGATTGTCTTTCTGTAAGGTTCTCAAGGGTTTTTAAGTGTTTGGAAAGTTCAGGTGAACCCTCCTTATGTAAACATATTGGAGAATTGAAAGAAAAAAGTGAAGGCATATGAAGAAGAAGTGGTACACAGAAGTGTATGTATGGCCCCCCATTTAATTTTCTTTTTCTCATAAAGTCAATACAGGAAAAAATAGGGAGTCATCGGTTGTACACATTTTTAGACATTCTTGGGACATCAAAGTGAGCACCAAGATACTCCATCAGTTATGAGTGGCATACATAAGTGAAGCGACACACAAGGAATGGGCATTATTATTCTTGGGGCTAGACTAAGCAAGTGAGAGATAGTCTACACTAGGAGAGAAGAGCAAGCAAGGACACTTTAAAACCTCAAATAAATGTTTTTAGCTCAAGATATAAGCAAAACACACATCTACTCTCGTCTTCATCTTGATCTACCTATAGCACTATCTACCTCTAGCACTATCTTTGAATTTGGATATGTATTCTCCTACAAAGTTAGAAATTCTTTCTTTGCTATGCACAAAAATTTGAATCACTTCAATTTAACTTGTGTAACTCAAATTATTGTGAAAACATTGACTATTGTCAAAGTTTTTATAGACCCGACTTCTAAATCACTTGCCATGTTCTAAATTTTTGGTAAAATAGAACTTAAATGAGTTTGTATGCTCTACTATGAAGTACGAGACTTATCACATGCTACACATAAGACTTTAAAAAATTTCAATCAAAGTTTCCTAACTAGCTGTATGGCCAATTCAAGTTTCCTAACTGGATGTATGGCCAATCAGAGTTTCCTAACTCAATGTATGGCCAAAATTCTAACCTATTTTCAAGAAGATATCGACTTGAAAATTCACTTCTTTTGCCCTAATCTTCTATTGAAGCTCCTCGCACTTCAGCCTTCAAGATGTTGTGATACCAATGAAAACCTTGAGTGGGATGAATAAGAGGAGAAACGAGGATATGGAGAGGGGGGGGGGGAGAACAAGAGATGTGAACTTGTGTGGGAACATCGCAATCCTTATAATGATCTTCAGAGGAAATATTCTATAAATGCTATATGTATATGAATATAGGGGTTAATTTACATGACCCTCATGTCCCCAACATCTAGGTGTAGCAATCCATGAGTTACAAAAATAAATTGGAAGTATTCATGCAAAACAAGGAAAGAATCAAGTTAAGCATCCTACTCCATCTTTCATGAAAGAGCCTACGATTTGCATGCCAAAAACTTTGATGATGATCGTATGAAGTTTTAGGAATTCTTGCATCAAGTTGAACTTGCAGCCTTATAAATACCCGAATGATGCAAGCAAGGTTGGTTTTATTGGAGGGCCTCCTCTTTGGTAAAGCATTATCATGGTTCATCCCAATATTAGAAAGAAACATGGTGGTTCTTCATGACTATAAGGGGTTTCTCCAAGATCTCATGACCATGTTTGAATATTCAAACACCAATCAAATGGGAAAAACAAAACTTCAGAAGCTACATCAAGTTAACTATCCTCCCTCTATCAGTGCATCACAATTTAGGCAATTCATTTGCAATCTCACTTGACATGAGGATTATTTCATAAGCCAATTTGGAAGGGTTTTGAGAAATGATGTGAAAGACCTTTTGCCCATATGCGCGAGGTCAAGACATTGAATGAATATATCACCCAAGTTCTATTCACCCTTGTGGAATAGGAAAACAAGTAATTCTAGTTGTAAAGGAGACTATACAATCGGACCATGACATAAGGAAGGCACTCCTCATTCTCAAAACATGAATAGTAACATTCTCAAAACATGCATAGTAACCCCTAAAATATAATCATGTCTAAGAAGATCCTTTCCTAAGACCTTGTTGATTTTCGAGCCTCCTTGTGTTTCATAGATGAAGAACTGGTAAAGAAACATAGGATCATAATACTTCAGAAGGAAAAAACAATAACAATAAAACTAGTAGATGGAAAGCATATAGCATTTGGGGATATTACGAAAGAAACCAAAACATTAAGAGTAAACCTCAATGATCGTGATTGCCACATATGTTTCAATGTATTGGCTTAAGAAACACAATCCATAAATTGATTGGGAAAAGAATAGGTTCAATCAAAGAAACATCCAAAAAAAACCCCCATATGTAGGAGCCAAAAACTTTATGCATGAAATAACGAAGGAACCAACATATATGATATATTCCATATCAGCACAAAAGTCCAAGGAAAATGATTCAATAAGACTGCCTAGCTAATACCAAAAGTTCCAGTATGTTTTTGAAAAGAAAAATGCAAACGTCCTACCAAAACATTGACCTTATGATTGTGCCATAGAACTTCAAGAGGTAGCACAACCACCCTTCATACCAATCTATAGACTATCCTGAAAGGAACTTTCAAGATTGTGCAAGAACATTAATGAGAATCTAGCCAATGGGTTTATTAAACACTCCAAGTCCCCTACACAATATCCTATTCTATTTATAAAGGAGGATCAAACCCTCCAAATGTATGTAGTTTTTCATAGAACACTATAAAAATAGATATCATTTGCCACTTATATCAAAGCTCTTGGAACGACTTTGAAATGAAAATTTTTTCATAAAGATCGACCTTTGAGGTGCTTACAACCTTGCCAAAATCAACGAAGGAGACGAATGGAAGATAAAATTAAGTACAAGATATGGGAATTTTGAATTTGTAGTTATGTAATTCAGTCTCATAAATGCTAAATGATATTTCTTGATAATATTTATATGATTTTTTATTCATATACCTAGATGATATTATGGTATTCTCAAAGACCTAGAGAAGCATGAATTTCATATAAAAATTGTTCTAGAGAGACTAAGAGACAAAGGATTGTATACAAATTAGAGAAGTCCTCATTCCATCACGCAAAAGTGGAATTATTATGGTGTGTTATCTCGAAAAAAGGAATCTTCATGGATCCTAAGAAGCTGGAGACCATCCTTGATTGGAAAATAATTTCATGCATTTTTTATATACAATGCTTCTTAGGATTTTCCAACTTCTAGATAATATTCATCAAGGGTTGATCTAAGATAAGCATCATTTACATGCAAAAGAAACCTTTCACACCCTAAATTAGCATTCAAAACTTTCGAGAATCTAGTTCATCTTGATCCTACCAAACCCTTTGTCTTGGAGAAGATGCATCAGCCTTTGCCTTGGGAGGCATTCTATCGCAGCATGGGGATGATGGACACATATACCTAGTTGCATATCATTCAAGGAAATTTTCTACTTTATAGATAAACTATGATATCCATGAGAGAAAACTTTTGACCATAATAGATGATTTTTATACATGGCATCACCATATAGAGAGAGACAACCATAAAGCTACTATTTATAGAGATCACAAGAAACTAGATTAAGTTATGATTGTTCATAACACCCCTATGCATTTTTGGAAGGTTCTAGGCCCTCACAGGTTGTTTTACACAGTCACCTAGAGCCATTGTGTTGGCTCTAGCTCCAAACTTAAATGCAAAAAAACAATGAAACTTTCTAAAATGAAAACTAGAATTTCTTAACTATCAAAGGAACTTTAAAACACTTGATTTGGACACTCCTAAAGAGAGAACTAACCTCTACAAGATAGACTAGATATCTTTGTTGATGCCTGCCTATGTGCAAAGATAGACATGCACTCTTTGCAACCTCATGCACAGATCCCTCATAGCACAATCATTCCCTAATAGCACAATCATGAACTTTATACTAGATGTAATAGAATTTATTAACAATCAAATACAAGTGGAATCAATTCAAATGGATAATGAAAGAAGGAATTACAATAAAAACAAGACCATGGTGCATAGAGAGGGAGTGAGCGATGGCTAACTATAGTAGAAGAACAAGCTAGAAAATGGCTAACATAGAAGGGGCAATGCATGTAGCAGCTTCCCCACACTCTAAACTAACTTAGGAAGAGAGTATTGTTTGTGGACTTCCACTCATGACTTGGATTCATGCATATATAAGTTGTCAAACAATGCTCATATGATCTTGCACTAATCTCTCATTCACCCACTTGACTTCTTAGTAGGCTATGACTTGGGAAAGTGGTTGAAATTTCATGGTAGATAAAATTCATGATATGAAGTTTCCAAATTCTAGTTCCACATGTCATCCATGTCCGTCAGCCTTGAGCTAAGGTTCAAGGCTTGATTTTTAACACTCCCCCTCAAGCCTTGAACTTAAATCTACCATATCAATGCTTCTCTTAAATTTCCGCAACTTTTTTCCTTTCAAAAATTTTGTAAACATGTCTAAAAATTGATCCTTGGTACTCACATGCTCCACCTTCACCTCCTTTGCGATTTCCTTCTTTCTAATGAAGCAGTAGTGTACTTGAATGTGCTTGGACCTAGCATGGAAAACGAGATTCAAGGTTAGATGTACACTACTCATGCTGTCACACATGATTCATCTATAAGTTCATGCCTTTAAAGATCTTCTAAGGTTCTATATTCAGCTTCAACTAAAGATAGAGCTACTGATGGATTCTTCTTGGATCTACATGACATAGTATTGCTTCCGATCATGACTACATAGATACTTAAGTGTTGCGCTTTGAGAGTTTGCATAAACTATGAGAGAACTCTTTCTATATGCTTAATGTCTAACCTAATAAGAGTTGCATTGTTCAAATATCCTACAATGGATCTATACAAAGTAACATCTTCAATGTCTTCTCCCTCATGTGTGCTCAGATTGCACTTCCAATGGATTTGCAATTGGCTTGCAATTACACATGTCATAATTTGCTAGTATGTCAAAAATGTACTACCTTTGCATGATTTATATGTCTTCCTCCTTGTAGGTTACTTCTATGCCTAAGAAGTACTTCAATTCTGCTGGATTTGAGGTCTTGAATTCTTCTGCAAGCTTCTTCTTGATCTCTTTAATGCTTGCTTCATCATTCCCTATAAGAATAAGATCATCAAAAATGCAAATGTAGACAACACGATCACCTTCCTTCTTCATGTACAATGATGAGTCGGCATCACTTTGTTTGTAGCCACATTTGGCGAAGTATTCCACTAGCCTTTGTTTACAAGCTCTTGGTCCTTGCTTGAGACCATAAAGAGCTTTCTTTAACCTACTCACATGATGAGGATGCCTTTGGTCTTCAAATCCTTTGGGATGCTCCATGAAAATATTATCCTCTAGGTCACCATTAAAGAAAGCATTTTTGACATCTAGTTGGTGGTTCTTTCAACTCTTTGAGTGTACAATTTCAATTAGAGTTCTTAATATAGTCCTCATTGCTATAGGGCTACAATTATCCTCCAAGTCAATTAGGTTTGTGCAAAATCATTGTCAACAAACCTTACTTTAAACTTAGGTATGCTACCATCCGAATTCCTCTTTACCTTGTATACCCATTTATTGCCTATGCACTTCATGTCCTTACTCTTAGGCATCAATAACAAAGTGTGTTTCTCCTTGAGTGCTTTGGCTTCTTCTTGCATGTCTTGGTTCCATTCTTCATGCTTGCTTACATCCTCAAAAGAATTAGGTTTTTCACATGCAACTACTTGAGTCATGTATGGATAATGTTTTCCAATGAAAGATTCATAAGTTGATCGTTTAATTGGATACCTTTCCCTTGTTGAACTTCTTCTCTCTTGAGGGGCTGGAATGAACCTTTTCCTCCTTGCTTTGAATGTTTTTACACTTCTAATTTCTATATTTTCGAAAATCTCCTTCACCATTGATATCCATCTCTTCCAATGGATTGTCTCGATCATTTTCTTTCTCCTTGTTTTTGCTTCTTGTAGAACTTTCTTCACTTCAACTACGATTGCTTCTCACCTCCCTTTCCATGAAGTCGAACTTTCTTCACTTCAACTACGATTGCTTCTCACCTCCCTTGAAGTCGAAGGACCAAACATCTCAACACTTTCTTGGTCTTCTACATGTCTTCTCTCAGCATCATGTATGTCTTCAACATGCAATGAATCATTCACACCATACCATGGCAACAATTCATCAAAGATAACATCTCTAGACACATTTAGCTCTTTGGTTTTAGGATCATATCATTTAAAGCTCTTTTGCTCACTTGAAGATCCAAAAAATATACACCTTCCAATAAGTATCTTTGGCATTAAGTTTATGTCTCAATTCATAAGGCACATGCACATAACATACACAACGGAAAAACTTGAGATGAGATAGATCTTGTTTCTTACCATACCATGCTTCATATGGACTTAAACGGTGTACACGTTAAGTGGGACATCTATTCATGATGTAGGTGGTTGTAGTCGCTGCATCTACCCAATAACAATTGGGCACACTCATCTTGTTGAGCATCAATCTTTCCACTCCAACTATGTGCCTGTTTTTCCTCTCTATAAGCCCATTTTTTTGGGCTATGTACCTACGTGTATATTGCCTTTTGATGCCATTTTGACTTAAAAATTTAGAAAAAACCTTGGAGAAGTATTCTGCCCCTCCATCTGATCTGAGATTCAATTGGTTTCTTTCACCTCCAAGAGTCCCAAATCCTTCAAAATTCTTTGATACCATTGTTGGGGGTGAATCAACACTCCTATGCAGCTTTGGAAAGTTGTAGGCCCTCATAGGTTGTTTTCCATAGTGACCTAGATTCATTGTTTTGGATCTAACTCCAAATTTAAATGTGAAAAAATAGTGCAACTTTCAAGAAAAAAGATGCTCTTAGGTATCCACATCTTTTTAAAACATGATTTGGATACTCCTACACAGAGAGAGCAAAGCTCTACAAGATAGACTATTTGTCCTTGTTGTCTACCTATGTGTAGAGACACATCTGCACTATTTGCAACCTCACACACATCTCCCTCAGAGAACAACCACGAAATGTACACTAGATGTAATTGACTTTATTACAATAGAACACAAGTGGAATCACTTCAAATGGATAATGGAAGAAGGAGTTACAATGAAAACAAGATTGTTAGGCTACCACTAGTGTAGATATTTTTATAATTTCTTAATATTTTGTAATTTATATATTTTGTAAAAGGAATTATTAGACTTCTGGTGAATTCAACCAACATAGCATGTAATGGGAATGTACCATTCATATGACTATTGGACTACCATAGAGAAGAGAGATTGGAGAAGAAGGATGCAGAGCGGAAAGAGAGAGTGAACCAGATAGATATCTGAACTATGTATATAGAGCCTTGTAATTCTACAATCATAATACAGAAACTTGTTTGATGCCATTACTATGTATTGTTGTTATGTTCATATTCTATTATTTTGTTGGATTACACCCATTTGATTGTTAAGATTGTATTGTGTTATGGAATAGAAATGCACTAGAATTATCCGATAGCCCCCATTCCATGAACCTATTATTTGTATATAGAAGTATCTTATAGATTCTAGTGCAGCCAAACATTTTGGTGACCACAATGGGATGGGATGCAAAGTAACGGCTTATTGTTAGAACCACCAAACATTTTGAAAGATGGAGCAGTAGTTTTGCTAATGGCATTGATTTCGACGGAGAGGGAGTATGACAACATGATCGGATGAGCATTTTTCAAAATACTTAGATACGCAAGCAATTGAGAATATGACGATATCAAGGACAATGGAATGCAAAGATGATAGTAGCATTTGTGCATGCATATCAGCACAATTAACATATTCGGTAGAACAAGGCATAGTCTCGTATCCATTGTTGCATCAATTGTTGGAGTACAGGCAGCCTTTGAAGCGACAAAGTTGCAAATGGATGAAGTAGAAGGATGATGGGCTAAGGATGAATCTGGAAGGGAGTTTGAAGGAAGACCCTAGGATTTAATTTTAATGTCAGGCCTCCTCGATTTTGTTTGGGCAAAGCAGCTTGATAGAAGAGCAGACCGTGTTAAAAAGGCATTTTATTGCAATAGGCGAGATAGAGTTTTTCCACATAGTAAAGATAGAGGAAGCAAAAATTTCATTGGTACCCACAGATGAAGAGTGGAAACTATGGGAGGTTCCATTCACTATGTCAGCTCCTCTAGAGCGAGATGTAGTTTTATAGATTTAGTGGAAGAATTGATGAGATGTACATGTTATACTATTTGATACACAATATGACTTATTGGAAGAAAACCCAGACAATGCACATAAATGTCAAGTTTTACAAGCCACTTTGGGAGGAGAGGCGGTAATATGGTTAACAAAATTTTCTCCTATTCATTTTGCCACATATGATGCCCTCAAGAATGCGTTTTTAAGAAGGTTCAAGAAGGCAAAGACAACTGAGCAATTATTTATTACATTACAGTACATGATGCAACAGCCCAACCAGACAATGGTGGACTATGCATTGCTCTTTGGGAGCACTTTGCAGAAAATTGTGGAACTAGAGTGACCTCCTAAGGACATAGTAAGAGGTTGGTTTATGGATGGCTTGAAATCAATATTGAAAGAAAAAATTTGTTTATTTGCATTAGATGGCACTATGACCCTGGAGAAATTATTCATGCGACAGAGCAATTAGAACACAATCTCAACGCGATGAATCCGGCTTGTCAACACTCTTCTAACATAGTCAATATGGTAAATCCCAATTCTTTGGCTATAATGGATCTGTATAGCCAAATGTTTTGTACAAAGTGTAGGAATCCAGGGCATGTTGCATCAAGCGATGCCTTAAATCAAATGTATTGTGCAATATGTAATATGATGAACCACAACATGGATCGATGTAGGTATAACAATAATTATCTAACTACTTCAACTAATTGTATGGAGCTAGAATCTCGAACTAATGGTCAATAGTATTCTAATCCTACTGTGCATAACATTCAAGTAAATGATTCTAATAGTTTTCCAATTGCACTAGATTTAATTTTTCTTATATAATTGAGATCAAGATAGGCCAAATTATTCAAGATATGGCCGAGGTCACAGACCTTTTAATCATTACCATCGAGATGATGTAGATTACCCCAAGGAGGGAAAAGTTCTACCATGTCATTTTTGTTTAGAGTTTGATCATGTTCCTGCAAATTGTCCTGATGCCCAGGACTATGATCGACAGAAGCTCAAGGCATGATTAAAAGATCCAATGACTAATATGTTCATGCTTCCCTTCGAAGAACTTATAGCGATAGAAGTCACTCGGTAAGGGAAAGCTTCTAATGTTATTGACTCCACCATAATTCATGAAGTGATTGCACATCATAAAGTTTACAATCAAGCTGCAAGATGGGCCAAGGAAGCATTGGTAATATTTTTTGATCCCAGTACTAGCAGGCAAGGTCACAATATACTATATAGTTATGAAGTAGTGACAAACACTGCCATAGACTTACCTATCCATTCAGAGAGGCCTATTGAAAAAGGTTCTATGGAAGTAAACCGAAAATAGGAGGACACAAGTACAAGTGGTAGAGACCCCTGGAAGACATTCTATAAGTCAAGGATTCAATTACTGTTGGGGGATTTATTAAATTTAGTTCCTGCATTTTGAGATACACTAATGAGAATGGTGTAGAATTTTGATGTGGACAAATAGGTATCTGAGCAAGCTCAAGTGAATATGGTGGAAACTGGGCAAGAGGAATTAGTGGATTATGTCATTCCACTTATTTTGGTATGGCTTAAAAAACGCCAAGATTTTGAAGGTATTGATTGATGGTGGACCTAGGTTAATATTTCCACCATGCCAATCTATCTACAAAATGGTTGGACTAAAATCTAGCCTGTCCCATTTTATATTTGCATGGAGGACCAGACTCAAGTCCAGCTGGTTGGTCTCATTAAGGATATAACAATTAAAATCCAAAACATCCCTTTCAAAGTGACCTTTGTGGTCATAGAACTAATTAGTAACAATAGTTATTATAATCTTTTGTTGGGATGCCCTTGGCTCAAATAGGCTAAAGTGCAACAAGATTGGGGGTCTCAAGCCATCACTTTTCACAGAGGGCATAAAAAATACTCTATTCCATAAGAGGATCAAGAACAGTACTCAAAGGCACAGATACCATCTATTTTAGAACCTCCCCATATGATCGAGGGATTGGAGGGGGATGAGGAATTAAGATTTTTGGAAGCCAACCATGATCTTCGGGCAGTGGGACTAATAGATATGCCGAAAGCATTGGCCAAAATGAAACAAGATCCTATGGTGGCTACTATGCAACTAGAGGAGATGGTTCCTTTTGGGGAAGAGGATATCACATGGCTAGCAAATGATGATGTTCTCACTCAAACCAATGTATATGTGAGCTAACTACAAACTAATGTACATATGTATACAAGTCTTCATCTTCTGATCATGCACTATCTTCAAGCTTCATAAACTAATCTTTTCTTCATTCTTTGACTTCAAGTCTTTATCCAATACATCAATTGGTGATTGACTTGCGCCAACAACATAGTTTGTGATCAACTCGCTTTCATCAAATTTTGTATTGGGGAATTGACTCCTCTAGTGATCAATCCGACGTATATTGCAACTCAATTGCATGTCAATCAACAAGGCATTATTGCGCCATCAGAGTTAGCCTTGACAACACAGATGGAGCACATGTTTGATCGTGCATGTTCAGGGGAATACAAGTATGCTAGACTCTCAAACACAAATCTGTGGAAGGTTGGATTGCGCCTGGCTACATTGGTAGTTTTCATGCAGACCAAGCCTTATGGTGTTTCCCAGACACTATATATGTTAATGAAGGATTCCGAAGCAGTAGAAGGTAGGGTGGTATGGGTTAAGATTATTTTTAGAAGGATAAAGAAAGAAGTGCATAGATTGTGCAGACCTACTTGCAAACTCCAGCAACTGGATACAAAGCTTGGTGTGGTATTGGCTTTGTTGCAGCTCCTTTTCCTAGATTACACCATTTCATTGTGGTGGTGGATGATGATTTCCTTCAAGCAGGTAAGAAACAAAGTAAGAGAGCGGTAATGGACTTGTTGGAACCTTTGAATGCAGAGAAGCGAGCTTGGGTCCATATTGTTCAGGAAACTATGCATCAAGAGAAAGAGGAATGAAAACGCAGAATGTAGGAGCAAATAGAGGAGGAGCTCAGACAATGGTAGGAGGAGGTTGTCGTAGTTGTTGAAGCCCAGCAATAGTAACAAACAACAGTGGATGAGGCTGCCCATTGACGACAACAACAACAACAATAGCAGATGACAAGCAATGGTCTAGAAGGGCAACCTCAGTAACAGCCTACACACAGCCAAGGACCCATTGGGCAGCAACAACAACAAAGGCAACAACCAAAATAGAGGAGTTGTGAAGGTCAACGATAGACCGGACTGACCAATCCATCAGCATAGCAATCCCCCATAAGTGGGCAGTTCGTTAATCCTCCTCAAAACTTGTAGCACAATCAAGATTCTTAGTCTTTAACATCACGACGAACTGAAATAGATTAGTTCTCACAGTGAGGGCCTTTGAATTCAATTCGTTTCCCTGCATTTCGTAAGAGAAATCATGATCCATGGTGGAATCAAGCAGGTAAAGTCCAATTACCTGCCATAAATTGTTGTTCAATTGTTTATCCTTGGTTTTTTAAGGATTATCAAGTACAAGTTATTACAATTGCAGATGCTACCCATTTGCTAGCATTATGTTCTATTCAGATAGAGGAGAAAACTATTCAATTATCCATTCAATCTCAGTTAGAGAAGTTACCCATAGAGTTATTGCTTTATGAGCAACAGAATGTGGTGTTGCAGGATGCATTAGCTAGCAAAGCAAATTATTCTAAAGAAGAGGTCAAATCTTTGAAACCTAAGATTCATGCTCTTGAGATACATATAGAGGAAATTACTGAAGATCATAAGGAACTGGCTGAGCAATTGGCAACAGTTAAAGAAGATTTTCGATCTGTTTATGCAAATAGGGATGATTTGTAGAATCAAGTTGCTAAATTACTCACAGAACAAAATTTTGCAAACGATCAGATTGTTTCTTTATCTCAGAGTCTCCAAGTTTTTTTCTTAATAAAGGAAGTTTGGCCTTGGCCTACTCTCCCGGACTTGTATTAATTAAAAGAAAAGAAAAGTACAAGGGAAGGGGACTAGTGCCCATGGGATCCCCCAAGTCCCACAGAGCAGGGGTAGTAGGGGTAGCTTTTACAGAGTTTAAATGAATTACAAAGAAGTTTGATCACGCTCAAAAGTTACTATTGAGTCTACTCAAGTAAAAAATGATCATCTTCAAATGCTTGTAGATAAAGAGATAGATATTTCTTCATTGTTACAAAATAAAGAAGAATTGCAAAAGGAGCTTGCTCATACAGAAGTAACATTAACTCATCAGACTAAAGAATTCTGATGGGTTCAGTTACGGAATGAGGAAGAACAGGCAACTACACAGGAATTTTTAGAAAAGCTAAAGGCTAATTTTTTGGAAGCTAAGGTCGAAGCTGCTACCTGGACTGTCCAGCTTCGTCAGAATCCGGATGAAGATGTTTACACAAAAATTATTGATTCTATAGTTTCTAGTCTTTGTGAAGTTTTTTATGAGTTCCTATATGACTTAGGTAGAATAACTCACCCTTCATCTGATACGGATGACTCTTAGTATTTTAAGTTTGAGTCCACCGTGTGTACCAGTGTTAGGCTGTCGATGCGGATATTTTTGTAATTTCTTAATATTTTGTATTTTATATATTTTGTAAAAGGAACAATTAGAATTCCGATGAATTCAAACGACAAACCATGTAACGAGAATGTGCCATTCATATGACGATTGGAATCCTGTAGAGATAGAGAAGAAGCATATAGAGCAGAAAGAGAGAGTGAACCAAAGAGATATATGAACTGTGTATATAAAACCTTGTAATTATGCTATCATTATATAGAAGCTTGTTTGATGCCATTACTGTGTATTGTTGTTAAGTCTGTATTCTATTATTTTGTTGGATTGCACCCATTTGATTCTTAAGATTGTACTGTGTTCGAGAATAGAAACGCACTAGAATTATCCAATAACCCCCATTCCTTGAACCTAATTTTTTTCTACTAAAGTATCTTATAGATTCTAGTGCAGCCAAACAAAGACCTTGCTAGAAACTAGCTCATTGCACAAAGAGGCAGTGAGCAATGGATTACTATGGTAGAAGAACAAGCTAGCTGTAAGATACCATATTGATTGATTTTTTTCAAAAAAACCATGTGTAGGTAATAATGAAATTTTATGTTTAGGATATTCTAATCATTTCTACAAAATTTTGTAGCAATAATTTTTTACATTCTCTCTCTAGAAAGTTGTCACATGAAATTTGTGTGTTAAATTTGAGCATGAAGATGAAGGAATCAGAAAAAGTGTTGTATGAGAGAAACGTAGAGTACTCTTGGTAGAAAAACTTTACCTGATTGAATTTAAAGATGGGTTAATGAAGAGATTTTTCATGTTTCTCCATCTCTCTCTAGAACTTTCGAGTTTGTAGGGCTCAAAAACTAATATTTGGAAGAAAACTTGGACCTAAGGCATCTCTAACACTATTTTATAGGTCAAAGAACTGAATATTTTTATGTCTCACAAGCTTAAGCTAATTCCTCACCGTTTTTGAGTTACAGGGCTCAAAAAGCTGATTTTTTAGGTATTTTAAAAAAAACATAAAAGAGAAGCCTTTGTTCATCTTATTCATATTCATGGATTTAGAAAACGCACATGGGTAAGTGGGTTTTTTCCGGGCGATTGACCTGTGTGTGAGTGTAATGCAGGGATTGCCTCTATTTTTCTAGGTACAATTCTTGAGGTGGACATGAAAAAGTAGATGCATGTGTGGTCTCGAAGTCTTGCATGAGACATGCAAAAAGATGTTGTCTTGGAGCATGCAGATTGGAGTCACGCATGTCTAGGAAGGCATAATTGGTCGTGCACTAGCCAAATGGGAGATCGAAAAAAGATGAAGACTGAGAGCTAGGGAGATTATGGTTGTGCACTAATCGTGATCATTTTTAGCTTCTATGGTTGAGATTGGGATTGGGATTGCAATTGGGATTGAGATGATCTCGGGGGTGGTTGGGTGGTTGAGGCTTCACATTGAAGCTATTTGATAGATTTTGTAATACACATGAGAACTGCTTATAAATCTTCACACATAATAAAGTTCTATCTCTCTTCTTGTTCTGTGCATACTCTCTTTATCTTCCTTATATCTTGTTGTGCTGAGTTATTATTCTGTGTGGGATTGTGATTGAAGATTAAGAGACTTATTACAAGTGGTATTAGAGCGGAGTTGGATTCGAGGACAAGATGCAAGCTTTGAAGAATAAGATAGACGAGCAAGAGGAGCTTATCCAATAGATTGAATGCAAAATTACATAAAGAAAAATCCAACAAAGAAAAAGAGGGTACTGCAAATGCTTTCACGGACTTCAATGATGAAGGTGGTAATGGTGTTGGCACATCGAACGCACATAGAGCTAAATGACAATGTGAACCTAAAGATGATGATGATGCAGGCAATTCTACACTTAAGAAAGTGTTTAAAAGAGCAAAATTAAATGAATTTGATGGTGACAAGAAAACTTGAGAGGAACTTAAAGCATGGCAGAGAACTCAAAGATTTCTTTGATCTGCGCATGTTTAGTGAGGAATCAAAAGCAAAGGTGGCCATTCTGCATCTACGAGGAGTTGCCAAACTATGGTCGAAATCATACATGCGGATAAGAGGACATGAAGGGCCGATTCTCTGGAAAGAGTTTCGAGAGCAAGGAGAGGATCGTTATTGTTCTCCACATTATCGTATGGAAACAAAAATGGAATTCTACTCTTTCAAGCAACATGAGGATGATAGACATAGTTTGTCTATTGGAGAGTATAAGGAGAAATTTTTGCATTTACATAAGTATGCACTAGAAGTTTCTGGAGATGCCCTAAAGAGAATATTTATTGAGGGTTTGTGGGAAGAGCTTCACTATCAAGTAAAGGGGTCCAGATGTGTAGATTTTCTTGATGTGGTTGCAAAAGCAAAAAACTTTGAGAAGATAGAGTTACTATGAAAAAGGCATCCAAATCAAGATTTATCTCAACAGGATATCAACCCCCGAGAGCTATTTCAACAAATAAGAATGGACAAAGGTCGACTAACTCTATTAATGGTCAAGGAGGAAAAACTAAGCCGAAGCATATTGATACACAAGAGGGAAACAAAACAATTGAGGAAGCGGAGGGTACCTTCCATGTAATTGAAATGAGAGAATGTGGTGTAATCATTGGCATGGACTAGTTAATTCATAAAAGTGTGATTGATTATGAAGTGGGATCCTCACTTTGAAAAGAGGGGGGGAAGAACATCATCTTGTAGGTGAGTGTAAATAAGGTTTTTCTCTTATTTCTACTATAAAGTTGATTAGGGGTACTCAACAGGGTTGTGAGATATATTTGTTTTATGTGAATCACCTTCATGAGAAGAAGAAAGAAGAAGAAATACCTGAATATGTTAGAAAATGTTTAGATGAGTATGCATATATATTTCCTGATGATCTACCAGGCATGCCTCCTAGGAAAATTGACATGCCATAGACTTCTATCCAGGAAGTGAGCCTTATTCTAGAGCACCTTATAGGTTCAATATTGATGAATTGAAAGAGTTGAAGCTCCAACTAGATGATCTATTGAAGAAGGGGTTGATAAGACCTAGTGTTTCACCTTGGGAAGCACCTGTTTTGTTTCAAAAAAAGAAAGATGGCTCATGCAGACTTTGTATTGACTATTGGGGATTGAACAAGAAAACCATTAAGAATAAGTATCCACTTCCACATATAGATGAATTACTGAGTCAATTGAGTGGTGCCACGTTATTCATTAAAATTGACTTAAGATCGAGGTATCACCAAATCAGAGTAAAGTTTGAGGACATACCCAAAATTGCTTTTAGAGCATGATATGGTCATTATGAGTTCATAGTTTTGCCTTTTGGATTGACAAATGCTCCTACAACATTCATGTGTTTGATGAATAATGTGTTTCATGAATATCTCAATGAATTTATTTTAGTCTTTCTTGATGATATTTTTGTATATTCTAAGGATGATGATGAACATGCATTGCATCTCAGCAAGACTTTACAGAAACTTAGAAAGCATAAACTACATGATAAGAGGAATAAATGTTTTTTTTCAAAGGGGAAAGTGACTTATTTGGGGAGAGTTGTTTCTAAGGAAGGGGTTTGCATAGATCCTGAGAAAGTTAAAAGCATAGTTGACTGGCCTACACTCAAATGTGTGAGAGATGTGAGAAGCTTCCTTGGTTTGGCACAATATGAGAGGTGACACATTAGGGAGTTTTCTCGAATTGCAAATCCTCGTATGGAATTGAATAATAAAAACAGAGACTTCACATGGAACGATGAGTGTCAAAATGCATTTGAAGAATTAAAATAGAAAATTATTGAAAATTATGTGCTAAAGATACCTAATTTAGGGAAGCCATTTATTGTTGCATGTGATGCTAATGGAAGTCAAATTGGATGTGTACTTTCACAAGAAGGAAGAGTAGTGGCTTATGAGTCAAGGAATCTAAGGAAACATGAATTAAATTATACAACAGATGACTTAGAAATGCTTGCGGTTGTTCATGCACTTAAACATTGGAGACACTTATTGCTTGGAGTAAAGTTTGAATTAAGAACGGATCACTAGAGCCTTAAATATATATTTACTCAACCTTTACTTAACAATAGATAAAAATGATGGATCAAATTACTAATTGAATTTGATTTTGATATTAAATACTTAGCAAGAAAAGAAAAAAAGTGACTTATGCTTTGAGTCGTAAACCTTTATGCAATTAAATTTCTATTTTATCCTTTGATTTTGATATGATAAAAGAATTAAATAAGATTAATATTATGCATCAACCTT
Organism: Ceratopteris richardii; assembly: GCA_020310875.1. NCBI lineage: Eukaryota > Viridiplantae > Streptophyta > Polypodiopsida > Polypodiales > Pteridaceae > Ceratopteris > Ceratopteris richardii. Next base: position 109,458,458 of record CM035437.1, read on the forward strand.
GAATTTTTTGTATGAAAATCGAGGTTCTATGTTTCAGGGGAAATTTCATTTAAAAAGTAATGATTTGCAGTGTAATTCTCGTTTATGTATTTCTTCATAATCTATTTTGAAAGAAAAGATTTTGCATGATTGTCATAATGCACCTTTCTCTGCACACCCTAGTTTTTCTAGGACTTATGCTAAAGTGAAAGCTTCATATTACTTGTTGCATATGAAATATGATACTAGGAGGCATGTGAAAGAATGTTTGAAATGTCAACAAGTTAAGGTTGAATTTAAAAGGAGTCATGGTATGTTACAGCCATTAAATGTGCCTGATCAAAAATGGGAATCCATCTTTATGGATTTCATAGAAAATTTACCTGTGACTAGAAGTGGGCATGATACCATCTTTGTTGTTGTGGATTGCCTTACAAAGATGGCACATTTTCTTCCCATGAGGAAAACTGATATAGCTATGCATGTTGCTAAGCTTTTCATAAAAGAAATTTTTAAGTTACATGGTATGCCTAAAAGTATAATTTCTGATAGGGATGCAAGGTTTAAGTTTAATTTTTGGAAAGCAACATTTCAATCCATAGGAACTGAATTACGCATGAGTACTGCATTTCATCCTCAAACTGATGGTGAGACGAAGAGGATTAACAGGGTACTTGAGGATATGTTACACATGTATGTGAATGATAGGCAAAAAAATTGGACTAAGTATTTGCCTCTGGTTGAATATGCATATACTAGTGCATGGCATTCATCTATTAAGATGACACCTTTTGAAGCAATGTATGGCTATAATTTTTTGCTACCTCATTCACTTTTTAATTCACAAGATCAGGTTGAAGTATCTAAATAGATGCTTGAAAACTGGATTTGGAGTTGAATAAGGTAAATAAGAACATGAAAGATGCGTAGAAACGTCAAAAGTTATATCATGATCTCAAAAAGAGACCCTTGGAATTTAGAACAAATGATCTAGTTTTTTTGAAAGTGAACCCTTCTAAATCAAATTTGGTTTTAGGCAAAGATTATTGATTGTCTCCACATTATGTTGGTCCTTTTAAAATCTTAAAGAAAGTTGGTTCTATTGCATATTTACTTGATCTTCCTAACACTTTGAAAATTCATCCTGTTTTCCATGTTGGATTACTTAAAAAGTATGTTCCTAGTGTTGATCACATTTTGCAGGATAAATCTAAGTTGAAGGAAGATGCCACTTTTGAGCTTGAACTAGAAGTTATAATGGATATGAGAATTAGAAAGCTTAGGAATCATGAAATAGTGAAAATTTTAGTTAAGTGGTCTGCATATCCTATTGAAGATTCAACATGGGTTGTTTTAGATGAGTTTATGGAACATTATCCTTCTTTCCAACTCTGAGAACAGAGTTCCTCAAAGAGGGGGAAAATTGTAAGATACCATATTAATTTTTTTCAAAACAAAAAGATATGTAGTTAATATGAAATTTTACGTTTAGGACATTATGATCATGTCTGCAAAATTGTATATCAATAAGTTTTTACATTCTCTCTCTAGAAAGTTGTCGCATGATATTTGTGTGTTAAATTTGAGCATGAAGATGAAGGAATCATAAAAAGTATTGTGTGAGAGAAAGGTAGAGCACTCTTGGAAGAAAAACTTTACCTAATTGAATTTTTTGTAGTTCCTATGTTTTATGTCTCATTTGGTTGCATAAAGATGGATTAATGAAGAGATTTTTCATATTTTTTCATCTCTCTCTAGAATTTTCAAGTTTGCAAGACTCAAAAGTGGTATTTGGAAGCGAATTTGGACCTAAGGCATCTCTAACACTATTTTATAGCTCCAAGACTTGAATATTTTTGTGTCTCACAAGCTTAAGCTAATTCCTCAGCATTTTTGAGTTACACGGCTCAAAAAAGTGCCGTTTTTAGGTATTTTGAAGAAACAAAAAAAAAGAGAAGCCTTTGTTCATCTTATTCATATTCATGGATTTATAAAATGCACATGGGTATGTAGGTTTTTTTCGGGTGATTGACATGTGTGTGAGTGTGTTGCAAGAATTGCCTCTATTTTTGCGAGTACAATTCTTGAGATGGACATGAAAAGTAGACGCATGTGTGGTCTAGAAGTCTTGCATGAGACATGTAAAAAGACATCATCTTAGAGCATGCTGATTGGAGAAGCGCATGTCTAGGAAGGCGTAATTGGTCATGTGCTGGTCGAAGGGGAGATCAAAAAAAGCTGAAGACTGAGAGCTAGGGATATTATGGTCCTACACTAATCACGATCATTTTCAGCTTCTATGGTTGGGACTGTGATTGCAATTGTGATTGCATCACTACCTATATATACCAATAAATCCCCCCTAGGAGTGATGCCGTGAACAAGGAGTTGGCACTCATATATAACTGCCAAGCTATATGGAATCAATCAACAAAAGGGAGTAAGCCCAAAGCTTTGTGGAAATCTTCAAACTTCTCCCTAGGCAGAGCCTTTGTGAAAAGTTCTGCAGTGTTCTCCTGCGTGGGCACATATGCCAAGCTGATTTCTCCAGCAGAGAACCTCTCCCTGACATAATGATAATGCACCTCAATGTGCTTAGTGTGAGCACAATGATAAGTAACCCGTTAGGGCTATAGGCATATCTACAAACCGAGGGAAAAAACCTCCTAAAGAGGGAAAAAAGTGCCCAGGTGGTCTTAGTGTGTTCACACATATCACTACCTATATATACCAATAAATCCCCCCTAGGAGTGATGCCATGAACAAGGAGTTGGCACTCATATATAAGGAAGTGCCAAGCTATATGGAATCAATCAACAAAAGGAAGTAATCCCAAAGCTTTGCGAAAATCTTCAAAATTCTCCCTAGGTAGAGCCTTTGTGAAAAGGTCTGCAATGTTCTCCTGCATGGGCACATATCCCAAGCTGATTTCTCCAGCAGAGAACCTCTCCATGACATAATGATAATGCACCTCAATGTGCTTAGTGTGAGCATGGAACACAGGGTTCCTCGCAACTGCCAATATGCTCTGACTGTCAATGAACATAGTGGTGGCAAAAGACTGACCAATACCTAAATCAGCTACAAGGCATCTGAGCCACACACACTCAATAGTCATTGTGAAAGCTTCCCTATACTCAGCCTCACAACTCGAAGTGGCCATAGTAGGCTGCTTCTTGCTCAGCCAAGATATGCATGAGCTACCAAGCATGGAGTAAAAATCACTAGTGGACACATGATGTGATAGCAACCAACCCAGTCAGAGTCAGAAAAAGCCTGCAAATCTGGCGGTAGTGATCCTCCCATGGGATAAAACAATCCAAGTAGTCAGGTACCACTCAAGTAGTGAAAGATGTGCTTAACCGCCTGTCAATGCTTAACACCTAGGCAATGCATAGATGTGCTCATCTATGAGATAGCAAATTGAATATCTAGCCAAGTAATGCATAAGTAAATCAAGCATTCAACAGCTTGCTGATAGAGAACAGCATCAAATGCATCTCTAGCATCAGGAAGACTCAATCCTAAACATGTCTCCATAGGAGTGGCATTAGGTTTATAGTCTTCAAGGCCAAAATGCTGCAATAATGTGTCAATATATTTTTTTTGACACAAAGCTATTCCGCCATCAACCTGCATAAATTAAATACCCAAATAATGATGCAAATGATCCAAATTAGACATCTTAAATGAGGAATGTAAATCAGCCTTAAAATCAGCAATATGCTTCTCATGAGGACCAGTGAGTAGCATGTCATCAACGTACACAACAATGATCAGAAGCACATCATTAGCACGCTTAACATATAAGGTGCTTTCAGTTGGAATGTTCTCAAAACCATGTGCAATCATATAGGCATGTATCTTTTCATACCAAGCACATGGTGCTTGCTTTAAACCATATAGTACCTTCTTTAACATGCACAAGTGGTTTTCATGTCCTTTCTACACAAAGCCACGGGGCTGAAAAACATACACTTCTTCATGCAACTCACAATTCAAAAATGTTGTTTTAATGTCCACTTCATGTTCATTCCAACCATGATGAGCTCCAAGTGCACAGATGCTACAAACAATAGTCATTCGACATGTAGGTGCAAAGGTCTCATCAAAATCAATGCCTCTTTCCTGAGCATAATCCTTTGCAACAAGCCTAGCCTTATACATGTCAACAATTCCATCAGCTTTACGCTTGAGCTTGTATACCCACTTAGTGTCAATGGCCTTCTTGCCAACAAACAAGTCACATAAAGACCAGGTACTATTTTTCATGATAGCATCATATTCAGATTGCATTGCAGGCATCTAATGTTCCGAATTTTGTGCTTCATCAAACAAAACAGGTTCAGTCTCATCACAGAGACTAGAGGAAGCCATAGAATAGCAATCTAATGTAAAAGAGTCACCATGAGAGCCTAAACGAGTACGATATGATAGAGATGCATCTAGTTTGTTGTCACACAAAGTCTGCACTAGCCATTTTGGCATAGTTTTTGCCTCCTCAATATCAGCTCTATCATCAACAAGTGCATCATGCAAATTTGAATCAAAAATGGAATGATCTCCATCATCACATGAAACCTGTAAACACTAAGAAATTGCCTTATTAGGACCAGCACTAGATCGCCCACCTGTTAAAAGAGGAAAAAATGTATCATACATGTCTTTGGAGCTAACAGATGTCTCCTTAGTACATGTAAGTAATGGCTAAATAGCATCTTCCACAAAAGCAACATCACGGCTAACCAAAATGTGTTTAGTTTATGGATGATACAGATGATAGCCTTTACTTCCAAAACTGTACCCAACAAAAATACATTTTACTGCTTTATCATCCAATTTCTGATGATGTTGTTCAAGCACTAATGCATATGCCAGACAACCAAAAACACGTAGATAAGAAATAGATGGCTTGCGACCATGCCAAGCCTCATATGGAGTGATAGACTGGAGTGCTTTAGTGGGAAACCCGTTAAGTACATATGTTGCACACATGATAGCTTCAAGCCAGAAACTATGTGGTAAAGCCTGACTCTTGACCATACACCTCGCCATCTCCATGAGTGACATGTTCTTCAGTTCAAAAACTCCATTGTGTTGAAGTGTATACGATACTGTACACTGATGGTTTATCCTACTTTTGGCGTGAAGTGCATTAAAGTCAGAAGACATATATTCCCTCTCTCGATCAGAACAGAGGGTGCCCATTTTAAATGCTGATAGATTTTCAGCCAAAACGAAAAATTTTTTGAAGCACATGAACACTTCCGACTTTGCATTCAATGGATATACCCACGCATGCCTGGAAAAATCATCAATGAAAGTCATGAATTAAAGATAGTTTCTAGAAGAGGGTGTCTGCATAGGACCATAGACATCACTGTGAACAAGCTGTAATTTTTTAGTAGCTCGAACTGAACCATCTTTTGGAAAGGAGGAACGTTGCATTTTGCCCAGAATAGAGCTTCCACAGACATGTTTTCTGGGTCCCTCAAGTTTGGGCAAAGAGGTCACCATTTCAAGTTTTTGCAGGCATAGCAAACTAGCAAAATTCATATGACCAAAGTGTGCATGCCAAAGCTTTGCATCTAACATAGCTTGAGAATCATGTACTACACATGCTGAATCATTCATAGATTTTTCATAGTCTATGAGCTTATACAGTCCACGACATAAAATGCCAGAAGCAATAATCATTTTTCCATTTGACAGATCATGAACTATACATCTATCATCAACAAATTTCACAACCAAGCCAATCTTAGCTAATGCAAAAACTGATAATAGATTTTTCTTGATCCCTGGCACAAATAAAGCATCCGACAAAGTGAAAGAACTACCATCAGCAGTAGTCAGAATGACCTTACCAACTCCCATGGTAGGATAAGAGGAGTGGTTGGCACATGTGACAGTATTCCTTGTAGGGGCAAGCTCGAGTGAAGTGAAGAAATTGCGCTGCAAGGTAATATGTTTGGTTGCCCCACTATCAAAGTACCAAACATCTAAGTCTACTGCAGACATACATTGTTCCGAGGAGAAGATAGGTCAAAACTTCAAATAGTAGTAAACGCCCATTCTTCATTCTGCACAAGATTAGCACACGCTGTTTTTGGTGTAGATGCCTCTGCAACAACCATTCCATCCTCTTTTTTCTTTGCCTCTTTTTTCTTTGCCTCCTTTGAAACTAGTTTTGGACAGCAGTTCTTTATGACATGATCATTTCCTTTACAGTACTTGCAAAAGAATTTCTACTTTTTTTTATTTATTCTCATCTGTGTCTTCCTTCTTCAAATGTGCAACATTTGCAGATTTCTGCTTACTAGTAGATGAGCTCCATTTACCTTTGCCCTTCTGAATAGCCAGGAAAGCTTCTATAACATGTATAATGGACCTATTTTGTCTAGACTGATCTTCCTGCAATAGAACAGAGACTAACTCCTCAAATGACAAGGCATTTGGATTGCCTTTCATCATTAAACAAAGAGTAGAAGCAAAACTTTGATATGAATCAGGAAGACCATTCAGAACGGTCTGCACAAGTGAGCGATCTAGTATAACTTCATCAGCAAAAATCAAATGTTCCTTCAAGTCCTTGATCTTTGTTAGAAAATTGTCCATAGAATCACCTTCATTCATATGCTCACTCTCCAACTCTTTTCAGAGGTAGGGAACACGAGCCTCATTCCTAGCCTGGTACAATGTGGTAAGTGTATCCCAAGCATCCTTAGGTGTTCTACAAGAGCGAATGTGAGGAATAATGGCACGTTTGAAAGAAACCGTTATCAATGCATGTGCCAAAGCATCTCTTTCCATCCCAATGAATTTGCTTTACAGTAGGTGCAACAGAAACTGTAGCGCGAATAGGAAGCTGAAGCATATCAGCATCTTCAATGCCATCTGCATCAGCTTCAAGACCTGTATTTGCAGGTGTAATAGGATGTTTTTCAACACCCTAACAATGTTCGGTAATTGGTACCCTCCAACTTATCCTTAATAGCCAACATACGAAATACATCACTACTTTTAGCCATGTCCACTAACTAAAATACCCTGATGCAAAAAAATGATTGTATCTAAAAAAGTTGAATAGAACCCCTGATGAGATCTGCTAAACCTGTAGCAGACTTTGAGACGCTTATACTGGCAAACCAAAATCTGTATATATCTTTGGCACAAAAAGACAAAATAGCCTACACAAGCATTGTGATAGTGCATTCGGAGTTGGAAACAAGTTCAAATCGTGATTTCGGCACCACACAATAAAGTTGTTTTGATCTTCTGATCACCCTGAGTATGCTCACCAAATTTCGTGCGATTCTAAGACTATGACCGAAGGGGTATCAACGACGCCCTAGATGAAGCGGCGACCTGCTTTGATACCAATTGTTGGAGTTAGACGTCTGTGGAAGCACACGAACAACACAAGGAAGAAGAAGAAGCTTGGAGCACAACACACAATACTGAATGTATTGCCACTAGAATGTACAAAGATAAGTAACTCATTAGGGCTATAGGGGTATATACAGGGGGGAGGGGGGGACCTCCTAAAGAGGGAAAAAAGTGCCACGACGGTCCTAGTGTGTTTATACATCACTACCTAAATATATCAACATAGAGGTCATGGAATTCCACTCACAGATTTGATTCATTTATATATAGGCTATCTTGCAAGAACACGTCAGCCACCCACTGAACGTTTTGGTAAGCTATGACTTAGGAAAGTGGTTCAAAATTTTTTTGTATTGATATGAAAGCCTCCAAATAATAGGCCCATACATCATCCATGCTCTTGAGCCTTGAGCTAAGGTTTAGCTCTTGATTTTTAACAATTTTGAATCCATCTTATTATGTTGTAGATAAGGTGTGGTTACTCAAAAATAAAGTGCAAACTTCAAGACCCCATGCAAAGATAGACCATCGGAGATTTGGGACTTTTATCACCTTCAAGCTCCAATTACCAAGTACCTAGGGGAGATGAATCCTATCACCTTCAAGCTACAATTACCAAGTACCATGAGATATCTTGTTTCCCATGTCCCCATGATGGAACCACATCAGATTGAGACCCAATCCTTCACAACCTCTTGCGATTGAAGATCATAGAGAATTCAAAGTTGAGCATGTCCTATAGTTAAGGAAGATTGGAATACCTTGTGCATTGGAAAGGGTATGACATTAGTAATCCTACTTCAGAGAGCACCAATCTAGACATCTCGTCTTGTATTCTAATCTTATAGGATGAGATCCTATCCAATTATATATTGTATTTAGTTCATCTTCATCAAGGGATTTCTTGTAATTTTGATATCTTGTTTCATATCTAGAATCTTGAGTTGTGGGATCTCTTGTGTCCCGTCTAGAATCATTATTTAGACCTATCAATCTTGGGTTGTGGAGCATTTCTACAACTTTAAATGTTGGCGATCTCATCATAAATATTATACATTTGTGCCATATTTCTTTGTCTACAATAACAACTACACCTTGTGAAAACATGACTACTTTCAACTCAAAAACGTTTACATTCAAGCTGAACATTCTACAAACTTTACATTTTTCTTATATTTTCCCATATATAGACCATCTAAATAAAGTTGAATTGCAATCATTGGCCAATATGATAGAAATAAGATTCTTTGTGATGTTATGGACATGTAAAACATCCCTAATTACTTTATATTTGCATCTTTCTTAGGCAAAGCTATATTCCCTGTATGGGCAATGGAATGTGTTGTATCATCCTTGCTTCCAATAAGGGCAAGAGTAAAGCTTGCAAACTTGTGGATCACTCAACACAATTGGTCACGTGATTAGAGGAGAACTTAAATCCACATACTAAAAGATATCTATAAGCTTTGATTATTATTATAAACAATTATTATGTATCAACTTTGTTGCCTTCCATTATTTTGCTTCTCCCATGTGCAATCATGCATAAAATAACTTAGGATTTCACATTTCCAATATCCTTTGATATCGTTTCCCAATTCATATGTTTGATATTCCTTGTGACCTCTTGGCTTCCCTTGCCTCGAGATTATTGTCTACTTCCTGTATATGTTTATTGATGTTTTCCTTTGTTTCGGTTATAATGTCCACATACACTATCAAAACACTCAGTAGAATAAAACACTTGTCCAAAATTGCTTTTTTGCTTTGTGAAACTCATTCTTCATTAAGATTATTTTCTTCACTTATCAAATAAACACCAAAGCTAAAAATTTATGAGTATGGATGGATGTAATATACATACCTATTCACAAGACTGAAACAATGTAAGTAAAGTTCTAGCTTGATGCAAATGGTTTACCTGTGCTCTCAATCTTCAAGGTCTAATCATTTACCAAAATGTCCTTCTCCACTATATGCAAACTCTCTTCAATCACAACTACCTTGCTTTCTTATTGCTTTATATTATGTGAAAAAATTGTTCAAGGGCTCGTTTGGTGTGTTTACATCTTGCCTATGCCCAATCATTGGGTCTCTAATGATACTAGAAGTTTCATGCATTACCTTTCATGCTCCTTGATTCTAATCTTCATACACATTTAGTTGATCCAATATTCAATTCCTTTCTAGTGCTTTTGGGGAATGTTCTTCTTTCATGAGATTTTGATAAACTTTCCCATCAAGAAATTGATCATTCTAAACTTCCATGCACTGAAATTATTTTACATCAATATTTTTCATGTTTACAAACATCTACAATTATTTAAAAAAGCATTGAGCTTTACAAAAATCTAACAATTTTTGAGCTTGCATACGAGTGCACTCTACTTCAAAAACAAAGCACAAATTGCATCCATTCTAACAGCATATTCATTGCATAGAACTATTTTAAAATTTGAAATGTTTCTTTTGACATCCAAATAACCTCAAGCATGTCTTCTTTATGAATCCTTCCAAATCAAGCTCAAGCGTAATACCACCACACCAATGAAACGCATGCACTTCTTTTCCTTGAACGTTCCACTCTAGTAGATGAAGAGAAGCGTGGTAGAGCTTTTGCAAGCACACAAGCAAACATATGCAAAAGATGAATGCAAGAACAAAGTAGTACCTCTACTGCAAAAGAGAACCTACAAAAATGATTTTAGACAACATAAAAGAAATTCAAAATAGCAACGAAATTACATAAAACCTATCAATGAAGTGGAAAAAGGAGCATGACATCATTCTTGATACATAAGATATATTGACGAAGCCCAATGACAATATCTCGAGAACATCTCCACATCCATCACACACGTTGAGACCTTTGCAGCAACTTCTTGCACCAAATCTCCATCAAGGGTATGGAGTTTGCAAGACCAAAGCAGCTTCTGGCTCCTCTGCTGCGATATGCCAAGGCCCCAGCTCCATTTTGTATTAAACGCAACTCTAAATACCAATTTAGGAGTGGCTTCATAATGTATCTCCTCCACCATGAGATGCAACCACGTTCCCAGCATCATTCTACGCACCCTAAACTCCTGCACGGCTGTACTTCATCCACGATCCCCACCACTGTACGATACTCAAAACTGCTACGATCATGTCCAAATGGGTTTGGTGTAGCGGATAGCATCGAACGCCGTAGGGCTGATGGTCTGGGTTCGATTCCTGCCCGGCTGGACATTTCAGTTTCATTGTCATTTCAACTTTCCTTGTACCCTCAAAAAAAACTGCTATGATCATGTGCTCTCAAAAAAAACTGCTATGATCATGTGCTCTTACTGCGCTATTTCGCACGTTACCTTATGATCCCATAGACTCCTACGATTGTGTGCCTCTCCTAACTGATAGCACTCGCACATGAGGCTCTCTCACCGTATCTCAGGTAAGTTTTCCCTTTTCTTGGGTCACCCAGGAGGCTTGAGGCCAACGGACTGGTGCCCGTCACCACGAGTCCACTCGGGTCACCCGAAATGAGGTAAAGACCATTTTTATTTTTTAAATATTTAAAAACGTGTCAAAATCAGTATCAAACTCTTTTTTTTTTTTTTGAGTATGAAACTTTTTTTTTTAATGGTACATCACTTCAGATATGGCTCGTCTGCTGCGTAGCTTAGGAATGTTCAAGGGTTGAAATGAACAATTTGAGAGTCCTTGAGAATGCATGAATGCTTTTGAATTTAGAGCTGATCTTCACAAAAATCTCTCTTTTTCTTTTAACTATTTACAAAGATCTGAGAGAACCCCTCCTAATTAGAAGCTTGAAGCGTGACAAACTCGAGTTCCAAACAATGGATTTACATATCCAATTGCATCGGTTCGTATTTTTTTCTTGTATTAAATATATCCTCTTGAATTGGTTGAGCTTGTACATAGATAATTGGAGTACTAAAGGTATCTCTTTTTTTGTACCTTACTCTAAATTTTGGCTTGTCTAGTCTACAAAGATTCAAAAGGATATACCATGACCCAAGGTCCATTGCTCTAGCCATCAAAAATCCGATCACTGGACTTTCATGTGCACTTGAATCCGATGACCCAAAGTCCATCTCCGACCACCCGAAATCCTGCCACCAGACATTCATGTGCTCCTAGAACATTTTTCGGGTGACCCAAAAAAGTGATTTCCAATCACCCGAAATCATGTCCACGTGCTACTCCTATGAAGTATTTCGACAATCACCTAGATGATCACCTAGAGTACCACGATCGTGTGCCTTTCTCAGTGAATGGGTTTCAGCCTCAATATCCAGCAGTACCTTCACGATTCCCGAAGTTCCAACCAGCCTGCTCTTAAATCCTTAGTGTGGACGGGATATAATCTTTCTTGCGGCCTGAAAATGTTACGTTTTGACCCTCTGACTCTTCATTCTGCTCACTTTATATAAAGTCCATGGTTAGGCAACCATTACTGAAGCAGGGTACCTGAAATTATTGACACGGACAAATCTCTGAACGGTGGAACGAGCTTCCATCTCGCCAGCAACTCCGTGAAGTCCAGACATGAGAACGAGGTCCCATCACAATATAGCAATCTCTTCACTACTGCGTCCATGTGTTACAAAAGAGGAGATTCTGAAGCTAATGCTTCCCATATGGCGTGCTTAACCACAATTGTGTTTAAAAGGAGGATGCTTCTCTTATGCCATCATGGTATATATGACAGTATGCGTGGGACCATGCAATCAACTTTTTTAATAAAAGGAAGTTCGGCCTTAGCCTATTCTCCCAGACTTTAATTAAAGTAAAGAAGAAAAGTTACAATTGAGTGGGACTAGTGCCCATGGGACCCCCCAAATCCCACAATGCAGGGGACGAGTGAGGCAAGCTAGAGGGCATTACAAATGAGGTGGATAAATGTATCATCACCCTCATGTGGGACCCATTTGGGTTTCAACTTGTTGTTTTCGAGGAGATAAATACAGTGATGTCTAAACGGTGGAGATCTCTTATCTCGGGAGATTCTTTTACCTAGAAGAAACAATGATTTCTCGGTCGACCATTCCTTGGGAGTTTGGTCAAAATCGACCATGCAATCAACTTGATCGACGGTAAAAAAACCCCTATTAGGACCATTAATTCCATAGCGATCCGGACATCTAAAGTGACTCAAATGAGATCAATCGATCAGACAAACAATGTAGTCTTTGCCTTTTAAGGTGTCTATATCAATTGAACGATTTAAAATTCAATAATTGCAGACTGATTGTACATGACTAGCAAGTGGTTCCAATCATTACATTGGAAAAATGAGTCACTGAGAATTATCAGAACCGACATAATCAAGAGACTTTCCCAAATAATGTAAGGTAGTATTAAAATAAGGAGCAATACATTATTGCATTTTCATAAATGGAAAAAAACAAGCATATAAAATTATTAGATCCCATGATCGATGATTGTTATAGAGGCATATTCACAAAAGGCCAAGGCCGTGTTACATTCCTGCACATAACACGTGGTGACCATGTTCACCTGTACAAGTTTGATTCTCTGTCCATCTGCTCTCAGAAAAATTAACTTGGCATCTATAGCCAATAAAGGGCTTTCCTCTCTGGGGTTGAAAATGTGTACATATGAGTTAGCAACCTCCAGACAAGCATTAAACCCATGTCACTTCTGTATTATTAACTCCAAGAATTTTGGAATCGCATGGAGCTGCATATGGGTGGCACAGAGAGAGACAGGGGTACATATCCCGCATGCAATGAAGAAGACCATCCCCAAGTTATACCACTTCTCATATACAACCCTCCACATATTCCTCTGACTCGCATAGTTCATTACTATCAACTAGACCTTATTCAAAGCTGCTTGATCTACTAAATCGCCCACCCAGATACTCTTCCAGGTATTTATTTGAATGTGCAAAGTTCATGCTATGATCCATGCTTGCTTGAGATGCAGCATCATCATCCAATCCAAGCAATGCAATTGCCAAATGAGTTCTGATATCAATCTCACCATAATTTGGGAGGTCACAGCCATCATCTGACTCCTTGTATACTGAATCCTGTTTATTAATGTGCTCAACACCCTGTGACTCCCCTTTAAGCAGCTCCAAGATCTGAAACAATACTATTGAACTATTTATGCAGGAACACAAAAATCTTATAGAGACCATTAGATTCAATTTACATGTATGAACAAGAGCAAACAGACCCCAGAGATGCTACACGGATCAGTCTGACAAAGATCGTCTAATATGCCAGTGCTCATTCCACTAAAAACAATTGTATTTAGTGTCTGGGGTGCATGGTGCAGTGGCAAACACCTTGTCCCCTGGACTGAAGGTCCAAGGTTCAAGTCCCCCAAACGGCCTGATGTGAACCCCTAAAAAGTGGGGGATAAAGGCAGTCCCCAAGGTGCATGTGTCGTTCTTTCTAATTTCAAGCATAACTGAAAGAGTAGGTTGGCCAACGAACTTCCCAAAAAAGAAATTGCATTTACTGCAATATCACAGTATAACTTGATGCAATTCACTTTCTCATTCCAAATTTCCTTTCGAATCATCTACATTACTTATGTAAATTAAAAGTACTTTTAATGTAATTTCAGTTCTATTTTCTAGTTCCAACCACCTGCAATACCTCCAAAGTAAAGCAATCAGTTCAATCTTGTGTTTATAGTGGCACGAACCTCTCATCATTTAAAGATAAATGGTGCTTCCATAAACGGCATGATGACAAACACACAAAGTCAAGATTGCAAATACCCGAGTCATTCGAGGCCTCGTCTGTGGTGACTGCCTAAGACAAAGAGCTGCAGCGATCATCATGTTTTTGAGCTGATTGGGATCGTAACATCCCTCAAGTCTTGGATCAATAAGTCGCTCAGCATTTGATTCATCTTCCAAGAGTGGCTTTGCCTGAAGAGCTCAACAATAAATCCTCCAATCAAAACACTGTATTCAAACGCTGAGGGAATAAAGTGAATTGCCCGAGTTCATCTTACCCAGATGACCAAGTTTTTCTCTCCCTTGGATCTTGTATTGTCAATGGGACACCTTCCTGTGATTAACTCTAGTAGAACTACTCCAAAAGAATATACATCAGTCTTTGGACTCACCTTTCCAAACATGAAGTATTCTGGAGCAAGGTACCTGTAGCAAATTCTCAGTGTTAGCTTGATAAAGGATAGCATTCCACAGTATGTCACATAATCCTAGTAGGAGATGGTTGAACAGCGCCTTAAGAGAGAGGATTAGGAAGTAATCCTCAACCATGGCTTTTGGAGCAAGTGGTTAGCCCATCACACTCCTAACCGGGAGGTAGTGAGTTCAATTTCCAACATTGGTATAATAGCCAAGTTGAGGAACTTGGGCAACGTGGAGGTTGGCGACTCATTCTTGGGCACTTGGAAAAAGCGCTCATCCATGGTGAGCATGAAACTGGTCTTAGATGAAGGTGCGTGGGCATTTGAGCACCCACAGACAGTGGAATAGGTCCAAATTTGGTCCATGTGCTAGAGTTTGAGCTTGGTGGAAGCGCTCATGCATGGAAAGTGGGTCCAAGAGTCAGAGGGGTCCACAAGTGAGAATTGAGGGCAACTCAGTCTAAGGGGAAAGGAATGTCACATAATCCTAGTAGGAGATGGTTGAACCATGCCTTAAGAGAGAGGATTAGGAAGTAATCCTCAACCATGGCTTTTGGGACAAGTGGTTAGCCCATCACACTCCTAACACAGGAGGTTGTGAGTTCAAATCCCAACAATGAAGAATCCCATACATGCATCATTCTACAAAATTATTTTTTTGTCACTCTACGATGCAGTTCCCACAT
This sequence comes from Ceratopteris richardii, assembly GCA_020310875.1. Taxonomy (NCBI): domain Eukaryota; kingdom Viridiplantae; phylum Streptophyta; class Polypodiopsida; order Polypodiales; family Pteridaceae; genus Ceratopteris; species Ceratopteris richardii. The sequence goes on from CM035437.1 coordinate 109,473,652, forward strand.
GAGATAAAACCCCTTTCTAACATGCACAATACGTTCATGAATAATAGATGTGAGTTCTTTACAACTTGAGAATGAGCATACCCGAAAGTGCCAACTACATCACTGCAGGTCATCTGTAACGATGATGAGGGTAAGCACTTAGCAAGTCCAAAATCTGTCAGCTGACAATGAAAAACGTTTGACATTCACATACAGGGGTGAAACAGAGGGCGAATTGTGATGAACACAAAAGAGAATACTAAGCACCTGTGGTTCAAGGTCTGACAACAGGAGAATGTTGGATGATTTTACATCCATATGAACCATAGGCTGTCTGCAACCATCATGTAAATACGTAAGAGCATCTGCAACTCCAACAGCTATGTAATTCCGAGCTTCCCAAGGCAAGACAGTCTTGCCTTTTCCACCTGATGACCAATTTCATTCACAAGTGATACAATTTCTACCTCGCATCAAAAAAGGGATTTACTCATCAACATGACTCTCTTCTCAAAATCTTACCATGAAGCTTCTGCTCCAAATTTCCATCAGATGCAAAGTTATACACTAGCATTTGCTGCTTTGCATCAATACAGTAACCCATCAACTGAACAATATTTTTGTGCTCAAGATTGCACATGATCTCAATCTCATTGATGAACTGATCTTCAGTGGCAGATCCATTCAAGCACTTAACTGCGATCCTGATATCTTCTTGAATAACTCCCTGGTAAACTTGGCTGCATCCACCTTTTCCTACCATCTTTTCTGAAAGAAGGAAAAGATATCATCCTCTGAGAATCTTCGTGTATTTAAATACTTACATATCTCTCAATCATATTGGACGTGCATATAATTACAAACATGCATGCAAGTGAAAGAAGAATACACGTACATACATAAGATCAATGTGCACTTTACACATGCTTTTATACGCATGCATCACTTATTATCAATGAACTGTCATTGAGTACTTGATCTTTTAATTGACATTCGCTTTCAAAATTAGAAAAGCCAAGCACATTCTCGGCACTGGATTTTCTGACCTGGAGAAAAGTTATTTGTAGCAGCTTCCAGATCCTCCATTTGAAACTGCCTACAAGGTCTCATGCTAAAAATCTTTGCAATCCTAGATATCGTGGTATCTCTACAACATTCTAGTGGAGCGCATACACTTTGTGGCTCCTTACTCTTCTCCCATTCCTGTTGTCCATGACGAATGTTTTGACTATTTGACTGCAATGGCGTAATGGAATCATGAGCCTCCAAAGAATTAGCTTGATGATTTGATATATCTCTCTGTCTGTCAGGCAACTGTAAAGCCCATTCCACCACAGACATTTTCCGAGATGTTTTTTTTACAGGTTCCAGGTTTGCATGGAATTGTCTGCACAGCAAAGGCCATCCAATAGGATGTAGATCATTCTCTTCAGCTGCAGGGTCTTTCAAGCACATGGCAGCCTTTGGACCTTTAATTGCTGGCGCTCCACACGACTTAGCATTTTCCTGATCAGCTAAAGGTGAAATAATCTTTAGCGGATGTTCTACTGAGTCTAATTTTTCTAATGAGTTACAGGATTGATCACGAGCAAATCCTGTTCCTTCTGTCTCCGTAAAACAATCTTCCAAACTCCGGTGAGAATGGCAAACACTGTCTTTGTTGTTCCGCTCGTCATATTCAGATGGATAATTGATTCCACATTGATTCTCTCTCATTGAACATTCAATAGGAGAGCTCAAAGATAGTGGGGAATCTAGAGAGAATTCACTTCTTTTGTTCCAGGACGGATACTTATGCAACTGGAGGACACTGACAGGTGACTCCAAAAATCGGGTAGGTAGAGGCCAAGGGCAAAGCACATTGCCAAAATCTTCATGGTCAATTTCTGCCTCAGAAGACGGGCTCATTAAGCCTATCATTTTCCCATCCAAATTGTTATATTTTCTATTATGGCTTTGCAAGGTCTTTTGTAAGGTTTGAAAGACTCTCGAGCTGTTATCACCTGCTTTACATGGAATCAATAAAACGCTCGTAAGTTTCAACGGCATCGTACCGACGAAGTAAAAACGGATTTTCAGTGCAAAAGGTCACAGACAGTTGAACAGATCTGCATAGCGAAACAGTTCGTCGTTTAAGCACACTCACGATCGATCTTCCAAGGGATGACCCCGGCTATTTATTACAATATGTTTGCACTCATACTCGAGAACTTAAGAAGATGTATTAAACCTAAGGTAGTAAAAACATAATCATACTCAACTTACCAAACTCTTTAATAGAACCTTCTCTCTGGAAAGTCACTTGCCCGTGCTGGATGACAATGACGGAGCACGTCACAGGTAGCCTTCTTGTACAATATTTGGCGAGGGAAAAAGAAGGTCTGCGATGCATCACGCGTTACCATGAAACGAATAAGCTATTCTCCGATTCACTTAATTTGATAATATGGGCGCGTGTTTAAATTTAAATAAACTAATCAACGCCCAGATATTTCACACCTTACGTGCGGCTTGTCTGACGCATGTCCCAGTATGAGCTTTGAAGCATTGTATTTCTTTGCTTCACCGACTAGAGCTCGCCGTAAGGAAGAGCCCTCTGTTACCCTCACCTGCAGATCCACCTATTCCAACACACCAGTCGTCGGATTAAAAATGTGCTACAGGGAGACTACAGCAATTCGTAAAATGCAGTTCTCAGCACTCCAAGTAACTTGCCTGCTTAATGCTGCAAAAAGTCTCATATACGCCGGAAATCGATTCAATGCAAGCTTCAGTTCGCCGCGTTGTAGATTCCTTATTGTTTCTCAAAGTATCTGCATAATTCATGAGTTGAAGCATCAAACAAAATATTCAGAAAGATATAGCGAGCAGTTACATAACGCCTATAAGGAACAGGCGATTAAAACCCTCAACACAGATTACAGAAATATCTACTAATCTAGAGCCAGCAGGAACAATGACGGCCACTGCCAAATTTCAGATATCACAAAGAAAGGAAATGCACCTGCGTGAGCAGTCAGGGGTGCAACATGGAGTGCTATGATAGAGTCCCCAGCACTCACAAAATTGGCAAGAGTCCAGTTTAGCAACTCGCTTGCACTGGAGTCGAGTTTGAGACCTAATATCAATATATCATTTGCCTGTTGCGCTGACTTCACCTTACTATCCATGTTTTTAATGCGTGCTACATGTATTGGCAATATGAGGCTTCTTTACTGAGCATCTCCAGCAAAACGGATTGCGAAATGAAGCCTGAGAGGAGACGGTTTCAGTGACTCTATTTTTCCTGCAACGGCGTTCCACATGGCCGCACACAGCGGATCCTTTGTATAACTACCTAGGCTCCAAACGCCCCCTGTTTAATGAGATGTAGCTTCAAGCGAACATAATAGATACTTCTGTCTCGGCATCGTTTGATGTAGCTTCATTCTTTTAGATAAGCTTTAGTCATGACAAGATGGAGATGTCTTTGGTGTACATCGAATGGAAAGCGGGTTTGTGTTTGTGCCTTGTCAATGTGTGTGACCACTGACCATGGGTTCATGGACTTGGTAAATGGTCATCAATCAATTGGTCTGAAAGCTGCTTCTGAACCTCATTAACTAGCACAGAGACGAATCCAGAAAAATGAATACTGGCCCGTCCTTCACAAGGTAATGGGGTGTCGGGGACTGCGTTTCTTGAAGAGGTGATGAAACGGACTTGACAATCTGATTTCTGATGGCCCCTGCCCCTTCATCATACGCTTTGGATCTTGTAAATAGAGGACCGTGAACGAGGAATGTTGGAACTTGGAAAATAGAAAGGAGGGGGAAAAATGCAAAAAAATAAATCGGAAAAGTTTTAGAAACTTTTCATGAAATCTCTTCTAGAACTGGCGGTATTCGAAAAAAAGGCGCAATTCGAAAAAAGAAAAGAGCGCGCAATCGCTCTCAGGCTCTCCCCCTTTAGCACGCCCCATTGTGGCTGTCAGACATCACTGAGTCTGTTCCTCTTGAGTTCGACTTTCCACATATGTGGAAATGAGATTCGTTCAAATGACTACAAGTCTACAACTGTCTGTTCTTCTGCTTATCGAATTTCTACTTGCTTTGTGAAAAGTCCTATCTTAAACCGTTTGTACCTCTTAATCCAAGAATCGCGACAGGCTTGCGGTGTTTTCTTGTTAACTGAGAAGTAATCGACGATGAAGGCGGAAAGCTATCAAAAGCCTAGGCAGCATAGTCTCTCCTTGCTGCTGCAAGTATATTCATTCCTCTTAAGTTTTACAGCACAGCCTTTGAATACAAATAGCGAATGTTGGTAGTTTGGAATTGCAACCCCAAACTTGCCGCCTGGTCCCTTTCTCGCTCAAAGAGTAAAGCTTAAGACTTTATTGAAGGAATCAACTGGTTCGTGAGCAGGAGAGAGCGTACGTGTAGGACCTCGGTGTTGGAAGTTGGAACTTGGAAGTGAGAGTATACTGTATTAGCGTGGATTCACAGAGCCCCGCGGCAGCCTCTGAGAAGATTCCACGTGGCCATTGTTCATCAGTCAACAAAGCAAGATGTTCGTATCAGCCTCCCCCTCAGTACAAAAGCAATAGAAGTCTAACATAGGGCTGGTTTCACATAAGAGTGGTGTAACATAAGGCTGGTTTCACATAACAGTGGTGTAATATAAGGCTGGTTTCACAAAAGAGTGGTAAAAAACACATATGAATTGGCTATCAGCGGGTTGAAGGGTTCACACAGGGAGGCGACATAACTTGTGCTTTTAAATGTCCATATTTCATTTGAGTCCACTTTTTGTACCTCTATAGTAGAGAACAACAATATATTTCTTTTAATGTGGATTCACAGAGTGCGGTAGCAGAAAGACTCTGAGAAGATAAAATTGTTCATTAGTCAACAAAATGTTCGAGCCCCGTTCAAAACTTTACCGGCCTCCCCCAAAGCAATAGAAGTGTAAGATAAGGCTGGTTTCACATAAGAGTGGTGGAAAACACCTATGAATTGGTTATCATTGGGCTCACACAAGGAGGTGACATAACTTGTGCGTCCAAATGTCTATATTTCATTTGTTGAAAAACAGGAAACATGTTCAAGATCCACCATTGTTTTGGACCACCTCCTTCCCTGGATGCAAAAATGTACTGCTCTAACATTGACCTTTCATTGGTGCTTTAGATTGCTCGACCAATAAATTTAGATACGTGCATATAGTTAAGGCAAACCACTGCTCTATGTGAATTGCAGAGGATGGCACTCAATATGAACTAGCAAAAGAGTGCCGCCCTCTGTGAACTCAGCCTATGTTCCATCTGGAAATTCCCAAAAAGCATTTGTGCCTTCGCTCTTCTGTTCACATATGAGAATACAATAAGTTTTTGTCTTTGAGAGAAGTTTATGGACCTCCGCCGTGTGTGAATTGCATAGAAGATGGACTTTAAACTCTTTTTGTACCTATGTAGCAGAGGACAACGATATACTATTTTTAATGTATTTTTTGTCATGTGGAACATTTTCAAGGTGGCATGGGGATTTTCCACCTTGGAATAAAAGAGATCCAACATGGAATCCGCTGGAGAGAGGTGCGTAGTGGACGTGCGTAGTGGGGCGTTTATGACACGCTAGGGTTTTTCTCCCCCCCCTGCGAGTCCCTCCCCTCAGTCAGGAGGGAGCTCGCCTGTGTGCATCGCCCCTGCGGGGGGCAGCGCCCTCTTGTCTGGCTCTGTCTTCTTCTTCTTTACCTTCTCATGTCGCTCTTCGATGCGTTGCGCAACGGTATTTCTAAGGTTGATGTTCCACTGATTGAGGGTATGGAGGCTCGCGCTATGTCTACTGCTTTGGGAAATCAGCAGATTAGTATGTGCAGCTCTGGAGGAAAGGACTTTCCGATGGATGATGCCCCTGTTGGCTGCCTGGAGAATCGTACAAACAATATCGCCCAGAAGTCCTTTGCGGATATCGCTCGCTCTCCGGAGGATCATGCTCTTGCTCTGACATCGAACAGGTTCGCTGTAGTTTCAGGTATGGATCCTTCCCCTCGCTCTCAGACCCCGCTGGACAAAGGTAAGGCGCTGATGGATGAATGCCCACATATTCTTAACATTGATAATCAAGCTCCCCATGATGAGGAGGAATTTGTCATTGATAGAAATTCCCTAGCTAACTGGCATTCCCAGCTTGAGGAGAGAGTAGTCATTGGACTCTGTCATGGTCCAAGACCTGCTCAAGATTTCCTCAGAAGCTGGATGAGGTCGAACTGGGAAACTCGTGGTCTTTTTGTCAAACAGGTTCAGTACCTTCCTAATAACTACTATTTGTTCTTCTTTGACGATTCGACTAGTGCCCTGAAGGTAATAACAGAAGGGCAATGGCTGGTAAGAAATACGCCGATCTCCTTCTTTCGTTGGCATGTTGGTTTTAATCCCAGAGGCCCCAAGCCCTCTAAGTTGCCTATATGGGTGGACTTCCCGGATCTTCCTGTTGATTTTTATCCTTGGATAAATAAGCTGGGGGCTATGTTAGGAAAAGTTTTAGGGCAGAGGTCCAGGTCTGGTGGCATTAACCCTAAATGGGATCCCCAATTAATGATCGAGATAGATGTGTCTAAACCGATTAAGCAATCTATCCGTATTAAAGACTCTGAAGGGCTCTTTCTGCATGAGCAACAGCTTCTATACAGAAACCTGCCTAACGCCTGTTTTAAGTGTTTTCAACAGGGTCATCTCATCAAGGATTGCCCCCTGCTAAATACGTCCCCTTCGGATGCAAAGGCTGCACCAACAGCCCCGGAGTCAAATATTGGTGATGCTTCCTTCAACAAGAACTCTTCAAATGGCCATACCGCTTCAAGCCAGAAAAAAGCCCCTACTAAGCCTCATCGGAAAAAACCAGGGAAGTTGACTAATCCCTATAATGTTCTCCTTGATGTGACTAATCATTCCTTTCTTGATGATTGTGGTATTGCCAAAGATAACTGCCCTGATGAACATGTTACGCCAGTTAACCAAGAAGTCCCCTCTGACAAAAAGGTATCTGCAGAAGATAACTCCTCCATGGAATGGCAGGTGGTGAGTAAAAAAAAATCCTTCAACAACAGGTATCATGCTGCTTCGGGTGACGACACCATAATGGATGAGATCAATAAAATAGACGAATTGCTTTTGGCACAAATGTCTCATGATATGCCGGTTCATGATGATTCTCCAACGTCCAGCAACAAAGTCAACGAAATAGTTGTCAAATTGCAGGGTAAGACAAAAAGAAAGGAAGTTATAAGGACCTCAGGTTCTACTCTCCAGCCAAGTAAGTCTTCTAAAATTTAAGGCCCCGGTTGCTTTCCCCCTTCTCTTTTTTTATGGATTTACTAAAAATCGTTTCTCTCAATAGCAAAGGCCTGACGGATCCTGTCAGGGCCAAGATCATTAGTAATTGGCAGAAGAACTTCCCTAGTTCTCCTGATGTCTTATGTCTCCAGGAAGTGAAGATTGGTGGTAACAAGCTCTACACTCAGCTGAAAATTGTCGATGGTCATTTCAGATGGTATGGCACTGCTCACGCCCAAGGAAAAGGGGGTGCTGTTATCGGTGTTAATCCGAAGCTAATCCACTTAATAAAAGGGATGTCTGTTAGTCCTACTAATCAATGGGTCTCTGTCTTGTTTGACTCCCCTTTGGATGTTAATATTGTCAGTCTTTATGCCTCTAATTGCAGGAACCTGAGAAGCAAATGCTGGGAGGAGCTAAAGTCCCTACAAGGGAATATCTGTATTATAGGAGATTTCAACATGGTTACTAGTATTAATGATAGGCTTAATAAAAAGGGGGGTTGTATCTATGGTATTGAGAAGTCTTGTTGGTATTCTTTGTGTCATTTTCATGATCTTATTGACCACTCTGAGAATACTGGTATCACCTGGCATAATAAGCAGGCTAATGAGAATGCTCTGGGTGCTCGGCTTGATAGGTGCTACACTAACTCTGATTTTGGAAAGAATTTTTGGGAAATTACTGCTGTCACTGACCAATCCTTGCTTCTGTCTGATCATGCTCCGATATGTATGACTTTTAAGAAGAATTGTAAACCTTTTCGTGCTGGTTGGCCCCACCTTGATGCTAGAATGCTCAAGTTCCCCTCTTTGATTAAACAAATTAAAGAGGTCATAAAATGGCATTTCTCTCATAACACTTCAGCTCTAAAAAGTTGGGAGTTGGTTGTTAAAGATATCCAGAAGATCTTTGGCTTCTATAAAGAAAAAGTGTGCAAGGCTAGGTCTCTCAGAAAAGAGAAAATTCTTGCTGCTCTTAAAGTGTATGATTCTAATAACCCCTGTGTGGAGTTTATAGAGTTGAATCACAATTTGAAATGTGAGGAGTATCTGGAAGCTAGCTGGTCTCTTGCCAACTCTAGAAGGTTTTGGGAAGGCAACATGGACAGGCCTAATAAACATATGTATGACTTGTTAAAGCAGAAGAAAAACAAGGATTTCATCCCATTATTGTCTAAAAGTAATGGTGATTCTGCTGTCAACATGGAGGAATCTTTACAAATTGCTTCTAGTTTCTTTATGAATGTCTTCTCTTGTCCTCCCAAGAGGGGGGAGGACATCCAGAGAGCCAGGGCTCACATTGCTTCTGTTAGGGTGAAAACGCTCCCTCAGAGACTGGCTTCTCTCCTGGACCTGCCCCTCTCTCATGGTGAGGTGAAAGAAGCCATTGATAAATTGAAACTTGGGAAATCTCCTGGGATTGACGGGATTCCTAATGAGTTGTTCAAAGTGCTAAAGGACTTCATCACCCCTTACCTTCTGGAGATTTGGAGAGAGGCCACTAGAAAAGGCTCGTTGTCTTCTATCATAAACATGGGGGTTATTAGACTCATCCACAAAAAGGGCCCTAAGGAAGATCTTAACAACTGGAGACCTATTACTTGTCTTAACTCTGTTTACAAAGTTTTTGCCTCTGCCCTTGCCAGAAGACTCAGCCCCATCATGAATTCTATCATCTTACCCATGCAAAAAGGTTTCATTAAAGGGAGATATATCTTAGATGCTATCATTTCTTTATGGGAAGGCTTTGATTATGCTGCTGAAAGAGAGATAGATTACTACTTCTACAAATTTGATTTTGATAAGGCTTATGATAGAATTGAATGGGATTTTGTCCTTCAGTCCCTTCAGGATATTGGCATGGGAAAAAAATTTATTAAATTTGTTAGTACCCTTTTTGGTAATGCCTGGTCCAGAGTCTCTTTAAATGGTCAGCTCTCCCCCCCCTTTAAAATTGCCAGATCCATTAGACAAGGGTGCCCCTTGGCCCCTCTGTTATTTGCTATTTCCAGTGATGCTCTTGGGTGGCTTGTGAACCATGAAATGTCCAGAGGAAATATCAAAGGCATCCCCATTCCTAACTCCAATCATCAATTGGGTCTTCAAATGTTTGCAGATGATACTAACATGTGCACTCTGGCTGAGCCTGCTTATGCTGAAAGTTTTCTGAATTGTCTGAATACTTTTTGCCTGGCTAGTGGCTCTCATATTAACCATTCCAAAACTGGGTTCAGATCCTCCAATAAAATGATTCCTATCTGTATCTCTAATTCTCGTTGTGTTGTCTTGCAGGACCAAAGTGTCTTCAGACTGCTGGGCATTCCCATGGGGTTCAATGTTACCATGCAACAAAGATGGGAATGGGTGATTAATAAATTTAAGGAAAAAATGTTCAGGTGGTATAATGTGTATGCCTCTTTGTCTCACAGATGTTTTATATTGAAGCATTACCTTCTTCCTTCCCTGGTGTACTTCCTTGCGTGTTGGAGTCCTTCAAAAAAACAGGTAGGTCAGGCCATTACCATTGCCAGAAGGTTTTTATGGGGAGGCAATGTTCAGGATAATAAAGTGACTAAGGTTTCTTGGAAAATATGTTGTATGCCTAAACATGAAGGTGGGCTAGGAATCATCTGCCCCATAAAAATGGCTGAGAATTTGGCCTCTAAATGGATCCTCAGGGCTTTAGACTCTTCGGATATTTGGGCTACTCTCCTTAAAAGGAACACTAATAAATTCCATGTCAAGAACTACAAAGCTTGGACTAACAACCACCTTTGGGACATTGTGATATCTCCTACCATCTTTTCTCCTGTTGGTAGCACCCTTTCTTGCAGATTCTGGTCTATGTGGATGAAGGTCAAGACTTGTTTCTCCCCAAGCTCCAAGTTTACTACTAATCTTAATTTTTTTATGCAGGAGTCTCCTTGGCTGGGCTGGATTGCCCTGTGGAAGAATAAAAGTGTGGACATTAGAGAGCATAAATGTTTCAAGCTTGGAATAAGGACCTGGGAATGGTTCCTCAGTTCTGGTGAGCTGATATCTGATGATGTCATCCGTGGGCTGAATCACTGCTCCTCTGGTTGTTTGCAGACTTTATTGGAGATGAAGTCCCACTTAAAGGAGAAGATGGAGGAATGTAGGATCAGCCACATACGCATCGAGTATATTGCCAAAGACATGTGGCAAAGGTTTAAAGCTAACAAAGGCTCGGTTCTCTGTGTTGTTAACAAATTGAACAATAGATGGGGATGCAACTGGTCGGCCAATCAGTGGAGATACAGATTTAAAGCCATCTGGGCTTTCCCTCTCAACATTAAACATTCCTTCTTGGAATGGCTGATCTTGCATAATGGTCTCTGGACAGGCAACAGGGCAAAGAGAGTAAATCCAAATAATGGAAAATGTTCTTTGTGTAGCAGGGAAGAGGATTTAACCCATCTGTTTATTAATTGTTGGCATGCCAGACAATTCTGGAGTCTTCTGGACCCTATTTTGGCTATTAAAAAGATTCCTTCACTTGGCATCAGTGAGATTATTCTTGGTTGCTGCAATAAACTTGACCTTGTTCTCTGGAACCTATGGAGGGGACACATTTTATGGCATATATGGATCAATAGAAATCAAACCCTGTTCAAAAGTGGCAAAAAGAACCTTTTGTGTGCCCTCAGGAAAACTCTCTATCTTACTGGTATACAGAGTCTTCAAGCCATCAAAAATGCCCCCCATGATTTCAAAGATACTTTCAAGTCTCTGCCTCCTAGAAAATGGAGGGAGTCCCTTTTAGAATGTTATTCCCAAGATAGATTTATAATGGTTTGTAATGTGTAACCCCTGTGGTTGCGGGTGTCCTTTGTACTGATGGGATCACTGCTTCCCTGTATACTTTGTAACTCATTCCATTAATTTACTCTCTTTTTCTGTTGTCTCAAAAAAAAAAAAAAAAAAAAAAAGGTGGCATGGGGAGGTCGAAACAAAATCTATGGCTGGGTGCAGATAGGGCGGCACACTTTTCAAGGTTAGAATTGGGTGCCGCCACCTTTAGTTCACACAACGCAGAAGGAGGAAGTGAAAACTTAAATATCCATGGGATCCTATTGGCTGGACAACATAAATAACCAATGAAAAACTGTTCTGAGGGTGGTACAAAACAGTTCCGAGGGGGGAGCTCGTCACAGAGTATGGTAGACCCGGACTTTTTCCTATTTTTTTAATTCAATAAAATTGTGACATGTGGAATGGCGAACTATGCCACCGAGCTGTGTGAACCCAGCCTATGTTTTTGTTTCGTGAGCTAGATCACGAACACCTGCGTGCCTCCGAGCCTATTTGAATAGTCATGTAAACGTGTAAAAGTTTGATTGCTCCAAGCAGAATTTTCACTTGAGGTTCCGCCTTATGTGAAACATAGTTAAGATATCTACCAGTATGGAACTGTGAATTTTAAATTCAACGATCCCTTTTTTTTAAGAGAACAGGAAGTTGAATTAAATAACAGAAAGAGGCCAATCAAGAGGGGAAGTCCCTCAAGTCAGGCAGATTACATAGCAGTTTCCAGAAAGCTGAGCAGGCTCAACCTCTTAGGGGAATACAGAGGCGAGAAAGAATACTCAAGGGCATCATACATAAGGGCTTTACAATGACTTATGAGTTTCTTAAGTCCCTGAATACAAACAAACAACATATCCTTGGATGATAAAAAAAGACCCTATTATTTTCGTCTTTCCATATATGCCATAAGATATTTTTGCTGATCATTTACCAAAGTCTTACATCAAGCTGGCTGCATTCACCAATGAGAACTTCTCTTATACCAATGCCAGGAAGGCCAAAGCTACTACAAAACAATCTGATGGGGTACCAAAACCTTTGAGCTTTAACAGAGTTGAAAAAAATATGGTTGATATCTTCAATCTGATTGCAAGAGATACAGTTCCCAGAGCTAATATTGTACTTTCTGGCTTTCGCACAAAATTCAACGATCCTATTGATTTCGAGTTCGTCTACAATACCGTCTAATGTGAATGACACAAGCGAACGAACGGTTTTGCAAAGAAAAAAAAAAAACAAAAAAAACTTCTCTCTGCCGTCGGACCTGTGTGACTCTCGAGTCTCGACCCATGGTCACGACTCACGAACTCTTGACTATCGACTGTGTGGAGCCTGGACCACTGTTCAAGCTTGCTAGTTGCTTCTGTCTGTCTAGCACAGAAGGGCGATCAAAGGCACGTGTCGGATATATATGTAATCATGATCTCATGCTTCAGACTCTTAGCAGATAATATAAGCTCAAAACGACAGGAACCACTGAACGAGTTAGTTGCAGTGTCCTCTCAGCCAGCGTTGAAAATTGAAAGGAAAAAGAATGGCGGAACTTGGAAGAACCCCCGTCCCGAGGGCCGGGCCCGATAGCAATGGCAATGGGCATGATGCATCTCTCCATCAGGGGGCGCTTGCGTCTTTTTCCTCTTTCTTTCCTATGGTCACTTTGAAGTGTGTGCACCGTGTTGTTTGAGACAGCGTCTAATAAGCTGCCTAGACAATCGGCTCAGGCTGCGCATCGACAGCCATATCCAGATGGCATGGAGTTTGCTTCAAACCTCTGTAGAACCAGACATCTGCATCTAATAGCATAGCGTAATAAAGTCTCATCTAGTAGCATAGCGTCTGATAAAGTCTCACATCAACAGGGATCATTTTCATCGTAATAACGCAAATGGTTTCTCTGGGGGACTGAATCCGATGGGCTCATTATCATCGTAACTACGATAAAAATGGTCTTTTTTGTAGGTGTTGAACACCGAAATTCAACGTTGTTTTTTTTTTGGAGAGTACAATGAATTGGAAAGGCACACACCCGACCTCGTAAGGTAGAGGCACCCATCTTGAGAAACTCTGAAGCATCCAGCCCCGGGCGGGACTTAAACCCTGGCCATCTGCCTAGGAATACAATGCTCATCCGCTAAACCACGCCTACTCGATACAAGCGTGTGAGAAAACAAACATTAAAAACATATTAATGGGAATTGTTCAAGTGTGTAATGGGCAGTCCCCCACCTCTACATAGAACTCTTACGACATGCTCACCTCTACATAGAACTCTTACAACATGCTCAATAGCAATCTAGGGCAAAAACAAGACAAATTACAACTACTCAAACATAGTGAGCCATGACAAATCTTAAGTTTGAATGAAGAGGAAAGAGAATACTTGTCCATTTGTTGGGGTTATCATTACGCAGAATGTCAGTACTTATCCTACAGTCACTATCAACTCCATCATTGATAGCCTTCATACAATACCCAGAGGCTTTACATAGTTATTTTGTGTAAGAGTAAAGATAGCTCTTTTGACCACTATTAAACAATCTTTGATCTCTATTAAGCCAGATGTGCCATAATATTTGGGATCTCCAAAGGTTCCACAAAACAAGATCCATCCTTCTACACACACCAAGCAGGATCTCCTTGAACTCAAGCTTGGGCAAAGCAACTGCATCGAGATATTGAGAGAATAGGTTCTAAAATATAAAGAGGTGGGCAAGGTCCTCCTGCCTACCACAAAAGCAACAATTGCCATTACTTTTGTTACATTTCCTTGCTTTGTTCCTTGTCCATATGCAAACATAAATGATCATCCATTGGAGGGTGGAGTGTTTGATGGAGATGGGGAAGACCCAATTGGCTTTGAATCTATAGCTTCATTGCTTACTTAATTCCTAGGCTCACCATTACTTAATTCCTTATTAAGAAGATTTTGAAATATTTCACAAATTCCTACAAACGGTGGCACTCACATTGGACTTTGAGTTTCTTTGTAACACACAAGTATTTTTGAAAGGGTATTCTATTTCTAAGGCTCAATATATTCAACCACCTACACCAAAGCCTTCAGTGGATACTATTGTGTCATATAACCATTTAATTTGGCGCACTCCCTCTACGTAAGGCCCTTCATTGGCAATAAGTGCCATCCATTGTAGTACAAAACAAGGTCTCATTTTGTACTTGAATAAGGTTTTATTACTCATTCTTGGCACACCCTTTGGCATTTAGTGCCCCGGCTCCTCTTGTAACATCATAAATGTAAGAAGATCATTGTGTGTGTGCTTTGAGAGGCTACTCTAAGCCCTCAAGTGCATCTCTTATTACATTTTGGGCTAAGCCCACCCAAAGGTGTCAAAAAGTACAAAGGGATACTCTAAGGAGCCCTTACCCCATCTCAAATTTTGGTGCCAACTTCATTTTGAAAGTGTGGTGATTCCTTTCTGAAGTTCAATGGCAAAATGTCTACTATTTTGAATGCAACGTCTTCTAGTCAATTGTACTTGCCTTCATTTATACCAATGCTCATGCCCAAGGATGAGAGGTTAAATGGCACAAACTACAATTTGTGGAAGGACATGATTAGAGCTTACCTCTATACAAACTTGTTGTATGAAGTAGTTGATGCTACAAAGCCTGAGCCTGATAAGGATAGTGATGTAGCAGCCTAGAACACTTGGAATGTAAAAGATAAAAGAGTCCTAGGATAATTATTGCCATCCTATGATGAGTTGATTAAAGGCCACATTACCTCTTGCAAGAATTCCCAAGAGGCTTGGAAAATACTATAGGACCTATATGAGGATAAAACTCCCTCTAAAATATATGCCTCAGAAGCCAAGTTCCACAATCTCTTCATTAGGCCCAAGGATCCCATCACCAAGTTCATCATTTTAATAAATTGATAGAAAGGAGATGGTTGAACAACACTCTTGATAGCCAAGAGACAGTTGAATTACACCCTAAGATGAAGGATTACTTCATAATCCTTCATCTTAGGGTGTAGTTGAAATCTATCCAAGAGAGATTGTGGTGTATCTCTCAATCCATATGTCAGATTGAGGCATAAAAGATACCATTAGAAAGCTCTCAGAAAAAAAATTCCAAATCTAATGAGCTAGCTTGGAAGTGTGAAGTCCTTGGGAAACCTTGAGTGGAACTTCATTGAGGGTTCAAGATACCAAACATGGATGCATGAGAACGAGGTTCAAGATACTAAGGTTGAGAATAGGGTTCAAGACACCAAGGTTGCAAACAAGGTTCAAGAAACTATGAGAGGTTGAGGACATCAATTCAAGGGTACTGAGGGATTTTAGGAACTTATCATCGAGGCTACAAGGATACATGAGTAGATAATTGAGGACAATGATCAAATGGGCGGGATGTAATAAAATGATAGATAGGAGAGGGTTGAACAACACCCTTGATAGGCAAGAGATGGTTGAACTACACCCTAAGAGGGAGGATTAAGAAGAATCATCAACCATGGCTTTTGGGGCAAAGTGGTTAGCCCATCACACTCCTAGCTGGGAGGTTGTGAGTTCACATCTCCTATAATTCATTACAATGGCCACTTTCAAAGATTACCAATGCAAGCTTGCATTGTGTGGCAGATAGGTTTCAAGCAAGGATATGTCCATTAGACTTCTAAATAAGCTTCTTAGGTATTATAAAACCTTTGTCAGAACACTTTACAATTATGGCCAAGTGTTTACCTACGAAGAAGTACAAAGACTTTTGCTTCTCCATGACTCATGAGCAAAGTCGTCATCATCACAAGAAACCACCATGAAAGCTAAGGGTCCATTCAACAAGACCAAGAACGATAGTTACAACTCCAATAATGCTTTGAAATAAGGCTCTACCAATTCATCCAAGACTTTCACCTAAAACTATTGTGGTAAAACAGGGCTATCAAGAAGTTTTTCTATAAATAGAATAACAACTATAAAGCCTCTACCTCCAAGAACCAAAGTAAGTCCTCTCTATGTAGGTTTAATTGTTCAAGTGAAGATCTATTTATCTCCATAGATGCCAATTGCATTATCACTTCTATCTCCTCACATTAGTGCGTCTTGTTAAAAATCAAGCCTTAAACTAGACCGACTATATTTTGGGATGTTCGAGAGTTCATGTTTCGTTGGTTACATGTTCTAGTGTTTGGACCGACTATATTTCCGTGATGTTTCAATGTTCATGTTTCAATGTATGTTTTGATGTTCCATTCTAGTGTATAGGTGTTCCGAAAATCTGCCTTAAACCTTAGCTACAGACTCAAAGGCATGAATGACAAGTGGACCTATCATTTGGAAGCTCCATATCACGAGTTTCAGCTACCAAGAATTTTCAAACACTTTCTTAAATCATAGCTTACCAAAAAGGTCAAGTGGTTGATTGAGAGATTCTTACAAAGTTGTAGGAGAACTTTTGATAGCCTATATATGTATGAATTCTAGTCATGAGTTTAATTCCACAACCTCCACTCTCTTCATAAGTTAGCTTAGAGTATAATGAAGTTTCTACATGCAGCCCCCTTGCTGAGTTAGTCATTTTGTTAGCATTTGGAAGCTCCATATCATGAGTTTCATCTACAAACAAGTTTCAAACACTTCCTTAAATCATAGCTTACTGAAAAGGTCAAGTGGTTGATTGAGATATTCTTGCAAAACTGTAGGAGAACTTTTGATAGCCTATATATGTATGAATTCTAGTCATGAGTTTAATTCCACGACCTTCAATCTCTTCATAAGTTAGCTTAGAGTATAATTAAGTTTCTACACGCAGTCCCCTTGCTCAGTTAGTCATTTTGTTAGCTTATACTTCTCTGTAGTTAGCCATTGTTCACAACCTCTTTGAGGAGTGAGCTAGTTTACAACATGATTTTGTGTCTATTATAACTCATTCTTCATGTATCCATTTGAAGTGATTTTACTTGCGTTTGATTACTCATAGAGCCTATTAAGTGTGGTGATAATTCAAGATCTTACTTTGACTAAGCTTCAAGTGAAGTTGCAAATAGTGAAGGTGTGTCTCTGCACATAGGTAGATAGCAGCAAGGATAACTAGTCTAACTTCCAAGGTTGATTCTGTATTTTGGAGTATCCAAATCAAGTCATTTAAAGTGATGTGGAGAGCTAAGTTTCTAGTTTTATTCTCAAAGGTTTCACTATTTTTTTTGCATCTATATTTTGAGTTAGAGCCAAAATAGTGACTCTAGGTCACTATGGAAAACAACATGTGAGGGCCTACAACCTTCCAAAGCTGCATACGGGTGTTGATTCATCCCCCAACACATCTTTGATAATGGTGCAACCTCCCACATGTGCAAAGATTGCAAATCATTTCAGAAGTTAGAAGAACACACCAACCAAGTTTATTTAGGAAATAACAAAAGTCTACCAATAGTAGGCAAGGGTAGAGTACAAAGTACAAATCATTGAGGGAAGTGCAAAACTTTATCAAATGTACTATTTGTACCAAACTTGTGTATGAACCTCCTCTCTATCAAGGAAATCATCAATCATCACAAAAAAGTTTTATTTGACAACACATCAGTAAATTGATCCTAGAACTAAGGATATCATAGCCCAAGGATTTGAAGACAAAGGCTTATACAAGCTTTCATGATTTCTTTCAAACGAGCCAATTTCTAGCCTATGGCACCAAACATATGGACAAACATCATACTTAACCAAGATTTTAGCATCTCAATTGATTAAATGATTACCCAAAATTAGGCAAGTGCAAGAAATCTGTCAGGCTTGCACTCAAGACAAGCAACATAGAGCTCCAATTCGCAAAGAGGCTTCAACCCGAGCAAGGAACCCTCCTCTAGCCCTAGTCCAGATGGACCTCTATGGACCAATGAATATCCCATTAGTAAGTGGATTGCTCTACTACTTTCTCTTTGTAGATGATAAAAAAATATATATCTAGGTATATTTTCTCAAGTCCAAGGTAGATACATTTTCTAAGTTTCAAGAATGGATCTATCAAGTTGAGAATGAAGCATCAAGTTCAATCAAGATTATTAGATTAGATGGAGATGGAGAATTCATCAACCATGATTTTGGAAACTTTTTGAGACAAAAGGGCATCAAGAGGCAAGCAACCCAGCCTCATACTTCATCTCAAAATGGAGTAGTTGAAAGAAAGATTCAAAGCATCATGGAAATGGCATGCATTATGCTTCACAACAAAGCCTTACTATTTCAGTTTTGGGCCAAAGTTGTACACAACAGTTCACGTCATCAATCGAGGCTTCACAAATGCATTACAAAACAAGAATCCATTTGAAGCCTACTATGGATGCAATCCCAATGTCAAGTACTTTAGAGTTTTTGGAATTGAAGCATTTGTACATGTGCCCAAGGAAGACGAACATAAGTTGCAAGAAACATCTATTCATTGGCTATAATAAACACTCTAAGGCTTACACATTGAATGACCTTGAGAACCAATCCATCACCATTTCAAAAGATGTCATGTTTGATGAAGCTTCACAATCCTCAACCAAAGATCCAAGCTGTTCAACTTTGGTTCTACCCATCTACACTTCATAGGGGGACACAATTTTTCTAAGAAAAACCCATAAGCAAGAACTTCTCACCAACCTAGGAGATCTCAAAGGCTCATTGAGAAGCAGCAACATGAACAAAGTCACTATGTGAATTATGCATTTATGCACCAGATTCAGCAGATTCAAGAGCCTTCCAATTTCAAAGAAGCTCAAGGACAACCTAAGTGGGAAGAAGCTATGCAAACACAAATGGATGCAATTGACAAGAACAACACTTGGACACTTTTTCCAAAGCCTACAAATCATCAACTTATTGGATTTAAGTGGATATAAAAATTCAAGTACAAATCAGATGGTACTTCGGACAAGTACAAAGCAAGGCTTGTAGCTAAGGGTTATTGGCAAAAGCATGGCATTGATTATGAAGAAACATTTGCCTCTACTTCAAGGTTTAAAACTATAAGAGTCATTCTTGCCTTAAGTGAACACTTCAAATGGCCCATTCACCAACTTGACATCAAAAGTTCTTTCCTCAATGAAGATCTTCAAGAAGAAGTATACATAGAATAACATGAATGATTCAAGCTCAAAGCAAAGAAGATCATGTATATAAACTTCAAAAAAGCACTTTATGGACTTAAACAAGCTCCTAGAGTCTATCATGAAAAGATCCAGAAGTTCTTTGAAGCAAAAGGATTTCAATGGAGCACTATGATGCTAACTTATACATATACCAAAAAGATTCCTTAGTTACGATCATCATCCTCTATGTAGATGACCTG
Organism: Ceratopteris richardii; assembly: GCA_020310875.1. NCBI lineage: Eukaryota > Viridiplantae > Streptophyta > Polypodiopsida > Polypodiales > Pteridaceae > Ceratopteris > Ceratopteris richardii. The sequence goes on from CM035437.1 coordinate 109,493,068, forward strand.
ATTTTGATAGGTTCAGATGAAGAATGCATCCAATTCATAATTGTGCAGCTTTACCTTCAATATTACATGGTAGATCTTGGTCTACTTCACTCCTTCTTAGGCATGCAAGTGTGATAAACAAAAGAAGCCATATTCCTATCACAAAAGAAGTATTTCTCTCATCTTCTTTCCAAATATAACATGGAATAGTGTCGCTCAGTATCTACACCACTTGATCCAAACATCAAGATCACATTGGAGGACTCATCTTCACTAGTGGATGTGCATACTTATCCATGGCTTGTTTGATCTTTACTTTTAGTTGGCCAACACAAGGCTAGATATTGCCTATGCAGTTGGTATGCTCAGTCAATTTTCACATCAGCCTTGATAAACACATTGGGATGTTGTTTAGAGACTACTAAGATACCTTGCCCTCATCGAACGTCATGGTCTTTGGTATAGAGGGGGCATCAAACTCATCAGATATTCAGATTTAGATTGGGCTGGTGATCCTAATTCTCCATGGTCTAGTTCTGGATACAGATTCTTGCTTGGTTTAGGACCTATCTCTTGGACAAGTAAGAAGCAACATACAGTTGCTCTATCATCCACTAATGCCAAGTATTAAGCATCTAGCTTTGTAGCATGCGAGGCCATCTAGCTTCGACATTTATTATCTAGCATTTGTATTTTGCAGATTACTCTGGCATGCATCCACATCAATAGCCAATCAGCCTTGGCCATCGTTAAGAATCAAGTGTTCCATGCTTGGACAAAGCACATCGAGATCTAGTACCACTTCATCCATGAGAATATCGTATCATAGGAGATTACTCTAGTGTAGTGTACCTCTCAGGAGAACCTAGCGAACATGTTCATGAAGTATCTACCTCCAATTCTGCTCTAGTGCTTGGTGGACCTCTGTAGCATTTAGCTACTCTAAAATGGAACTATAGAGGGTGTGTTGATGACATGAGTTATTCTACCTCATTTTCAATTGTATCTGCATAAGTGCATCTCCATTTTGTATCTAGGAGACACTCCATTTGCATTTCATTTTGTTTTATATTATATCTCATTGTATTTGGGTACCTTTGCATTTTCTTCTACCATTTTATTCATTCTCCTTCAAGATGCATTATCCCACATATGATGTACTTTGGAGATTCCCCTCCAACTCTATATAAGAAGTGCCTCTCCCCACTTTGTACTTGGTTAGAAGCTTAAAGATCCTACTCCATGATCTTGGCTTGCCTCATGCAAAAGGATTGGCTCAGAGTACGAAAAAAACTTTGCAAACAATGCTAAAAATTTTGATTCACGAGAGCCTCAAACATTGGGATCAATTGTTACCATATGTTCTCTTAGCTTATCAGATAAGTTATAAATTTGCTACTAGATTTACTCTTTCAAACTAGCATATGGTATCAAGGCAATAACGCCCATGAAAATAGTTGTACCTAGCCTTCAAGTTGCTCTGGAGCATAAGCTACTTCCTAAAGAGTCCCCATATCATTGATTGGAAGCAATCAAAGGTTTAGATGAATTTCATTTTGAAAGTTTTCTTTTGTTATAGGAAATGAAGCTTAGACACGCCCAAACACATGATCAACATTTGAAGACTCTAGTTTTTGCAGAAGGCCAACGTCCTCTTCTATAATTCAAAATTCGATAGGGTTGTATACAAATTCAAAGTACATTGGTTTAAACCCTACCAAATTTTGGTGGGAATCCGTCCTGCGATATTCTGGTTAGAAATGTTGACCAACCAATTACTCCATGTTCCAGTCAATGGGTCCAAGCCCCAACCCTTTTGGTTACCTGATGCCTTGCTAGCTTAGAGCACAAATAGTAAATGTGCCATTGTTATGCACATTTCATGCTAGTGTGGATGACAGGATGTTTTAAATTGCATTCTTTTTTTTTATTATTAGCCTTTACCCCTATTCGTGATTCCCTTATTCTCTATATAAAGCTTGATTTTCACGATAAAAATTTTATTTTTCTCACTACCATGTCATCACTTTGCTTACTTTGCACACGACTTACTCTTGCTCATTTGCCATGGAAGCTCTATCTCCCATTGTTGATTCGTGCACCAATTGCAACTGCAACTTGAGGTAATTATTTCATCTTCTCCTTCTCTTACAGATCATCCAGACATCCCACCATCAGAACCCTCTTTCCAACCTAAAGCACTTCCTCTTGCACCCAAAGGCCAACCCAATATTTCCCTTGTGGAATTGGAGTACTCTCCTTTGGATCTTGACCATCCACCACCTGAAACACAACCCAACCCAAACACACGCATATGAACAAGCGTAGGCTTATGTCCATTCCAAGCCTCACAAGGAGTGATGACTCTCAATGCTTTTTTCCGGCAGCGATTCAACACATAGTTTGCAGACATGATCGCTTCCATCCAAAACTTATCAGGAAGATGCTTTCATTTAATGATACATCGTGCCATTTCAAGGAGTGTTCTATATTTACACTCTACAACACCATCTTGCTGAGGTGTATATGGCACCATACATTGATGTGAATTCCTCTTCATGAAGAAAAGCATTAAACTCATGTGACATGTGTTCACCGCCATGATCTGTCCGTAGAGTCAAAAGCTTGTTTCCAGAAAAAGTTTCAACCATATCTAAAAATGCATTGAAGCAAGAAAATACCTCATTCTTTGCTTGCATAGGATACACCCATGTATGACAAGTAGCATCATCAATGAAGTTCACAAAATATATATGTTTCCCAAAAGGTGGAGTCTTGATGATACCACATACATCACTATCAGCAAGCTAGAATTTTCTTATTGTGTGCGTATGTCTATCTGAAACTTCATGAAGTAAACGAGTTCCAAGAAAATAATGGGTTACTATTGTATAAGAATCTATTGTGCATCCCTCCAAGAAATCCCAGGATCCATGTACTTAAGCAACGTCATGAAAACCTTGCAGTAGGAGATTTTGGAGTGAATAAAACAATAGAACTCATATCTAGAGATTTTTTGTGGCCTCAAATGTGGAAGGAAGTCAAAGAATATATCCAAACCAATGACATTTGGTACCATGAAATAAACCTCATGGCCTCTTGCAACCCTTACCTATTCCAAAAAGGGCATGTTCTTGATTATCTATGGACTTCATCACAGATCTACCAAGGTCAAATAAATATGATGTCATTCTTGTTATAGTGGATAGATTTACAAAGATGGCACAATTCATTCCAACTACCAAGACAATCACAGGTGCAGCCACTACGAGACTTTTTCTTAGATACATATTTAGGCTTCACGGACTTCCTAATGACATTGTCAGTGATCCAGGTCCACAGTTCATATCGAGCGTCTAGAATAGTCTATGCAAGCTCCTTGGTGTTCAAGTGAAATTATCTATAGCCAATCATCCACAGGCTAATGGACAAACAAAACGGGTGAATCAAGTCCTAGAACAGTATCTCCGTTGCACCATAAATTATCATCAAAATGATTGGTTTGAGCTTTTACCCTTTGCAGAGTTTGCCTATAATAACAATGTTCATACATCTACCAAGCAGACTCCCTTCTTTGCAAATTCTGGAAAACATCCAAGGATGGATATACAACTCTCAAATCATGTCAAGAACCCAGCTGTGAGAGATAAGGTCGGGTACCTCATGGACATCACAAAGAACTCAAGGAAGAGCTCCATAAAGCTCAAGAGAAGTATAAGTACTATGCAGATCAACATTGTGTTCAAAATCCATCCTATTGAATTGGGGATAAAGGGTGGTTACTCAAAAATAATTTCCAAACTTCAAGGCCTTGTGCAAAGCTAGAACATCAAAGCTTTGGTCCATTTACCATCTTGGCCAAGATTAATCCAGTCACCTTCAAGCTCCAATTACCAAGTGCCATGAGAATACATCCAGTTTTCCATGTCCATGTTGGAACCATACCAGATTTCACCATTGAGGGTGGAGAGACCCAGTCCTTCACCACCTCTCGAGATTGATGATCATGAAGAATTTGAAGTCGAGCATGTCCTAGATTCGAGATCAATATCTCAAGGAAGATTGGAGTACCTTGTTCATTGGAAAGGGTATGACATCAGTGATTGTACTTGGGAACCTACAGAGAACCTTCAGAGATCACCAATCAAGGTTTGAGAATTTCATAAGAAAAATCCAATGAAGCCGAGACTAGAGATCATGACCGCTCCTCGTGGAACTCGTTGCTTGAGGGGGAGGTAATGTCATGGACAAAGGAGATCTTCTAAATCTCATATTCCATGTGACTCTATATCATGATTGGTTCAAAATTTGGGGAAATTGATGTTTCCATTGTGTTCAAAACATGTCAAAACCCCAAGATCGACTATCTTCTTACTTGATTCTGATATCCTGAGATCATGTTTCAAATTGATGACATCATCGATGAGATCATCAATTCGTAATGGCCCTTCAACTGCCCTTTGCAAAACCTATATAAGGAGGGGTTGGCCACATTCATTCTCAGTCTTGCCAATACCAGTCTTGGGAGCTCAAGGAGTCATGACTGCCAAGTAAGTACTCTCCAAGTTCCAGTTCCAGTTCTTGTCTTGTTCCTTGTTCTAGTCCTGTCTAGTCTACTTCTTGGACATCTAGCCTTGTCCTCTTGTAATCTCGTAGTACGAGATCTTATCTAGTTATTTCTTATATCTAGATCATTGCCCTGAAGGGAGTTCTTGTAACCCAGAGATCTTGCTTCCAACTTATCAGTCTTGGGTTATGGGACGTCTTGTATCATCTCTGGTCCAGTTATTCATACCTATCTATCACTCTAGCACAATGATAAGTAACAATGTGAGGAGATCCACCTCATAAATGCCAATCCGTGGAGACCTGAGGACTGGTATGAAGACAATGAGCAAGTAAAGACACAAGTGTGTGAGTGAAAGCACACAATGCTCACACATACACACACACATGCACATAAGGTAAGAGCAAAGAGTGGAACAATGGAAGGTCTTCAATTACTAAAAAGCTCTCTTATGAAGCTAAAATCTACAACAAGATAGCCCCAAAAATGAGCTCTCTAGCTCTTTTTATAGTTTTTTGAGTGGTTTTGGCCCTATCCAGACCTAGTGTTCCACCTAGTTAAAAATTAGGTTACAAGGCTTATTTGAGGGCTCAAACGGATCTATTGTTTGTCCCAATCAGAGCGTTTATTATTTACCGGTTTTATCAATACATTGCATAGGAACTTATTTGTGCTCTCGGCTTGTCCATTAGCTTGTGGATGATAGGGGGCAAAATTCTTATGTATCACCAAGAATTCTTGGAGAAGGTTTTCAATGACTTAGTTCAAGAAGTGCATACCTCTATCACTTACTAATTCTATGGGTAACCCGTATATGGTGAACACATTCTCGAATAAGAACTTAGCCATCATTTGAGCATCATTCTTTGTTGTGGCTTTTACTTCTACCCACTTTGTAAGGTAATTTGTGGCTACAATAATGTACTCTGCATGGGAGTTTCTAGTTGGCGATTTAATAGGACCAACAAAGTCTATACCCCATTTTGAAAATGCGCATCCTCCCATCATTGGTCTTAAAGCCATCTCGTCTTTTGATCGGATATTGGGCACATTTGCATGTGTCACATTTCTTCACATAGGTATGTGCATCCATATGAAGAGTGGGCCACCAAAGTCATGAGAATAGAATGGTCTTGATTACTCGGTCAGGACCGAAATATCCACCTGCAACACCACTGTGTGCAGTCTCTAATACTGTTAAATAATCTGATTCATGAACACACAATCTTAAGTAGCCATCTTTGCCTCTTCGGTATAGGTTGTCGCCTACTAAAGCATAGTCTTGAGCCTCTTGCTCCATGCTTTGTTTTCTTGCTAGACTAGCCTCACTAAGTAGTGTTCTCGATCTCATAAATTCTACCAATGGAGCACTCCAATATGGAATTAACGACACGTGATAAAGAGTGGCATGCTCCACTCGGGGTCTATCTTGACATATTCGAAATTCTTGATCCATTCACGTATTTCTTTGTCCATGCTAGGCCAATAAACTCCTAAAGGTTCCAGATTCTGCAATGTTCGTTGTTTAGAATAGTGATCTCCTAACAATCCTTCATGGGCGTGTTGCAGCCAACTACAATGTTCATCATCCTTGACACAACAAGCTACTACACCCTCTGTAGCTTGTTTGTACATACTTCTTGCCAATATTTGATATTTTTGTGATCTTACAATTTCTTCTTTGTTTGTTTTCACATTGTTATTTGCTGGTCTGAAGGTCAAGACAGGTACCAACTTATTAGCCCATTTAGGAACAACTTCTAAATTGAACAGATAAGCATTAGGAAATTCATCAGACAGTCCTTGTGGTGACTCCCTGAAGTGATGCGAGAAAGGTGATCTTCTCTGAGGTGGGTCCTACCTTTCCTAACAACAACTTCAAAGTCGTATTCCATGAGTAAGAGGAACCATCTTACTAAGCGTCCTGTATTGCAATGTTTATTGACCAAATACAATAAAGCTTGATGATCAGTGAAAAACTTGAACTTGTTGGCCAATAGATACTGTCTAAACTTCTTCACAACATATACCATGCCTAAGCCTTCTCGTTCAGTTGTTGTATGGTTTTGTTCAACCGTGTTTAACTGTCTACTAGCATATGCTATAGGCAAATCTAGATTTCCTTCACCTATGGGTTGTGCTAGCACACATTCTATTGCATGATTGGATGCATCCACATATAGTTTACTCCAATCAGGAGTGGTCAGTATTGGTGCTGTGCACAAATTTCTCTTTAGTTCGTTGAAGGAATTTTCACATTTGTCGTTCCACTCAAAATTTGTCAGCAAGGCATAAAGAGGTTTAGCTATGATTGCATACATGTGGATGAACCTGTGGTAATATCCACAATGGCACATAAAGGCTTGTACCTCTTTAACATTCCTTGGCCTTGGCAACTCTACTATGGCTCTTACTTTGTCCTCATATGTTGATATCCCATTCTTAGAAGCAATATGACCTAAGTTTTACCTTGTCATACCACGAACACACACTTTTTTGGGTTCAGATACACTCGACATTCTCTACACGTTGAAGATTTGTCTAAGCTCAAGGATGTGGTATCTTCTTTCTTGGGAATGAGCACATAAATCGTCCACATATTCTTCTAAGTTCTTCCGCAATAACTCTTTGAAGACATGACACATGAGCCTTTGGAATGTTGCAGGTGCATTGGTGAGCCCAAATGGCATCACACGAAATGCAAAGATTCCCCACTCTGTGGCAAAGGCCATTTTGTGTTGATCTTCTAGGGCAATGGCTACTTGGTTGTAACCTGAAAATCCATCAAGGAAGCTATAAACTTCCTTGCCCGCAACACACTCCCATAAATGTTCGGTGATTGGAAGTGGGTAGCTATCTCTAATTGTAGCTGCATTAACGTTTTAAGGTTAATCCACACTCGCAATTCCCCATTCTTCATGGGCACCACTACAATGGGGGGACACCCATTCAATATGCTCAATCTCATAGATAAATCCAGCTTCAATCAGCCTGTCAATTTCTTCATTTAGTTTTGCCGCATAAGTGGCATTATATGTGTAGGGCTTCTCTTTGGTGGGCTTGGCATCAACTATCATGGGGATCGTATGAGAGAAAAATTTCGAATCTACTCCCTTCAAGTCTCTATAGTGCCATACAAACACATCCTTGTATTCCCTTAATAGAGCTACAAGCTCTTCATCTTCTTCTGCACTTAGGTCTTCTCCTATGTACATACATCACTCTTCGTTCTCTTCAATGGTTAGTACAGTTTTTTTTGTCTTTTCTTTATTATCATATGATTCTCTTGTGATGGCCTCTCTCTTAGGCATTTGTACCAAATTTTTTCGGTCTTCAACTTCAAATTTCTTGAAATTTTCTGGTACCTCAAACAATGATTCCTCGTCTTCTTGTTTTACTACTTTTCTTCTCTTTTTCTTTTGACTACCTTCACTTTCCTCCCTTGAACTTATGGTTTTAATGCTCGTGAGAGGTTCTTCTTCTTTTTGGGTAAATACTCCTATGTCTTTTGGATACTTCTCCTCTTAATTAAAGAAGCTATCCATCACAGTGGATTCTAGATCATCGTCGCCCTCTTCCTCTTTTATGACATCACTAGGGTCACATTCTTCTAGCAAGGGCTGACACATGAACACTGAAATATCATAATCCTCCTCATCACAATGAGGTGTCCACTGTTCTTCATTCACAGCAATGTCCATGGTGGCTCAGATTTCTGCCCAACTATGAGTCTCGAATTCCTCATCTGGAAGGACCATCAATGTAAAGGTTGGGTCTCTAACCGGTCCATCTCCTTGAGAAGTTCCTCTTTTTCTCTTGCTTTTAGGCGTCTTTCCTCTTCATCTGTGACCTTGCACATCCATAAATGAGTATTTTCATGCATCCAAGATGGATTAGATGAACTTTTAGATTGCACAGAGATTGAATCTTTTGGTTCCTTGTGGATAGGATTCCACTGTAGGGGTGGTACATATCTAAAAGTATAATCCTTCAAATTGACGTTGGTTGTGACTCCTAAGTGCTACAAGTACAAGGAGTTGGTTCCTCAATCCTGTACTATTTGCAGTTGTTCTAGGAAGGCTTTTCCTAGGATCATCTCATAGACATTATTTTTTCCAAAGTCCCATATAGCAAAGGTGTGTTCAAACTCTACCCCACAAGTGGTTAGAGTTATGCCTTCTAGCAATCCTAGAGTTCTTTCAACATGGCCTTCAACCATTTGAAGCTTCATTCTAGTCGGTCTTAATGCGGGTTTGCCCCATTGTTTCCACAAAGAGGTGGTTGCAATTGCAACACCTGTACCTAAATCTAAGATCGCTTTGGTTGTGTAACCTTGGTAGGTGATTGGAAGATAAGTATTACCTTCTTCACCTTCACTCATGTCCCCTATTTTTTCTAGAGGCACCTCTGGTACTTTCTGCTTAGAGCATACTTTTGGCATATTGGGATCAAGTTTTGGAACTTGATTTGGCACATAATTCCATAACTTAGGTTTTACTTTGAGCAGCTCTTCTAGGGTGAGATGACACTGAAACTTAGTGTTCTTCACGACATCAATGTTTCTTGGAACCACTGAGTCTTTGTTTCTTACCAATATTGTGGGAGCTCTGATATGGAGAGATTCAGATTCCCATGGGCATGTAAATAAATAGATGGAATGTCTTGGGGAAATCGATCATGAAGGTCATCGATTTCAGGAATAGGAGGGGGATTATCCCTCTCCTTGGCCCATTTCTCTTCTTGTATTTCCCGCAAGAACTCTTGCGAGTACTCTTGAATTGAAAGAGGTGTTTCATCATCTGTGGAATTAGGAACATAAGTTTTCGTTGGTGGTGAGCTTTCTCTTTCAACAACTGGTTGAGCCTATGGAGGTAAAGGAACCTGCGGTTTATTTACCAAGTGCTCTAATCTTTCTACTAAGCCTTGGAAATGCAAACCTGATTTGATAGAATTTGCCTGATTGAACAATTGATTGGTCTCAAGCATAGCCTGAGCTAGCTCTACCATTTTTATGCACATAAGCTTCACTATGCTCTGGTGACTCTGTGTAATAACCTTGTGGACTATCTTCATGGGAGTAGTCTGAACTATGAGCATGAGAGTCATTTTCTAAGACCAATGGGGTTAGTGGCACCAATGCTCTATTAGGGTTTTCCTTTGCCATTGCATATTTAACTGGGATCACATTGGTAGGAGCTGGCGGTTGGTTTCCTAAGACTGGCTGTGGCGTATATGGTGCCTGATATTGCTGTTGTGGCCTATAATATGGTTGTTGGTATTGATTCTGATACCTACCTTGTTGGTAAGGTTGCTGATAATTTTGTCTGACAGCCTTCTTATTGTAGGGACAATCTTGAGTTGTGCGGTTTGTGTATTTTCTCTCAATAGTGCAATATGGAGCATTCAAGTTTCCTTGGGGTTGAGCCATCATCGGGAAAACATTAGGCATGTGGTTTCCTCCACAATTATAACATTGCTTCAATGAGGTGACCCTTGGTGCTTGTCTATTTTGGACTCCTAGCTTCTTGGCAACCTGCTCAGCTATCTCATCTATCTCAATGGAGGTTCTAGAGGTATGACTAGTAGAACTATTGGAATCCTTATAGATCTTGGACAATTCTAACTCCTCACCCAAGTTATCTTCTATGTCTATGCACATTCGTACACACTCTTCTATGGATCTAGGCTCTTTCAAGTACACATATGATCTTAACTTGGTGCTTAGTAAGCCATCTAAAAACAAGGCCACTTGTTTGGCTGGTGTGGGTAACTCTGGAACAGGGCATCTTTTGAAGTACTATATTGTTATCGGTCGCCGGATTGGAAGTTGTAAAACTGAATCTTTTGTTCGCACGCGCGAAAAGTTGTTACACTGACAGTTGTAATCTTTTATATAAAGCAAGGAAAAGAGATGCTCGGTGACGATTCGTGGAATCACCAGACTGTCCGTCTGGGTGATTGTCTGAACGTTGTTGTAGCGTTGTTTGTCTAATTTCTGAGTACTCTGAGTATACTATGCATATCTGTGTTGTTGTCTATCGATCTCCGTTGAGATTGTGAGTTTCATTTACAGATGGTAGATCGTTGTACTGTTGTCTGAGTAAGTCGTTTGCGAGTCTCTATTGGGATTGTTGTGTTAGTTCGCATATCGTGTTGTTATTCTTTCTTGAAATGGTTTGCCAATGTTTGGTGAAGTGTGTGTAGCTATGGTAGCTTTTCTGGTATTCGGGTTCGTATTGTGTTGACTTCAGTGTCGAGGTCTATCTTCGTACGGCAAAGATTAAGCTACAGTAAGGGTCTTCCTAAGTTGCGTACTGAGTCTTCAGTACTGTGTGTCTGAAGCTATTGAGCCCTCTGTCTCTTCGGCTTTGTCTGATTGTTTGTACCTAGTTGGTAAGGGTTGAATCACTGCTATTGTCTCTGGCATTCCCATAAATTTATGTGCAGAACAATATAGCAATTTAGTGTATTCGGTACACTTTGGACGGGTTATGATCGAGCACTATAAAGCTCCTAAGCGTAACAGAGTCCTAACAGAGTTCTGCGCATTCGTATGTTGCTATATGAAAAATGGTTAGTTTGGGAACCAAGTATAGGGCCTCTGTCTGACAGACCCCTTCCACTCCCAAGAACCCAACAACGTTTAAACGCACTTCTGACAGTTAGAACACAGTGTTTAACACTGGCACCGTCTGTGGGAAGGTGGCAACAGATCAGATTGTTGCAAATCGATTGTGGTAATGTGAATATAGATTGTAAATCGAAAGTAATAGTACGCAATTAGTACAAAAGATGATACATGCCGGTTACTCGATCCAGTGAAACGTATCTGAAGAACCGACAACCCTGGGTACCTAATTTGCTAAGGACGGCTCCAGGAGGTAGAAGCGCAGAAAGGTCTTACCCAGAAGTCAAGAAAGTGAAGAACGTCAGTAGTGATTCCGGCCATACTCTGGTGGAATGCACAACCTTTCTGGCAGATTCCGGTGCGATTTCAACACAGACTGTCAAAGGTATAGTTACTCCGGAATCTACCAGGACGCAGCATGAAGTTAGTTTAACACCATTAGGTAAAGATTCGAATTTGTTTACGAATAGAAACATCTTGGCCAAAGAAACCAGTGAAGGAGAAGGAGCACTTTGTTTTGGTGAAAAATCGACACCTTCCGGTGTTATTTCGGTACAAGTTATCGAGAATTCACAATTTTTCGGTGACGGTTTACCATTTCTTGGTGAATCTTTAGTCCAGTCATCGCTATTGGGAGTAAGCTGTCCTACATTTGACATCAAGAAGGGAGGTAGCTTGTTTGAAGCTGACATCCCAAACATACTAAACCATATTATCATATCAGAAGGAGCATAGGCCGACGATACAGACTTCGACGGTTCAGATAGTCCGCCTCGGGATACAAAAGATAGTCACGATACAACCGCTAGCAAGATGAGTGGACAACAACAACAACTATGTCCACCCAGGCCGCCTCCAACAGGAGTAACGTACACTAAATTTGGTGGATTTCCAAGAGATGACCCAGATGCTCATGTATGCACATTTGAGATAAGTTACGCAATGCTCAACCATCCACCTGATCCGGTGTATAAAGCTATTGTCTTCCAGTCGACATTGGTTAATGAAGCAGCCAGATGGCTTACAGAATATGATATTAACCACTTTGGCACCTATGAAGCGGTAAGGGATGCATTTTTGCAGAGATTCAGGTTAAAGAAGAATCCAGCCAAAATTTTTGACTACCTACAAAACAATAGACAGAAGATAAATCAAACAGTGCAGGAATAGGCCACTCTATTCAGAATCCATTTGAGGCAATTACCACCAGCACATGCCAACTTGCCAGATGACGTTATCACACAATGGTTTATCAATGGATTGACTCCGCAACTTAAACAGATTATGATCATACGCTGTGTAGGAGCTATGACACTAGATGCAGTTATTGCAATGGCTTTGCAGCTTGAGAACAAGGTTGGAGGATTTACAGAAGACTTGGAATGGTTAAAGGCAAATAAAAATGTTGCAGAAGATCCGACCAGACAGATGTTCTGCACCACATGCAAGAATTCAAGGCACACTAGTGCCACTTGTGCACTTAATCAGTTGTTCTGCGCTATCTGCAACACGACCAGACATACTACCAAAAACTGTGCATACAACGCCAAAGTGCAGGGAACTGCAACTGTCAATGCTATTATACAGGAACCAGGATAGCCAACCAATCATTATGTACCTCCGCAAATGAGAAACAACCAGCAACAAGGCTATCGAAATTACAGAGGACAGAGAAATAATAACTACAATGCAAATCGCTGGCAGGCCGGACCAGCACAGGAAAATCCCAATTTACCACCACCGCGCTGCCATTTTTGTGGTGAATTTGGTCACATTAGAAGATTTTGTAAGGATGCAGCTGAGTATGATCAGAGGAAGAAAGAACGACAAAACCCAATGACTAATATGGTACAAATCACACCCGTAGAAACGCAAGCTGCAGTAATTCAGACCCGATCCGGTAAGCAACTGCAACCAGCGGCAGAAGTCTTTGAACCAGGCATACGTGAACAACAAAGGATGTATGATAAGGCCAGTCAATGGACCACCGCCGAACCTTGAGTGCTTCCAGATCCTATTCCGGTGACCCAGGCTCCGCTAACCAAGGAAGGAACACAAAAACAAGATTCTAATTCAGTAGCAGGCACATCATCTTCAGCAGATACATCCTCTTCACCCGGCGCATCATCTTCAGGATCCAGGGAAAGCACAATTCAATCACATAAGGCCTGGGAGATTTTATCTAAAGCGTCCATTACTCTTCCTCTTGGTCAATTACTTGCACTAGTACCAAGAGTTCGACAACAATTCCAACAACAGTTCAGTCCTGTACCTTCTTGCATTACAGCAACAACGGTAGTGCAACCGGAACCTGATTCTACGGTCGATCATTTGGTTCCTTTAATTACGGTATGGTATAAAAATCATAAAATTACACAGGTACTAATTGATGGAGGATCTGGTGTCAACATTGCTACTGCTGCACTGTGTAAGAAGTTAGGATGGACTGAAATCGAACCAGTTCAGTTCTTTGTCAGAATGGTTGACCAGTCAAGAGTCCATCCAGTAGGACTTGTATGGAATGTACCAATAACTTTGCAGGGTACCACATTTAAGATGACCTTTGTCGTCCTAGAATTACCGGAATCCACCCTTGATTATAATCTTCTTTTTGGCCGTCCTTGGCTGAAGCAAGCTAAGGTTATACAAGATTGGTCTGCACAGGAACTCACTTTCAAAGACAACAATCGTAATTATGTTGTAAAATTAGATGCTATACAGCCTTGCGAATTGCATGCTAGACCATATTTTGCAGAACCAGTTCATATGTTAGATGGGTTTGTCAGATGATGAAGAAGAAGAGTTTTTAAAGAACAACATTGACTTAATCTCCCTAGGAACTGTTGATCTACAATCTGTTGTAGATAATTGGAATCCCGCTGTCGTCGAGTTAAACAAAAGGAGGGGAAAGTAGGATAAAATTTTCTCGAAGTGTATACAAAGTACCTTTAAAGAAATTTATACCTCACTTAATAAGCCATTTACGATCAAGTATGAGAGAGGTATTTCTCTCGGGTCAACCTAAGGCCTTGTAAAGTCAAACCTCTTGTAATGTCGGCGCGAAAGCAACGGTCAGAGATGGAGACTTGAAGAGGAAACCAAACTCCAAGAGAAAGATGGGATATTTCCGTTTCTGAAGTTCGATAGAAAAGAAATAACTCGATGATAGACAATAAAGTAATCCTCTTTGTACTCTTTAGTTGTCGAATTGGATTCAAAGAAGGTTGCAGATATTCAATGTTCTCAATCAATTCCTCTATCCTAATGATCAGAACATGAAACTAAGAATTACACACGCATTGTACAATATGTCACGTTCACTAAATTCAACATCAATGGGGCTAGTTCAATTTATAACGAAAGTGGTAGAGGAATAAGTTCTTTCATGTTTTAAGCTGAACTGGAGTAGATATTCAGATGTATGATTTTTTCCTGAAATGTAGTGAAGATAATAGCGGTTTTTTTTTTTTTTTTTTTTTCACGGAGCAGTGCACAAAGGCACCATGGATCCGGACACAGAGATAGAGGATAGCTATGATGATAGAATAAGAAGGCACTCAGTTCCGCTGCTGGTTTGCTTTGGATTCATTAATGCGGAATCAGCTGTGATAGGTTGGCGCAGAGGTTCTCAGATTCCATAGTTACGTGGGCAAAAGTTACAAACTGCTGATTAATACCCAGACTGGGCAGCGTCAGGAATTCCTTCATAGCGATTGGGGCGTTGGCAGCCGCCATTGCGAATGGCAAAGCAGATCAAATACAAGTTGCACACGAAAATGAACTATCTATCTGTGTAGTGCAATTGATTTCGAACTTCGACCAACTGCCTAAGCAACGAGAGGAATGAGCATTAAAGCAAGTAGCAGAAGCCAGCTAGATCTCATAAGATTGTCCAAATGTTCATTATAGACTAATTCTACCTCCCACAGCCCCTCTCATCGAACTCAGAAAGAACCCACACTAGCAATGCTTCTCATCTTTATGATTTGAGTGAACTTTGTCCTCCGCTGTATGCAACCGCTGCAGTAAAACTAACAAAAAAAAATAGCGATGACGATCATTAACACATACATATTAGAGATTGTGATGGATGTTGAGATGACTTTGCTTATCAGAGGGTTATATGATCAGAAGGTCGTTAAAATCTGATGAATAACATGGTTCTGATCAGAGCATTGATGGAGGGCACATATGAAATTCAGACATTATCAGAAGTATCTTGTCTCTCACAAATGATTCATTAAAAGCGATAAAATCAAACGGTACATATATGTGATACATTTTCGTCTGCAACTTTAGATGCACCAAAACATTTCAACACTATTGTAGGGCTAGTCAGCTATTATAACAGATGGAGTGGGACTGAATCATCTGAGATCATCTGAGATAACTCAAATACTATAGGGAATAAAAAAAACAAATAATGTGAACATACCAAAGTCATAGTTGTGCGTAAAATGATTGTGTTTCGATTTGACAAACATGTGACAATCAATCTGTATGTGAATGATCGATATAATGTATGAAGCCTTATCATCCATGATATATCGTAAATAATTGAATTTGATTACGGAATTAAGTTTCGTGATCGGCAAATCATGTGTTATTATCTAGTAAATTATCCAGCCAGTATGTTAGATCTGTTGTGAAACACATATAATCAGTTGCCATACAGTTTTGCTTATGAATTAAAGTAAACTTCATACGTCGAAGAAACATCAAGTAAAGTGAAGTTCATGATGAAAAGACTTGATAACCACACAAAACGAGGGCTAACAGTTAACATACAAGGAAAAGTTATAGCAGATGTGCAAACTAGTAAAAGGTTGTTTTTACTGTGTCAAATTTTCTACCGCCGTTCTCGCAGAATTCAGATAGTAAACAAAATTAGACAGGGAGGCAACATCTTATGCTTGCCATCCTTAATTGTCATGTAAGCAATGTACAACTAAAATCAACCATTTGTGCTTCTTAAGCTTTTGAGCGACATAATGTGTGACATCCACAAGGCATCAATTGCGCTAATAGCAAATGAAAACTTTCGTGCTAATAGAAGAAAGATTAAATATTCAGAAGAAAGTGTATAGCGAACCTTTTGTTAGCTCAGAAAATAGCTAAGGGAAACAGATGTGCGCCTCTGGATCATGTATCCGTAATTTAAAAGTGTAGTCGCAGGCTTACATTCATCATCTTAACATCTTAAACTGGCGATGAACCGATCATGGTACAGGACTACCTCCGTGCTGCATAAAGCCTTCAATATCACCGCGATTCGTAATACTCTTATCTACTCTGAAGAATCCTTTGCTAATGTATCAAAGTTCTTTCGCAGCAGCAATTTCCATCTTCTTACTTCTCCTTAACCTTCCAATATCAAAACTCTTTAATCTTCAGCTTTGTCTTAACTGCCCTGTAGTATCACGCAATGGACTCCTCTCTCTTTTTTCTCCTTCCTCATCTGGAAAGTTCGAGTCTTCCAAAAACAAAGAGATTCGATATCTGAATCTGCCTGTCACTTCCCAGATCCCCTGCGTGCCACTCAACAGAATTGTCGTAAAACCCCTTTTCCCCGAATGGAAAGTTTCCTCTTCGTTGTTGATATCTTCTGCACCACGAAAATACACATACATACTTGTGCACATACATAAATTCATATATACTAACACACATATGTACACAAATTATTACACATGAATTCACACATACATGTATTCATTTTTAAATGAACTATTACTCATGCACTTACACATTTAAGCATATACGTGAAACACGCATGTGCATATATATGAACATATACATACACACGTACTCATGGATGCATTCACATGGGTGCATGGAAATTTGCGAGCATACACTTGGATATACACATGTGCAAATGCTCTTGCAAGTACAAGAAATATGTAAAGAGAAGCGATCCATGCTTCTTATCACCAATGTATTGCAAACAATGATCTCAAGCACTCATACATGATAAAAGCTATATATAAAGGATAGAAATCACCAGAGTCTATTAGATTCTTTATATGTTTGATTTGACTTCAACATCTTATCACCTTAATTCCTTCCAATGAGTAGCTTCCATCTTGCCATTGCAATCAGGAAAGTTAGCATCTTTAACAATTTCATTTGATTTTAGTGTACCTTTAGCAAAGCTATAAGATGGTGTTCCCTGCTTGACTATCAATCATGAATCCAAATCCTGACCACATCCACCCCCTCTGAACCTGTGCATCCTCTGGATGCACCAACCTGCATACATAACATCAAACACAAGCAAGGATCAAGCAGGCATAGCATATAAACAGAACTTAAAGAAATTTTTAACTTAATGCATGAAACCTGAAAATGCATTAGTCTTGCCATGAATTAAGAGAAGAAAGTAGACAAAAGCATCTCATACAACATACCAGAATACATTAATGCACTTAGAGTAGAAATCATATGAGTAAATCGAAAACTTCTTAGCTCTCTCGTTAACTCGACCCGGTCAGATCTAGTAGCCTATCCGAAGCATTTGCATATACCAGTCTTTACTAACTCGATTTATGAAACTCGCTTCTGGCTTCCCTATTGATCTTCTATCATCTGAAGCCCCTTCAGACCCTTTTCTTATTTTTCTCATATTTTTATTCTGTTTTTCTTTATTTTAATTCTTTATCCAGCTCAACCTTTATATCTTTGCTTTTATTTTTATTTATTTATTTTTCCACACTTTTCGGCCTATGTCGAAATCGGATGCGATTCGTGGACCTGACCACCCGGCCAGGTTTAGCCCACCCATCTACCGACCCGACATAGCGCACGATGCACAATGCCAGCCTCATACGAAATCAACGTCAGCTCGTGGCTCTGACCACCCGGTCAGAGTGACTCCACCCGCCTATCAACCCGTATGAGCGCGTAACAACATATAGGTCAGGCCATACGACACAACTAGCGTCAGCTCGTGGCCCTGATCACCCGACCAGGGTAGTTCCACCCGCCTACTAGCTCATCGCAGCACCCAACAACACATACACATACATATAGAAAGCTGGCTGGTATAAGAATTCTTTTCTCAAGATATAATCTGTCTGAAGATCAGGTCAGATGAGAGATCAAGAGTAGAAGTCGAAGTATCTCACTCATCAAGTGTTTGTAAAGACTACTATATACAGATACTTAGTCTAGGTCTTCCCTTCACCTTCCTAGGTCTTGTTCTCGAAAGTTCTAGTCCATCTTCTAATCTTACTCATATAATCCTGGTCCTTATACATTACATGTAATCTAATTAGTGGCACGAGATCTTTGGTCTACTTAATTTTCTTATTTATATGTTTCTATATGCATTATATGCTTAATCATGCAGTCTTTTATATACACATATACAAGAGAGAAGAAAAAAACTGAAGTGATAACATCTCACCAGTATGAAGTCAGAAGCCGCTTGAGCTTGTCACCTTTAATCATTCTTTTTTTTTTTTTTTTTTTTTTTTTTAAAACTTGAACTTGGTCATCCTGCAAAAATCAGAGCCTTATTTCACACGAATTTATATAAAAAAACAATTATTCAAAAGAAGGAAAGTATTACCTGGCTTTATTTATATACATTGGTATTTATTTTCTTGCCGATCTCCGAGGATCTTCCCTGACTTTATTCTTCATAAAAAAAACCTAACTTGATTCAAAATAGACATTATTTACACATATCTTTAATACAACATTTTAATCTATCTTTAGGACGTCTCACCCCCTTCACGTTCCCTACGGAACAAGGCAAGCTGTTGTAAAAGTTCTGCATATTCTGCTAAGTCTTGGCTATATACAAGAAGTGCTGTTGGGTCTACTTCCATATACGACTCACGGTTATCCGAAGTATCATCTTCTCCATACGTTCGTGCCCTTCGATACCTGAGTAAACTTCTTTCATTTGATGATGGAATCAAGGTCTCCCTAGTGATACGATCTTTAATAAGCTCTTCTACAGGAATTCTTTCTTCATTTTCTGGTGAAGGGAGCAAGTAAGTTGATATAAAAGAACTATCTAAGGTTCTCCTTTCAGGCACACTCCCTGACGTCTCTCTAAATCTTTCAGGAATGCTACCCTCAGGAATGGATGTATCATTGGAATCTTCACTGTCCATCTCAGATCTTAAGATAGTCAAACAGTTCAATCAAACCTAAAAAAAACTTCCTATTAATGGTCTGATCACAAATCTCCGACAGTACCCTGTAAGAAACAAAAATTAGTATTAATAGAATTTTATGACTAAGTAAAGCACATACATTTAATTTAATTGTTGCTTTACTTATTTATTACATATAGACGGATTCATATCTTGTTATTTGTCTATATAGTTTTATTATATACCTACATATATGTATATATGTTTTTATATGTATATATACATCATCTTACGGTGTAATTTATTTTAATCATTTTCCTTATTGATATCCTCATCCTTATCATCTTCACATCCTTCCTCTTCACTTTCCTCTTCTTCGTCTTCATTTAATACCGTCTCATAATTTTCATTCTCTCTTCTTTTAAAGAGCTTAACTCTCTTTCCAGCAATTAATTCCTTTAACTTAGTCCCATCTAATTCTCTAAGTGAGTATGTTCCATTATCAAAAACTTTACATACCACATAGGGACCAAACCATCTCTTAACCAGTTTTCTTCGAGCCTCATATTGAGTATTCAACGAGCTATCATAAACAAGTACCCAGTCTCCTTCCTTCAATCTCTTTGGCCTTAATCTGTGGGACTTGTCAAATGCAATTTTATTTTTCTCTCTAGAAGCTCTAAGCTTAAATGCAGCTTCTTCTACCAGATTTTTCCCTCTTTCTAGTTGAAGAATCCGCACTGCTAGAAGATCTTCTCTTGACACCTCATCTTCCCAAGGCAAGGAAGTCCACGCTAAAGCATGACTCTCCGTCGGCAAAATAGGTTTCTGACAATACATCAATTCCGCTGGCATATATCCGGTAGTTCTAGTATATGTCATCCTATCTGCCCAAAGGGCAAATGGAAGGTAATTTGGCCAATTCTTTATTTTCCCCTCACAAGCCTTAGCCAAAGCTTTAATAATTGGTGGGTGACCACGTTCAATTTTTCCATTAGCTTCAGGATTGTAAGCGGTGGTGAGTGATAAACGAATTCCGTATTTTTTAAAGAAGTCTTCAGCTTCCTGAGCATCAAGCTCACCTCTATCGGCAACTATTTTCTCCACATAACCAAATCTACTAAACACATCTTCTAGTAGAAATTTGCATACATTGCTTGTAGTTTTCGTCCTTAGAGCTCTTCCTTCAACATGATTTGTTAGGTCTTCCCTTGCTAATACAATATACCTCATCTGATGCACCCCTAATGGCATTGTAACTAAATCAACAACCCACTTATAGTGAATATTAAGAGGATATGTTGGATGTAATTCATCTCTGTGTCTAACATTGGAGTACATCTGGCAAGGTTTACAAGTGGCTACGTAATTTTGGGTATCCACATACATCCCAGGCCACCAGTATCTTTCCCTTATCTTTTCATAAGTTCCTTGAAAGCCTTTATGACCGGCCCATAGTGAGTTATGCATTTCACGCATAATCCTTCCTCTCGATTCTTCACAACCTACAACTCGCTGGGGCATCTTTCCCATTCCAATCCTTCGCTTCCAGAGCAATCCATCTTTCAGGAAATAATTGCTTGACTTTCTTCGAATGGTACGAAATTTTTCTTTACTCCAACTAAAATCAGGACACTTCATACTTAAATATCTCCCGATTTCCTTCCACTCATTTACATATTCGTCTTCATTGAATCTTTCTGTTATTCCTATTTGGATCTTGTAAGGTTCTTCTTCTATCCATCTGTTATCTTTTCCTCTTCCTAAGCTATTTTGAACTTCCTTTGAAGACTCAGTACAAATTCCAAGCCTTTCATTTTGACGCTTAGGCTCATTTCTATTTAGACCAGTAGATGCTTCATTTAGGCTTAAATTATGTACATGTGAAGCATAAAAGTCTAGACCTATCTCTTCATCATTAGAAGTCATCAAATCTTCATTTTCATATATAGCTCGTGATAGCATGTCAGCCACCACGTTATTCCTTCCAGCTATATGAACAAACTCAGGGTTTAGCGACTTAATATATGCTATCCATCTTAACATGGCAATATCTGCAGTGGAACAATTCACAATCATTCCCAACAATGGTAAACAATCTGTCTCTACTACCACATTTGCCCCAATCAGATATTCTTTATCATTTTTAAGTGCAGTTACTATCCCCCAAAGCTCTCGCTTAATTTGAGGGTAACCTCTCTGGCGAACATTTAAAACTTTAGCTCCGAAACGAATTGCATATCTTTTTCCTTCATCATCCTCTTGGCCAATCGCCCAACCTATACCTGTCGGACTTGTATCTATGGTGATATAAATTTCTTTATTATTAGTATAATCAGCCTTTCTGAGCAATGGAGCTTCTGCAAGTGCTTTCTTTAATTTTCTTACTGCTTGAGTATGGATATCTTTCCATTGAAATCTTTGCCCTTTTCTAAGTAATTGATAAAGTGGATCAGCAATATGGGCAAAATGAGGAATCCATACAACATAGAAAACACATGCCCCAAGAAATCTCCTCACTTCAGTGATCGAGGAGCAGACCTCTTTCATGTGTTGGATGGCATCTACTTTCTTTGGACATGGCTTTCTTCCTTTAGGTCCACATAAACTTCCTACAATTAAAACTTCTTGCACTCCAAATACTGATTTTTCAGCAGACAATGTCAAATGAACCTCTTCCAGCCGACTAAGAATGGATTCACAATCAGTTATGTGCTTTTTAACAAAATTCCTACATCCATCCTCATCAAGAGTCTCGTCTCTATCTCTTTCTTCACAGCCTTTAATAGGAACATCATCAATGAATGGCATAGTCAGATGTGGAATAAAATCCCTAAGGACTTTATGCATACCATTCATCATGTGTGCCACTGAGTTCGTGGCACCTTGCGGCAAAGTGCACATGCGCACAAGCCCAAGTGGCGTCCTCATAGTCGTCAAATCACGGCTTTCGAGAGCTAGCTGGAATTGATCATATCCAGAGTGCAAATCTCCCATTGAATAAATAGATCTTCCTGCAAAAGCTTCTGCATATTCGTCTACAATAGGCCCAGTTCCCATATTTCTAATTGTCACTTTATTCACTGGCTGTAGATCTTGGATAAATCTTAATGACCCATTCTTTTTTGGTACAGTAAACCAACGGTTAGAATAGGGAGCACTTGATGGCTCAAGAATCCCCATTCTAATTTTGTCATTCAACAGATCAATTAGCTTTGAAATATGAGCTTTTGGTACTGGAATCGGTCTGAGATTCCAAGGTACATGTGGAATTGTGAAAATTATCATAGGTGTCACCACAGATGGATCTACACATCCAATTTCTTGTGCATTGAAAGAAAAAGCTTTTCCATGCTTAAATAACATCCGAGAGAATACATCCTTCTCTTTATCGCTGAGGAAACCATCTTTCCCTAATTGAATTTGCTCGAGAGTTTCTTTAGTGAATTCATGGCCTATTTTTCTCTTATCTCTGAGAGGTGGCTGATTTTTTACATCATCCATAAGTTTATTACTATCTTCAGGAAGTGGAACAGCGACTGGCTTTATCTTTTTATCAATTGTTTTGTATTTTGTTTCAACGAAGACTTCTTTACCTATTTCATCTTGCTCAAACTTTGCTATTTCCTTATACATGGAAATAGAGTGCGTTTGAATCACATAATCATTCCTTTTTCCTTGAACTAACTCTTGCAGATCAAACAATGTGTCTGCAAAGGATATCTCATCAAAGACTCCAGAGATTTCCTCGTCAAAGTTAAGAACTCTACATCCATGGAAATTTCTTTGAAGATCCACTATGTATTGTTTTTCCCACTTTTTTAACTCAGAAAAAACACGAAACTGAAATGAATTTGTCGAAGAAAGTGCTATAAAACTTGATATAAACATATTTACATTCGGGATCTTTTCATTTTTCAAGCCTTCATAGTCCCGACTTATGAAAGCTTCCTTTAAAAACTTTGATCCTCGTAATCTTCGGGAATAGGCCTTGTCCGAAGAGAAGTTCTATTCCTGATGTGATCCACACATACCGTCATGAATTGAACTGCCTTTTTCCCATCTTTACTACGGATTCGCGCATAAGCCGATCCATCTTCTAAGACTCTTGTTTCCATTCTTAAGGCAGTAATATATGGCTGCCCTAGAATCAGTGAGTAACTAGAATGATCTTGTACGAAAAAATTCTGATAATCACTGACATCTCCAATTGTAACTAGAACCTGCGGGCATGCACCAAACAACTCACCTGGCATCGAGTTCGCAGCCTTAATTCTCCAACCAGGCTGCATGTCTATTGGCCATTTCCCCTTCATATAGAGATCTTTGGACATCAAGTTAACTTCAGACCCATGATCAATAAGAGCGACAACTGGAGTGCTAATTTTCTCTAATCTTACCAATGTCTCAGTTGTGGCTCGGGCCCAATGATCTTTAGTGTAATAACTCGAAGGGGTTATGTCGGAAGAATTCTTTTCCAAGGATATTTCCTCATGCACGCACGGTTGAACATTAGTCTCAATTGGTTCAAGTATATTTTTTAGCTCTTGAACTTGCGCTTGTACAGTATGATCGGGAGTCTCTTCATCCATTCTTTCAATCTCTTGCATGTCAGCTATTGGTTGTCGTTTCCTTCTTAAGAGGTCAATTATTACTTCTAGAAATTCTCTTTTTGCTATTCCCAGTAACTCACCGAGTGTAAATTTGATTACACTATCGAGCACTCTTTTTTCGAGAACTTGTTTAAGATTTGTGGCTTGCTCTATATGCGATTTTAGCATATATGAGGGATTTCTCACTTTTCCTTGACCTTTTTTTACAGGTTGCATTTCTTGATCTTGAGGAGGAATATTATCGTGGGTAGAGACTGGCATCTCAGCAGAAGTAGGAATTTGAACTTGAGTTGGAATTTTATTTGGTTGGATTATTGTTGGTTGTGATGGTGGATCTATTTGGTTTGTTTGTGTTGGATGGCTTTGGTTTGGTATTTGAGGTTGTTCATTCGAGGCTTCTACTTGACGCCTAGTCCTCCTTTTCTCCTCTTCACCCTCATTGGTTCTTCTTCGTTTCTCCTCCACTACTGCTTCATGCTCTACCGAAGAGCATAGGTATGTAACAACCGAAAGAGTGTCTACTGGATCATCCCATCCACTTACCCCTCGGATTTCATTACTAGCTGTCTTTAAAATTTCATGATGCATCTTCCCGCGGTCTAAGGACTTTATTACTTTAGACCACGGTTCTAAGTCATTATTTTTGTCAACTACCTGACATGCATACGTATGCGATGTTGAAGCAACGTTTTCACAAGTGCCAGGGAAGAATATTTTCATCCCTCCCCGACCAAAATTAATGTTAACCTTTTCTCCAGTCTTAGAATCATATATCATCTTTTCCTTAACGAATACCAAGTTCTTTGCTAATGCTTCTTTGAAGCTCTCACATGAGTATCTGTTATGCTCCAAAGAGTCACACCAAATACATCTTTTAATTTCTGGAGCTTTTGGATTTTTAGGTGCCGGTGCTTGTAAAGATTGAGATTCAATCATCTGCTTCATACTTTGAATCGTAAGGTCACTAAACTTTTTGAACATATCTTCCATTGTATTAGTGGGCACAACATCCTTTGGTATTGGTAGGTTTACCTGAGGGTTCTGTACAGGTTGCTGAACAGCCTGAGTTTGTTCTTCTTGCAAATCATCATGCCAGCTTTGCATGAACTTAGACAAAGTTCTTTGCTTTTCTACATATCCCCTAACAGCTTCATCTACATTACCCCAGTCTTCGGTAAGACCAGACTCAGTTCCTATTTGTTGTAATTGTGGAAAAATTTCTTCTCGGGCTTTTGAATCTATAGCCCGAAGAAACAAGGATACCTTTTCTTGATCCATAGCCCTCCTATCATAATCAGATAAATCTGCAAATTGTTGATCAAACTCTCTTTTTATATCTAGAACAGATTGATCTTTTGGTTTATGTATCCACTTTAGAAATGTGGATCTAGTCACCTTATCTTCGTCATCCAGTGCAAACATCCTTATGAGTATCATCTTGTATTGTGACCATCTTATTTGCCCTTCTATAACTAGTCGAGGTGCATCCACAACTAGTCGGTCACGCAAATGTAATTCTGAAACGTATACAAAATTGTCAATTAATTCTTGATCACTTAATGGTGTTAGACCCGTACCAAGGTATCGTGCCTCCAATTCATATTCCTTGCAAAAACGAGTAACATTTTTACCACTGAAATATCCACTTCTTCTAACTACTCGCTCATGAAATGCCTGAATGGCACTTCGTCTTTTCTCGTCCTGCTGAAATCGCAGAAGTTGGGTTATAACATCCATCGTTGCGTCGCCCATAAATGGTCAAGCACAATGAGCTCACTCAACCGTACCACTCTTTAAACTAGGAACAGGATCTCTACACTCTCCTCCTTTCACGTCGGGTTCACCAGGTATGTCGTCGAGTTAAACAAAAGGAGGGGAAAGTAGGATAAAATTTTCTCGAAGTGTATACAAAGTACCTTTAAAGAAATTTATACCTCACTTAATAAGCCATTTACGATCAAGTATGAGAGAGGTATTTCTCTCGGGTCAACCTAAGGCCTTGTAAAGTCAAACCTCTTGTAATGTCGGCGCGAAAGCAACGGTCAGAGATGGAGACTTGAAGAGGAAACCAAACTCCAAGAGAAAGATGGGATATTTCCGTTTCTGAAGTTCGATAGAAAAGAAATAACTCGATGATAGACAATAAAGTAATCCTCTTTGTACTCTTTAGTTGTCGAATTGGATTCAAAGAAGGTTGCAGATATTCAATGTTCTCAATCAATTCCTCTATCCTAATGATCAGAACATGAAACTAAGAATTACACACGCATTGTACAATATGTCACGTTCACTAAATTCAACATCAATGGGGCTAGTTCAATTTATAACGAAAGTGGTAGAGGAATAAGTTCTTTCATGTTTTAAGCTGAACTGGAGTAGATATTCAGATGTATGATTTTTTCCTGAAATGTAGTGAAGATAATAGCGGGTTTTTTTTTTTTTTTTTTCACGGAGCAGTGCACAAAGGCACCATGGATCCGGACACAGAGATAGAGGATAGCTATGATGATAGAATAAGAAGGCACTCAGTTCCGCTGCTGGTTTGCTTTGGATTCATTAATGCGGAATCAGCAGTTTGTAACTTTTGCCCACGTAACTATGGAATCTGAGAACCTCTGCGCCAACCTATCACAGCTGATTCCGCATTAATGAATCCAAAGCAAACCAGCAGCGGAACTGAGTGCCTTCTTATTCTATCATCATAGCTATCCTCTATCTCTGTGTCCGGATCCATGGTGCCTTTGTGCACTGCTCCGTGAAAAAAAAAAAAAAAAAACCCGCTATTATCTTCACTACATTTCAGGAAAAAATCATACATCTGAATATCTACTCCAGTTCAGCTTAAAACATGAAAGAACTTATTCCTCTACCACTTTCGTTATAAATTGAACTAGCCCCATTGATGTTGAATTTAGTGAACGTGACATATTGTACAATGCGTGTGTAATTCTTAGTTTCATGTTCTGATCATTAGGATAGAGGAATTGATTGAGAACATTGAATATCTGCAACCTTCTTTGAATCCAATTCGACAACTAAAGAGTACAAAGAGGATTACTTTATTGTCTATCATCGAGTTATTTCTTTTCTATCGAACTTCAGAAACGGAAATATCCCATCTTTCTCTTGGAGTTTGGTTTCCTCTTCAAGTCTCCATCTCTGACCGTTGCTTTCGCGCCGACATTACAAGAGGTTTGACTTTACAAGGCCTTAGGTTGACCCGAGAGAAATACCTCTCTCATACTTGATCGTAAATGGCTTATTAAGTGAGGTATAAATTTCTTTAAAGGTACTTTGTATACACTTCGAGAAAATTTTATCCTACTTTCCCCTCCTTTTGTTTAACTCGACGACACCGCAGTTTGTATGGTGATGCCTATAACAAAAGAAGATAAGAAGGAAGATACTGCTGCTATAGATGATGCTCAACTACAACAACTTTTTAAGCCAACTGACAATACAGAGAAGCCCCGACAATTTTATGTTCCAGAGGATCAGTTGATCACTTATAATTTAGGAGATGAAGACCATCTGCGTCCTGTCAAGATAAAAGAAAACTTACCGGAAACATTTCAAGCAGACCTAATCCAGCTACTCCGAGAGTTCTCCGACATCTTTGCATGGGATTACAAAGATATGAAGGGTTTGGACCCGCGCATTTATCAACACAGGGTCATGCTGAAGCCGGAAGCAAAACCAATCAAACAACCAAGCTACCGGATGAATCCGAACTATGCATCACAGGTAAAGGCAGAACTTGATAGGCTACTCAAAGTCGGATTCATTGTACCAGTAGAGCATGTTGAATGGATCTCACCAATTGTTATTGTGCCTAAAAAGAATAAGCAGCTTTGAATATGTGTAGATTACCGGAAACTGAACGCAGCTACGGTGCTTGATCCATTTCCGCTACCTTTTCTTGACACAATGCTTGATAGAGTAGCAGGACATGAAATGTATTCATTCCTAGATGTATACAGTGGGTATAATCAAGTTAGAATGGCTGAACAGGATATACCAAAGACCGCTTTCATCACCAATTGGGGCGTTTTTGCTTGTATCGTAATGTGGTTTCGATTAAGAAATGCCCCAAGTACTTTTCAGAGGTTTATGCAGCGGTTTCATGTGGAAGGCTACTTGGCCACATCGTATCTGCACAAGGTATACAGGTGGATCCAGATAAAATTACAGCTGTGTTAGAAGCACCTGTGCCCACTACACCTAAGGAAGTGATGCGCTTCATGGGCCAAGTAAGATGACATGGTCGGCACTTACGGTGGCTTGGTCATTTGGCAATACCACTGAACAGATTAAGCACCAGGACTCCTCGACAATTTGAGTGGACTCAGGAATGTCAGATAGCATTTGATCGTTTAAAGTGTTTCTTAACACAAGTTCCCATCTTACAGCCTCCCGACTGGGATCACCCCTTTCATGTATTTGTTGATGCCTCAGATATAGCAATTGGAAGCGTATTAATGCAACAAACGAATAAGTGGTTCAGACCAGTATACTATGCAAGTCGAAGGCTTGCCCCTACGGAAAAGAATTACTCTGTAACTGAAAGGGAATGTCTGGGTTTAGTATACTCTGTCAAGAAGTTCAGGCATTATTTACTTGGCCGCAAATTTACTTTTCATGTAGATCATGCTGCACTTGTCTATCTAGTTCGGCAACAGCACTTAGGTGGCCGATTAGCATGATGGGTTCTGCTTTTATAAGAATTTGATTACAAAGTTATTCATCGGCATGGCAGTTCATATGCCTTAGCAGATTTCCTTTCTCGCTTAGATTCCGGTGAAGCTCCGGTCGGTGTAGATGACACAACACCGGCAATTTATGTTTCTGAACCGACTAATGATGAAATTGCAGACCCACCTATGCCATCTACATACTATGATCAGATATTGACCTTTCTTACTGATGGATGCCTCCCTTCTCAGACTTCTACTGCAATACGCAGGAAAATTGCAGTTTTCAGCAGCCGAGTTCGATTGATTGCTGGGGAATTATACTATATGGATCACACTGGAGTTTTACTTTGTTGTATTCCACCACATGAAGTTAACTCAGTCATTACTTTGGCTCACTCAATTCCTTCCGGTGGCCATTTTGCAACAGATTTAACGCACCGAAAAATTTTGCAAAGCGGACTTTGGTGGCCTACTATATACAAGGATGTATCATAGTTTGTCAAACAATGTGATAGTTGTCAGAGATCTGGACAGCCCCTGCAACGTCATCTTTTCCCTCTACAACCTGTCTTGCCATTAGAGCCTTTTTAGAAGTGGGGTCTAGACTTTATCGGACCTATTACACCGCCAGCAATACTTAGCAATAATCGTTATATTCTAACCTGTACAGACTATGCAACCAGATGGGCAGAAGCATGGGCTTTAAAATCTGCCACAGTTGTTTCGGTGGCAAATTGCCTAATGAAAGATATCTTCCCGCGCTTTGGATTACCTCTGGAGCTTGTTACAGATCAGGGCACTCATTTTGTTAACAATCTAATGAAAGTACTCACATATTCTTTTCAGATCACGCATAAATTCAGTTCACCATATTATCCTCGTGCAAATGGTTTGGCTGAGAGTGCAAACAAGACCCTGCTGAATATGCTTCAAAAACACATTTTGGAAGCATCGGAAAGATGGGACCAACTGTTACCTGCAGTCCTGTGGGCATACCGAACTACCTATAAGGTAGCAACAGGTCTAACACCCTTCAAACTAGCTTATGGATTGGAAGCCAAAGCACCCATGGAAATTATTGTGCCAAGCTTACGTGTGGCTCTCACTCAGAAATTAATACCAGAAGATTCTTTATCAATTTGGCTAGATACACTCAGAGAACTGGATGAGCACCGATGGCAAAGTTTTCTAACTATGCAGGAAGTACAGCTAAGACAAGCTCGAACACATGATCGCTATCTAAAGACCCCAGTTTTTACAGTGGGACAACTTGTACTATTTTACAATGCAAAATCAAATCGCTCTGCTGGCAAATTCAAGTTACGATGGTTTGGCCCCTACCGAATTTTTGAACAAGTGGGCCCAGCAACTTTTCGGTTGATTACTTTGATCGGAATTCCTCTTCCAAAGGTGATAAATGGATCAAAGCTGTGGCCGTATCAACAAGCATCTGATCCACACTGAAAGTTCCGCGGATTGTCCGCGCATTTTTGCGTTTTCTTTTCTTTTCTTTTATTTTCTTTTAATTTTGCGTGCTTAATAAATTAATATAAGTCTGTAAATATCCGCGTTTTGATAACTAATTATGTCAACAGCCGCCCTGCCCTTTCTAGCTGCTCATACATGCACACCAAAGTTATGAAGTTATCATCTCAGCATCGCACGATGATTAGTGATTTTGACTGTTCTCCACTGCAGCGCATCTACTTAACCTTCTCCGTTTCGCCAAAAATCGCTATTGTGTTTGCGTGATTTGTGTGATTGTGTAAACCCTGTGCTTTGCGTCTTGTGCTTGCGTTTTCTGTGTGCGTCATGGAAGCTTTGGCAAACTATGCCGCTTTCCGTGACGGTCTCCCTGCCGATGTAGGAGAGTTTTTGCGCATACGTGGGTTGGCCAATTTCGCTGAACTGCCGTGGCATTCAGTGGAATCCCACCCGTTCTTTGCCCAGATAATCGCCGCTATCGCTAAAACACCTGCCACCGAACAAAGTTGGGCGATCATATCCCTACCTTCACGAACCGTAATCACCTTCCAAGCTTTTGCTGAGGTGTTTAGACTCCCTCAGCAAGGTCGGGAAAGTGGCCTGAATCTGCCAATAGCCACCATGAACCAACTATTCCCTAGGAGTTTCTCTAACGAATACGCCATCCTCTACCGTCCTGAACCTGAGAGATCCGCGCTACAATTCTTAGTAGCCACCCTCAATCTCCAAAAGTGCACATATGGAATATCTCGACCCTTCTACTCCGCCATAGACTTAGCTACCCGAGAACCTATAAATTTTGCATCGTACTTCTTCCACCGCATTCACAAAGAATGCGTTTCGATCATCAAACATGTAAACAAAGGAGGAATGCCAAGGTCCAGACTGCCGCACATCATATCTTTCCTTTTTCCGGCCATTCTTGCAGCACAACCACCACCTAGAGGCCCGGTCCTGCACCATGAAGAATCGGCCCAATTATTGGAAGATGATGAAGAAGACGAAGAGGAACTCAATCAACTCTTGCGCCGGAAAAGAATTAGAATCAGCTGATCTGAAAGTGAAGCACAAGGTTCATACGAAGAAATAAAGAAGATGACAAAGAAGAAGAAAAACAGGACGAAGAAACCTTCCATGACACCGCAACATCTATGCAGCACGAATCATCAGCACAGTCTTCGTCAGAAGGGCAACAAGAACAGGAGGATCACACCGACTCGGACACAAGCTTGTCCCAAGAAGCATCTCAACAGCAATCTGAGCAGGAACAGCAAGGAGATGAGGAACAAATCATTAAAGAAGTTTTCGAAGAGCTACTGAAAGCAGTCGAGTCCACAGCTGCCAACACCGCCGACACCACACAACAAACAACAGAACATGTAACAGAACCTAACCCTGTCCTACCCACTCCACCACCGGAACATCCGCTCAACCCCATCCTTCCTATTCCACCCAATGAACCCGACGAACTCGCAGCTTCTTCATCTTCATCGCCTAACTACTCTCCACCGAACTCACAGCAACTCCTCACCGCATCCTCTTCCCAACCTCGTCCCCCTCCTCCACTCGCGTCCATCCCCGTATTCTCTGAGTTAGCGTCAATGGGTCAACTGCTAATCAATTTATCCCAACAACTCCCTGCGCAAATGAAGCAAGTAACAGAGAATATTCGCAATGAATTCCAACATAAAGTAGATCTACTGGAGGCCGACATTAGCCCCCTACAGGAAGAATTACTAGTAGCCAAAGCCGAAAACCAATCTCTACAAGAATAGCTGAAGGAATTACAGGCCAGAATTGCCGAACAGGAAATGGTTACCAGACAGAGAGATGCGGCGGTGGCTGAGCTCACAAAGAAAGAAGAATCATTACAGAATGCAAATGCCGAAATCAATAAAATGAAGCAAGAGTTACAGGACAAAGAAGATGCAAGAATCGCATTAGGAAATCTGCTCGAAGAAACCAGAGTTCAACTAGACGAAGTGGTACAAAAAGGCCAAGAACAGTACGATCTGGCGATGAAAACAACCGAAGAACTCCAGAAATGTAAGATAGAATTCGACGAGGTAAACAACATTCTACGGCGAAAACTGACATTAGAAGCACAATTACAAAAAGTAATAACAGATCTCCGAAGAGAAAGGGATGCATATTCCAGAACCATACAGTTTCAGAATCAAGAGATCGAAAGAAGGGAGAATCAGCTAGACAATCAGAAAGAAAGAGTAAGCAAGATGCAGAAACAAGTGGCAGAAATGAAAGTTTCTAGAGATGCGGCCCTATCGAACGATTTCTACCTACAAGAAGCCTTTCTGCAGACGCAAGCAGAAATTTTGCTGACCGAAGCTATAGCTTTAAGTTCTGTAAGAGTAGATGCACAACTAGTAGAACCGGATACTCTCAAACAGCTGTTAGAAACTTTAAAGAAGAAAATTGCCCGAACCTTTAGATTAGCCAAAAACATGTATTTAGACGGAATTATAGAAGAACAGTAATTTTGTAAAACCCGCGGGTTCGAGTCCACCGTGCGTGCCAGAGTGTTATCGGCCACCGGATTGGAAGTTGTAAAATTGAATCTTTTGTTCGCACGTGCGAAAAGTTGTTACACTGACAGTTGTAAACTTTTATATAAAACAAGGAAAAGAGATGCTCGGTGACGATTCCTGGAATCACCAGACTGTCCGTCTGGGTGATTGTCTGAACATTGTTGTAGCGTTGTTTGTCTGATTTCTGAGTACTCTGAGTATACTGTGCATATCCGTGTTGTTGTCTATCGATCTCTGTTGCGATTGTGAGTTTCATTTACAAACGGTAGATCGTTGTACTGTTGTCTGAGTAAGTCGTTTGCGAGTCTCTATTGGGATTGTTGTGTTAGTTCGCATATCGTGTTGTTATTCTTTCTTGAAATGGTTTGCCAATGTTTGGTGAAGTCTGTGTAGCTATGGTAACTTTTCTGGTATTCGAGTTCGTATTGTGTTGACTTCAGTGTCGAGGTCTATCTTCGTATGGCAAAGATTAAGCTACAGTAAGGGTCTTCCTAAGTTGTGTACCGAGTCTTCAGTACTGTGTGTCTGAAGCTATTGAGCCCTCTGTCTCTTCGGCTTTGTCTGATTGTTTGTACCTAGTTGGTAAGGGTTGAATCACTGCTATTGTCTCTGGCATTCCCATAAATTTATATGCAGAACAGTATAGCAATTTAGTGTATTCGGTACACTTTGGACGGGTTATGATCGAGCACTGTAAAGCTCCTAAGCGTAACAGAGTCCTAACAGAGTTGTGCGCATCCGTATGTTGCTATATGAAAAATGGTTAGTTTGGGAACCAAGTATAGGGCCTCTGTCTGAAACACCCCTTCCACTCCCAAGAACCCAACAACGTTTAAACGCACTTCTGACAGTTAGAACACAGCGTTTAACAATATGAACCATCTTCCTGCAAGTCGCACTGTTTCTTGGGGTGTCTATTTGAAGCTGTGGATGAAGGATGATGTGTTATGCGTGATGCCACTCTTGGAGAATTCTACAATGAATTCCTCTAGCAATAGACCTATATTTCGGTAATTGTGACTATTTAGAGGTTGAAACCAAGCTAAGGTAGTACCCTTGAGAGTCAAACCAAATGCCTCAAACTATGTGAACAAGTCCTCAACTTGTTCAGCTCTTAACACTTGTTTGAACTCGGCCACATGATCATAAGGATCTCCGAACCCATCAAAGTAATTCTTCATTGCCTTGACCACTTGAGAGGGTCTAAGCGTTCTTGGATGCTCTTGGGGTCTAGGCAATGGAAAATCATGTTAATATCTTTGGTGCCTATGTGCTCGATGTCTCTTTCTTTCAAGTCTTTCACCTTCAAGTCCTGATCTGTCTCTACCCTCCCATTCTTTCGCTCTGATTTTCATGATCTTGGGATGATCCTGCTCCGTGGAGACCATGGGACACATTGTTGGAGTTAGACGTCTGCGGAAGCACGCGAACAGCACAAGGAAGAAGAAGAAGCTTGGAGCACAACACACAAGACTGAATGTATTACTAGAGAATGTACAAAGATAAGTAGCCCATTAGGTCAATAGGCGTATATACAAGCCGGGGGAAAAAAACCTCCTAAAGAGGGAAAAAAGTGCCCCGGCAGTCCTAGAGTGTTCATACACATCACTACCTAAATATATCAACAAATCCCCCCTGGGAGTGATGCGGTGAACAAGGAGCTGGCACTCATGTATAAGGAAGTGCCAAGCTATGTGGAAATCACTCCACAAAAGGATGTAAGCCCAAAGCTTTGCGGAAAGCTTCAAACTTCTCCCTAGGCAGAGCCTTCGTGAAAAGGTCTGCAATGTTCTCCTGCGTGGGCACATATGCCAAGCTGATCTCCCCAGCAGAGAACCTCTCCCTGACATAGTGATAATGCACCTCAATGTGCTTAGTGCGAGCATGGAACACAGGGTTCCTCGCAACTGCCAATGCGCTCTGACTATCAGTGAAGATGGTGGTGGCAGAAGACTGGCCAACACCCAAATCAGCCATAAGGCGTCTGAGCCACACACACTCAACAGTCGCTGTGAAAGCTGCCCTATACTCAGCCTCACAACTGGAAGTGGCCACAGTAGGCTGCTTCTTGCTCAACCAAGATATACATGAGCTACCAAGCATGAAGCAAAAACCACTGGTGGACACACGAGTGTCATAGCAACCAGCCCAATCTGAGTCAGAAAAAGCATGCAAATCTGGCGGTAGTGATCCCCCCTTGGGATAAAACAACCCAAGTAGCCGAGTACCACTCAAGTAGCGAAAGATGCGCTTAACCGCTTTCCAATGCGTGACTCCTAGGCAATGCATAAACCTGCTCATCTGTGAGACAGCAAACTGAATATCTGGCCGAGTAATGCATAAGTAAATCAAGCATCCAACAGCCTGCTGATAGAGAACAACATCAAATGCATCTCCAGCATCATGAAGACTCAATCATAAACCTGTCTCCATAGGAGTGGCAATAGGCTTACAGTCTTCAAGGCCAAAACGCTGCAATAATGTGTCAATATATTTCGTTTGACACAAAGCCATTCCACCATCAACTTGCATAAACTGAATGCCCAAATAGTGATGCAAATGCCCCAAATCAGACATCTCAAATGAGGCATGCAAATCAGCCTTGAAATCAGCAATATGCTTCTCAAGAGGACCAGTGAGCAGCATGTCGTCTACATAGACAACAATGATCAAAAGCACATCATTAGCACGCTTAACATATAAGGTGCTTTCAGTTGGACTGTTCTCAAAACCATGTGCAATCAGATAGGCATGTATTTTCTCATACCAAGCACGTGGTGCTTGCTTTAAACCATATAACGCCTTCTTTAACCTGCACACCTGGTTTTCATGCCCTTTCTGCACAAAGCCACGGGGCTGAAAAACATACACTTCTTCATGCAAGTCACCATTCAGAAATGCTGTTTTAATGTCCAACTGATGTACATTCCAACCATGATGGGCTGCAAGTGCACAAATGCTCCGAACAGTAGTCATACGGCATGTAGGTGCAAAGGTCTCATCAAAATCAATGCCTCTTTCCTGCGCATAACCCTTTGCAACAAGCCTAGCCTTATACCTGTCAACTGTACCATCAGGTTTACGCTTCAGCTTGTATACCCACTTAGTGCCAATGGCCTTCTTGCCAGGAGGCAAGTCACATAAAGACCATGTACCATTCTTCATTATAGCATCATATTCAGATTGCATAGCAGCCATCCAATTTTTTGAATTTTGTGCTTCATCAAAAGAAACAGGCTCATTCTCATCACAGAGACTAGATGCAGCCATAGCATAGCAATCTGATGCAAAGGAGGTACTATGAGAGCCTGAACGAGTACGATATGACAAAGGTGCATCTAATTTGTTGTCACGCAAAGTCTGCACCAGCCATTTTGGCATAGTTTTTGTCTGTTCAATATTAGCTCTCTCATCAACAAGTGCATCATGTAAATCTGCATCACAAATGGAATGATCTGCATCATCATATGAAACCTGCAAAGGCTGAGAAGTTGCCTCATTAGGACCAGCGCTAGCCTGTCCACCTGTAAAAAGAGGCATCAAAGTATCATACATGTCTTTGGAGCTAACAGATGTCTCCTTAGTACATGAAAGCAATGGCTGAATAGCATCTTCCACAAAGACAACATCATGGCTAACCAGAATGCGTTTAGTCTGTGGATGATACAGACGATAGCCTTTACTTTCAGAACTGTACCCAACAAAAATACATTTTACTACCTTATCATCCAATTTTCTGCGATGTTGTTCAGGCACTAATGCATATGCCAAAAAACCAAAAACACGCAGATGAGCAACAGATGGCTTGCGGTCATGCCAAGCCTCATATGGAGTGATAGACTGCAACGCTTTCGTAGGACACCTGTTCAGTACATATGCTGCACACATGATAGCCTCAAGCCAGAAACTATGTGGTAAAGCCTGACTTTTGACCAAGCACCTCGCCATCTCCATGAGTGACCTGTTCTTTCGTTCAACAACTCCATTCTGTTGAGGTGTATACGGCACTGTACACTGGTGTTTTATCCCACGTTCAGCCAGAAATGCATTAAAGTCTGAAGACATATATTCCCCCCCTCGATCAGAACGGAGGGTGCCCATTTTACATGCTGACAGGTTTTCAGCCAAAACCAAAAACTGTTTGAAGCACATGAACACTTCGGACTTTGCTTTGAGTGGATATACCCATGCATGCCTGGAAAAATCATCAATGAAAGTCACGAAGTAAAGGTAATTTCCAAAAGAGGGTGTCTGCATAGGACCACAGACATCACTATGTACAAGCTGCAATTTCTGCATAGCCCGAACTGAACCATCTTTTGGAAAGGAAGAATGCTGCATTTTGCCCAAAATACAGCCTTCACAAACATGTTTTCCAGGTGCCTCAAGTTTGGGCAAAGAGGACACCATTTCAGATTTCTGCAGGCGTAACAAACTAGCAAAATTAAGATGACCAAAGCGTGCATGCCAAAGCTTTGCATCTGACATAGCCTGAGAATCATGAACTGCACATGCCGAATCATTCACAGATTTTTCATAGTCTATGAGCTTATACAGCCCACGACATAAAATGCCAGAAGCAATAATCACATCGCCATTTGAGAGATCATGGACTGTACACCTGTCATCAACGAATTTCACAACCAAGCCAATCTTGGCTAATGCAGAAACTGATAACAGGTTCTTTTTGATTCCTGGCACAAATAAAGCATCTGACAAAGTGAAAGAACTACCATCAGCAGTAGTCAGAATGATCTTACCAACTCCCATAACAGGATAAGAGGAGTTATTGGCGCATGTGACAGTATTCCCTGTAGGGGCAGGCTCGAGTGAAGAGAAGAAACTGCGCTGCGAGGTAATATGTTTGGTTGCCCCACTGTCAAAGTACCAAACATCTGAGTCTACTGCAGACATGCACTGATCATGAGAAGATGGGTCAAAACTGCAGACAATAGTAAACGCCCATTCTTCTTCCTGCACAAGATTTGCAGACTCTGTTTTTGGTGTAGAGGCCTCTGCAACAACCATTCCAGCCTCTTTCTTCTTTGCCTCTTTAGCAGCCAGTTTTGGACAGTTCTTTATAATATGATCATTTCCTTTACAGTACTTGCAGAACAATTTCTGCTTTTCTGATTTCTTCTCATCTTTATCCTGGTTCTTCGATTGTGCAGCATTTGCAGATTTCTGCTTACTGGTAGAAGAGCTCCATTTTCCTTTGCCCTTCTGACTAGCCAGGAAAGCTTGATCTGCAACACGCATAATGGACCTGTTCTGCCTGGACTGATCTTCCTGCAACAGAACAGAGACTAATTCCTCAAATGACAAGGCATTCGGATTGCCTTTCATCATCAATCGAAGAGTAGAGGCAAAACTCTGATATGAATCAGGAAGGCCATTCAGAACGGTCTGCACAAGTGAGCTATCTGGTATAACCTCATCAGCAGAAATCAATTGTTCCTTCAGGTCTTTGATCTTTGTAAGAAAACTGTCCATCGAATCACCTTCATTCATGTGCTCACTCTCCAACTGTTTTCGGAGGTAAGCAACACGAGCCTCATTCCTAGCCTGGTACAAAGTGGTAAGTGTATCCCAAGCATCCTTTGCTGTTCTGCAAGAGCGAATGTGAGGAATAATGGCACGTTTGACAGACAAAGCTATCAATGCATGTGCCTGGGCATCTCTGCCATCCCAACGAATCTGCTCTGTAGTAGGTGCAACAAAAACAGCAGCACGAACAGGAATCTGCGGAATATCATCTTCGACACCATCTTCATCAGCTCCAACACCTGTATTTGCAGTACCTGTCGTTACAGGTGTAACAGGACGTCTTTCAACACCCTGCACAATGTTCCACAATCCTTTTGCAACCAGTACATGTCGCATCATATAAGCCCATAATGGGTAGTTGGTACCATCCAACTTATCCTCAACAGCCAACATACGGAATACATCACTGCTTTCAGCCATGGCCGGTGACTAAAATACCTTGATGCAGAAAATTGACTGTATCTCAAAAAGTTGAACAGAACTGCCCAGACGAGTTCTGCTAGACCTGTAGCAGACTTCGAGACGCTTAAACTGGCGAACAGAAACTGGTATATACCTTTGGCACAAAAGGACGAAATAGCCTGCACAAGCACTGTGATAGTGCGTTCGGAGGCCGAAACAAGCTCAGATCGCGATTTCGGCACCACATAGCGAAGCTGTTTTGATCTCGAAAACACCCTGAGTATGCTCACCAAATTTTGTGCGAATCTGAGACTGCAAACGGAGGAGTGTTGACGGTGCCCTAGAAGAAGCAACGACCTGCTCTGATACCAATTGTTGGAGTTAGACGTCTGCGGAAGCACGCGAACAGCACAAGGAAGAAGAAGAAGCTTGGAGCACAACACACAAGACTGAATGTATTACTAGAGAATGTACAAAGATAAGTAGCCCATTAGGTCAATAGGTGTATATACAAGCCGGGGGAAAAAAACCTCCTAAAGAGGGAAAACAGTGCCCCGGCAGTCCTAGAGTGTTCACACACATCACTACCTAAATATATCAACACACATTAGATCTTGGTGGAGGGAAAATCAATTCTCCTTGCCAAGTGTATGCATGCCTATCATGCTCTGATACCAAGAACATTTTCTCTGATGTGTGATCTAGATAAACTTTGCCTGGTGTCTCTGGATCCTTGAACTCATAGATGGTGACTATTGGGCTGGGTCAATCTGGCCTCAATCTCCAAAAGGCTTCCTCTATTTCTCTATCCAAGAATACTTCTATGCTTTTGTTGTCTTGAAGGATCCAATCTGGAGTGATTACTCTAGTCAAGACTGACTTACCTCTGGGAGTCTTGGGTTCTCATCCTAGGTCTCCTTGTTCTAGGTCTCCTACATCATTCTCAAGAATGATATTTCCACACTCATTTGTTCTATCTGGTAAGCTGATAACCACATACATGGTTCCTTCCTTATCAATGTATGAACCCTCTTCGAATTTAACCACTGAGTGTTCAAGTCCAAAGGGTCGATCTGGATTTTTTGAGTTGGACCAGTGATCACCTCAAACCATCCTCATAGATGCAAGCACCTAATTGGTTTGTCGTTATATATTCCAATTGTGTTTTATAGGGACCTTCTAGAACTTAGCGTGTAGGGATAACCACTAAGTTGTTGTGCCCATAACCTAGCTGTATGGTTGACACTGGCCTCAAATGGCCTAATGCTTTGTCTATCCTTGCGTAGGTGTCTACCAGATCTGAAGTTCATAAGCTTTGTCTTTTAGTCCCAATTTCCCCTTTGTATTGCTCAAAATCCTTTGAAGTCCCCTTGGTTTCCTAGTCCCACCTGAGGGTCAACTTCAAAATAGTATATCTAAAACTACAGGTATTAGTTTTACTGTATTCATTCAATTTCTTTGTAGTACTCGAAACAAGCTTTCGAACAAACCCAAAATCACAAGAAACGGATTTCGTATGAGAAAGTTATGCTAGTTCAGGGTTCTGGGGGTTAAAATAGGGAAATAGGATCTCTCAGGGATTACTTCAGAAAAGGCGATACACGATACTTAGGAAATATTGGTGATACTTGGGAGCAATGATACACGATACACGATACCACTACAGACGATACCACCTTAGGCAACACGATACTGCCAAGGCGATACCAGCTTCCACAATACGATACTGCTATCAAGATGATACGATACTGGTAGTGGTCATGATACGATACCTCTATTGGTTCATGACACGATACCGAGCTATCTCATGATGGAACCTGCTATCAAGACGATGCGATACCATGAGATCTAAGGCACAATACGATACCAAGTTCTATGCGATACGATACCGCTAGACCAACGATACATCAACCTTAGGTTTCACGATACGATACTGCTTGTGGATCACGATACGATACCACAAGGTGCACGATACGATACCACTCAACCCGTAGTCCACGATACCTCAACTTGCCAATACACGATACCTCAATGGTATCGCGATACCTCAAGGAGGCAATACATGATACTTGACAAGTATCGCAATACACGGGAGTTCTGATATCACGATACCAAAACTCAATCGGACATGATACTTGAAGTTTTTGGAGTCCACATTCAAAAGTTTTTGCAAATATCTGTACCTTGTGTCCTCCTTGTCAATGCTATGTGCATATAGATGCAAGGTCACTCTCCAAATCTACAATACTCCACTCGCGATACGAGATGCAAGTCGTTTTAGGCCGCGATACTGTCACCTAGATTTTTGATGTTTTAGTAGCACGAACCTGTGTATTTCCTCCACACTTAAGCTCTAAGCTCTCTCTAAACTCCTTGCACAACCAAGAATGAGGAAAAAGAGGCGAAAATAGGGAATCTACAGTAAAAAAAGCAAAAAATTTTGAGAAGGTGAAGATGGGAGAGGTTGGTGATGATGATGGTGATGGAGGTGGAGAAATGCAAAAACCGAACTAAAAATGACTAATTTTTTACCTTCCAACATCGCTACTCTATGTCTTACCATCAGATGCTCATCCTCGAAGCTCTCTCTTCCCACCTACGATGCCAAAATTTGGTGTCACTAGCACAATGGTAAGTACCAACATGAGGAGATCCACCTCATAAATGTCAATCCTAGAGATGTGAGGACTAGTATGAAGAACATGAGCAAGTGAAGGCACAAGTGCGTGAGTATTACAAAAGATCTCTCTTACAAAGCTGAAACCTACAACAAGCTAGCCCCAAAAATGAGCTCTCTAGCTCTTTTTATAGTTTTTTGAGTGGTTTTGGCCCTGTCCAGACCTAGTGTCCGGCCTAATTAAAAATTAGGTTCCAGGGCTTATTTGACAGCTCAAACGAAGTCTAAAAATTATGAAAATTGGTAGGATGATACTTCTAATACTCTTCAAGCTTGAGGACTCATCGACTTGAAAGAAATGGTGTTGCAAAAATGTGAAATGATATTTACAACGGTTCTTAGTGATGAAAATCACTATTTTTATAGGGATTCTTCTGAAAATTTGACATATACTTCTTGGAGCTCCCTACATGCTCTCACTTCTTTGACATGCATCAACACCTTGTGCTTGATCTTGAGTATCAACACTATCACTCTCGGGTTGTGGGACACCTTGTATGAGTCACGTATTCTTGTATCATTTTCCCTATGTGTGTGTTCTTGTAATCAGAATGTATTTCCGAAATCTTGTCTACTGTAGTCAGAGAGCACAATATACTGCTCCGCTGACATGGGATATCTGCATCTAATAGTAATCTTATTGAGTGCTCGGTAGTCAAAACATATCCTATAATATCCATCTTTCTTCTTCATAAGAAGAAATGGTGCTGCAAAGGGTGAATAGCTGGGTCTAATCACCCTTTTTATAGGTACTCGTCCACAACCTTGAAGAATTCATTTTCCTCCTACAAACTCATTCAAAATGGTGGCCGAGCTGTCAGACTCACTCCTAGTACCAATTAGAATCTATGCTCTATGTTCCTGCAAGGATGCAAA
The DNA here is from genome assembly GCA_020310875.1 of Ceratopteris richardii. Taxonomy (NCBI): domain Eukaryota; kingdom Viridiplantae; phylum Streptophyta; class Polypodiopsida; order Polypodiales; family Pteridaceae; genus Ceratopteris; species Ceratopteris richardii. The sequence goes on from CM035437.1 coordinate 109,535,187, forward strand.
CCTGAATGTAATTCTTTCAAGAATAACTCTTGGAATTCTGCTCTTACTTTCTCTGAAAGAGCTGGAGCATTCTAACTAGAGTTTCCATGACTGCATGAATTCATCACAATACACAACGAATACACAAAATAAAGAAAATAGATATACTTAGAATCAATCTTGAGCAACTTGGTAGAGGTTACCAATCACATCTCTTGGAGATCTGGTTCTCCATGGATCAGCAGTCGCCTCCTCTCATGCTCAAACTGATACACATGCGAAGCAAAGTCAATGACTGATCTCTACTACATCGAAACATGCTAGTCTTGCTATCTCAAAATCCAATATGTCATCATAGGACTGGATTTGAATGGGCAAATCAACAACTTATCAATCCCATGTCTCAGTTCCCTTCCCATCGGCTAACTCTACTGTGTAGGCATACTTTGACTGCACAATCTCTAGATGTAATCTCTTGACTAGTCGGGAACTAATCACATTATATGTCAACCTAGTGTCAAAGAGTAACTTGATAGGCTGTCCTGATACGACTCCCCTCATAACAATGAGTTCTGTATTTGGACATTGATATCCTTTCTATGCCACTAGCAAAAGCACAACATCTGGCATAATAGGGACCTTCTTTGTGACCGTCATGGCAACTATGGGAGATGATATCGGGGATGGGGAATCTCCAAAGTCCTCATCTCCATCACTCCCTGTCGGAGTGGGATTAATAACTATGTTGGTTGCTATTTTCTTTTTCTTAGGACAGTCCTTGAACAGGTGCTGCCCTAGACACCCATAGCATAAGCCCATTTTCATTGCCTTCTCTTTGTGCTGAGGGATAAGAATAGACTTATTATAAGCCATCTCAACTAGAGCAAACACTTTTCTTTTATCTCATGCAACTATTTGATCATGTGCACCTACTTAGCCTCTCTAGAAGGTTGTGCATTGATCTAGCCAGGAGTAGATGTGTGAAAGGATCGACTTACCTTAGGCCATGAGGACCTCTGACCCTGGGAGCCTATGCTGGTATGGCCATCCTCATAGACTAAAGCCATCTCCATGGCTTGTGCCAAGGATTGACATCTCTCCTTCCTCACCAAAGGTCTAATGGTTTTTGCAAGTCCCAAGATAAACTTTTGGGCTTGAAGAAACTCAAGGATAGTATCAGGTACTTTAAAAAGTACCTCTATGTACTTATCCAAGTACTCCTGAGCCGTTTGATTCTTCTGACTGATGAAGAACCATGTATCTCGCGTCGTAGACCTCTCATCAGGTAGTACAAAATTGTTATAGAACAAGACCTTCAACTGATCCCAAGTCTTGGGCTCTTTCTTATCTTGTTCTATCCTGAGCCACCACCTATGGACGATGTCCATAAGGTTATACATGGCCTACTAAATCTTATGCCTATCGTCCATGATATGGCAGAAACATAAGCATTGCTCCCTCTTGCTAAGCCACTAGGCTCAACAACATCAGTAGTCCTAGCACTAGTCGAGCCATGGTATCTAGGTAGCTTAAGATCCTTAAGCTGCCATCTGGCCTCTTTGACTAGGGTATTCAATAGTAATGGGGATGAGTGTTGCATGATGACCACATGGAAACACTAGACCATTCGCGATCATTGCTATTTTTATTGCATAAAGACTCTCCTCCCATCCTATTTATCCTCTTGTTCCAAGATTAGAAAGCTTCTAGAGTGCTCTAGTGTGACATGTGGCCATCATGCACACTCACTCTACTTTCTAAGGTGGAACCTTAGGATAACCCTGAGCTAGGGACCTTCACTATGGCTGGCCCTTGTCCCACACACACATGGTGTCAGGGGAGCACTAAATTGTGCTCTCTGACTTCACTAGACAAGATTTCAAAAATACACTTATGATTATAAGAATACCCACGTAGGGAAAATAATACAAGAAGACGGATTTGAAACAAGACGTCCCACAACCTGGGACCAATAGGTATGGAAAACTGGACTAGAGATGATACAGGAGATCCTACAACCCGGGATCGTAAGTATGAGACAAGATGTCAAGATTACAAGAACTCCCTTCTGGGAGATGAATTGAATACAAGAAAGAACTCGACAAGATCTCGTACTATGAGATTACAAGAGGACAAGACAGGATGTCCAAGAACTAGACTAGACGGGACTAGAACAAGAAACAAGACATGAACTGGAACTGGAACTTGGAGAGTACTTACTTGGCAGTCACAAATCCTTGAGCTCCCAAGACTGGTATTGGCAAGACTGATTATGAATGTGATCAACCCCTCCTTATATAGGTTTTCCAAGGGCAGTTCTAGGGCAGTTACAAATTGATGATGTCATCAATGATGTCATCAATTCGAAGCATGGTCTCTGGATGTTAGAATCAAGCAAGAAGATAGTCGATCTTAGGGTTTTGCACGTTTCGGACACAATGGAAGCATTAGTTTCCCCAAATTTTGAACCAATCATGAGATATAGGATTCACATGGAATTTGAGATTCAGGTTGGTTTCCTTTGTCCATGACATTACCTCCCCCTCAAGCGACGAGTTCCACAAGGAGCGGTCATGTTCTCTAGTCTGAGCTTCATTGGATTTCTCTTGTGGAATTCTCGAACCTTGATTGGTGCTCTCTGAAGGTTTTCTGCAGGTTCCCAAGTACGATCACTGATGTCATACCCTTTCCAATGAATAAGGTATTCCAATCTTCCTCGGGATATTCTGGAATCTAGGACATGCTCGACTTCAAATTCTTCATGATCATCAATCTCGATAGGTGGTGAAGGACTAGGTCTCTCCCCCCTCAATGAAGAAATCTGATATGGTTCCAACATGGATACATGGAAAACTGGATGTATTCTCATGGTGCTTGGTAGTTGGAGCTTGAAGGTGACTGGATTGATCTTGGCCAAGATGGTGAATGGACCAAATCTTTGATGATCTAACTTTGCACAGGGCCTTGAAGTTTGTAAATTGTTTCTAAGTAACCATACTTTATCCCCAATTTGATACGATGGATTTTGAACACGATGTTGATCTGCATAGTACTTATAATGTTCTTGAGCTTTATGGATCTCTTCCTTGAGTTCTTTGTGAATTTCCATGAGGTACTGAGCCTTGTCTCTGGTAGCTGGGTTCTTGACATGATTTGTGAGTTGTATGTCCATCCTTGGATGCTGTCCATAATTTGCAAAGAAGGGAGTCTAGTTGGTAGATGTATGAACACTATTATTATAGGCAAACTCTGCAAAGGGTAACAGCTCAAACCAATCATTCTGATGATAGTTGATGGTGCAACGAAGATATTGTTCTAGGACTTGATTCACCCATTCTGTTTGTCCATCAGTCTGTGGATGATTGGCTGTAGATAGTTTAACTTGAACACCAAGGAGCTTGCAAAGACTATTGCAAAAGCTAGATATGAAGTGTGGGCCTCGATCACTGACAATATCATAAGGCAATCCATGAAGCCTAAAGATGTATCTGAGGAAAAACCTAGCAGTGGTTGCACCTATGATTGCCTTGGTAGTTGGAATGAAGTGTGCCATCTTTGTAAATCTATCCACTATAACAAGAATGGCATCATACTTGTCTGACTTTGGGAGGTCTGTGATGAAGTCCATAGATAATGAAGCCCATGGCCTTTCTGGAATAGGTAAAGGCTGCAAGAGGCCATTAGGTTTATGTCATGGTACTTTAGATCTATTGCAAGTGTCACAGGTTTGTATATATTCTTTGACTTCCTTCCACATTTGAGGCCACCAAAAATCCCTTGATATAAGTTCTATTGTTTTATTCACTCCAAAATGTCCTACTGCAAGGTTGTCATGACGTTGTTGAAGTACTTGGATCCTGGGAGTTCCTGGAGGGACATACAATAGGTTCTTATAGAATAGTAACCCACCCTTTTCTTGGAATTCATCTACTTCTTGAATTCTTCCTTCTTGAGTTTTTTGCTTAACGTTACAAAACAATTCATTTCGTGGTAGAGTCTCACGGATCAAATGATTCAAGGCTGAATCTTCATGATGGCTTGAAGCGATAGCTGCTAACTGGAGATGCTCAGGCTTGAGTAATATGCTCTCTTGTTGATCAAAGGCCTCTTCACCCTTCTTTGGTGCAAGGTAAGATCTTCTTGACAAGGCATCTGACTGACACTGTTGCCGTCCTGGACGATATGTGATGACAAAGTCAAACCTGGATAAAAAGTTACTCCATCGAGATTGCCTTCTGTTGAGGATGGAGGTGGTCATAAAATACTTTAGGTTCTTGTGATCTGTATACACGATAACTTTATGAGCTGCTCCTTCTAGATGGTGACGCCAAGTATCAAACGCATCCACTATGGCAAGAAGTTCTTTATCATGAATTTCATAATTAATTTCTAGAGGAGAAAATTTCCTTGAATTATATGCAACTGGATGTAGGTGTCCATTATCTCCATATTGTGAGAGAATGGCCCCTAGGGCAAAGTCTGATGCATCTGTCTCTAGGAAGAAGGGCGTACTAGAATCAGGATGAACTAGAATTGGAGCAGTAGTGAATGCTGATTTCAAGGTCTGAAATGCTTTTTCTGCTTCTTTGGTCCATGAGAATTTGGAGTTCCCTGTAAGCTTGGTAAGAGGTGTCACTATCTTGGAGTAATCTTTGATGAATATCCTATAAAAGTTGGCAAACCCTAGAAAACATTGTACATCTCGAACACATGAAGGTGGTTGCCAATCAAGGATTGTTTGAATCTTCTTAGGGTCCATAAAAATTCCTTTATCTGATACAATGTACCCTAAAAATTCCACTTCTGTCTTTTTGGAAAGAGCACTTCTCCAATTTCGCATATAATCCTTTTTCTCTTAGTTTCTCTAGGACTATCTTTACATGACATTCATGATGCTCTAGATTTTTGGAGAATATCAAGATATCATCAAGGTATATCACAACAAAATCATCTAAATATTCTCGAAAGATATCATTCATCATATGTTGGAAGACAGCTGGAGCATTTGTAAGACCGAATGGCATAACTACATATTCAAAATGCCCATACCTTGTTCGAAATGTTGTCTTCCATTTGTCTCCTTCTCTGATCCTGACAAGGTTGTAAGCTCCTCGAAGATCAATTTTCATGAAGAATTTTGCTTTTCCAAGGCGTTCCAATAGCTCTGATATGAGTGGTAGAGGGTATCTGTTTTTTATAGTGATTTTGTTCAATCCACGATAGTCTACACACATCCGGAGAGTCCCATCCTTCTTCTTTACAAATAGAATAGGAGCTCCTGCTGGAGACTTCGAGTGTTTGATAAACCCCTTTGCTAGATTCTCATCAATGTTCTTGCGTAGTTCTGTAAGTTCCTCTGGGGATAGTTTGTAGATTGGTCCAAAGGGTGGTTGTGCTCCCTCTTGAAGATATATGGGGCAATCATAAGGTCTATGGTCGGGGAGGATATCTGCATTCTTCTTTTCAAAAACATCTTCAAAGCCTTTGTACTAATTGGGTAGTTGTACTGGATCATCTTTCTTGGATTCTTGAGCTGGTATGGCATAGATCATATATGTAGATTCCTTCCTTACTGCATGTATGAAGGCTTTGGCTTCAACATATGTTGGGTTCTTCTGGATATCTCGACGGGTGATTTTATTCTTTTCCCAATTAATGTCTGGATTATGCTTCTTTAACCAGGGCATTCCAATGATAACTAGATGTACTGGGCTCGATATTACATTGAAACATATGTGGGATTCATGGTCATCGAGGTGTACTTTTAATGGTGTGGTTTCCATGGTTATATTCCCAGATGCTAGAGGTCGTCCAATAGGTATGGAAAACTGGACTAGAGATGATACAAGAGATCCCACAACCCGGGATTGTAAGTATGAGACAAGATGTCTGGATTACAAGAACTCCCTTCTGGGAGATGAACTCAATACAAGAAAGAACTTGACAAGATCTCGTACTACGAGATTACAAGAGGACAAGACAAGATGTCCTAGAACTAGACTAGACAAGACTAGAACAAGAAACAAGACAGGAACTGGAACTGGAACTTGGAGAGTACTTACTTGGCGGTCATGACTCCTTGAGCTCCCAAAACTGGTATTGGCAAGACTGATTATAAATGTGGCCAACCCCTCCTTATATAGGTTTTCCAAGGGCGGTTCTAGGGCGGTTACGAATTGATGATGTCATCAATTCAAAGCATGGTCTCTGGATGCCAGAATCAAGCAAGAAGACAGTCGATCTTAGGGTTTTGGCACGTTCCAAATGCAATGGAAGCGTTAGTTTCCCCGAATTCTGAACCAATCATGAGATATAGGATTCACATGGAATCTGAGATTCAGGATGGTTTCCTTTATCCATGACACATGGAATGATCCCTCTGGACCAATGTCTCTCTCTCTCTCTCTCTATATATATATATATATATATATATATATATATATATGTGTAGAGAGAGAGAGATACATACACACATATGTGTCTCTACACACAAAAAGGTATAAAGGTTCAATTGCACCGAGTAAGAGAGAATACGAAAACTCGCTTGTCTTTAAAAAAGGACATCCAAACTATATGATTGTGATTGAAATTAGAAAGAAAACCTTTTGGTTTGCGTTGATTCTCGTACTAGCATGGGTCCCCTAACGGCTATGGAACCTCCCATCTTTCTGCTGTGATGGTTTAATTGTGGTTTAGTACAATTTACAGTTGTTCGAAAGAGAACCTTACTTTGAGAATGAAAATCAAATTAGTTTAGTTGAGGGCCTATTGAGGAAGAAGCCCTCTCTGTCCGAGGATGGTGGCATAATTGTAGATTTGTTAGTTTTCAACCTATTGCTCATGGTTCGATACCTCTAAACACCGCCCTATTACCTATTTAATGTCCAAGAGGAGGAAAATTAACTATTTTTGTATGTTTCTTCATGGGGATTTCTTTCTCAAGTTAAAACCAAATTCTTGTGATTCATAAGGAACCACATGACACTCGAAAGGAATGTTCAAGATTTTCACTCCATCCTATAGGGAGCTCATAGTTGAGAGCCCCTATATATGCACCTCAAAGCTGGCATGCCCTACTTGTTTCCAAGTGTTTGCTGTGTAGGGAGCCTATTCTATATGTGGCTAAGAATAGACATGTCTTAGGGAGATTAGAATAGATATGTCCTATTTGTGGAGTTAAGGCACTAGAGTGGGTCCTCTCTACCTAGTCAGGAAGGAACGATGTAACAACTGCATTATATAACATTAATTTTCGTTTGTGCTAAAAAAAAAAATGCTCGTGGGCGGAAAAAGGTAGTGTACTTGCTTTATATTTATACATTGAAGCCCTCAATGTGACATCTACTAGATCAGTACACTGTATCTCGACCAGAAAGGTTGCAGGTTATAAATTCGAAGACTGCAATGGTATCAGGTGAAGGTAGTGAGTTTCTACTGTAGTCTGTGACTTGTCTGTTTGATCATATCTCTATCATCACCATTTTGTGATGGAAATGAAAGATAAGGGCTGTTGCATTAAAAGTGCTGTGGGAGGGACCGATCCAGCTGTTAAGGTGCTGCTTTCTTGTAGGGGAATGAGTGAGTATACTAATTGTCATGGAAAACTTGCGCTGAGCTGCTTTGATGTTGTGTACAAAGGCTGTCCTCGTTAGAATATTATGGAGAAGATAACCTCTCTGCGGAGCTTTTGATTCGTTTCCCGTTCTAATAACCAGGTCAGATGGCGGCAAAAGATGGTTGAGGAGAAAGGAACGCACGAAACAAGTTAACAAATTCATTCATTGAGGAAAAGGCAGAAAAGAAATTAACGAGAAGTAAGGCAGATATTCAACAAGATGATGGAGATGTGTGGCTCCCAGTTAGACGGGCTACGCGTGTCTGTCTTTGCGTGTGAGAGAGAAAGGAGAATAGGAACTCGAAAGCCAGCGACAGACGAGATACGTGTGTCTGCGTTTGAGAGAGAAATTTATGTGGGAGAAATCGACTTCCTGATTTTCGAGCGAAAGGAGCAAGAAACGGTATGCGCTTGTGCTTGTGTTCGTGTGTGCGCCTGCATGTCTGCGTGAGAGAGAAAAGATATAATCAACAAGTGATGGTTATTGGGAAGCGGATTTCTGCGTGTGTGTGTGTGTGTGTGAGAGAGAGAGAGAGAGAGAGAGAGAGAGAGAGAGAGAGAGAGAGAGATGATCTACAAGATCGCGACTCAAGGAGAATCCGATCTCCGATTTTGAAAACCGGGGAACGACAAACGATATTAGGTGTGCGTTTGTGTATGAACGTTTGCGCGCACGCTCGCGCGAGTGTGAGAGAGAGATTTCAGAAGGGCCATGGATCTTTTAAATGTTTCTTTCAGGCGAGATGAGGTTAGCAGTGAGCACTGCGCAGGAAGGAGGCAAAACAGACACGAGCAAAAGAAAAAGGACAGATATTTTCGTTTTGATTCCCGTAAGTTCTGCATCATTGTTATATCACCACAAAGTTGATGTGGATCCCCCCATCGCAGGACCGCGGAACCTCCTGTATGCAGACTCCATATCCCAATTCTTCACAACCAGACACTTATTACGAACAAAAGACCTGCCAATTTCCTTTTAAGAAAAGAGAATCTGTCTCCTTAGAGTCTGTTGAGGTGGGACTCGCCGAGTCGACCGTCATCCATAATCCTTAAAGCACGATCCTCCTTTCGCTTTCTGTGTCCTTCCTACATGGCAGGTTGGTTAGCTTCGAACTGTGGGGAGCAATGGCGGTCCCATCTACAACCAGCATCGGGCGGTGAGGAGTAAACCATACACAGATTATTCATTCACTTGGCTGAATCCTGACGTATGCAAAGTCCGTACTGGGTTTTGCAATCGACGTAGCTCATTTGGCATAGGCATGAAAAAAAGCACGACATACATCAACGACAGCTCTCTGAGAATTTCGTTTTCAACCTCATAGCTGTAGACTGTAGTGCTGTAACCTGTTCATTACCGAGACGTACTTTTCCTGCATCCCTGCTCGAATGGGGGCCATGGCCTATACATTGCAAAAGCAGGAAACCTTTCAATACGGTGCTACGGAATATCAGAAATCCTCAGATCAAGTCCAAAGTATGTGAAGGGATTTAATGGCCATAACTTTTCTAGCTTCTTAAGTGCAGACTCCAGAGTATGTAAAGGGATTTAATGCATATGGCTTTTCTAGGCTAGTTGCTGTACAGTAGCAGTGTACAAGATGTACAACAGTACCATGTGGCATGAGCTCTTCTACTTTTCAGAGTAACTGAAGGAGTGGATAGCTTCTTTGTCGTACTCCAAAGTTCTGTTCTGTTGAACACGTCGCCCATAGCTATATTGGCCTTCTTATCTCCACTGCTTTTTCTTCAGCTTAAGCCCTTGGCTTTTCGAGAGGAAAGCATATTCTTGTGCAGTGCACATGAGTCTTTTCATGCCGAAAGGTGGGTCAAATTGAACGATTGGGCTCAAGGGGTCTTGAGTGTTGACCCTTAAGCGCACATGGATATGGAGAGTCGGAGACTGGAGTCATACTCATGGACCACGAGTCCGATCAAGACAGGGCCATGTGCACACATAGCACTCACGTTGGAGGCGGACTGTTGCTACACATTTATGATGTGAAGTGCTTACTTTACACTCACTTTGTAAATTGACACAAATAATTCTCACGGTGAATTCAAATGCTAAGTGGACAGTGGACACATGCCATGTCTGCTAAAATGGCTGCCTTCGAAGGTGGCTCGAAATGGAAGATGCAACTTGCAAGCGATGTCACTTTCTTCCAAAACCCATTTACAAGAATGGTATCATCAACAACTTTTCAAAGAGAGGAGATGCATACGAATGTCATGCTTTACTTCATCGAGGGTTTGCGCACTCTCTTGTACAAAGTATAATCATGTGTTTCACCTTCATCGACTAGTCTTTTTTAGCTTGATGTCACCTTCACCTTCCCCCTCCATAGAGGGTATGGATCTTTAGGAGGCTGCAATGACTTGTTAAAATCTATTGAGAGGATCCCCCTCCTAATGAGCAAAACAATGCAACACTAGAACATAATTCCTTGAAGCTCGGATGAGGCCTATCATATTCCCTGAAATATGGAAACAAAGGGAACAATTGTGGGTAAAGTTTCATATATAGAGGTCGCTAAAGGCAAAGGATAATTCTTTTCCAATCCTATGTTCTATCATGCTTTTGTGGATCATCTGGGTAAGTCACCCCTTCATTCACTCTTCCCAAATTCAAGAAATGGTTTCTTGTAGTAGAGATTGAAAAGGGCTTGAAGCTCAAGGAACTATGTTTTGATAATGGTGAAGAGTATACATCTCATTATTTCATCTAATTTAATTAGTCTAGAAGAGTTTCTAGAGAGCTTATAGCTCCATATATCCCTATATAGAATGTTGTAGCTGAAAGGAGGAATAGGACTATTCACGATTGAGTAGTTTGTTAGCTTCGATCAATTCCGAATCCACAAACGATTGCAAACAAAGTTGCTTCCAATCCCAAAAGCAACCTACGAAGTACATGACACTATCCTAAATACATGCCCAATCAACTCAACGTAGACTACACTTAGATAGTGAAACAAGTAATTATAAAGATGATAACAGGAGGAGAGGGAAGAAGAAAATTTTCGACTTAGAGATACATAGTATTAGGTCAATCTGCAAAGTAGATTCCTCTCTCTATCTTACCTCTGCTAACCTTTCTTAATGATTCCTAAAATAATGAATACAAAGAACATCGGTATGTAGATGGAGGATGGATTATAGAATGCATTTAATCATGATTGGCATGGTCATCTTTACGACAAACTATATTCCTAGTGAGATCAATGCGTAGGCTATCAAGGCATCTAACTGCATATGGGATCTTTTGCCTCACATAATTGCATAGAACATGAAGAATTTCCAATAATATCCCACCAAATGCTGAACTTTGGTTTAGTTGTAGGCCTGATTCTTGATAATCTCCCACTTAAACATAGTGTTCCCTACAACTCATCCACCGTAATCCGTAATATTCCTTCCACTTGATGGGTATGGTACAAGTGACCAAGGTGACATAGAAGATGATCATGATCACCAAGCTAGGTTATCCCCATTAATTGACAACATCAATGAAACTGATCCACTACAAGTGACTTGGTGAAAACATCTATTGCATTCTCATATGCTATATGCTGACACCTTTTTTGAGATGCATATGATAGTTGGCTAAACACTCTTGAATCAAATGGTATCACACTTTCATGTGCTTGGGCTTTACATGATATATTGGATTCCTTGTAAACAAAATCATGTTCTGACTATCATATAGGAGGTGTGGGATTAGGTGTCAAGTGCCTAAATTAGTAGCAAGCCTTGACAACCACAATGATTTCTTGCATGCTTGTCTAGTTAGAATGTACTTTGCCTTAGTTATGGACACCTAAACACATGCTTGGAGCCTCGATCTCCAAGAAATTGCAATACTTGAAAAATGAAAACGTACCCATATGTAGAGTACTTATTACCTAAACAATTGAAAAACATGGATCAAGATACACACAAACAAAAAACAAGCTATAGAGGCTCAAAATACACTAGAAACAACATAATGTTGAAATGAAATAGAAATGGGATAAATTATCAGATGGAAACCTACATAAAAAGCATGGAGCTTACACCTCAAGGAGACAAGCTCACGGCAATGCATGAATAGATGAATGAGAGGTGAACCACCTATGTAGGATAATGTGAGCTTGCACGAGAGTGCATGAGAGCTTGTGAGAGGATTCCTTGCACGTGGGATTATGTAGATGCATGAGAATGTGTGTGGATAGAAAATATTAGAGCATGGATATCTCAACACCCTCCCTCCATGTGGTGATCCTTTTGTTGTAGAATGATGAACTAGTGACATATGGCATCACTTACTCTACTGGATTTTAGATCAAAGGACATATAGGATCCTTAGATGTAGCCTTGGACATATGGCATCTAAGTGTTGGGATATATGTCATCCCTTGGTGTGTCATGGACATATGGCATCCATGTGGTTTTGGTTCCATGGACATGTGGCACCCATGGTGTTTGGGACATATGGCATCCCTTGGATCTAGGAAACATATGGCATCCCTAGACATGTACTTGGACATATGGGGTCCAAGTGGTTTTGTGGGAATAGATGGACATATGGGATCCCTAGACATGAATGACGGTTTACATCATGTGATAGGTAGTGTTTTTGATCCATTTTCATCCTTTGTTTGTGTTGCATTTTCAATCCTTTGATCTTTTTGTTAGAGTTGTTGTAGCCTTTGTCTTCTTCTTGCATGTAGGTTAACTTGTTATTGACTTTCGGTGTTTGATGCTTGAGAGAGTATTACATATATTAAGCTCACAGGGAAGGTCTTACCTCTCCTTTAGGGCGGTAAATGTCGAGTCCCTTTACAAGTGGCCATATGTGCATCATGATATTCAAAAGAGGCTAAGACATAAAACACTTACAAACCATGCGTAGCTTCATGGTGATAATTTCCAAAGCTTTGCTTATGTGCCTAAATCTCTTTTATGCGCTATGATAATGCTACTATTTTGTTCATCATCCATTGCTCCCTCTCTCTTTTACTTATTTGAAAACGCCAAATTGGTGAACAATGAACGTATACACATGTGCGTACGCTTTCACTTGAGACTAATAGTTTAGAGTATATGTGCTTTAGTAGTTGCACATATGTGGTTACACATATATTAGCATCCACGACTCATCAGTCTCCCACGATGTCGCTACTTATCTAAACTCACTATCTATACGAAGTTTAGTGCTTTTCATTGATGGCAGAGGAGATGAACCGTGAACCGTATTTCTGCTTCTTCCCAATGCCATGCTTTTCAAGAGAGCACCACCTACTCTTGTTCTCTCTCTTGTTCCATCTGTCAGCTTTCGGAGCTCTACTCTCCTCGCATCTTCAAGGTGTTCAACATGTTTTTTTTTTTTAATAAAAGGAAGTTTGGCCTTAGCCTATTCTCCCGGACTTTAATTAAAATATAGAAGAAAAATTACAACTGAATGGGACTAGTGCCCATGGGACCCCCCAAAACAACAAGTTGAAACCTCCTCGAAAACAACAAGTTGAAACCCAAATGGGTCCCACATGAGGTGATGATAGATTTATCCGCCTCATTTGTAATGCCCTCAAGGTGTTCAACATGTTGCTATCATGGATGCATGTGGAATTGAAGACGTGTAGTGCATTCTCCTTGGAACATTATCTAAGTTTTTCCATTTTGTGGCGCACACATGCTAGGTTGGAATGAGTCCTCTCTTTCTTTGATACTTCAAGGTAGCTCCTCTTTTTACGTAGCTCCAACGCTCTCTAGCAAACTTCTCTCTATTTCTCTTTGTGTCTTCCATAGCAGGCATGATGTCTTCAAGTTCACATGCAGTAGCACATATTTGTTGCTCTATGTGTTGCACCACATCACACCTCTCTCTTCTATCTGAGCTATTTTTGAGCTTTGCTTTGAAAATAATGACTTATTGGTATTTGCATTGTTGACGCCTTTATGCATATTGAGGCCATCTTTCACTTGCACCTCAACAGGTATAACTGACATGAACAAACCACATATAAGACAAAGAAAGTCATGAATAGATTCATTGTCAACAGAAACATCTACTTGTCTTTTTGATAGACTAGATGAACCATGTAGCTGTCCTTACGAATGGCAGAAGTGATTTAACCTGACTTTCACCTTGTAGCAAATCTCCTGTCCAATCTTTATATATCGTCTAGCTATTTTCATTGATAGGGTTAACTTATGTACTGTGACACATCATGGCCCAACTTTGTGCTTCTCCATCCATTCTTCAGTGTCAAGCTTTGCCACTATGTGTGTTATCAAAGGTACCTGCAGCAATGAATCCATCTTTGGCTTGTTTCACATCATTACACCAAAAAGCCATGCTCCCCTCAAGTTTTTTGTAGACGATATAGCCAATGTCACATATTATGAGGAAATTTACACTAGTGATTGGAGGCGACTTGTTTCTATTCCATGGTTATGATACTGATGAAGGTGATGAGAGAAAAAGGATATAATACAAGGGAGTGAGGAAAGAGAGAAATGGTTATCACTACGTATATTTCAATAGAAAAGTAAGATCCTAAACCTATGCTCTAACATCATGTTAAGAAACATTCGTAAGATATTACACACAAACCAAATACAAACTATGGAGTCTCGAAATACACTAGAAACAACATGATGAAGAAATGAAATAGAAATGAGATAAATTATCAAATGGAAAGTTACATAAAAAGCATGGAGCTTGCACCTCAAGGAGAGAGCCTCAAGCCAGTCCATGAATATATTAATGGTAAATTTGACAGAAAAGGCTATCAATGGATGTTTTTTTGCATCTCTACCATCCAAACAAAGTTGCTATAGGTTCAATAAGAATTGCATAAGACCAAAAAATGAAATTTCATCGTCTTCAAAAACACCAAGTGTAGGAGGATGTATTTCAACACCTTGCATAATAGTCCATAAGCCATTTTCTATGCCCACAATCGGAAGTTAGTGTTAGTATATGATCAATGTCTACCCCACAATGATTGTACGCACATTTTGTAAGGTCCCCATTATGAGGAGAAACCAAGCGTGCATTACCCAATTGATGGGAATCCCAAATTGCATGTTGGATGAAGGTCATATTGGACCATGTAAGGTATTGTAAGGAAAGGGAGTTACCAGGGTCGCCAATTGTGGGGTCCGGGGCAGCGGTGAGGAGCCACGGCTGGGGGGTCCAAGTGGGCCACCGGGCCCCTAGGGGGCCTGCAACACGATGGTAAAGGGAATATTCCATGGAATATTCCCTGTCAGAGTTAGAAATCATTTATATTTGTTAGGCCAGTTCAACTAGCCTAAGCTGTGTATGGCAATTATGCAGGCGGTGGCCACCCACGCTCTACCGCCCATGTATAGCCGTCCACAAAAGGCCACCCATGATCCTATATATACATGATTTTTGCACTACCTAAGACATCGAATTGAGCCAGCATACCTCTACCTTGTATCTCCCTATCTAGTGTTGTCTAGATCACCATTTAAGCTCTACCTTGAGAGCACACGGGTGGACAATGCCATCATCTTTGTACTTGTTGTTAGTAGAAAATTGTTGAGATTCTCCTATATATGTTATCTTCTCTACTACAGCTCCTGTGTTATATAGCATAACCATTGTCTTACATGGTATCAGAGCCGTAAGGTTCCAATAGCTTGAGAAATATCACTATTTTAGCTTACTAACAGACTATAATATCAGTAAATTATTCGAGTGATTACATGATGGCTTCATCGTCGAACACTAGTCTTGGTGCTTCAGCTAATGTTAATGCTGCACCTATTCGAATTTGCCCACTTGCATTCACTGAAGGGAAGCTGGATGGAACCAACTATACACTCTGGAAGCTCAAAACTTCTCCAATTTTGGACTCCCATGAATTACTTGACACTGTCATGGAACCGATGGGATTGGATCTAGAGCCTATACCAGTTGAAGATCTAGCAAATTCAAGATTGATGATTCAAGCATATCCAGATCTTCTACGAGCTTGGACATGGTGGAATGTTGACGCATTATGTGTAATTGTCACTAGTGTAAGTGATTCTGTGCTTACCTTAGTTCAACATACTACTAAAGCACATGAGGCTTGGGGCATATTGGCTCGTCAATATGAGACCAAGAACTACACTAGGATACATAATTTAGAAAATCAGTTGGCAAATGAAAAGCATTCTGATTATGAAACGGCTGAAGATTTTATCACACGGATAAAACATCTTCAAGATCAATTGGCTGCAGTTAGTGTTGTTATAACACGAGAAGAGCTGTCTCGAAGATGTGTACGTGTTCTTCCAACAAAGTATGATGGACTAGTAACAACCCTTAACACTCAGGTAAGACCAAATCCCCTTACATTTGAAAAGTTTTGTGCTATGCTTTTAGAAGAGGAGATGCGGTTACAAGTGATGTTGCATTCTCAGCAAATGCAAAAGGTAAAGGATCTTTTGATGGATCAAAGAAGAAGCCAAAGAAGAAAAAGTTCACAGGAAGCTGCTTCTATTGTGAAAAGAAAGGCCATCAAGGATTGCAGAAAGAAGCAAGCTGATGAACGAAATGGGACTATAAAATCATCGTGGAAGAACAAAGAGTCTGCAAACAACACGGAGCTGGAACTATGGGTAGCTATTGAAGAGGTATGCTCATTTGCTCAAGCTCGTGTTGATGAACCATGGATTTTAGATAATGGAACTTCTTGCCATATGACCAATAAAAAGGATTGGTATAGTTCCCTAGTGCCTCTACGGGAATCCATCAATGTAGTGGTGGGAAATGAATCCAAGTGTCCATCGGAAGGAACTGGAACCATCTCTTTTATCACTTCTCCAAGTGTTGAGAAAAAGTTATCCGATGTTCTCTATGTACCTATACTTAAAAGAAATTTGTTGTCAGTTTATGCAATAAAAGATCGTGGACTCGAAGTTCACTTCAATAAGGGTGGTGCAGAAATCATGGATTCATCAAGTAATGTAGTAGGTAAAGGCATAAGAGGTGATAACTTGTATGAGTTATGTGCCTTAACTGCTACAGAAGATAAAGATGTAAGCAGGTTATGGCACCAACGATTTGGGCATCTCGGATTTGCAGTTTTGAAGGAGATGCAAAGAACAGGGATGGTTGTTCATTTGCCTACATTTTCAGAGTTGCAGGAACCTTTTGAAGCTTGTATGATGGGCAAGAAACAACGAAAGGCATTTCCAAGAGAAACCAATAATCAATCTCAAGCTCCTCTAGAGTTGGTACATGCTGATCTTTGCGGTAAAATGTCTACACATGCTTTAGGAGGATCTTTCTACTTTTTGCTATTGGTCAACGATTATAGTAGAAAGATGTGGGTTTATTTCATTCGAGAGAAGGCTGATGCTTTTGAAAAATTCAAAACGTGGCATAAGTATGTGGAAAATGAATCAGGAAGGTAAATTGAAGAAATTTAGAATAGATAGAGGAGGTGAATTCTTGTCAACAGAATTCAATAATTACTGTAAGGAGCATGGTGTGAAAAGGCAACTTACCACATCTCATACACCTCAAAAAAGTGTGCCTTGCTAGCACTATAACATATCGAGGGTATACTGGGGCTGCTACTGAGGAAAATGAACGGGCGTAATTTTTCCGTGACGTCGGTGTCGGGGTCGGTATGGGCGTCGGAAACATAACGCCGGTATAGTCGCCGGTATAAGCATCGGTATAAGCATCGGTACTACCGACGCTTTTGCTGGGTGTATCGACACGCATACTGACGACTATGCTGGGAGTACCGAGGCCTATACCGACGACCATATCTGCACAAATTTTTTTGGGCAGAATGTATTGTCTTTTGCTACAGCATGATGTTGTCTAGCAAAAGACAATACACTCTGCCCAACTCTACACCGAGTACATGTGTTATGTACTCTAATGGCAACCAAAACATGATTTTATATGAGCAAAAATGAAGCATGAATCATGTACAAAAAGTTGTATATTCCATAAATGAAGGATGTACAAGAGTGTGGCATAGCACTTCCATATAGGAATAGAATACAAAATTATGGTACATCATTTTCACATAGGAGTGTAATACAAAATTGTGGCAATGTGACAAAGCACTTCCATATAGAAATCGAATACAAAATTATGGCACATCATTGCCACATAGGAGTGTAATACAAAATTGTGGCAAAGCACTACCATACATATACGTAAGGGGATCAAAACATTTACACGTGCAATCCTACAACAAAGCATATGTAAAATGAGACAAATCGACATGACATTTATAAACAACAACTAAAAATATGAAACCAAGCTATAAGTTTACCTAATCATAGATTCTCCCATGAAATGATTGCACCGCGTCCCTCTAAGTCTTGCAACAGTGTAGCCAATCCATGCTGATATCCGTAAGATTCTTCGGTTCGCGTCGGAGGACGACCCACTACCAACTCCTATAATAAATATGCAAAATGTTAGATGAACATACATGATGTGCTGAACACAAACAAATTCAATAATTAACATGATACTTACAAATTGGTAGCGCATACTATCGTATCCGTCGCTACCTAAATGCGACGTTCCAACCGTATCCAAACGTGTGGCCGCCGCATCTCTGTGTTGATGATATCGATCAGGAGTATGTTGCTGCTCATCCTGAATCGATTCCCACTCTTCAACATCTAACCACACAAGCTTCGGTAAGCTTGCTCTAAAAGTATCGCAAGCTTCCAACCGTCGACGAGACATCACCTTGCGTGTCGTATGCTCAATCCATTCCGACTCACAATAGGATTCTTAGGTGTTGGCCGGTACTCTTCATATATCGATTGTTTGATAAAGTTTTTGGAGTCCCTATCCTGTTCGCTCCATTTTAACATTACAGAATGTCCAAACTCTATGGAGTAAAGTTGTCGAATGCGCTGACGCATTGACTTCCCACCTGCATCCATGACTGGAGCTCCGTTGTGTATGTGATATACTTTGGAGTTGTCATGGTCATGCTCTCCCCAAGGTGTACGTGGAGATCCCATCTGATCTAATGTGAAGAACCCATACATACATTGTGTGTATGCATATGCATGTTTGTATGCATATGCATGTGTGTATGTGTGTATGCATATGCATTGTGTGTATGCATATGCATTGTGTGTATGCATATGCATTGTGTATGTGTGTATGCATATGCATATGCATATGCATGTGTATGCATATGCATGTGTGTATGCATGTGTGTATGCATGTGCATATGCATGTGTATGCATATGCATGTGTGTATGCATATGCATGTGTGCATGTGTGTATGCATATGCATATGCATGTGTATGCATATGCATATGCATGTGTATGCATATGCATATGCATGTGTATGCATATGCATATGCATGTGTATGCATATGCATATGCATGTGTATGCATATGCATGTGTATGCATATGCATATGCATGTGTATGCATATGCATATGCATGTGTATGCATATGCAAATGCATATGCATGTGTATGCATATGGTCATGCATATGCATGTGTGTATGCATACGCATATGCATATGCATGTGTATGCATATGCATGTGTATGCATATGCATGTGTATGCATATGCATGTGTGTATGCATATGCATGTTTGTATGCATATGAATGTGTGTATGCATATGCATATGCATGTGTGTATGCATATGCATATGCATGTGTATGCATATGCACATGCATGTATATGCATATGCATATGCATGTGTATGCATATGCATGTGTGTATGCACATGCATGTGTGTATGCACATGCATGTGTGTATGCATATGCATGTGTATATGCATATGAATGTGTGTATGCATATGAATGTGTGTATGCATATGCATATGCATATTCATATGCATGTGTGTATGCATATGCATATGCATGTGTGCATGTGTGTATGTGTGCATGTGTGTATGCATATGTGTGCATGTATGTGTGCATGTGTGCATGTATGTGTGCATATGTGTATGCATATGTGTGCATGTATGTGTGTATGTATGCATGTGTGCATGTGTGCATGTGTGTATGTGTGTATGTGTGTATGTGTGTATGTGTGTATGTGTGTATGTGTGCATGTGTGCATGTGTGTATGTGTGCATGCGTGCATGTGTGTATGCATATGCATGTGTGTATGGATATGCATGTGTGTGTTTATAAATATGTGAGTGTGTATGTATATGTATCTCTCTCTCTCTCTCTATACACACATGAGTGTGTATTTATATGTGTGTTTGTATGCTTATGAATGTGTGTATGCATATGCATGTGTGCATGTGTGTATGTGTGTATGTGTGCATGTGTATATGTGTGTATGCATATGTGTGCATGTGTGTATGCATATGTGTGCATGTATGTGTGTATGTATGCATGTGTGCATGTGTGTATGTGTGTATGTGTGCATGTGTGCATGTGTGTATGTGTGCATGTGTGTATGCATATGCATGTGTGTATGTGTGTATGGATATGCATGTGTGTGTTTATACATATGTGAGTGTGTATGTATATGTATCTCTCTCTCTATGTCAATTGAAAACAAAACAATCACTTACATCGATGTAATTGTTTGAATCGTGGTCGTCAAAATCCATTTGAAGTTGTCTTTCGTCGAATTTCCAAAGACTTGATCCAAAATCTCTTGCAAAATTAAAGAGAGAAGATATTAGAAAAGCAAAAACATAAAGAAAGAAAAAAGAGTGCTACAGTATGTGCCATATACTTACCAAAACTTCAGATCTGGAGAGATAGAGATGTGCTTAGATCTAGAGAGAGAGAGAGGAAGGGGGAGAGAGAGAGGGAAGGAGAGAGAGAGAGGGAAGGGGAGAGAGAGAGGGAAGGGGAGAGAGAGAAAGAGAGAAACATTGACAAACAGAGATATGTTGTTCGCGGGTGCAAAGTCGACAGTCGAAGATCTAAGTTCAAAACGCCCGAAATGTCGAATGTTTGCTCTCGGGCCAAGTTAAAAACCGAGCGTCGGTAATTTCCAGTAACTTACCGATGCTTATACCGATGCACATACCGACGCTCATACCGACGCAGTTGTTCCGAGGCTAAGCGGCTTTCCCAAATCTTCCGAGGGTCTTACCGATGTCGACGCAGACCGTTGGTATGCCGAACATCGGTATACCCTTGGCATGTTGTAGTGAGTCTAAAGCATACATGTTGTGGGATCCTGAGGCAAGGAAGATTTTTGTCAGCCAAGATGTGGTGTTTGATGAAAGAGTAGTAGAAGATAAAGGTAAATGTACTATCTCATCAATCAGAGAAATATCTCACCTTGTGCCTATCAAAAGACAGGTTAACGTTGAGGAGGAGGAAACATCTGATGGAGAAATTTCCTCAGTAAAAAGCCAACCAATTGTAGTTGCACAACGTAAGCCAGTATCGAAGTGGGCGCAACAACTCTTTGATGATCACAATCCACATGTTTATGTACCAGAATCATCCTCAGATGGATTACGAAGATCAAAGAGAATAGAGGAGCAAAGAAGAGCCTCAGAACACATTATTAGCATGGCTCTAATGGCAGATATCATGGGCTTGATAAAGGAACCTACCACCATGGAAGAAGCCCTTGATGATCTAGGTTGGAGAGCCACAATGCAGTTTGAGTATGATAGTATACAAAAAAATGATACATGGGATCTAGTCGACTTGCTGCCAAAGAAGAAGGTAATAGGTACTAAATGGATTTGGAAAGCTAAGTATAAAGCAGATGGAACATTAGAAAAGTATAAGGTAAGATTATTTGCACAGGTTTTTTCACAGATCAAAGGATTTGATGTTCAAGAGACTTTTGCACCAACAACACACATGACATCTATTCGGACAATACTTGCACTAGCTTCACAAAGCCTTGGCCTATTTTCCAGATGGATGTCAGATCTGCATTTTTGAATGGTCACCTCAAGGAGGAGGTATATGTATCTCAACCACCAGGTTTTGAGGTGCCCAATTCAAAAAATAAAGTTTGCAGGTTGAAGAAAGCTTTGTATGGACTTAAGCAAGCTCCAAGGGCTTGGTACCAACGGATAGATATTTTTTTCAAAAATATGAGTTTTGAAAGAAGTACTTTTGATGCTAACTTGTATGTAACGAAAAGGGATAGCAAGATATTTGTTGTCATTGTATATGTAGATGATTTGATCATTATAGGAGATCATTAGGAACTTATCAATCAAACTCGAATCAGCTTGGGAATTGAGTTTGAAATGACAAACTTAGGTCTACTCCATTTTTGTCTGGGAATTGATGTATGGCAAAAGGAAGGATGGCATTTTCATCTCAAAACAAAAATATGCCAAAGCAATTTATCAAGGCATTTGGAATGATGGACTGCAAATCAACTAGCATACCTATGGAGGTAAATCATAAGCTACCTATCGATGATAACATGCCTGAAGTAGATGCTAAGAAGTATAGGAAGCTCGTTGGAAGTCTTATTTTTCTGTGCAACACTAGACCAGAAATTTGCTATGCTGTTGGAGTGTTAAGCAAGTTTTCCAACAAACCTAAGGAGAGTCATTGGAATGCTGGAATGCGAATTCTAAGGTACATTGTAGGAACCTTGGATTTTGGTATTTTTTATACCACATGTGATACACTTCAAGGATATTGTGATTCTGATTGGGCTGGAGATTGTGATTCTAGAAAAAGAGTTTCTGGATATTGTTTCTCACTTGGTTTCAGGAATATTTTCTTGGGTAAGTAGGAAGCAACCAACTCTCGCACTCTCCTCCACTGAAGCAAAGTACAAAGCAACTTGTTTTCTTCTTGTGAGGCAGTCTGGTTAAGGAGAATTCTTGCAGATCTAGGCTTTCCATCAAATATGGCTACTGTACTCAAGTGTGATAATCAAAGTTGTATGGCTATTGCAAAGAACCAGTTTTTCATGCTCGCACCAAACATATAGAAGTACAGTACCATTACATTCGTGAGCTAATTGAAGATGAAATTGTGGAGCTAGAATATTGCCCAATAGAGGTAAATTGTGCTGACATATTCACTAAAGCACTTGGAAGAGAGGAGCTCAACAAGCATCTTCAACAAATGGGCATAGGACCGAGACCTACTTGATTTATCATTCGGTAAACATTGAGGGGGGAGGTTAGTATATGATCAATGTTTACCCCTCATGATTGTATGCACATTTTGTAAGGTCCCCATTATGAGGAGAAGCCAAGCGTGCATTACCCAATTGATGGGAATTTCAACTTGCATGTTGGATGGTCATATTGGACCATGTAAGGTATTGTAAGGAAAGGGAGTTACCAGGGTCACCAATTGTGGGGTCGGAGGCAACAGTGCGATGCACCGACAGGGGGGTCCAAGGGGGCGAGCGGGCCCCTTGGCATTGGCCCCCTATGGGGGTTTGGGGGCAGCACCCCCAGCGTGATGATAAAGGGAATATTCCATGGAATATTCCCGATCGGAGTAAAAAATTATTTATATTTGTTAGGTTGGTTCAACCGGCCTAAGCCGTGTATGGCAATTATGCGGGCGGTGGCTGCCCACGCTCTACTGCCCATGTATAGCCGTCCATGGAAGGCCACCCATGATCCTATATATACATGACTTCTGCACTACTTGAGACATCGAATTGAGCTAGCATACCTCTACCTTGTATCTCCCTATCTAGAGTTGTCTAGATCACCATTTAAGCTCTACCTTGAGAGCGCACGGGTGGACAACGCCATCATCTTTGTACTTGCTGTTAGTAAAAACTTGTTGAGATTCTCCTATATCTGTTATCTTCTCTGCTACTGCTCTTGTGTTATATTGCGTAACTATTGTCTTACAGTTAGAACCATCCAACTTATCCTCATCAACGAACATATGCAATACATAACTCTTGGATTTTGAGGTGTGCGAAAGCATGCAAACATCACAACAAAGAAGAGGAAGCTTGGGCACAACAAAACATTGAATCAATTAATAAGTGAATATACAAAGATAAGTAACCCATTAGGGTTACATGCATATATACAAGTTGGGGGGAAAACACCTCCTAAAAAGGGAAAAAAGGGCCTCAACGGTCCTAAGTGTGTTCACATACGTCACTACCAAAATATATCAACAAATCCCTTTGGGAGTGATGCAGTGAACAAGAAGTTGGCACTCATGTATAAGGAAGTGCCAAGCTATGTGGAAAGAGATCAATCCATGAAAGGAAGTAAGCCCAAAGCTTTTCAGATATCTAGTGATTTCTCCCTAGGCAGAACCTTTGTGAAAACGTCTGCAACAGTATTATGTGCGGGCACATATTTCAAACTGAACTCTCCAATAGAGATCCTGTCCCTAACATAATGAAAGTGAATCTCAATGTGCTTTGTATGAGCATGGAACATAGGGTTCCTTGCAACTACCAAGATGCTTTGATTGTCAGTGAAGATTTGGTGGCAGAAGACTGACCAACACCAAAATCAGCCAAGAGGCGTCTAAGCCACACAAACTCAATAGTCATTGTGAAAGCTTCCCTACACTCAGGCTCACAACTAGAAGTGGTCACACTAGGATACTTCTTGCTCATCCAAGATATTCATGAGCTAGCAAGCATGAATAAAAAACCACCTTATATGTTAAGCATGCAAATGATGTACTTCTGATCATTGTTGTGTATGTTAATGACATGTTGCTCACAAATCCTAATAAGAGGAACATTCTTGAATTTAAGGCTGATTTGCATGCCTCTTTTGAGATGTTAGATTTGGGGCATTTGCATCATTATTTTGGCATTCGATCTATGCAAGTTGATAGGGGAATAACTTTGTGTCAAACAAAAAATATTGGCATATTATTACATTGTTTAGGACTTGTAGATTGCAAGAAAATAGGTTTATGGTTGATTCTTCATGATGTTGGAGATGCATATGATGTTGTTCTCTATCAAGAGGTTGTTGGATGCTTGATTTACTTATGCATGATGTGGCTATTATTAAATCTGTTGTCTCTCAAATGAGCACATTTATGCATTGCCAAGGTGTCAAGCATTGGCAAACGATTACTCATATCTTTCGCTACTTGAGTGGTACCTAGCTACTCAGATCGTTTCATCCCAAGCGATGATCACTACTGCCAAATTTACATGTTATTTTTTACTCGGACTGGGTTGTTGCTATGACAGTTGGAGTATTCTCAAAACCATGTGCAATGAAGTAGGCATGTATCTTTTCATACCAAGCATGTGGTGCTTGCTTCAAACCATATAATGCCTTTTTCAACTTGCACACTTTGTTTTCATGCTTTTCTGCACAAAACCACGGGGCTGAAATATATGTACTTCTTCATGTACATCACCATTTAGAAATGTATTTTTAATGTTCAACTGATGTATATGCCAACCATGATGAGTTGCAAGTGCACATATGCTACAAAAAGTGGTTATTCGACATGTGGGACCTCATCAAAGTCAATACCTCTCTTGAGCATAACCTTTTGCAACAAGCCTAGCTTTATACTTGTGAACCGTTGCATCAGGTTTACCCTCTAGCTTGTATACCCATTTAATGCCGATGGACTTTTTGCCTAGTGGTGAATCACATAAAGACCATGTACCATTCTTCATAATACCATCATATTCTGAAAGCATATCAGCCATCCAATTTTCTAAATTTGTGCTTCATCCAAAGAAATAGGCTCATTATCACCAGAAAGACTAGAGGCAGCCATTGCATAGAAATCTGATGCAAAGGAAACACTATGAGAGCTTGAACGAGTACGATATGATAGAGATGCATCTAATTTTCTATCTTGCAAATTTTGCACCATCCATTTAGGAATAGTTTTTGCCTCCTCTATATTAGCCTTTCATCAAGAGTACAATGGACTTACTAATAAATATGAGAGCTCTGAAATCACACTCAAAACTGGCACAAAGCCCTGCCATGGAGTCCCCTCTTTGCGACTAGACGAGTCACATATATATAGTGTGTTTTGGAGCCATACTTTGAACTTGAATTCATGCTCACCTACAATTCTTTTCTTAAATTCTAGAGATATATTCTCTTTACAAATTCATGAAGTTCTTTGCCTAACATTAAGTGGTTTCAACCACTTTTGATTCCTTTACTTATTACACTAGGTGAATACTTCAGCAATTACAAGAGTGAGTTCATAAGAGAACTCTCCATTACTTCAAGTGTGTTCTTTAGGACTTCATGATTTTTTTCTGATACTCAAGCCACCACATAGGCTTTCCAAGAATTTTCTCCAACAACTCCCCCTCAAGCCTAGTGCGCTTGAGCTCTTCAATCTTCCAAGATTTCTTGCAAACCAATCATTGATTTGAATTTATTGAGTTTAGCACCATCCAATGCTTTTGTGAACATGTCTGCACATTGTTGATGAGTGTACACATATGATAACTAAATTTCTTTGCTCAAAACCTTCTCCCTTACATAATGATAGTGTACTTCAATATGCTTAGTCTTGGCATGAAAGACTGGATTGGCAGCGAAGTGTAGGGAGCTCATATTATCACCAAATATGTGTGGAGTTCCAAACTTCAAGCCAAGATCTGTGAATAGAACCTTCATCTACATTGCTTCTTGAGTAGCTATGGCAAGACCTCTATACTCAGCTTTTGTGGAAGAGAGAGCAACTATGGGTTGCTTTTGATGACCATGAGATGAGTTTAGACCTTGTGAAGGTAAGATATCCTGAAGTGCTTCTCCTATCCTCCTTGGAGCCAACCCAATCTGCATCAGAGAATAATTTTACTTCTAGGTCAGATACATATGGATAGCATAAACCTTCATTCCTTGTTCCTTTGAGATATTTGAGTATCCTTTTGGCAGCATCCATATGAGGTTTCTTGGGTGTGTGCATAAATTGACTTAGCACACTCACACAATAACATATATCACCCTAGTTAAGGTGGCATAGTTCAAACTTCCTACAAGCTTTGATAACTTGTGATATCCTCTATGGATTCTCCTTCATATGAGCTCAATTTATGATTGATCTCCATTGGAGTGTCTGCAACCTTAGCATCTTGCATTTTGAATTTAGCCAACATATCCTTAATGTATTTTCTTTGAGTAAGAAATAAAAAAAACCATGATCTATATATGCTACTTCCAATCCTAGGAAGTATGTGAGTGACCCAAGGTCACTTATCTTGAATTCATGTTTCATCTGGTCCTTGATTTTCTTAATTCCATCTGCATCATTCCTTGTGAGAATAATTTCATCCACATATACACATAAATAAATAACTTCAAAATAACTCCTTTTGGTAAAGAGTGAGGGATCTGCCTTGCTAGGTCAAAATCCTTTATCCTGCAAGGAGGTAACAAGTCTATAATTCTAAGTTCTTCGAGCTTGTTTGAGTCCATATAAGGCCTTCTTGAGTTTGCACACAAAATCAGGATATGTGTCATCTTCAAAACTAGGTGGTTGTGCCATATACACCTCCTCTGTTATCCAACCATTAAGAAATGCATTTTTTACATCCAATTGAAGAATCTTCCAATTCTTGGAAGAAGCAACACTTAAAAGAACTTTGATTGTGGGCATTTTTGCCACAAGAGTGAAGGTCTCCTCATAATCTATTCCTTAAGTTTGTGCAAAACCTTTTGCCACTAGCCTTTTTGCCATCAAAATTCTTCTTTAATTTATAAATCCATTTTGAGCCTACTACTTTCATTGATGAAGCCTTAGGAACTAATTCCCAAGTTTTGTTCTCCTCTAGTGCTTCAATTTCTTCTTCCATTGCTAGCTTCCATTCTCGCTTATCCTTGGCATCCTCAAAGGTTGAGGGTTCTCCTTGATTTAAGTCATGTGCTAAGTAGATTGAGTGCTTAGTAACAAGAGAAGTGTCATATCCATACCTCTCTGGTTTTCTTTTCTCTCTCATGGATCTTCTTAGACCATGATGTGATGATTCTGCTTCATGACCAAGCTCCTGCACTTTAGCTTTACGTTTAGACTTCCATACTTTGAATCTTTCTATTTGAGATACTTCATCATATTCTGAGGTATCGTGCTCTTCAACTTTAGGAGGGTTGTCTTTGACAAGCTTTGGAAAATCTTCTTCAATATCATAAGTTAGGTTGACTTTCCTGCATGAATCTTCATACCAAGAACTATTTTCATCAAACACAACACCTCTACTCACCAAAAAACCTTTGTTGCTTGGATTTTATAATCTGTAGCCTTTTTTATTATTGTCATATCCAATGAATACACACCTTTCTGCCTTAGGGTCCATCTTTCCTCTAATCTGTGAAGGAACATAAGCATAAGCAGTACATCCAAAGATTTTGAAATGATCCATGCTAGGTCTTCTCCCATTCCAAGCCTTAGATGGTGTCATACCATCCAGAGACTTTGAAGGTAACCTGTTAATCAAATTAGTGGCTATAGATACAACCTCAATCCATAAGTAGTTAGGTAAGTGTTTTTCATTCAACATAGACCTTGCAGCTTCAACAATTGTTCTATTTCTTCTCTCTGCCACTCCATTTTGCTCTGGAGTGTACCTTGTAGTAATCTCTCTCTCTCTCTCTCTCTCTCTCTCACAATACTCCGCTTTGAATTCACTGGAAAAATTCCACCGGAACTTCATCGGACTATTACTGGACTGACACCGTAGTTATACCGGAATCTTACCGGAATCAACTCCTATTCTGTTTGTAATTACTTCAAGTGAGTATACAAGAAGTAAGGAAGTGATGCGTGAACTTCCTTCACTGAGTGTACACTTTCTGAAGCTTAAGAAAAAACTTCTCGGATTCAGAATGTCTCTTTTTGGTTAGGCTTTGTACTGTGTGTACATATCCATTTTACCGAAATCCTTGACGAACTGATAGTAGAGATGTCTAGCTATAAGATAAGCTATCTCTCATACAAAACTTTAATTTACTATGCGAGATATACTTTGTTGTTCTACCGGAAAACTGGTTTGGTGAGAAAACTGTAACTGACCGAAAATGCGTTTTCGTTTACTGATAGAGTACCGAGGGACACGTTTACTAAACGAACTGTAACTGTTAACGGTTAATGAACTTTCTACCGTAACACGAAAATACTTAGAGTTCTCAACATACGAACAGTGCGCGCAAACTTCCACATGAACATGTGTTTTCTATTAGAGAAGATGTGTACAAATTAGCTTGGCCTCTTCTTGCTCAAGCTTAGAGAAACTCTCCTACACTGAGTAGTTTCTGTTTACCATCTCTCTCAGATGAATACCCGACATTTCAGGTTTGTGTTATTCATCTGTACATACGCGATCTCTGGCATCTTCTAAACTTCTCTCTCTTTCTCTCTGTATATACGCGATCTCTGGCGTCTTCTGAAAAGCTTCTCACTCACTCCACTGAGTCTGACCTCTATATGTGCTCTATTTAAACTCCGCACTCTTCTCACACACGTTCTAGCTCGCACTTCCCTCTCTCTTATTCTTATGCACGTTCTCTCTTTATATACAGTTTGATTCGGTGTAACGAATTCTATCAGACTCTGATTCTACAAGATTCTGCGCTGTACATAATGGCTGTGAATTTGTCCCTTCAGGCTTTTGATTTTCTGAATATTTGATTCTGCCTCTTTATCTTTCTTTGCCCTTTTATGTTTGTCTATACGTCAAATTTGTGAGTGATTCTTCAACAGCTCCCCCTCAATCACTAATTTGCCTCTTCCTGTCTTCATATATTTTTCTTTCTTTTATACCTGCCATTTCTTTGAATCTGCTTGTCTTTGTTCCATCCAAGTTCTTTGTCAAAATATCTGCAATCTGATCTTTTGTCGGAGTGTATATTATTTCTATCTCCTTCTCCATTACCTTTTCCCTTAGGAAATGATACTGAATCTCTATGTGCTTTGTTCTTGCATGAAATACTGGATTTGCTGCAAGATACAGCGAGCTCATATTATCTCCGTGTATGATAGGTATACCTTGATCAATACCCATGCTTTTGAACAAGATCTGCATCCATATCACTTCTTTTGCTACTTCTACAAGTCCTTTATACTCTGCTTCTGTCGACGATAAAGCCACTGTGTGTTGTTTCTTCGAACACCAGCTTACTAGCTTATCTCCTAGGTATATCATATACCCATGCGTTGGTCTTCTTTCATCTTGACTTCCTGCCCAGTCTGAGTCACTGTATGCTCTCAGCTTTATATCTGACGTAAAAGGATAATATAATCCTTCCTTTATAGTTCTTTTGATATATCTAAGAACTCTCTGTCGTGCAACCCAATGTTGATCCTTCCGACAATGCATAAACTGTGAGAGAACTCCCACTGCATAGCTAAGATCCGGTCGTGTTAGTATATCATAAATTAGACTTCCCACTAACGACTGATATTTCCTCATATCTTTAAACTCTGCTCCACTATATTTGCTGAGTTTATGATTTACTTCAAGCAGTGTTGAAGCTTCTCTACAATTCTCCACATTAAACTTCTTCAGTAAGTTTAGGAGATATCTTTCTTGCGTAACATATACACCATGATCTGTGTAAGTGATTTCCATTCCAAGAAAGTATGACAACTTTCCTAGATCACTGATCTGAAACTCCTTTTCAAGTAATCTCTTTACTTCTTTAATTCCTTCATCTGAGGTACCTGTGATTATAATGTCGTCTACATAAATGCAAATGTAGATCATACCTTCTTCTGTTCTCTTAATGAGTAGACTTGCATCTGCTTTCGAACTTTGGTATCCAAGTTCATTGAGATATTTCACAAGTCTGTAATTCCAAGCTCTTGGAGCTTGCTTCAGTCCGTAAAGTGCTTTTCTTAATCTGCAAACAAAATTTGGGTATCTAGAACTTACAAACCCTTCCGGTTGTTCCATGTAGACTTCATCTAATATATATCCATTCAGAAATGCGTTCTTTATATCTAGCTGACTTAGCTTCCATCCTTTTGATGCTGCTATAGCAATCACTGTCCTTATGGTTGACATCTTTGCCACCGGACTAAACGTCTCGTCATAATCTATGCCATGCGTATGAGCATAGCCCTTGATAACCAGTCTAGCTTTGTATCTGGCTATCCTTCCATCTGCAAGCTTCTTAATTTTGAAAACCCATTTGTTTCCAATCACTTTCTTACCATTTGGTTTCGGAACAAGTTC
This sequence comes from Ceratopteris richardii, assembly GCA_020310875.1. Lineage (NCBI taxonomy): Eukaryota > Viridiplantae > Streptophyta > Polypodiopsida > Polypodiales > Pteridaceae > Ceratopteris > Ceratopteris richardii. The sequence goes on from CM035437.1 coordinate 109,565,855, forward strand.
CCATGTCTTGTTCTCCTCTAGTGCGATAAACTCTTCTTCCATTGCTTCTTCCCATTGCTTCTTACTTTTAGCTTCATCATAGTTCTGAGGTTCTTCATCATCTTTGACCATATATGCATAATTTTTCTGAGTTATGTATGAAGTATCATACGAATACCTTTCTGGTTGTCTTCTATTCCTGTTTGACCTTCTCGGTTCAAACTCTTCATGTGTATCTGAGTACACGTCTTCATCAAATCCCTGTTCATCTTCATTTCTCATACTTGATCCGTTCCTGGACGTACTTGCCTGCATATAGTTTTCATCTTTATTCACCTGCACAATTGATTTCCCTTTCTCTTTCCTTCGTACCTCTTCTTCAAATTCTTCCGTTGTATGACTTTGATCTGTATACGAGCTCTTTTGTTCATCAAATGTAACATCTCTGGAAACAGTAAACTGTTTTGTTAGAGGACTCCATAACCTGTAGCCCATCTGCTTTTCATCATATCTGACAAACACATATTTCTCTGCTTTTGGTTCGAGCTTATGTCTGAGTTGTGATGGTACATAAGCATAAGCTACTCATCCAAACACTTTGCAATGATCAAGTGTTGGTTTCTTCCCCCACCAAGCTTCATACGGGGTCATTCCATCTAAAGGTGTACATGGTAATCTGTTTACCAAGTATGTGGCTATATTTAGAGCTTCAGCCCAAAGATAATTTGGACAATCTTTTTCCTTTAGCATAGCTCGTGCAAACTCAACTAGAGTTCGGTTTCTTCTTTCTGCTACACCATTTTGTTGTGGTGTATACCTGCAGGTTATTTCTCTCTTAATACCTGCATTCCAAAGATAATCATTGAACTCTTGGGAGAAGTATTCTCCCCCTCCATCAGACCTTAGTCTTTTAAGCTTTCAACCTGTGAGTCTTTCAGCATATGCATGAAAATGCTTGAAAGCTCCGAACACTTGTGATTTCTCTTTCAAAACATAAAGAGTTATCCATCTTGTAGCATCATCAATGAATAGAACATAATACCTCGATCCGCTGATTGATCCTTCTTTTGTTGGACCCCATACATCTGTATGAATGAGTTCGAGTACTCCTTCATGTTTGATTCCTTTCTTCTGGAAAGGTAACCTGTGGGCTTTTCCCATCTGACAAGCTTCGCACTTGTGAATCATATGCTGGTTCTGTACATTCGGTAATCTCAGTACTGACTCATTCGTAATCATAGCTTTAATTCCTTTTTCATTGAAATGACCTAATCTCTTATGCTAGAGATCAAGTTCTGTAATCACCTTTTCACCATGTGTGAGCAACGCTTGGCCAATGTTCCCTTGTACTCTTAAAGTAAAGAGTCTGCCTTCTTTCTTACCAGAGACAATTTGATTATATCCATTCTTGGGATCTTCTACAAATACTCCTTCATTTGTAAATCTGACCTGAAAACCTTTCTTAACTATCTGTCCTATGCTAATCAAATTTTTCGGTATTGTTGGAACATACAAAACATTGGTTAGCAAATCTGCTCCACTCTTACATTTCACTTCTCCAATTGAATGTACACGGTGTCTCGTATTGTCACCTGTTTGAACAGTATGATTGGAACTACATTTTTCCTGTTCTGACATCAGTTCTATATTTCCTGACAAGTGATTAGAACATCTAGAATCAATGTAAAATACCTTTAGGTCTTTGTTATCTGATGTGTTGATTGAGTTCATCATCAATGATGTATGACTTTCATTCTGTGTGTCATTTGCGTAGTTGTTGTAGGTGGTGTTGTAGGATTGATTCTGTCCCCAACTTATAGCTCCACCTCTACCATAGCTTCCTCTTTGATTCTGTCTTCCTCTTTGAAAGTTATTCGGATATCTTCCGCTTCTTCCTCTAATGTTACTGTTCTGATTTTGATTTGATCCTTGTTGATTGTGCCAGCAATCATGAGCCAGATGATTACTTAATCCATAGATCCAGCAAGCCTTCTTGTTGTTATTCTGGTTGCTTCTTCCTCTTCCAAAACCTCTTGCTCTTCCTCTGCCAGTGCCTCTACCTCTTGCATAATAAGCCCGAGAACTCGATTCTTCTTCGTCTTTTGACTTGCCTTTATCCTTCTTCTTGTTCTTCATGTACATTGCATAACTTTGTCCTTTTATCTGCATCTCCTTTCAGGTCTTGCTCATATGTGAGCATCAAACCAAGCAACTGATTTAAATCTGGTACAAAATGATTTAAAGAAAGTTCAGTTGAGAGTACGAAAGGTTTCCACCTTTCATCTCCTCTCAAACCTGTTAGGAGTTGTGCTATCAATCTGTGATCTTCGACATCTTCATTTATGGATCCAAGACTATCTGCTAGATCCTTCATTTTAGTAACATAGTCACTAATGCTTTGACTCGACTTCTTTTTGAACGTTGTGAATTCGGACCATAAGCTAGCCTTCCTAGCTTTCGTAGTATTTTGGAAATGATCTTCCAACACACTCCATATGTCCTCCGCTTTCTCCAGGCCTCTAATGTGCGGTAGTAAATGGTCTGAAACGGTATTATGAATGTAAGCTCTTGCCGTTGCATCTTTCTTCTGCCACAGCTTCAAGGCTTCTAATTCTTCTTTTTTCGGTTGACTATCATCTTTGAAAGTCCGCTTCTTTTCTTCTCCGATCACATACATCATTAAGTCCTTACTCATAAGTAAGGCTTCCATGCGCATTACCTACGCGGGATAATTATCTCTGTCCAATTTATCAATTTGGACATGATCTGCCATGATCTTCTTGTTTCTGTTACTTTCGGTCAACTTTTGAGAATCTTTCTGCTCTTCAAAACCTTTCTCGTTCTGGTTCCACTTGTTGTGGTTAACCGGCTCTGATACCACTTGTTGATGATTAACTTTTGCTTTGATACCAACTGTTGGGGATCTCACCTCTTTGAGACCACTTACTGATGGCCGTCGCGGCAAAGGTTTGAACCTTGTCAAGTCTGCAAAAATCGCCACGCCATCGAAGGATGCTAAGCTAGAGCGATACTAGAACACCTCCATAATCAACAGTAGCTTAGCAAGGTTACTATTACTCAACATACAATACTGCGCTTTGAATTCACTGGAAAAATTCAACGGGAACTTCACCGGACTGTTACTGGACTGACACTGTAGTTATACCGGAATCTTACCGGAATCAAATCCTATTATGTTTGTAATTACTTCAAGTGAGTATACAAGAAGTAAGGAAGTGATGCGTGAACTTCCTTCAATGAGTGTACACTTTCTGAAGTTTAAGAAAAAACTTCTCCAGTTCAGAATGTGTCTTTTCGGTTAGGCTTTGTACTTTGTGTACATATCCATTTTACCGAAATCCTTGACGAACTGATACTAGAGATGTCTAGCTATAAGATAAGCTATCTCTCATACAAAACTTTAATTTACTATGCGGGATATACTTTGTTGTTCTACCGGAAAACTGGTTTGGTGAGAAAACTGTAACTGACCGAAAATGCGTTTACTGAAATAACTGTAGTTGAACGAAACATTCGTTTACTGAGAGATTACCGAGGGACACGTTTACTGAACGAACTGTAACTGTTAACCGTTAACGAACTTTCTATCGTAACACGAAAATACTTAGAGTTCTGAACATACGAACAGTGCGCGCAAACTTCCACATGAACATGTGTTTTCTATTAGAGAAGATGTGTACAAATTAGCTTGGCCTCTTCGTGCTCAAGCTTATAGAAACTCTCCTACACTGAGTAGTTTCTGTTTACCATCTCCCTCAGATGAATACCCGACATTTCAGGTTTTTGTTATTCATCTGTACATACGTGATCTCTGGCATCTTCTAAACTTCTCTCTCTCTCTCTGTGTATATACACGATCTCTGGCATCTTCTGAAAAGCTTCTCACTCACTCCACTGAGTCAGACCTCTATATGTGCTCTATTTAAAGTGCGCGCTCTTCTCACGCACATTCTAGCTCGCACTTCCCTCTCTCTTTTTCTTATGCACGTTCTCTCTTTATATAAAGTTTGATTCGGTGTAACGAACTCTATCAGACTCTGATTCTGCAAGAATCTGCGCTGTACATAACGGTCGTGAATTTGTCCCTTCATTAAGGCTTTTGATTTTCTGAATATTTGATTCCGCTTCTCTTTATCTTTCTTTGTCCTTTTATGTCTGTCTGTATGTCAAATTTGTGAGTGATTCTTCAACAGCTCCCCCTCAATCACTAATTTGACTCTTCTTGTCTTCATATATTTTTCTTTCTTTTATACGTGCCATTTCTTTGAATCTGCTTGTCTTTGTTCCATCCAAGTTCTTTGTAAAAATATCTGCAATCGGATCTTTTGTCGGAGTGTATATTATTTCTATCTCCTTCTCCATTACCTTTTCCGTTAGGAAATGATACTGAATCTCTATGTGCTTTGTTCTTGCATGAAATACTGGATTTGCTGCAAGATACAGCGAGCTCATATTATCTTCGTGTATGATAGGTATACCTTGATCAATACCCATGCTTTTGAACAAGGTCTGCATCCATATCACTTCTTTTGCTGCTTCTACAAGTCCTTTATACTCTGCTTCTGTCGACGATAAAGCCACTGTGTGTTGTTTCTTCGAACACCAGCTTACTAGCTTATCTCCTAGGTATATCATATACCCATGCGTTGATCTTCTTTCATCTTGACTTCCTGCCCAGTCTGAGTCACTGTATGCTCTCAGTTTTATATCTGACATAAAAGGATAATATAATCCTTCCTTTATAGTTCTTTTGATATATCTAAGAACTCTCTGTCGTGCAACCCAATGTTGATCCTTCAGACAATGCATAAACTATGAGAGAACTCCCACTGCATAGCTAAGATCCGGTCGTTGTTGGTGTAGCATAAATTAGACTTCCCACTAACGACTGATATTTCCTCATATCTTTAAACTCTGCTCCACTATATTTGCTGAGTTTATGATTTACTTCAAGCAGTGTTGAAGCTTCTCTGCAATTCTCCATATTAAACTTCTTCAGTAAGTTTAGAAGATATCTTTCTTGCGTAACATATACACCATGATCTGTGTAAGTGATTTCCATTCCAAGAAAGTATGACAACTTTCCTAGATCACTGATCTGAAACTCCTTTTAAGGTAATCTCTTTACTTCTTTAATTCCTTCATCTGAGGTACCTGTGATTATAATGTCGTCTACATAAATGCAAATGTAGATCATACCTTCTTCTATTCTCTTAATGAGTAGACTTGCATCTGCTTTCGAACTTTGGTATCCAAGTTCATTGAGATATTTCACAAGTCTGTAATTCCAAGCTCTTGGAGCTTGCTTCAGTCCGTAAAGTGCTTTTCTTAATCTGCAAACAAAATTTGGGTATCTGGAACTTTCAAACCCTTCCGGTTGTTCCATGTAGACTTCATCTGATATATATCCATTCAGAAATGCGTTCTTTATATCTAGCTGACTTAGCTTCCATCCTTTTGATGCTGCTATAGCAATCACTGTCCTTATGGTTGACATCTTTGCCACCGGACTAAACGTCTCGTCATAATCTATGCCATGCGTCTGAGCATAGCCCTTGATAACCAGTCTAGCTTTGTACCTTGCTATTCTTCCATCTGCAAGCTTCTTAATTTTGAAAACCCATTTGTTTCCAATCACTTTCTTACCATTTGGTTTCGGAACAAGTTCCCATGTCTTGTTCTCCTCCACTGCGATAAACTCTTCTTCCATTGCTTCTTCCCATTGCTTCTTACCTTTAGCTTCATCATAGTTCTGAGTTTCTTCATAATCTTTGACCATATATGCATAATTTTTCTGAGTTATGTATGAAGTATCATAGGAATATCTTTCTGGTTGTCTTCTATTCCTGTTTGACCTTCTCGGTTCAAACTCTTCATGTGTATCTGAGTACACGTCTTCATCAAATCCCTGTTCATCTTCATTTCTCAGACTTGATCCGTTCCTGGACGTACTTGCCTGCATATAGTCTTCATCTTTATTCACCTGCACAATTGATTTCCCTTCCCTTTCCTTCATACCTCTTCTTCAAATTCTTCCATTGTATGACTTTGATCTGTATACCAGCTCTTCTGTTCATCAAATGTAACGTCTCTGGAAACAGTAAACTGTTTTGTTAGAGGACTCCATATCTGTAGCCCATCTGCTTTTCATCATATCCGACAAACACATATTTCTCTGCTTTTGGTTCAAGCTTATGTGTGAGTTGTGATGGTACATAAGCATAAGCTACTCATCCAAACACTTTGCAATGATCAAGTGTTGGTTTCTTCCCCCACCAAGCTTCATACGGGGTCATTCCATCTAAAGCTGTACATGGTAATCTGTTTACCAAGTATGTGGCTGTATTTACAGCTTCAGCCCAAAGATAATTTGGACAATCTTTTTCCTTTAGCATAGCTCGTGCAAACTCAACTAGAGTTCGGTTTCTTCTTTCTGCTACACCATTTTGTTGTGGTGTTTACCTGCAGGTTATTTCTCTCTTAATACCTGCATTCCAAAGATAATCATTGAACTCTCAGGAGAAGTATTCTCCCCCTCCATCAGACCTTAGTCTTTTAAGCTTTCGACCTGTGAGTCTTTCAACATATGCATGAAAATGCTTGAAAGCTCCAAACACTTCTGATTTCTCTTTCAAAACATAAAGAGTTATCCATCTTGTAGCATCATCAATGAATAGAACATAATACCTCGATCCGCTGATTGATCCTTCTTTTGTTGGACCCCATACATCTGTATGAATGAGTTCGAGTACTCCTTCATGTTTGAATCCTTTCTTTTGGAAAGGAACCTGTGGGCTTTTCCCATCTGACATGCTTCGCACTTGTGAATCATATGCTGGTTCTGTACATTCGGTAACCCCAGTACTAACTGATTCGTAATCATAGCTTTAATTCCTTTTTCATTGAAATGACCTAATCTCTTATGCCAGAGATCAAGTTCTGTAATCACCTTTTCACCATGTGTGAGCAACGCTTGGCCAATGTTCCCTTGTACTCTTAAAGTAAAGAGTCTGCCTTCTTTCTTACCAGAGACAATCTGATTATATCCATTCTTGGGATCTTCTACAAATACTCCTTCATTTGTAAATCTGACCTGAAAACCTTTCTCAACTATCTGTCCTATGATAATCAAATTTTTTGGTATTGTTGGAACATACAAAACATTGGTTAGCAAATCTGCTCCACTCTTACATTTCACTTCTCCAATTGAATGTACACTATGTCTCGTATTGTCACCTGTTTGAACAGTATGACTGGAACTACCTTTTTCCAGTTCTGACATCAGTTCTATATTTCCTGACAAGTGATTAGAACATCTAGAATCAATGTAAAATACCTTTAGGTCTTCGTTATCTGTTGTGCTGATTGAGTTCATCATCAATGATGTATGACTTTCATTCTGTGTGTCATTTGCGTAGTTGTTGTAGGTGGTGTTGTAGGATTGATTCTGTCCCCAACTTATAGCTCCACCTCTACCATAGCTTCCTCTTTGATTCTGTCTTCCTCTTTGAAAGTTATTCGGATATCTTCCGCTTCTTCCTCTGCTGATACTGTTCTGATTTTGATTTGATCCTTGTTGATTTTGCCAGCAATCATGAGCCAGATGATTACTTAATCCACAGATCCAGGAAGCCTTCTTGTTGTTATTCTGGCTGCTTCTTCCTCTTCCAAAACCTCTTGCTCTTCCTCTGCCGGTTCCTTTACCTCTTGCATAATAAGCCTGAGAACTCAATTATTCTTCGTCTTTTGACTTGCCTTTATCCTTCTTCTTGTTCTTCATGTACATTGCAGAACTTTGTCCTTTATCTGCATCTCCTTTCAGGTCTTGCTCATATGTGAGCATCAAACCAAGCAACTGATTTACATCTGGTACAAAATGATTTAAAGAAAGTTCAATTGAGAGTACGAAAGGTTTCCACCTTTCATCTCCTCTCAAACCTGTTAGCAGTTGCGCTATCAATCTGTGATCTTCGACATCTTCATTTATGGATCCAAGACTATCTGCTAGATCCTTCATTTTAGTAACATAGTCACTAATGCTTTGACTCGACTTCTTTTTGAACGTTGTGAATTCGGACCATAAGCTAGCCTTCCTAGCTTTCGTAGTATTTTGGAAATGATGTTCCAACGCACTCCATATGTCCTCCGCTTTCTCCAGGCCTCTAATGTGCGGTAGTAAATGGTCTGAAACGGTATTATAAATGTAAGCTCTTGCCGTTGCATCTTTCTTTTGCCACAACTTCAAGGCTTCTAATTCTTCTTTTCCCGGTTGACTATCATCTTTGAAAGTCCGGTTCTTTTCTTCTCCGGTCACATACATCATTAAGTCCTTACTCATAAGTAAGGCTTCCATGCGCATTACCCACGCGGGATAATTATCTCTGTCCAATTTATCAATTTGGACATGATCTGCCATGATCTTCTTGATTCTGTTACTTTCGGTGAACTTTTGAGAATCTTTCTGCTCTTCAGAACCTTTCTCGTTCTGGTTCCACTTGTTGTGGTTAACCGGCTCTGATACCACTTGTTGATGATTAACTTTTTCTTTGATACCAACTGTTGGGGATCTCACCTCTCTGAGACCACTTACTGATGGCCGTCGCGGCAAAGGCTTGAACCTTGTCAAGTCTGCAGAAATCGCCGTGCCACAGAAGGATGCTAAGCTAGAGCGATATTAGAACACCTCCATAATCAAAAATAGCTTAGCAAGGTTACTATTACTCAACATACAATACTGCACTTTGAATTCACTGGAAAAATTCCACCGAAACTTCACCGGATTGTTATTGGACTGACACTGTAGTTATACCGGAATCTTACCGGAATCAACTCCTATTCTGTTTGTAATTACTTCAAGTGAGTATACAAGAAGTAAGGAAGTGATGCGTGAACTTCCTTCACTGAGTGAACACTTTTTGAAGTTTAAGAAAAAACTTCTCCGGTTCAGAACGTCTCTTTTCGGTTAGGCTTTGTACTGTGTGTACATATCCATTTTACCGAAATCCTTGACGAACTGATAGTAGAGATGTCTAGCTATAAGATAAGCTATCTCTCATACAAAACTTTACTTTACTATGCGAGATATACTTTTTTGTTCTACCAGAAAACTCGTTTGGTAAGAAAACTGTAACTGATCGAAAATGCATTTACTGAAATAACTGTAGTTGACCGAAACATTCGTTTACTGAGAGAGTACCGAGGGACACGTTTACTGAACGAACTATAACTGTTAACGGTTAACGAACTTTCTACCGCAACACGAAAATACTCAGAGTTCTAAACATACGAACAATGCATGCAAACTTCCACATGAACATGTGTTTTCTATTAGAGAAGATGGGTACAAATTAGCTTGGCCTCTTCTTGCTCAAGCTTATAGAAACTCTCCTACACTGAGTAGTTTCTGTTTACCATCTCTCTCAGATGAATACCCGACATTTCAGGTTTCTGTTATTCATCTGTACATACGCGATCTCTGGCGTCTTCTAAACTTCTCTCTCTCTCTCTCTCTGTATATACGCGATCTCTGGCGTCTTCTGAAAAACTTCTCACTCACTCCACTGAGTCTGACCTCTATATGTGCTCTATTTAAACTGCACGCTCTTCTCACGCACGTTCTAGCTCGCACTTCTCTCTCTCTTATGCTTATGCACGTTCTCTCTTTATATACAGTTTGATTCGGTGTAACGAACTCTATTAGACTCTGATTTTGCAAGATTCTGCGCTGTACATAATGGCCGCGAATTTGTCCCTTCATTAAGGTTTTGATTTTCTGAATATTTGATTCCGCTTCTCTTTATCTTTCTTTGTCCTTTTATGTCTGTCTGTACGTCAAATTTGTGAGTGATTCTTCAACATGTAGCAGTCGGGGCCTTCCTTTCCTTCAACTTTGATCAAATCTGCTTTGATACCACTGATGGAGATGATTAATCTCCAAAAGAAAAGCTATACTTGAATTTAGAACACCTCTATATCAAGTATAACTTATAAAGTTCTTCAAATTTAATACTATTGCACATGTGTATGTAGGACATCTCTTCTTGAACTAGGTCACAAAGGATTTTATGTGACATATGAAAAGATTAGGAAAGCCTATTGGTGGCCGACATATATGTGAGTGTGCGAGACTTTGTGAGCACTTGTGGCACATATCAAGTGTAGTTTTTAGTTAGGCATAGAGACCCGTTACACTCAACTTACCCTTCTTATATCCATTATAAGTGGGTGGTTGAACTTGTAACCATGTCCAAGGGAATTGATAAAATGAGACATATTGCACTTGCTAGAGAGGACTTGACCAACTGTTGAGCCCATAAAAGTCATGTTGGTCAAAGTCAACTGAAGTCAAAGTCAACTAGTCAAAGGTAATTGGTCAAAGTCAACTGGTCAAAGTCAACAAGGTCAAGGTCAAAGTCAATAGGTGCAAAGTCAAAGTGCGTAAGTGCAGGTGTCAAAGTGCACAGGTAGTGCACAATGAATTGTCCACAAAGGGTAAATTGGAGAAAATGGGTTGCAGGTTGCAGAGGTATTTTCTCTAATTTCCCTAAGGTTCAAAGTGTGTTTTAAAGTGTTTTGGAAGGTTCAGGTGAACCCCCTCTTATGTGCAAAAGTGAAGACTTAAAAGGAAATGTGAAGGTATGTGAAGCGGCAAAGTGTACGCACAGGTGAAAGTATGCCCGCCCCCATTAAAATTTTGGTTTTAGTATAACGTCACTACAGGACAAAACAGTGAGTTGTTGGCTACCACTTGTGAGGACAATCTTGGGACATCAAAGTGAGGACCAAGATACCATTGCAGTTAGGAGCGTACGTGATCGGCACGCTCACATCAAGGCAAGGGCCATTTTTGGACCAATCTGAGAGTAAGCAAGAGAGCATAGTCTAAGAGAGCAAGAGAGAGAAGTGCAAGAGTCACCAGTGTGCGACGCAGAGAAGTGGAAGTGCAAGGTGCATGGGGAGTGCCTAAGGGATTGTGCAGAGAGTGCTAAGATAGTCCCCCCAAGTATCTCAAGGTCCCATTGCAGTGTGCGCGTGCCGACAGAAGGTATTCACTCCTCCCCCCTTTTGTGGAAGCTTGGTGCAAGGTGTGGACAAGGATAAGCTTGAAGCAGGTGGAGGTCTGGTGCAGAGGAGGCCGGCGGCAAGAAGACTTGGGGATATTGGGTATTTTGTAATTGGGCACTCTGTGGAATTGTGCACAGAGAGGTATTGGCTTCTCTTGTACTTCAAACATTGTAATTTTCTTACTGTAATCAATCGGCAGAAGCTTCCAGGTGTATTATCTCTTCTTGTTTCTTCCCTTTTCTCCTACAAACCCTCAAACTCCTTCTTGTCTAAGAAACCCCCAACAAAATTTGGCACGCCCGGTGGGACATCCAAGGAGATTTGAGCTTAGGAGAAACCAAGTGCCAAGCATAGAAGAGATCAAGTGTCGACAGAACCACAGTGCTACTTCATCAAACAAAAGGTAAATATATTCTTATCAAGTGTCTTACATTCAGTGGGCTATGAGCTGCTCATGACCGCAACCCGGTCCCAAGTATTGAGGGTCACCTGCAAGCAGACAAGGAGGAAGGTTGTTAGAAGGTCCCCCAGTCCACTATCTTCCACATCATCAGTCAAGAGCATGGCGGGTCAGGTAGACTTGGAAACTTTACTCTCTAGATTAAATATAAAGTTTCCTTCTTTCAAAGGCCTAGCTCAGGAGGATCCAGATGAACACATTAGGAGGTTTTTGGCACTATGTAAGACTAGAGGCCTAATGGGTAGAGAGGATGCTTTTTTGATTCTCTTCCCTGCCACATTAGAGGGATTAGCTGATAAGTGGTTCAGCCAGTTTGCTGAAAACCATTTTACCACTTGGGATGTGATGAAAGATGCTTTTAAAAATCACTTCCAGAATGGCAACACTGCAGAGATTATCATAGAAGAGCTAGAAAATTTAAGATTAGGTCCAGGAGAAAAGTTCCCAGAGTTTGTGACTCGGGCCAAAGCACTAATGGCTAAATTGCCAGATCCACCCCACCATTTTTTTGTCAAGAAATGGTTGGCTAAGCCCCTACCAGTGGCCACCCAATGCAAAATAAAGGAATTAGTGCTACCTACAGCCTCCATAGAGGAGTTCATCAGCACAGCCACACGCTTGGAGCAGATAAGGTACCAGTATGGAGCAACCTCTTCCCAACCAACATATGGTACAGAAATGGAGGATCTAGTGATACAGCTAAGGAAAGAGTTGGAGGGCTTAAAGAGAAATAAGCCCTACAAAGAGGAAGAGAATGCTGTTGCTCAGTTGAGAAGAGAGATTGAAGCACTAAAGCTCCAAAAGGAGGAGGAGGCCCAGGCAGAGGAATTGGCTCAGCTGCGACAGGAGTTGTAGGAGCTCAAAGGAGGTGGCATCAAGAGTGGACTTTGGTGTTCCATGTGCAGCAAGCAAGGTCACATAGTAAGTGAATGTCCTCTGTTAAGTGTGACTTGCCAATTATGCAGGAAGGTTGGCCATGAGGCCCATGAATGCCAATCAAGAGGAATGCCTGCAACGACATAATGGACACAAGGAGGACCCCCAACACCAACAAATGTGATGGCTGCTACACCAAATCAAGGTAACAACTATAATCCTAGACAGAGGAATAACTTTGGAAATGGGCCTAGGAGGCCAATCATCTGTTTCAGATGTGGAGAATGTGGGCATTATCAAAGTAGGTGCACCCTACCAGAAAATGCCCCTCCCTGCAGGAACTGCCCTGATGCAAGAGACCATTATACAAATTGTTGTCCTAAGAATCAAGCCTCTTCCTCCGGGCCCCACATTCAAATGATTTCTGTGCACAAGGAAGAAGTGTGTGATCTAATCAATGAGCCATCTCCATCTAACAGGGTGGTGCAATTAGAAGAAATAGAATCTTTGACTGTGCAGACAAGAAGCAAGGGGAAGGCTCAAGTAGACATAGGACAAGAATCGAAGATTAAGGAAGGGAATCAAAATAGAGAAACATCCTGAAGATAAAGTCACCACAGGTGCAGATACAAGTCAAAAAGGAGATCTCATATGCACCAGTGATGCCATTGGGCATGCCTTCAACAGGGCTCATGAGGAGCTTGATAAGTCAACTGGAGTCCAAGCTCTCAAGGAATCAGAGGCTTCAAAACTACTCAAGTCCATGAAGAAGGAGGTTAGTATTTTTGAATTAATAAAGATGGATGGGAAATTCAGATCAGACTTATTGCAGATAATTGATGAGGCTTCCACTACAAGTTTGGTGGCAAAGGCTATTGTTTTACATAAAGGAAAAATTGTAGGGGAAGCACCCCTTACAGATTATAAAAGTCCTCGGCTGACAGTATCTATCAAAGGTCATGAATTTCAAGGAGTTATTGTGGATGGTGGTTCTGGCATTAACTTGATGCCTGAACACACAATGGAAAAGATTGGACTCCATCCTTCAAGGCCTACAAATTTCACTGTTACTTTGGCAGATCAGAGCAAAGTAAGGCCCTTGGGAGTGATCCCAAAAGTTCCACTTGAAGTACAAGGTAATCTATTCATTCTGGATTTTGTGGTTTTAAGATTGCCCCAGGTTGAAGGAGGATTTCCTCTCTTAATTGGACGACCATGGCTGAGGCATGCAAGTGTCATTCATGATTGGGGCAAGGACACTATGTGGGTACAAAAGAAAGGGCAAGAGCTGACACAAATTCATTTAGAAGAGGGCCCAGATAATCAAGGAAACACTAGTATGATGCAAACAGTTGGCATTTGCATGGAAACAGAATCGGAGGATCAACCCCAAATAGATTTTGAGGAAGAAGAGGATATTCTAAATTGGCTCCAAGCAGGCAACTCTTCCTCTTGTTTTGGAATTTTTCTTAATAATTCTTGCACGACTGAGGGCTATGATGAAGATAAGGGAAAAGTCCAGGTTGATGGATTGGGAGAGCCCATCACAGACCACAGAAGGGGCAGGAAGACACCCCTCAAATACAACTTGGAGGAGGATATGACAACCACAGATAAAGAAGTTTCTAAAGCTAAAGGCAAGGTAAAAAATTCTAGTGAAGAATGGTCTTTCCCAATTCAAGAAATCCCTGCAGGATGGATGCAGGACAAGGAGGAACACATTGAAGTCCAAAATACACCTGCTTATGACGCAATGTACGAAAAGCTAGTAGAAGAAGAAAAGGAAGCAGATGCACACGAAGATAATATGGTAGAGAGAAATCCTGTCCAAGAAATACAATTAGGCACTCAAGACAATAATCGGCCAGTTTTGGTGGCCACTTGGTTGTGGAGCCACTCAGGGCTCCTTGAAAAGGTAAAATCATTCTTGACCCAGTATGTAGATGTTTTTGCCTGGCATTATAAAGACTTAGAAGGAGTGCCTGCAACTTATGGAGAGCATAGAATCCCTCTGGTTGATGGAGCCAAACCCATAAGAGGAAAGAGTTATAGACTTAATCCAAAATATGCTGAAGCTGTCTATGTGGAAATCCAAAAGATGGAGGATGCAAGAATCATCATTCCTGTTGAACACTCAGAGTGGCTCTCACCTATGGTTATAGTACCAAAGAAGAATACTAATAAAAACAGAATTTGTGTTGACTTTAGAGCACTCAACAAGGTGACCATTCCAGATGGTTTCCCAATGCCTTTTGCAGAACAGGTCATTGAAGAAGTGGCTGGGCATGCATTATATAGCTTTATGGATGGATTCAGTGGCTATAACCAAATATCAATACATCCAGAGGATCGTGAAAAGACTGCTTTTATCACACCTTGGGGAACATATGTGTATGTAAAAATGCCATTTGGGCTCAGAAATGCTCCAGCCACCTTTAACAGAACGGTCAATCTCATTTTTGGCCCCCTATTGATGGAATCACTTAGAATCTTCATGGATGACTTCTCTTCGTTTTCAGGATCTCACAAAGAAACTCCTCTAGATTGTTTGGACCACAACTTGAGGCAGCTACAGAATGTTTTCAAAAGATGTAGGGAGACTAAGTTAAAGCTCAATCCAAACAAATGTCATTTCCTTGTGACAGAAGGAACCCTCTTAGGACATGTGGTGTCGGCTAAAGGTATGGCCCTAGATCCTGACAAAATCATTTCTATATTAAAGTTGCCTAAACCTAAATCCTCTAAAGAGATTCAGAGTTTCTTGGGGCTGGATACCATAGAAGGTTTATAAAAATGTATGCAGAGATAGCCAGACCTCTGGCTAGACTTACAGGTAAGGAAGTACCTTTTAAATGGGAAGAAGAGGAGGAAAAATCATATCAAACATTACGGTCAAGGTTAGTGTCTGCTCCTATTTTGGTCACACCTGAGTGGTCAAAAATCTTTCATATACATGTAGATGCTAGTGCCTATGCAGTGGGGGCAGTTTTGACCCAACCCAGTGAAGAATTTAAAGTGGACAGACCAATTCAATATGCCAGTAGAATCTTGACCAAGGCTAAAAGGAATTACAGTACTATAGAAAGGGAAGCCCTAGCAATGGTCTTTGCTGTCCAAAAATTCCGTCATTACTTACTGGGAGTAAAATTTATTATTATAACAGATCACCAACCACTAAAATACCTACTCAACAAACCACAAGCCACTGGTAGAATATGGAGGTGGTTATTGTTGTTCCAAGAGTTTGATTTTTCTGTAGTCCATAAACCAGGTAAAGAAAATGTTATGGCGGATCACCTATCCAGAATCAATATGATGAATCAAACTAGTGGAATCAATGATGACTTTCCAGATGCTCATCTGTTTGCTGTACAAGCTCAAGGTTGGTATTATGACATCAAACATTTCATTAAAACTGGGTTGTATCCAGAAAAGGCTAGTGCTGTACAAAAGAAGAGACTGCTAATCAAGAGTAGACCATATACCTTCATTGAAGATAAATTGTATAAACAGGGCAAGGATGACAGGTTTAGGAAGTGTTTGGAAGAAGAAGAAGTGAGGGAAGTCCTTCACTCTACACATGAAGGAACAGGTGGTGGGCACCTTCCATGGCATATTATGAGTCAAAGGATACTGGATGCTGGTCTATGGTGGCCTACACTATTTAAGGATGCAGATGAATGGGGAAAGGCATGTGATGTTTGCCAGAGGTGTGGACCTAAGCCAACAAAGCAGAGGCATAACCCCTTGATTGTTTCCACTTCCTGGCAACCATTTGAGAAGTGGGGGCTAGATTTTGTAGGGCCCATCTACCCTCCCGCAATTCCAAAAAGAGAAAAATATCTCTTGATAGCTATAGATTATGCGACAAAGTGGGCTGAAGCTATTGCCTCCCCTGACTGCACTGCCCAAATTGTTGCTGATTTCATTTACAGTAGCATCATTTGCAGGTTTGGATGTCCACTTGAAATTTGTACAGATCAGGGTACCCATTTTGTCAATAAAGTCCTGCAGGAAATCTTCAACATGTATAGAATTCTACATAGGACCTCTTGTGCTTACTATCCAAGAGCCAATGGACAGGCTGAATCGACAAATAAGGTTTTAATCTCAATGTTAAGAAAGGAGTGTATGTTACAGCCCACTTCATGGGGCGTTGCTTATCAAGGTACACTATGGGCATACAGGTTAGCCTACAAAGAGGCCACAGGATATTCTCCATTCCAGCTAGTTTATGGCATATTGCCCATTGAGCCCTTTGAATTTTTACATGGATCACCTAAGATAGCATTCATGCAGGGCAAGAAGGATTGTGATGTCTCTCAGAGGCTCGGAGCACTACATAAAGTAGAGGAGATTCGTCTACTAGCAACAAAACAATTGATAGAAACTCAGATGAAGAGGAAGGAGACACATGATCGTCATGTGTGGAGCAACAACATTGACGTAGGCATGTTAGTTCTTCTCCATAGACCTCATCTTCATACACAACTGAGAGGAAAATGGCCTCCACATTGGGAAGGACCTTACAGAGTCAAAACAATGCTAAATTGGGGTGCTGTGGAGTTAGAGACGCTGAAAGGAGAGGCCTTGCCACTGGTCAACATATCAAGGCTCAAGGCCTATCATCAACACACTTGAAGAAGTAGGGATCACCTAGAACTGCAAAATCTGTCCAGGTTGTACATAGCTTTCTCATCACATTTTGCTCAGTTTGAGTAGTTTTCTTTATCAATTTCATCCTCGTGACTGGTGTTTTTAGAACACCTAGAAGGCATTTCATAACCTCTACAAAAGTAAAACTTTAGGGTATTTTTGGAAAATTTTCTAGCATTTTTAGCAATTTTTTAGCAATTTTTATCCCTTTCCGATGTCATTTTCTTGCCAAATAGGAGGAATAAATGGAGGCTCTCTGTGGTTTGATGAAGGATTTTTAGGCTAACCCTGT
This sequence comes from Ceratopteris richardii, assembly GCA_020310875.1. NCBI lineage: Eukaryota > Viridiplantae > Streptophyta > Polypodiopsida > Polypodiales > Pteridaceae > Ceratopteris > Ceratopteris richardii. Next base: position 109,583,203 of record CM035437.1, read on the forward strand.
AGAAAATTTCATGAAAACTTTTTCAGAAGTTTTTGACTTTTTTTGGCAATTTTTTTTGGATTTTTCCTTCATTTTTTTCTATTTTTGGGTTGTTTTTCAAAAAAAAAAAACCCCAGGGTGTTAAAAAAAAAAAAAAAAAAACCCCCCCTCCCCCCGCCCCCCCAAACCCCACCGACCATTCCCCCCCTCCCCCCGCCCCCCTCAATTTAATTATTTATTTTTATTTTATTTTATTTCCTTTATTTTTTTATTTTTTATTTTATTTTATTTTTAATTTCTTTTTATTATTTCTTTTATTTTTTTTCTGAGCGTGTAAAAAAAAAAACAAAAGAAAAATCTAATCCTATATATATTATTATTATTATATATATATATATATATATATTTTATGGCTCAAACTTTTTGGCTCTGGATCGTGCCTCGGTTGGCCGTTTTTTACAAAAAAGGAGTCATTTTCATGTTTTTTGGCACCTCTGGACTCAGTTTTTGGCTTTATTTTTCCAAATACCCACATTTTCTCTGAGTTTTGGTCAAAACCCTCATTATTTGCACACATTTCTCACATGTTTTTAATTACCCACATTGTCCACATGGTCTATTCTCACCTTGTCTTACCTTACGTTGCATAATATCCCACATGCACCCTCTGTAGCTCTACTGTTTGATCATTTTAACCGCCTCCAGGCCCCATCCACATCACCCATGCCCTCCCTTTACCAATTTGCCCAGTCACCAGTGTGCGACGCAGAGAAGTGGAAGTGCAAGGTGCATGGGGAGTGCCTAAGGGATTGTGCAGAGAGTGCTAAGCTAGTCCCCCCAAGTATCTCAAGGTCCCATTGCAGTGTGCACGTGCCGACAGAAGGTATTCACTCCTCCCCCCTTTTGTGGAAGCTTGGTGCAAGGTGTGCACAAGGATAAGCTTGAAGCAGGTGGAGGTCTGGTGCAGAGGAGGCCGGCGGCAAGAAGACTTGGGGATATTGGGTATTTTGTAATTGGGCACTCTGTGGAATTGTGCACAGAGAGGTATTGGCTTCTCTTGTACTTCAAACATTGTAATTTTCTTACTGTAATCAATCGGCAGAAGCTTCCAGGTGTATTATCTCTTCTTGTTTCTTCCCTTTTCTCCTACAAACCCTCAAACTCCTTCTTGTCTAAGAAACCCCCAACACCAACCATGTGGAAGGTCGAGCTCTTTGCATGAAGACTACTTACAATATATATAAATTTCTTTTAGAAGAATTCAGTTCAAGATTTGGATACATAGAGAAAGTGGTTGCGGATCGAGGAGAATTAGATGTGAGAGAGGCAAAAGAGTTCTTTGACCGTCATGGGATTCCTTTGTCTCTCACTATTGCCTATAACCCTAAGGCTAATGGAAAGATTGAGAGAGGTCTATCATGAAGGCAATCTCTAAGGCTAGTAATGGTGACATAAAGAAATGGCCTAGATATCTTCCATTCATGTTATGGGTAGATAGAATAACATACACTCGGTCCACAGGTTTTATGCCTGCTGAATTGATGTACTATCAAAAGCTAGTTTTCCCTATCTAGATTCAGATATTGATATGGATGATGCTCTCGTGGAATGATGAAATGATGAGAGAAGAACCATTGTCACTAAGGATTAAATACTCAAAATAAGGAAATGAGAAGTTAAAAGAAGTAGTACAAAAGATTAAGGATTCAAGGTTGAAAAATAAAATTTACTTGGATGAAACTCGTAGGCTGTATAAGATACGATTGATGACTAGGTATTGGTGTACGATAGTACGTTTGATACTCAGTATGTTGCTAGGAAGAAATTGACAAAGAGATGGTTTGGGCCATATATAGTGATGTTTGTATTTAATAATGGAACAGAATATGAGATTGATCAAGAACTATAGAAAGATGATGAAAATGCTGATGTTGCTAAAGAAAGTTATATTAGGTGTATGTAGTTTATTCAGGGTTTTTGTTTTTTTGTTATTATTATGTATATTTGATCTTCATGCATATCATGCCTGCATTTCATGATTTTTTGAGCAAATAGAAGAAGGTTTTAAATTGCAATAAGAAGTGATTAGAAACACTACTAGGGATGTGTGTGTTAAAATAAAGAGAGACTACTTCCTACTCTACTATCAAACAACATCCTACGAAGCTATGGAGGTAGAAAGAAAAGATAAGAAAACATGATGAACTAAATAGATAGAAATGAAATTACAAAGAATGCTCTATGAGCATAAAGACTCCATGAGGAGAGTGTGGGAACTCTTCCAAGAGCTTGAGTAAAAAATAGCTTGTGAGGAGTGAAGGGAGACCTTCCTTATATGAAATTTAGAAGAATTCCCTTGCATGTGGGATAAATGAGCTTGCATGAGAATGAAAGTAGACGCATGAGAATGAAAATAGACTTTGACAAAAGGGTGGAACATGCAACTCTCAACACCCCCTCCATGTGATGAATCTTTTTTTTTGTAGTGTGGGGGACTAGTGACATATGGGATTATTACTTAGTCCATTGGATTGTTAGATTTAAGGACATATGGGATCCATAGCTTGGACATATGACATCCAAGTGTGGGTAATATGGCATCCCTTGGTTTTCATGGACATATGGCATCCATGTGGTTTTTTATTCCATGGACATATGGAATCCATGGTGGTGGGACATATGGCATCCCAAGGGTCTTGCGACATATGGGATCCCAAGACATATAGAAGGGTTTACAACATGGGGTAGGTAGTGCTAATGAGATGCTTTAAAAGAGATACACTTTGCAAACAATTGCTTTGGGTGATTCATCTAACTCTTGATCACTCAATTCTTCATTGATGTTGGCATATCTCTTGGTTTTCTAGTAGCATTTCTCCTCAATATGATTGGTTTTATCGCATAAGTGACACATTTTGTACTTTTATGTGGGGAGTTTCTTCTTGCTAAAGAGTGCTTTCTCTTGAGAGGAATTTTGCTTTTGAAGGTTCTTTTCTTCATCAAGTAGAGCAGCTTCAACATCGTTAAGGGTTGGCTATGGAAGAAGCCTAAGTGTGGTGATAATGTGATCATATGAATCCTAGGGAAAACTTCATAGAAGTAATGCAATGAGTACATCTTCATCAAGATTCTTGTCGATGTCCACAAGTTGAGTACATATAATCTTAAAGGTGTTGAGATGTGAAGCAAGAAAGGAGTTGGGCTCCATCTTGAGATCAAACACATTCATAAGGAGTGTGAGTTTTGAAGATTTAGTGTTAGACCCAAAAACATTAGGGAAAAAAATGAACCCTGCGTGGGCCTTTTAGATTAAGGGATGATTAGGGATGGACCAATGAGAGAAGGGTGGTGGCCACAATCTAGAGCCTCAATCAACTAGGGTAGGCCTAGGTTTCCTTGGTTTTGGTCTGGTCAAAACAACCAAAATGTGATGATAGAAGTGGTATTTCCTCATGTAGTGGTTTAAGATTCCAATTTGGCGATTCGAAATTGATATAGACCCTTGGATATGAAGGAAATTGAATGGTTAAGCTTCAAAGATAGAGAGACATGCGCCTTTGATTACGTATCGTTGGATGGGGCTATTAATCCAAGGCTCAAGATTTCTCCTCAAGTGGATTGATCGGCATTGCTTTTGTGCCATTGGATCATATAACAATCCAAAGGCTTCTATTAGCTCTAGCCCATGTTGAAGCGTGCTTGGATATCGGACGTACAATCAGTGAAAATCCAACGGACTCTATTTTTTTGCATCCCAATGCAGTCTCTTTCTTACTTTTCCCATGTCCCATGACTTGAATGAAGCTTGTTTTGTCATTTTCTGCCAAAACTGTAGCCCCGATCGCGTCCATCCATGGCTAAAATCTAATGGCCCTCAATGCCCATGAATTTGACTCTCTCTCTTCTTTATTCCCACCTCTCATAAATGATGTGACTTCTCCATTTTGTCATTTTTTGCAAGACATATCTTCACTCATCTTGTCCGTCCCTGGTGAATACCCAAGGGCTCCAATTAGCCACGAGACCTTCCCAACTTAGAGCACTAATTTGTCATTTTTTGACAGGAAACTTCATCAATCGTGGCCGTCTATTCAAGGTATCTAATGTCTCTCAACAAGCATGAACCTATTCAGATTGAGGAATCAAATCTGGCTCTTAAGAAATAGAATTTTTAAATAAAATACCACTAGTGGTTTTCTAGGCTCCCTTTAACCCTTGCATGATTAATTTTAATCCCTAAAAATTAGGGATCCTTACAAGGCCCATGCAAGGTTCTCTTTTTCCCCTAATGAGATGAACGAGCTTTGTCCATGCATCATAAGTGGTGCCCTTCTCATCAATGTGATGCACATATTGATCACTTAACCCAAGTGCAATGGTTGATAGTGCTTTTTCATCTTTGAGTTGCCAAGAACCTTCACCTTCTCTTGTTGTTGGTTTCTTTTCTTTGCCACTAGCAATACCCCATAATCCTTTTTCATGAGTTTGTATTGCATTTTGACTTGCCAAGTGTGAAAGTGTTGACCATTGAAGGTGGCCTCATGCTTGTCTTCCATAGTGAAGGGAGGATGACTTATGGAGAAGTATCCAAAATGTATTTATCTTTCTTAGATGCATACCTAAAACATAAGGAAGAGAGAAGTTTAGTGTAGATATATCACGAAGACGAAGGAAGGTCTTACCACTTATATATGTGGTAGTGTCTATTCTCTTTACTGTTGATGTATGAAACACCACAAGAAATGAATTAATGTGACACTAGAACACCTCTATGGTCACCATTAACTCATTGCCACTCCAAACTTTGAGAAATGATAGCCTAAAGTGAGAACTTTGCTTCTACAGAAATTCCTAGTCACCGAAATGACATACCTTCAGTATTTTGCTAATTTCTCCTAGCTCAAGTATTATTTCTCCATGAAACTTTATAGGATGAAACTAGAAGAGTAGAGATTTCCAACAAGCTATCATATGCATCAAACGGATCTCTAGAACTCAAGTTATGGCCCTCACAAGATGACCATGTATGACCTTCCAAAATTGGAAATTTTACCTGTTTTAGTAAGAGCGCCTGTTTAAAATTAGAATTCGATGCCTAGCATCGACTTGCAACGAGAATTCGATGCCGGGCATCGACTTGGGATGTTTTTGGCCACTTTTCAGCAGGGATTCGATGCCGGGCATCGACTTCCCGCATAAAGTCTTAATCTTTTGGACACCAAAACTATAGGTGATTTCATGCACACTTAGAATATGACTTATCAACTGGAATTCGATGCCAGGCATCGAGTTGCTCCAACAACATCATGTTTTTCAAACACTTCAGTACTGAATGAAAAATATAAAAGAAAATATGACTTATCAACAGAGATTCGATGCCAGGCATCGAGTTGCTTGGAAAACTTGATCTTTGTAACTCATCACAGAGTAGGTAATCATGGAGATAATGGAGAGAGGCTCATACACAGACCTTTACTCAGTTCTTCTCATAACTATAAAAAACTCAGAAGTTTTACAGATGCTTTCTCACTCAGAGAAGCCCGACTATACTCAGTCATACAAAAATGAGTTCTTCTCACTTTCTCATTGTCTTCCTCCTTCTTCTTTTTCACCGCGTCAGTTAATACTAACTAACTTATATAGACTTTCTCATTCCCGTAACTTTTGAAAAAACTTCTAGAACTAAAATGAACTAACTTTACAAGTATAATACATTTGTGAATTTGTCCCTTCACATAGGCATGGGGTTTTCTTCCTAAGATTTGACCTTCAAATATATATCCAGTTAGTGATTGTTTCTCCAACAGCTCCCCCTCAATCACTAATTGACATTCCCTGTTTCTTCATATCATCTTCTTTTCTTTTACTCCTGCCATGCTTTTGAATCTGCTGGTCTTCACACCATCCAAGCTCTTTGTCATTATGTCTGCTAACTGATCTTTAGTAGAAATGTACTCCACTTCAATCTCCTTCTCCATTACCTTTTCTCTGAGAAAATGATATTGTATCTCTATGTGCTTTGTCCTTGCATGAAATACTGGATTTGCTACAAGATAAAGTGAACTCATATTATCTCCATGTATTGTAGGTGTACCTTGATCAATGCCTAAGCTCTTGAACAATGTCTGCATCCATATGACTTCCTTAGCTGCTTCCACAAGTCCTTTGGACTCTGCTTCAGTTGATGATAATGCTACTGTATGTTGTTTCTTTGAACACCAACTTACAAGCTTATCACCAATATATATCATGTAACCATGAGTTGATCTCCTGTCATCTTGGTTACCTGCCCAGTCTGAGTCACTATAGGCTCTCAACTTCAAATCTGATGTAAAAGGATAATATAATCCTTCCTTTATAGTTCCTTTGATATATCTGAGAACTCTTTGACCTGCAATCCAATGTGGGTCCTTTGGACAATGCATGAATTGTGACAAAACTCCCACTGCATAACTAAGATCAGGTCTTGTTAGTGTACCATAAATCAAACTACCCACAAGAGATTGATACTTCCTCATATCTTTGTAGTCTGCACCATTATATTTACTGAGCTTGTGATTAACTTCAAGTGGAGTTGAAGCTTCTCTGCAATTTTCCATATCAAACTTCTTCAACAAGTTTAGAAGATACCTTTCTTGTGACACATATATGCCATGATCTGTATAAGTAACTTCCATTCCAAGAAAGTATGATAACTTTCCTAGGTCACTGATCTTGAATTCTTTTTCAAGCAATTGCTTTACCTCCTTGATTCCTTCATCTGAAGTACCTGTGATTATAATGTCATCTACATAAATACAAATGTAGATTGTACCTTCCTCTGTTCTTCTGATAAGTAGACTTGGGTTTGCTTTTGAACTTTGATATCCAAGATCATTGAGATACTTCACCAGTCTATAGTTCCAAGCTCTTGGAGCTTGCTTTAATCCATACAATGCTCTTCTCAACCTGCAAACAAAATTTGGATACCTGGAATCTATAAACCCTTGAGGTTGTTCCATGTATACCTCATCTGATATGTATCCATTCAAGAATGCATTTTTTATATCCAATTGACTTAGAGTCCATCCTTTTGAAGCTGCAATAGCAATGATTGTCCTTATAGTTGACATCTTAGCTACAGGGACTGAATGTCTCATCATAATCTATGCCATAGGTCTGGGCATAGCCTTTCACCACCAGTCTAGCTTTGTATCTGGCTATACTTCCATCTGCAAGCTTCTTCACTTTATAAACCCATTTATTTCCAATTACTTTCTTACCATTTGGTTTAGGAACAAGTTCCCATGTCTTGTTCTCCTCCAGTGCATTGAACTCTTCCTTCATTGCTTCTTCCCATTGCTTCTTACCTTTAGCTTCATCATAGTTCTGAGGTTCTTCATCATCTTTGACCATATATGCATAGTTCTTCTGAGTTATGTAAGAAGTATCATAAGAATACCTTTCTGGTTGTCTTCTAGTCCTGCTTGACCTTCTTGGTTCACATTCTTCATATGTGTCTGGATACACCTCTTCATCAAATATAGGAGCTTCTTCATTTCTTCTTGTTAATCCACTTGTGGATGTACTTGCTTGCATATAGTCTTCATCTCTATTTACCTGCACAATTGATTTTCCTTTCTCACATCTTCTTACCTCTTCTTCAAATTCTTCAGCTGTATGACTTTGATCTGCATACCAACGTTTCTGTTCATCAAATGTAACATCTCTAGAAACAATAAATTGTTTTGTTAGAGGATTCCACAACCTGTAACCCATCTACTTTTCATCATAACCAATGAACACATATTTTTCTGCCTTTGGTTCAAGTTTATGCCTAAGTTGTGATGGCACATAAGCATATGCAATTGATCCAAACACTCTACAATGATCTAGTGTTGGTTTCTTACCCCACCAAGCTTCATATGGAGTCATTCCATTCAAAGCTGCACATGGTAATCTATTCACAAGATATGTAGCTGTATTTACAGCCTCAGCCCAAAGATAATTTGGACAGCTCTTCTCCTTTAGCATAGCTCTAGCAAACTCAACCAAAGTCCTGTTCCTTCTTTCTGCTACACCATTTTGTTGTGGTGTATACCTGCAAGTTATTTCTCTCTTAATACCTGCATTCCAAAGATAATCATTGAACTCTTGGGAGAAATATTCTCCCCCTCCATCAGACCTCAGTCTCTTAAGCTTTTGACTCTCTCTGCATATGCATCAAAATGCTTGAAAATTCCAAACACTTCTGATCTTTCCTTCAAAACATATAATGTTATCCATCTTGTAGCATCATCAATAAAAAGAACATAATACCTTGAGCCACTGATAGATCCTTCTTTTGTTGGTCCCCATACATCTGTATGAATGAGCTCAAGTACTCCATCATGTTTGAAACCTTTCTTTTGAAATGGTAACCTGTGTGCTTTACCCATTTGACATGCTTCACATTTATAAACCATATGTTGACTTTGCACATTTGGTAATCCTAGTACAGACTGATTAGCAACCATAGCTTTAATTCCTCTTTCATTAAAGTGACCTAATCTCTTATGCCAGAGATCAAGTTCTGTAATCACTGCTTCACCATGTGTGAGCAAAGCTTGACCAATGTTCCCTTGCACTCTTAAAGTAAAGAGTCTACCTTCTTTCTTACCAGAGACAATCTGATTATATCCATTCTCTGGATCTTCCACAAATACTCCTTCATTTGTAAACCTGACTTGAAAACCTTTTTCAACTATCTGTCCCACACTAATCAAGTTTTTAGGTATTGTGGGAACATACAAAACATTGGTTAGCAAATCTGCTCCACTCTTGCATTTCACCTTTCCAATTGAATGTACACTATGTCTGGTATTATCACCTGTTTGAACTGTGTGACTAGAAATGCCTTTCTCCAATTCTGACATCAATTCTATGTTTCCTGACAAATGATTAGAACATCCAGAGTCAATGTAAAATACCTTTAGATCTTCTTTATCTGATGTGCTGATTGAGTTCATCATCAATGATGTATGACTTTCATTCTGTGTGTCATTTGCATAGTTGTAGTAGGTGGTGTTGTAGGATTGATTCTGTCCCCAACTTCTTCCTCCACCTCTACCATAGCCTCCTCTTTGACTTTGTCTACCTCTTTGAAAATTACTTTGATATCTTCCACCTCGACCTCTGCTATTGTTGTTTTGATTCTGGTTTGATCCTTGTTGGTTGTGCCAACAGTCATGAGCCAAATGATTACTCAATCCACAGATCCAGCAAGCCTTCTTGTTGTTATTTTGATTACCTCTTCCTCTTCCAAAACCTCTTGCTCTTCCTCTGCCAGTGCCTTTACCTCTTGCATAATAAGCTTGAGAACTAGACTCCTCTTCATCCTTTGCTTTACCTTTATCTCCTTTCTTCTTATTCTTCATGTACATTGCAGAACTTTGTCCTTTATCTCCATCTCCCTTCAAGTCTTGCTCATATGTGAGCATCAAACCAAGCAACTGGTTCAAATCTGGAACATAATGATTTAATGAAAGTTCTGTTGATAAGACAAAAGGTTTCCACCTTTCATCCCCTCTCAAACCTGCAAGTAGTTGAGCAATCAATCTGTGATCTTCAACATCTTCATCTATGGATCCAAGACTATCTGCAAGATCCTTCATCTTAGTGACATAATCACTAATGGTTTGACTTGGCTTCTTTTTGAATGTTGTAAACTCTGACCATAGACTTGCTTTCCGTGCTTTAGTAGTACTTTGGAAATGATACTCCAATGCATTCCATATATCTTCAGATGATTCCAATCCTCTGATGTGTGGTAGCAAATGATCAGAGATTGTATTGTAGATATATGCTTTTGCACTTGCATCCTTCTTCTGCCAATGCTTTAAAGCATCAAGTGCTTCTTTCTTTGGTCGGCTTTCATCTTCAAATACTGGCTTCTCTTCTTCACCTGTAACATATATCATGAGATCCTTACTCATAAGTAAGGCTTCCATTCTCATTACCCATTCGGGGTAATTATCTCTGTCCAATTTGTCAATGGAGATATGATCTGCCATAGTTCTTTCCTTCTGCTGCTACCTGTGAGCTTAAAGGATAAAGGATAATACGTTTTGAAGTTCTTTGTGTATGAGGATACTTTTGAAGTAACCTTTTGATTGTTGGAGTTAGACGTCTGCGGAAGCACGCGAACAACACAAGGAAGAGGAAGAAGCTTGGAGCACAACACACAAGACTGAATGTATTACTAGAGAATGTACAAAGATAAGTAGCCCATTAGGGCAATAGGCGTATATACAAGCCGGGGGAAAAAAACCTCCTAAAGAGGGAAAAAAGTGCCCCGGCGGTCCTAGAGTGTTCACACACATCACTACCTAAATATATCAACAAATCCCCCCTTCATGTAAAAACACATGCATGGAAATGTTCATGGAGCTGTTACATTAATGTGTTTGTGTATGATATGCAGAAATTAAGTGGTCATAATGAGGTGTGAATTGTGTTTTATGTATCCATTGAGATTCTTCAATAGAGTGATTTTTGTACTTAACCAAATATCGATGATATTGAGTACCTGTGCGTGTACTAGTGAAATCATGATCAATGATTTTCTCAGGAACTAAGATTTCAGATTGTCGGTTGGGGTGAGGGACATGGGAGTGGGAAGCTTTTTACCAAAAACAATTTCAAAAGGTGCACGACCTGTAATGGTGTGTGCAGTGTTATTGTAAGCAAATTGAAGCAATGGCAACTTTTCATCCCAGTTATTAGGATTATCTAATGAATAACAACGCAATAAATGAAGAATAGTACTGTTTGTAGCCTCACTCTGTCCATTACTTTCAGGATGAAATGCAAAGCTAAAATCTATTTTAGAACCAAAATGTTGAAATAAAGCAATCCAAAAATGATTACAAAATCTAACATCACGATCAAATAACATTACTTTAGAAATCCATGATGAGGGAAAATGCATTTAATGATAATTTTGCAGCTTGAGGTGCAGTCAAAGTTTTTTCTACATGGAATGAAATATGCATATTTACTAAACCTATCAACTATTGTCCAAATCATTTCATTATGTGTGGAAGTGATGGGAAGACCTGTGATAAAATCCATAGAAATTTGTTCCCATGGTTCATTCGGAATGGAAAGTGGCATTAATAATCCAAATGGTTTACCATGATGACGTTTGACACGCTGACAAACAATGCATTGAGAAACATAATGTGCAATATCTTTTTCCATAATGTGCTCTGTATGCCCCTATGACCCATGTAAGATGGTTCATGCATTTCTTTAATGAAAAAATCTTTAAAAGCTTGGGTTATGCACAATCTATGTTGAAAATAAAGAAAACCATTATGAAATGTATAATGTTCATCAAATAAAGATGCATTATTGTTGAAGTCATGCCATGCACGTGAAAAATACAAATCAGATGCATAAGTGGAAAACATTTCTTGAAAAAAATGAATTTGGATGGCAGAAATATTATGTAAAACAACAGAATGCAAAGGAAAATGGCTAAGAGCATCATCTACAACATTAGCTTTACCAAGCGGATATTGGATCATGGGTTGGAAATTTTGAATGAATGATGCCCATTGAAGATGCCTATCAGAGATTAAGGGTTGATTGAATAAATGCTTAGTAGCCTATTGATCGGTTTTGATTAAGACCTAAGAGCCCATAAGATAGTGTTTCCAAATTCGCAAAGCATGCACAACTGCTAGCAAATCTTTATCATACGTACTATAATTATGTTATGAGGGCTTAAGCTTCCTACTTTCAAATGTAATGGGATGGTCATTTTGCATTGAAACAACACCTATTCGTGAACCACTAGCATCAGTAACGACATGAAAGGGTTGTGAAAAATCAGGTAACTGTAAAACAAGTGCATGCAAAAGTGCTTGTTTAAGTTTTTCAAAAGACTGTTGCTGGGTAAGTCCCCATGCAAATTTTATTTTTCTTTTTCAACAAGAAGGTAAGAGGCAATGCTAAATAAGAAAAAAATTCGGACAAACTTCCTATAGAAACTAGCCAAGCCAAGAGAAGAACGAACATCATTGACTGATTGTGGTGTAGGCCATTCTACTATAACTCTAAGCTTTTTTGGATCCACATGCACACCTTCACTTGAAATAATATGTCATAAATATTCTAGCTTACGTTGAAAGAAGTAACTCTTTTCAAGATTAGCATAAAGTGTGTTCTCTCGTAACAAATGAAAAACTGTTTCAAGATGCTTTTCATGTTCACTATCATTCTTACTGTAAACAATTATATCATCAAAGAATACAAGAACAAAAGCTTGATAATCAAGAAAAATATTGTTCATCATTTGCGCAAATGTAGCAGGGGCATTAGTAAGTCCAATAGGCATTACCATAAATTCATAATGGCTAGTTTGAGTTCTAAATTCATAAATTCACTTTGTGTCATACAAATATGATGGTAACCTGATTTAAGATCAATTTTACGAAAGACACGAGCTCCTCGTAACTTATCTAAGAGATCATCTATTCGTGGAATAGGGTATCTATTCTTTATTGTGATCTTGTTAAGGGCTCTATAATCAATGCACATTTGATAAGTTTTATTCTTCTTCTCTACTAAGAGAACTGGTGCTCCAAATGGGGAAGAACTAGGCCTTATAAGTCCTTTTTGTAGTAGGTCTTTTACTTGGTTTTTTATTTCCTTTTGGTGCAGTGGGCCATGTCTATAAGGTGCTTTATGAGGAGGAGAACTACCAGGGACTAAGTCTATGCTATGGTCAAAGGATCCTCGAGATGGTGGTAGTTCAGAGGGATACTCAGACATAAAACAATCCTTATAAGTAATCATGAAAGGTTTATATGCATCAAGAAGTGTATGAATATAATCATTGATGACATTGACAAAAACAATGAATGAGTTGAATCCTTTCCTAAATGCACGCTTTACTTGAGTATGACTAATCAATGGAAATGGCTGAAAATCATGCCGTGCAGACAAAGTAATGACTTGACCTTTAAATTCAAAGATAAAGATATGTGTATGGTAGTCAATATGTGGCTTATAATGGTGACAAAAAGGCATACCTAGTATAAAATCGTAAGATTGCAAAAGTGCAATTAAAAATGTTCGTGAATCAACATATGGGCCTATGCTAATCGTAACATCTTGCACTTCTCGTGTTAGATTATAACGACTACCTTGAAATGCAGCTTTCACTTTATACAAGGAAGGAAACGTTTGTAATTTAAGTTCTTGTACTAATAAATGTGAAATGAAGTCATGTGAACTCCCATCGTCATGTAGAATTTTAACTAGTTTGTTATTTATGGTACCCTGCATGCAAAGTAGAGAGTGAAGAGAGATATCGTTACCCAAGGTACTTAAGTCCTTCTCCAATGATGCCTCTGTCCAAATAGGAGGAATTTCTTCATTCTGGACCTTCATGTTATGCAATTGAGCTGTAGCCGGTTTCATGTAAAGAGGTCGCAATCTGCACTTTATTTTTGTACGTCCGGGTTTACCACAATTCCAGCAAGTGATTCGTGGTCGCTTCTGTTGGGCATCCACCACTGAAGTTTGAAGGGTAGGTGGTTTGGTTGGTTGGAGAGATGAAGCAACAGGTGGAATTGAGTGATTGTATTGTGGAGGATGAGGAAAACTAGGGTAAGATGGGGCATTAAAAGTACGCTTCATAGGAAATGTAGGTTTAACATAGAGTGGTCGTTGGTGCGGTTGTTGTTCGAGTGTTGCCTCAGGTAGAGGTGAATTACAGTAATCCTCCATGGTGCTCTTGGACCCTTAAGCTAGTGCATTCCTCTCGGGATGTACCCTAGCAAAAAAGTACCCTCTCTGGATGTACCTTGATGTACCCTGTCAGGATGTACCTTGTCTGGATGTACCCTGGTGTACCCTGAGAAGTGTACCCTGACAGGATGTACCCTGTCTGGATGTACCGTGGTGTACCCTAAGAAGTGTACCCTGATAGGATGTACCCTAGGACGCGCCACGTCGCGTCGCACCGTGCCACCTTCAAAAGTAAGAAAAACTGAAAGTTATGTTAAATTTAAGGAGAGAGAACTTGAGTATCAACACCAAGAGATGGTGGAGTGGTTAAAGTACTTCCCTTGAAAGTAGGAGGTTGTGGGTTCAATCCTCCTACCTTAGGGAATCTAAACCACTCTATTGCCACTCAAAATTAAAATTGCCTCGCGCGTAGCCAACGGTCGCCAAGGGAGCCTTGGGTGCCAATGTTGCCAATGTATTGCCTAAGTTATTGCCTAAGTTCTTTGCCTTAGTAGATGCCTTGGAGTAAACGTAGGTGTAAATGTAGGAGTAAATGTAGGAGAAAATGTAGGTTCTGGTTCTGGAACTCGAACTGAAACAGGAACAGGAACGAGAGTAAGCCGAAGGAGTAAAGGTAGGTTTAAACGTAGGAGCAAACGTAGGTGAAAATGTAGGTGAAAACGTAGGTTCTGGTTCTGGAACTGGAACTGAAACAGGAACAGGAATCGGAACCGGAACCGGAGATGAAGACGAAGACGGAATCGGAATCGGGAATAGAGAACAGAGAACAGAGAACAGAACCCTCTGTATTGACGCGTGCAGAGCTCTGATATCACTGTTGTTAGGATCTTGATCACGCGCATACAGAGGTTACGAACACAGAAAACACACAGAGAAAATAGAGACAACAAGAGACGAGACTGAATGCAGTATTGGGTGCAATCTCCCCCCATGCACTCTGTTTCGACAGTCCACATAGTGCATGTATTTATAGGAACTTTTGATTACATCGAAAAGAGTGGTTACATGAGAGCGGCTTAGAAAAGCAAGCGCGAAACTAAAAGTTGGTAACTTTTACAGAAAGCCATTGCTTTCAATAACAGAAACTGCGGTCTACAATGACCCTTATTCTAACCATTACTTTTCTAACTGTTTCTAACAATAGAACCTTCTACGCATAATAATTATTCAGATTATTGATATCCGCTCTTTCACGCTTTGTATGCTCCTCACGAACCTTCAGCTGCTATATCAAAAACATCAAAAACACATTAATACATCAATAATTTAACACTCTAACAATGCATTATTCAATAATAATTTAACACTCCAACAATGCATTGTTCAACATATTCCATGTTACAATCCAACAATGCATTGTTCAATATATTCCATGTTACACTCCAACAATGCATTGTTCAACATATTCCATAAGTTATAACAATTACTCACTTGAAGAATCTCAATGGATTCATAAGACATCACTAATTATAGATTATGATCATTTGATTTCCACTTATCTTTCACAATCACATTAAATTCCAGTTTTCCAGTTCCATGCATGTGTTTTTACATGGAACATGCTTATGATTGTTCACTGATGGGACATGTGATTGGCCATCCATGTCTATTTTATTCTTATCAACAGAGGTCAATGTGTTTCATGTTTTGATTTAGCAGGTCAAGATCCATGAGGGTGTGAACCTGCATGGACTTATTCAAATATTTTTGGAGATATTTAGAAGAATATTTAGAAGAATATTTAGAAGAATATTTAGAAGATAGTTATTTTTAGAAGATAGTATTTTTAGTTATTTTTGTAAAAATAATAGATTTTTTTAGAAAGAAATGTTTGATAAAAATAAAAAATTACAATTTTTTAAATAAAGCAAAAGCATGCTTTTCAAAGTGCCACCCTCATGTATCTTCTATTTAGGATGTAATAAGAAATACCTATAAATACATATGCTCTAATAGACTCACCCATCAGAGTATGTGGGGGGAGATTGTACCCAATCCGGTGTCCTCTCCTGTCTCTTTCTATTCTCTGAGTATTTTTGTGTGATTTTGTTCCTGTACTATCCTCTGTGTTCATGCATCTGTGGAATCCAAAGGGCAACAAAATAACAAAATTTGACACAAGACATAAGAGAACAAAAGTGAGTATAAGAGAGTATGCACAAAAACAAGGAGAGAGAGAGAGAGAGAGAGAGAGAGAGAGAGAGAGAGAGAGAGAGAGAGAGAGAGAGAGAGAGAGAGAGAGAGAGAGAGAGAGAGAGAGAGAGAGAGAGAGAGAGAGAGAGAGAGAGAGAGAGAGAGAGAGAGAGAGAGAGAGAGAGAGAGAGAGAGAGAGAGAGAGAGAGAGAGAGAGAGAGAGAGAGAGAGAGAGAGAGAGAGAGAGAGAGAGAGAGAGAGAGAGAGAGAGAGAGAGAGAGAGAGAGAGAGAGAGAGAGAGAGAGAGAGAGAGAGAGAGAGAGAGAGAGAGAGAGAGAGAGAGAGAGAGAGAGAGAGAGAGAGAGAGAGAGAGAGAGAGAGAGAGAGAGAGAGAGAGAGAGAGAGAGAGAGAGAGAGAGAGAGAGAGAGAGAGAGAGAGAGAGAGAGAGAGAGAGAGAGAGAGAGAGAGAGAGAGTTTTATTATCTGGTCAAGATTTTACAAGCAGTTCTGATCTATGTTACAAAATCTATCAAACAACTTCAATATGAAGCCTCATCCATTTGACCACACTTGAGTTGATCTCAACCCTAATCATAATCACAATCCCAATCTCAATCATGGAAAGGGAAACAATTGTGATCAATGTATGACCATAATCTGCATCCTTAGATCTCAATCTTCATTTCTAGATCTCCCCTTCAAAAATCCATGACCAATCATGCCTTTCTAGACATGCACTCATGGAATCTGCATGCTCCAAGATAATATTTTTTTGCATGTCTCATGCATGACTCCCTGACTGGCCATGCATTCATTCGATTATTGGTTCTTAACTCAAAATTTACTCCAAGAAATAGGTGTCTCCAATGTTTAAGTGCATGAATAATCACAAGCATTCCCAAGTCATGTGTTGTATAATTTAATTCATGTTTCCTTCGTTTCCTTGACTCATAGGTCACTAGCCCTCCTTCTTGTAACAATACACATCCGATTTAACTTCTAGTAACATCACATGTGACAATAAATGGCTTCCCTAACTCAAGTATTTTTAGCATATAATTTTCAATAATTATTTGTTTTAATTCTTCTAATGCATTTTCATACTCATGATTCCATTTGAAGGTTGTGTTTTTCCTTGTCAATTCGGTAAGTGGATTTGCAATTCTTGAAAATTCTCTAATGTATTCCCTCTCATATTGTGTCAAACCAAGGAAGCTTCTCACATCTCTCACACATTTGGTTGTAGGCCAGTCAACAATGGTTTTGACTTTCTTAGGATCTATGTGAGTCCCCTCCTTAGAGACAAATCTGCCCAAATAAGTCACTTCCCCCTCTAAAAAAAATATTTATGAATCTTACCATATAGTTTATGATCTTTAAGTTTCTCTAAAATGTTCTTGGGCTCCAATGCATGTTCATCATCATCCTTAGAATACACAAAAATATTGTCTAGAAAGACTAAAATAAATTCATCAAGATATTCATGAAACACATTATCATCAAACACATAAATATGGCAAGAGTATTTGTCAATCCAAAAGGGAAAACTATGAGATCATAATGATCATATTGTGTTTTAAAGGTGGTTTTGGGTATGTCCTCAGACTTTACTCTATTTTGATGATATCTAGATCTTAATTCAACATTAATGAATACTGTCACACCACTTAATTGACTCATTAATTCATCTATGTGTGGAAGTGGATACTTGTTCTTAATGATTTTCTTGTTCAATCTCCTATAGTCAATACAAAGTCTGTATCAGCCATATTTCATTTTTTGATGCAAAAAAGGTGCTCCCCAAGGTGAAATACTAGGTCTTATCAACCCCTTCTTGAATAGATAATTCAACTCTTTCAATTCATCAATATTGAACATATAAGGTGCTCTAGAATGAGGTTCACTTCCTGTATAGAGGTGTAGAACACAATCAATTTTGCTAGGAGGGGAATGCCTAGTCGATCATTAGCAAATACATCTGCATGCTCATCTAAACATTTTCTAACATATTCAAGGATTTCTTCTTCTTTCTTCTTCTTCTCATGAAGATCATTCATGTAAAACAAATATTTCTTATAACCCTACCAAATAACCCTAATTAATATTATTGCAAAAATAGAAGAAAAGCCTAAATTACACTCACCTAAAAGATGATGTTCCTTCCCCTCTATTTTCAAATTAAGGATTCCAATTTTGCAATCAATCACAACATTGTTATGAATTAACCAGTCCATGCGAATGATTAAACGACATTCTCGCATTTCAATTACATGATTCCTACTCGAACTATAATTAAAACTCTGGAATCACCTAAAATTTTTGTGGAACATCTCTACTGACTCTATGTTCTACCACAAGATATATTGTTTGTATGAGAGAAATAAAATTCACTAGTCATTTCTAGAGAAATCATTTAGTAGGTTACAAAAAAAGTTGAATATTAGCACAACATAACATGAACCAACACCCAAATAAAGGCAAGGTATCATTCTTGAGGACTAAGCAAGGTGAGCATAGTCTAAGCTAAGGAAGAGAGAAGTGCAAGATACATACAGTGAGTGTGCAACACAGAGAAGAGAGGTGCAAGGTGTGCATGAAGAGGACTTAGAAGTGTGTAGAGAAGTGCTAGGCTATACCACCAAAGATCCCAAGGTCCCATTGAAGCTATGCACATGCCGACGGAAGATGTCCATCCCTCCCCCTATTAAAAGCTTGAGTGCAAGGTGTGCACAAGTGCAAGCTTGGAGAAGGTGGAGGTCTGGTGTAGAGAAGGTCGGCAGCAACAAGGCTCTTGGGTATTTTGTATTTTGTGATTGTGCACTCTGTGGGATTTTGCACAGAAAGCATTGGATTGTATTGTGCATCACCATTGTATTTGCCTTCTTATAATCAATCGACAGAGGCTTCCAGTGTTGTATCTTTCTTCTTATCTTTTCCCTTTTCTCCTACAAACACTCAGATCCCTTTTTGTACAAGAATCCCCCAATAAAATTTGGCACCCTTGGTGGAACTCCAAGGAGATTTGAGCATAGGAGAAGCCAAGTGCAAAGTGTAGAAGACTTGAAGTGCCGACTGTGCTACAATACTACTTCATTGGGGTAAGAGGGAAATCTTCTTATTAATTCTCTTATCTTAAAAGGATTATGAACAACTCATGACTGCAACCCGGTCACAAACATTGAGGGTCACATGCAAAGCAACAAGAAGGAAGGTTGTTAGAAGATCCTCCAGTCCACTGTCGTCGACATCATTAGTCAAGAATATGGTAGCCCAGGTAGATTTGGAAACTTTACTTTCTAGATTGAATATAAAATTTCTATCTTTCAAAGGTTTAGCTCAAGAAGATCCGGACGAGCACATTATGAGGTTCTTAGAATTATGCAAAAAAAGAGGGTTGATGGGAGGAGAGGATGCCTTTTGATCCTTTTTCCTACCACATTAGAAAGGCTAGTAGATAAATGGTTCAGCTAGTTTGCTGAGAACCATTTCACCACTTGGGATTTAATGAAAGATGCATTCAAAACTCAATTCTAGTATGGGAATACTATAGAGATAATCATAGAGGAATTAGAAAATTTGAGACTAGGTCCAGGTGAAACGTTTCCAGATTTTGTAACTAGGGGCAAGGCACGAATGGCCAAGTTGCCAAATCCTCCACATGATTTCTTAATTAATAAATGTTTAGCTAAACCACTTCCAGTGACCACACAATGTAAAATCAAGGAATTAGTGTTTCCAACAGCCTCCATAGAGGAGTTCATCAATACAGATACACGAATGGAACGAATAAGAAAACAATATGGAGCAAGTTCTTCGCAGCTATCTTATTCTACAGAAATTGAAGATCCAGTGATTCAACTAAGGAAAGAGCTGGAGAACTTAAATAGAAGTAAGCCTCAAAAGGAAGAAGAGAATGCAGTAACCTTGTTGCGGTGAGAAATCGAGGCCCTCAAACTACAAAGGAAGAGGAAGCCCAAGCAGAAGAAATAGCTCAACTTCGATAGAAATTACAAGAATTAAGGGGAGGCGGCATCAGAAATGGGCTATGGTGTACCATGTGCAACAAACAAGGTCATGTGGTAAGCGAAGGTCCATTCTTAAATATATCATGTCAGTTATGTAGGAAAATAGGGCATGAGGCTCAAGACTGTTCTTCAAGAGGAATGCCTACAACAACATATTGGACACAAGGAGGAGCTCTACCACTAGCTAATGTGATGGTGGCTGCACCTAATCAAGGTAATAATTGCAACCCTAGACATAGGGATAACTTTGGAAATGGGCCAAGGAGGCCAATTATTTGCTTAAGATGTGGAGAATGTGGGCATTACCAAAGTAGGTGCACTCTACTAGAAAATGACCCTCCTTACAGGAACTGCCCAAAGGCTAGAGACCACTATACTAATTGTTGTCCTAAGAACCAAGCATCCTCATCTGGGCCCCACATTCAAATGATTTTTGTGCACAAAGAAGAAATGGTAGATCAAGTCAATGGGGCCATCACCATCTACGAGGGTGGTGCAATTAGAAGAAATTGGATCTTTTACAGTGCAAACAAGAAGCAAGGGGAAGGCTCAAGTGGAAATAGGTCAAGAATCAAGGATTAATGGATTGAACAAAGACAAAGAGACATCTGAAGACAAAGCCACCACACGTGTAGATACAAGGCAAAAAGGAAATCTCATAGGTACCAGTGATGCCATTGGACATGCATTCAACAAAGCTCATGAGGAGTTTGATAAGTCAATTGGAGCCCATGCTCTTAAGGAATCAGAAGCTTCCAGACTACTCAATTCCATGAAAAAGGAGGTCAGTATTTTTGATTTAATAAAGATGGATGGGAAATTCAGGTCAGAACTCTTGCAGATAATTGATGAGGTATCCACAACGAGTTTAGTGGCAAAGGCTACTGTTATGCATAAAGATAAAATTGTAGGGGAAGCACCCCTCATAGATTATAAGAGCCCTCAGCTAACAGTCTCTATCAAAGGTCATGAGTTTCAAGGAGTTATTGTGGATGGTGGTTCTGGCATTAACTTGATGCCTAAACATACCATGAAAAAGATTGGACTACACCCTTCAAGACCTGCAAACTTCACTGTAGCACTGGCAGACCAAAGCATCGTAAGGCCTATGGGAGTGGTCCCTTGAGTCCCAATCAAGATACAAGGTACCATCTTTAATTTGGATTTTGTTGTTCTAAGGCTGCCACAGGTAGAAGGAAGTTTCCCCTTGTTGATTGGGCGACCTTGGTTAAGGCATGCCAATATGCTGCATGACTGGATAAGGAAACAATCTGGGTAAAGAAAGAGGGAAAAGAGTTGCAGCACATATTTTTAGAAGAAGGACCAAACAATCAAAGACATACCAGAATGATGTAGAAAATTGGTGTATGGAAGAAGAATTGTTGGACAAACCAGAAGCAGATCTATTTGAAGAAGCAAATTTATATGAAGAAGAAAACATGTTGGCTTGGCTCCATGCAAAAGACCCATCTTCCTCCTATAGAATTTTTCCAAACTCAAGTAGAGAGGAAGCATATGAAGAAAAAGAGGACATCATTCAGGATAGTGATTCGAGTGAGATAGTCTCACTCAAAGGCCGTATACGAGAGAAGAAAAGAAAAGCCTTTAAGTGCACCGTCCGAATAGTTGTCATGCGTGCTGTTGGTGCAAAAGTTTCTTGAACATCAAATCCTTCGATTTGTGAAAACCGCTGTGCAACTAATCTTGACTTATACTTTTGTAATGTTCCATCTGCTTTATACTTATCTTTCCAAATCCATTTAGTACCTATTACCTTCTTCTTTGGCGGCAAGTCGACTAGATCCCATGTATCATTTTTGAGTATATTATCATACTCAGAGTGCATTGCCGCTCTCCAACCTCGATCATCAAGGGCTTCTTCAATGGTGGTAGGTTCCTTTATCGAGCCCATGATATCTGCCATTAGAGCCATGTTAACAATGTGTTCTAAGGCTCTTCTTTGCTCCTCTATTCTCTTTGATCTTCATAATCCATACAAGGATGATTCTAGTACATCTACATGTGGATTGTGATCATCAAAGAGCTATTGTTCCCACTTCGATAGTGACTTACGCTGTGTAGCTACAACTGGGTAGCTTTTTATTGAGGAAATTTCTCCATCAGATGTTTCCTCCTCCTCAACTTTAACCTGTCTTTTGATAGGCACAAGATGAAATATTTCTCTGTTTGATGAGATAGTAACCTTTATCTTCTACTAAGTAGGGTCGTTCATCAAACACCACATCTCGGCTGACAGAAATCTTCCTTGCCTTAGGATCCCACAACCTGTATGCTTTAGACTCTTCACTATATCCTAGGAAGACACACTTTTTACTTTTTGAATCAAACTTTGATCTTGTTGAATCAGGAATATGTGCATAACAAAAACAACCAAAAATTTTGAAATGCAAAACTGAAGGCTTTTTACTAGAATATGCTTGTTGAGGAGTCATCCCCTTCAATGCTTTTGTGTAGCTTCGATTGAGGATGTAGACTACTGTATTGACTGTTGCTGCCTAGAATGAATCACGCATGTCTTGAGCCTTTAACATACAACGAGCCATTTCAATTAGTGTCCTATTCCTACGCTCAACAACGCCATTTTGTTGAGGTGTATGAGGTGTGGTAAGTTGCCTTTTCACACCATGCTCCTTACAATAATCATTTAATTATGTTGAAAAGAATTCACCTCCTCTATTTGTTCTAAATTTCTTCAGTTTCCTTCTTGATTCATTTTCCACATACTTATGCCACGTTTTAAAATTTTCAAAAGCATCAACCTTATCTCAAATGAAATAAACCCACATCTTTCTACTATAATCGTAGACTAACAGCAAAAAGTAGAAAGATCCTCCTAAAGCAAGAGTAGAAATTTTACCACAAAGATCAGCATGTACCAACTCTAGAGGAGCTTGAGGTTGATTGCTGGTTTCTCTTGGATATGCCTTTCGTTGTTGCTTGCCCATCATACAAGCTTCACAAGGTTCTTGCAACTCTAAAACTGCAGGCAAATGAGCAACCATCCTTGTTCTTTGCATCTCCTTCAAAACTACAAATCCTAGATGCCCAAATCATTGGTGCCATAACTGGCTTACATTCTGTAGCAGTTAAGGCACTTAACTCATACAAGTTATCACGTCTTATGCCTTTAACTACTACGTTAGCTTATGAATCCATGATTTCTACACCACTCTTATTGAAGTGAATTTCAAGTCCATGATCTATTATTGCAGAAACTGACAACAAATTTCATTTAAGTGTAGGTACATAAAGAACATCAGATAATGTTTTCTCAACACTTGGAGAAGTGATAAAAGAGATGGTTCCAATTCCTTCCGCTGGACACTTGGAGTCATTTCCCACCACTACATTGATGGATTGCCGCAGAGGCACTAGGGAACTATACCAGTCCTTTTTACTGGTCATATGGCGAGAAGCTCCACTATCTAAAATCCATGGTTCATCAACACAAGCGTGAGCAGATGAGCATACCTCTTCAATAGCTACCCATAGTTCTAGCTCTGTGTTGTTTGCAGACTCTTTGTTCTTCCACGATGATTTTATAGTCCCATTCCGTTCATCAGCTTGCTTCTTTCTGCAATCCTTGATGGCATGGCCTTTCTTTTCACAATAGAAGCAACTTCCTGTGAACTTTTTCTTCTTTGGCTTCTTCTTTGATCCATCAGAAGAGCTGTTACCTTTTGCATTTGCTGAGAATGCAACATCACTTGTAGTTTGCCGATTCTTCAACTGCATCTCTTCTTCTAAAAGCATAGCACAAAACTCCTCAAATATGAGGGGAGTTGGTCTTACCTGAGTGTTAAGGGCTGTTACTAATCCATCATACTTTGCTGGAAGAACACGTACACATCTTTGAGCCACTCTTCTAGTGTTATAACAACACCAACTGCAGCCAATTGATCTTGAAGATGTTTTAACCATTTGATAAAATCTTCAGTCTTTTTAGAATTAGAATGCTTTTCATTTTCCAACTGATTTTCTAAATTCTGTATCCTAGTGTGGTTCTTGGTCTCATATGGACGAGCCAATATGCCCCAAGCCTCATGTGCTTTAGTAGTATGTTGAACTAAAGTAAGCACAAAATCACTTACACTAGTGACAATTGCACATAATGCATCAACATTTTACCGCTTCCAAGTGCGTACAAGATCTAGATTTGGCTGAAACATCAATCTTGAATTTGCTGGATCTTCAACTGGTATAGGCTCTGGATCCAATCCCATCGGTCCCATGATAGTGTCAAGTAATTCATAGGAGTCCAAAATTGCAGAAATTTTGAACTTCCAGAGTGTATAGTTGGTTCCATCCAGCTTCCCTTCAATGAATGTAGGTGGGCGAATGTGAATAGGAGCAACATTAACATTAGCTGAAGCACCAAGACCAGTGTTCGATGATGAAGCCATCATGTAATCACTCGAATAATCTATTAATATTCTAGTCTGCTAGTAGGCTAAAATAGTGATACTTCTCAAGCTATCCGGACCTTACCGCTCTGTTACCATGTAAAACAATAGTTACACAATATAACACATGAGCAATAGCAGAGAAGATAACAGATATATGAGAATCTCAACAATTTTCTACCAACAACAAGTACAAAGATGATGGCATTGTCCACCTGTGTGCCCTCGAAGTAGAGCTTAAATGGTGATCGATACAACTCTAGATAGGGAGATACAAGGTAGAGGTATGCTGGCTCAAATCAATGTCTCAGGTAGTGCATAAGTCATGTATATATAGGATCATGGGTGGCCTTCCGTGGACAACTATACATGGGCGATAGAGTGTGGACGACCACCGTCCGCGTAATTGCCATACACGGCTTAGGCCGCCTGAAACGACCTAACAAATATAAATGATTTCTGACTCCGACAGGGAATATTCCATGGAATATTCCCTTTATCGTCATGCCAGGGGTGCTGCCCTGGATCCCCGCCAGGGGGCCCGTTGGCCCCCTGGGACCCCCCTAGCCAGGGGGCTCGCTGGCCCCTTGGACCCCCCAGCTGGGGCTGCTCACCGCTACCCCGGAGCCCATAATTGGGGACCCTGGTAAGTCCCTTTCCTTACAATACCTTACATGGTCCAATATGACCATCCAACATGCAAGTTGGGATTGCGTAATGCACGCTTGGCTTCTCCTCATAATGGGGGCCTTACAAAATGTGCATACAATCATGAGGGGTAGACATTGGCCATACATTAACATGTATATACTCTTATAACTCAAACGGGTCACTAATCTTTGTATATTATAGTTGTAATACATTCAGTATTGTGTGTTGTGCTACAAGATTCTTCTTCTTCATTGTGCTATTCGCATGCTTCCACAGACCTTAAACTCCAACAATTGGTATCGGAACAAGTCGTCGTTTCATCTAGGGAATTGTCGACACCCCTCCAGTCATAGTCTAAGAATCACACGAAATTTTGTGAGCATACTAAAGGTGATTAGAAGTTCAAAATAGCTTCGTTTTGTGGTTCCGAAATTATGATCTGAGCTCGTTTCAGCCTCCAAATGCAATTGCATCACTTATGCAGGAAATTTATCTTTTTGTGCAAAACATAAAAACAGTTTTTAATTTGCTAGTATGAACATCTCAAAGTCTGCTATAAGTTTAGGAGAAATTGGTAAGGTAGTTCTACTTAAAGTTTTGAGATACAATCATTTTTGTGCATCAAGGTATTTTAGTTAGTGGCCGTGGCTGAAAGCAATCATGGATTTTGTATGTTGGCTACTGAGGATAAGTCGGATGGTACCAATTACCCATTATGGGCTTATATGATGCATCATGTATTGGTTGCAAAAGGACTGTGGAATATTGTGAAAGGTGTTGAAATACTTCCTATTTCACCTAAAAACACTATTGTTAAAGGTGATGCAGATGGTGTTGAAGATGGTGATATTCTTCATGTTGCTGTTCCTGTTGTGATTCGTAGTACACCTACTATAGAGGAAATTCGTTGGGATGACAGAGATGCTCAGGCACATGCATTGATAGCTTTATCTATGAAACATGCCATTATTCCTTTCATTCGCTCTTGTAGAACAACTAAAGATGCTTGGGATAGACCTATCACTTTATACTAGGCAAGAAATGAGCCTTGTGTTGCTTGGCTCCAAAAAAAGTTGGAGAGTGAGCACATGAATGAAGGAGATTCCATGGAAACGTTTTTGACAAACATCAAATATTTGAAGGAGAAGTTGATTTCTAGTGATGAAGTCTTGCCTCAGAGTTCACTTGTGCAAACTATTCTGAATGATCTTCTAGATTCATATCAGAGTTTTGCTTCTACTCTTCAATTGATGATGAAAGGCAATCCAAATTCCTTAACATTTGAGGAGTTAATCTTTGTTCTGTTGCAAGAAGAATAGTCTAGGCAGAATAGGTCCATTATACATGTTGCAGATCAAGGTTTCCTAGCTAGTCAGAAGGTAAAGGTAAAGGGAGCTCTTCTACTAGTAAGTAGAGATTTGCTAATTTTGCACAATCAAAGAAGGATGGTAGAGATGAGAAGAAAACAAAAAAGAAAAAATTGTTTTGCAAATACTAAAAAGCAAATGATCATGTCATAAAGAGTTGTCCAAAACTGGCTACTAAAGAGGCAAGGGAGAAAGAGGCTAGAATGGTTGTTGTAGAGGCCTCTATACCCAAAATAGAGTTTGCTAATCTTATGTAGAATGAAGAATGGGCATTTACTACTGTTTGTAGTTATGACCCATCTTCACATGAATAGTGTATGTCTTAGTAGACTTAGATGTTTTGTGCTTTGATAGTGGGGCAACCAAACATATTACCTCGCAGCACAGTTTCTTCACTTCACTTGAGCCTGCCCCTATAGGGAAGACTGTTACATGTGCCAATAACTCCTGTCATATGATATTCATGGGGTGTGACTCATCTCTTGAAGAAGGATGCCACATGGCATCCTTATGGGAGTTACTCCACATTGGTAGAAGGGGATGAGGAGCGCGTTATTTTTAGAGGACACACGAGTCATCACTAGGAGTCTTGGGCGTGGCTGGGCGGCGAACCACTTACGACCTCTGTGTGTTGGAAAGAACCCTCGATTGAGTAGCAAAAGAGTAAGGATGTTATACTGGTATCAGAGCACTGATTCCTGGCCTGCTCACGCGCATGCAGATGAATGGAATCGAACCATGGTGGCTGCCATGAGAGGCGTGTGCTCTATCCACTAAGCCATGCTCATATGATGAAGATATGATTTCCTTGTAGCATATAGTTTCGCTCCCAAACGACTGCCGCCTTTGAGACTTAGGAGGAGGAGACATTGATTCTCTTCTCTCCCTTCTACAAGATTTATTAAGTAGCTATAGATGCTGGTTGAAGGATCAGTGTCACTTGAGGAGCATAGCTTAGCTTCACAATCATGAAGTAGGAGTAAGAAGGATTGACATTAAGGAAGCTTCAAAGAGGAAAGGAAAGAAGGTAGATGGTTATGTGTAAAGACCATGCAAAACATGGAGGCTTTCCTACACTACTTATTAGATAAGTTGTGAGAAGGCAATAACAAGCCTCATGAGTTACCTAAGTTAATAGGTTTAGAGCCTCCGATTCGGATGACGAAGAGGAGGAAGAAATCCTCAGCTCTTTTGAAGCGATGAGAGACAATCCTTTGAGGGAAATCATACGTATGGAGAGTAGGGCATATATACTCTCATTTTCAGTCAAGAATTACCTCAGAATACAACAAAAGGTAAGCTTTAGGCACCTCCCAAGTAGCCTATTTTTGTGATTTTTACATAAATTTCAGGAGCTATTTTGGATAAGTAGCCATTTTGGGAAGGGGAAAGGAAGATGTATTTTTCATAGATTGGTAGTAAAGACCATGCATATCTGTAGCCTAGTGTATTGGCTTCCATATAAGATTAAGAAATCCAAAATATGCCTCAGTATGATGGGAGTTTGGAGCTTCTCAAAACCCCCTTCCATCACAGTTTGAGAAAAAATTTCAGCACCTGAATTTAAGAAATTCCCATTTTGGAAGAGGGATAAAGAGGTGCACTAGCTATGGATGGATGGGAAAAAGTATATATACTGAGAGTATGTTGTATGAAATTCTTAGGCGAATCATTAGATTCATCAAAATGATAAGTTAAGGAGGCATTTTGTATCCTCAAAGACCCCCTTTCCACCCTTTTTGAAAAAAATTTCATGTGTTAATTTTTATCGAACTCCACTTTTGGGAGTAAGAAAAAAAGAACATTTAAGAGGCTTTCTAGGGATTAGTGCATACACACATGACGTATGGTGTATGAATTACCTTGAAGAAGAGAAAATCCAAGAAAAATCCACATTTGGAATGGATTAGAAGCTTGCTAAGAAATCCCATTTAAGTTTTTGCATAAAAGCAAAAATCTTGATTTATGCCTCTTTTGGGGAGCGAATTAGCATGCAGGAAGGGAGGATTTGGAAAGTTGAAAATAGCCCAAAGCATCTTCATATGTTTCTCTTTGAGATTATGGAGAGAATTTTAGGATTTGCATGATGGAAGAATGCTTTTGGGCACCTCAAAAATCACATTTTCACACTTTTTCCAGCCCCTCCAACAGTCCACTAGTTGGGCGTGTCCCACTTGGAATGGCCATATCTTGAGCTAGAAAACTCTAAATTGTACATGCTATGGCTCGTTTCGAAGAGCACAAGGTCTATTTTCAGTTTATAAAACAAGTTTTGGAAAATAAGTATTTTTGCAGGTCTATACAGCTTTGCAAAGTCTGAATAGTTTTTGGCAACTCTACTTTCGGGAGTCATATCTTTCAAACCGAGAAGGCGATTTGAGTAATTTCACTTCGATCTTTTTGCACATGCTATATATTTCAGTTTATGAACATTTGGAGGTCCTAAAGTAATTTTTGCAGGTCTAAGGAAGGATTACTAATGCATTTTTTAACTAAATTTACATTATTTTGGTAATCACCTGACCATGCTTTATGTTTTGGGAAGTGATCCGATGTTTTCGGACACTTCAAAGCTTATATTAGGATCTGAGGAGGAAGGTGCAGAGGTATTGAAGTTTGAGTTTATGGCG
Source organism: Ceratopteris richardii (assembly GCA_020310875.1). Lineage (NCBI taxonomy): Eukaryota > Viridiplantae > Streptophyta > Polypodiopsida > Polypodiales > Pteridaceae > Ceratopteris > Ceratopteris richardii. Next base: position 109,612,192 of record CM035437.1, read on the forward strand.
TGCATGCCATGGGCCTGTCAAGCCCTATGTTATTGGGTGGCCTATGTGCCACTCAGCTATTGGTTATAATTTTTTTGGGATTCCATTTCCTCGGGAAATGCTGTAAAAAATTTTCCCCTCTCATGGCGTTATATACGCATTTTCCTTTAGGTAAGAATGTCATGGCATGGTAACATGCCCTTTCTGTAAACTTCAATAAGGTGTAGGCATGCTTCTAAGCATGTATTTGACGGAGTTAGTACCATCATAGTATTAGACATAAGGCAACTTCAGTAGCAACATGATCCCTACATATAATCCTTTTGGAATTAGACTATAGGATTGCTAAAGGGAGAAGCTACACCTTCACCATTAGTAATGTGCACAAGCAATCCTATAGCTTATAGGAAGTTGCATAGAGCCACGGGAGATACAGTTTGATAATCTCCAAGTTAGTGAAGATTTATTTATCTTCACAAGAGTCTCACATGATGATTAGGAGACTATGGGGTATTATCAGGAATACCCAAAGAGTGACTAGTTTCACTCATGTACATCACTTGAGCAAGTAGTGAAGCATTTTTGCTACACTAATAAGGAAACCAATAAGATGGGATCACAAAGATGGGTTTCATGAGACAACATCAACGGGTGTTTATGTGATGCGAGTGATGGTTAGGAAGGCCACAGACATGGCACTAGCTCTATGGTATAGAGCATAGATCCCTTAGTCAGGAATAGTTGGGGTACCCAATACATATATATGTATATCAGGATCTACAGACAGGTACTTAGACCTAGTCTTGGTACCTAGGAACAAGTTAGTTTGGAACAGAAAGGGATATCCATTGTCACATATTGACTAGAACCAAACTAACTAGTTCGAGGACATGGGACTCATTTGAGCCCACTGGCATGATTTAGGATATGGGATTCATGAAAGTCCACCTATATATTCCATTAAATATATATGGAATATATATTCAGTTTAGTGTAGGTATGACACCGTGAATTGGAAGAATTTTTCACTTGTATGGGATGGTGGAAATGACTTCCCTTTGAGCACTCTTCTTCTATGGCCAGGGAGAAAAGGACTCATCATTCATGGCATCATGTCTCACTAGATCAGAGGAGAGCTCTTACTAGACATCTCCTAAGGATTAGGAATTATCCTTCATAGATTAGGGAAGACCTATTCTTCCAGTGGAGAATGTGATAGGTGATTTTATCACCATTAGCATCACATACTCATTTTGAGTTTTTTAGGAAGGATAATTCCATCAGTTTGATTGGATCGTATAGATCCATGCATAGAGGATGGTTGGCAAAGATAGCTCTTTAGTATGGATACACATGTGTTTATGGTATCATGTCATATCATTGCTGACCATTTTAGCAGAGGGCTTTGACCCTTGTTAGGAATTTATTTTCTCCACTCTTCACTACATACACCTTCATTAGTCAGGGGAGATTTGTTCTCAATCTTCATAGGAACATATGTAATGAGTGATTATGCAATAGTTATGGAAGAGAGGACCAAATGAATTCATAAGTTTCTCTTTTAAGGAAAGGAGAAAGTGGGAATCAACTCAGAGATCGATGAGAGATCTCACTTTAACCTAGTGGTCTCACTTTAGCTTCTGCTCTTTGAGAGAGAAAAAAGGAAAGGAAAACATGATTTCTTCATAGAAGAATAATAGATTATGTTTTCCTTTATAGAGAAGAGGTGTTTGGGAAACATCTCTTAGTCTATATTTCAGAAGGAATTCATTTCCTCTACTTTTCAATATAATTTTCCTTCACATGGGAGTATGATTCTCCACTATTTTGGAAGGTAAAAACATGGAGAACTTATATGTATGTTCTCAATTATGGATGAGTAGAGTAATTGGATTCAAAAAAATCTCTTTCAAAGGGAAAGGGAAATTGGAATAGATTCCACTACCAGAGCTCTTTTCCTTCGAGGAGATTACAGAGAGAGACAGAGAGAGAGTTTCACTTTCTCATTTTGGTTGTCTAGATAGAAGTGGCACTCTTCTATCAAAGACAATAGGGAGATCAGTTAATCATGATGGCTAGATTGAGTCTCACATGGAGACTCTAGAGAGAAGTAGTTATGTTACTCCAGTGATGGTCTTTGACTAGATGAGATGATCTAGTTATTGACATTAGTTAGACTAGGAGTAGAGTTATGACTGTTTTCTTTAGGGTTTATCGGAGATAGAAATATATCTAACCTATTAGGGTACCAAACTCTTAACTGGTGTTACATCATGAGTATGATGAGTAAACATTAGTTAGGAGGATGGGTACTTAGGGATTATGTGAATCTCAAAGGGAATGCTTTCTGCATTCATATAGCAAATAGATGCTCTTCCAATAGAACTTAGTCCAAAGGTAATGGATGAAAAACCACAGACTTCTTGGTTGGTGAAATGTAGAGATTGCATTTTACTACCATGAGCTAGATGATGGATTTGCATAATTCACAAGATAGTTAGGTTAAACTATTACTTGTGATTACAGACAAGGTTAGGAAGACCTAGAGTGGTATGAAAGCAATCTATCATTTAGTTCTAGTTGGTTTGGAGTCACTTGTTATGGGACTTTGTTCTATATTTTAGAGGATTCTACGGTTTATTATTTCCATTATAGTATGGTCAAGCCTATAAGCTTGACACTTTGCACTTGCTTTTCATATTATTACTCCATAGAGGATACATCATATGGACTTAGGTCGTTTGGATGATGTCGCATGTCATGGGAGTGATAGTTTGGAGACTGAGTGTACATGGGAGATAGTAGACACCACCCAGACGGTTTCCCACCTTTTAGATGACCTCATATGAGGCTTCTTAAGGGGAAGGATATGGGGAAACAACACACTGAGATGACCATGTACATAGAGTACATGGGGTTAGAGGGAGTCCGAGCTCTTTTTTCTACCAATACGGACATTTCATCTACATTTTCGAGGACGAAAATGTTTTTAAGGGGAAGGAAATGTCATATGATATTCATGGGGTGTGACTCATCTCTTGAAGAAGGATGCCACATGGAATCTTTATGGGAGTTACTCCACATTGGTAGAAGAGGATGAGGGGCGTGTTATTTTTAGAGGACACACGAGTCATCACTAGGAGTCTTGGGCGTGGCTGGGCGGTGAACCACTTACGACCTCTCTGTGTTGGAAAGAACCCTCGATCGAGTAGCAAAAGAGTAAGGATGTTATAACTCCCCTTATCCTATCATGGGAGTTGGTAAGATCATTTTGACTACTACTGATGGTAGTTCTTTTACATTGTCAGATGCTTTATTTGTGCTAAGGATCAAGAAGAATATGTTATCAATTTTAGTGTTAGCGAAGATTGTCTTGGTTGTGAAATTTGTTGATGACAAATGTATAGTTCATGATATATCAAATGGAGATGTCATTATTGCTTGTGGAATTTTATGTTGTGGGTTGTACAAGCTCATAGACTATGAAAAATCTAGGAATGATTTAGCATGTGCAATACATGATTCTCAAGCTATGTCTAATGCCAAGCTTTGGCATGCATGCTTTGGTCATCTGAATTTTGCTAGTTTGCTATGCCTATAGAAATATGAAATGGTGTTCTCTTTGCCCAAACTTGAGACACCTAGTAAACATGTCTGTGAAGGCTACATTGCTCATTCACAAAAGATGGATGAGTTTGTGCTACTCAGAAATTGAAGCTTGTTCACAATGATGTCTATGGTCCTATGTAGACACGCTCTTTTGGAAACTATCTTTACTTCATTACGTTCATTGATGATTTTTCTAGGCATGCATGGGTATATCCATTGAAAGCAAAGTCAGAAGTGTTTATGTACTTCAAAGAGTTTCTGGTTCTGGCTAAAAATTTACCAGCATGTAAAATGGGCACCCTCCATTCTGATCGAGGGGGGAATATATGTCTTTTGATTTTAATGCATTTCTAGCTGAACGTGGGATAAAACTTTAGTGTACAATGCGATATACATGTCAACATAATGGAGGGACATGAATTCAATCTCTTTAGCAAGTACCTTTTCCCTTAGAAAATAATATGATCTCAATGTGTTTAGTGTTGGCATGAGAAACACAGTTAGCTACCAAGTAAAGTGAACTCATGTTATCACCATGCATAAATGGAAAACCTTACTCAACTCCAATACTCTTCATTAAAGTCTTCATTTGTATGACTTCTTTTGCTAACTCTACCATGTCTTTATACACAACTTCTATGGATGATAAAGCAACTCTTTGTTGCGTCTTTGAACACCATGCTACTAGCTTATCTCCAACGTAACATAAGTAGCCATGAGTAGATCTTCTATCATCTATACTACTTGCCCAATCTATATCACTAAACACTATAAGTCTAGTGTGAGAAGTAAAACCATAGTACAAGACCATTAGATGTCCCTTTAATATATCTTAGCACTCTTTGAGCTACAATCCAATGATCTTGCTTTGGAAAATGCATAAATTGTGATAGAACACCAATTGCATATGAAAGATCTTATGTTGTCAAGGTAGCATATATCAAATTACCTACCAAAATTTGATAAACTTCATATATTTGAATTCCTCACCTCCATAGCTACTTAGCTTATGATTTACCTCCAATGATGTTGTTGAAGGTCTACACTTTTCCATGTTGAATTTCAACAACAGATTATTCAAATACATTTATTGTGTAACATATAATCCATGTTGAATCTAAATGGTCTCCATGATAAGGAAGTAAGAAAAGTTTCCCAAATCACTTGACTTCTTTTTTCATTTTCTTCTTCAACGTTTTGATTGACTGTATGCACCCATAAGTATATTGTCATCAACATAGATACAAATGTATATGTACCCATCTTCACTTGCTTTCACTAGCAAACTACTATCTACCTTTGAAGCTTGATATCCAAGTTCATTCAAGAACTTCACAAGTCTATAGTTCCAAGTGCTTGGGGCCTACTTCACACCATAGAAAGCTCATTTGAGCTTACACACACAATCTGGTCTATTTGGATCTTTGTATCCCTCAAATGGATTCATGTATACTTCATTTGCAATGTATACATTTAAGAAAGCATCCTTTACATCCAATTGTGATAGCTTCCATCTTCTGCAAGCTACATTCTAATGGTAGAAATTTTTGCAACTTGACTATAAATTTTATCATAGTCCACACCTTGGTTTGAGCATATCCTTCGACCACTAGTATAGCTTTGTATCTAGAAACCTTTCCATCAGCAAAAATGTTTGTTTTATACACCCATCTACATCCAGATACTTTTTGATTCCTTGGTCTAGGTACGAAGTCCCATGGATCGGTCTTAAGTAGAGCATCATGGTCTTTCTTCATTGCTTTTTTCCAATTCTCTTTACCTTTAGCTTCTGCATATGTTGATGGATCTTCATTTGTTTGCAATATGCATGCGTACTCTTTGGTTGTAATATAAGAAGTGTCATAGCTATACCTTATAGGTTGCTTTCTTTCTCTTGATGAACATCTTATCTCTACACTTCTTGAAGTCTCTGCCTCATTATGATCTAGATCAAATTGTGGTATATCTTCATCTCTAATTTGAACCTAATTTTTGTATCTGTCATCATAACTTTCATCTTCATACACTTGCGCCTTTGATTTTCCTTTCATTGTATTCATGATTTTTTCAAAATTTTCATGAGTATTATTTGAGTCTCTATACCATGTACCTTGTTCATCAAATGTCACATCTTTGAAACTCATTGATATATTTAGGCAGTGATGTGTGTGAACACTCTAGGACCGCTGGGTCACTTTTTTACCTCTTTAGGAGGTTTTTTTCCCCTGGCTTGTATATACGCCTATTGCCCTAATGGGCTACTTATCTTTGTACATTCTCTTGTAATACATTCAGTATTGTATGTTGTGCTCCAAGCTTCTTCTTCTTCCTTGTGCTGTTCATGTGCTTCCGTAGATGTCTAACTCCAACAATTGGTATCAGAGCAGGTCACCACTTCATCTAGGGCGTCGTCGACACTCCTCCGGTTGCAATCTTAGATTCACACAAAATTTGGTGAACATACTCAAGGTGTTTCAGAGATCAAATCAGCTTTGTTTTATGGTGCCGAAATTGCGATCGGAGCTCGTTTTGGCCTTCAAAAGCACTATCATAGTGCTTGTGTAAGCTATTTCGTCTTTTTGTGCCAAAGGTGTATACCTGTTTCGGTTTGCCTGTATAAGCATCTCAAAGTTTGCTACGGTTTTAGCATAACTCATGTGGGTACTTTCGTTCAACTTTTTGAGATACAATCAATTTTCTGCATCAATGTATTTTAGTCACTAGCCATGGCTGAAAGGAGTGATGTATTTCGTATGTTGGCTGTTGAGGATAAGTTGGATGGTTCCAACTACCCGTTGTGGGCTTATATGATGCGACATGTATTGGTTGTAAAAGGACTGTGGAACATTGTGCAGGGTGTTGAAAAATGTCCTATCACACCTGCAACTGTTACAACTGCAGGTACTGAAGCTGCTACAGAAGGTGTCGAAGATGATGATATTTTGCATATTCCTGTTCGTGCTGCAGTTTCTACTACACCTACTATAGAGCAAATTTGTTGGGATGGCAGAGATGCCGGAGCACATGCATTGATAGCTTTGTCTATCAAACGTGTCATTATTCCTCACATTCACTCTTGCAAAATAGCTAATGATGCTTGGGATACACTTACCACATTGTACCAAGCTACGAATGAGGCTCGTGTTGCTTACCTTTGAAAATAGTTGGAGAGTGAGCACATGAATGAGGTGATTCTATGGACAATTTTCTAACAAAGATCAAAGACTTGAAGGAATAGTTGATTTCTGCGGATGAGGTTATACCAGATAGCTCACTTGTGCAGACCGTTCTGAATGGTCTTCCTGATTCATATCAGAGTTTTGCTTCTACTCTTTGGTTGATGATGAAAGGCAATCCAAATGCCTTGTCATTTGAGGAGTTAGTCTCTATTCTGTTGCAGGAAGATCAGTCCAGGCAGAACAAGTCCATTATGCATGTTGGAGATCAAGCTTTCTTGGCTAGTCAGAAGGGCAAAGGAAAATGGAGCTCTTCAAGTAGTAAGCAGAAATCTGCTAATTCTGCACAATCTAAGAGAAAAGAAAAAGATGAAAAGAAATAAGAAAAGTAGAAATTGTTTTGCAAGTACTATATAGGAAATGATCATATCATAAAGAACTGTAAAAAACTGGCTGCTAAAGAGGCAAAGAAGAAAGAGGCTGGAATGGTTGTTGCGGAAGCCTCTACACCAAAAACAGAGTCTACTAATCTTGTGCAGGAAGAAGAATGAGTGTTTAATACTGTTTGCAGTTTTGACCCATCTTCTCATGAGGAGTGCATGTCTGCAGTTGACTCAGATGTTTGGTACTTTGACAATGGGGGGACCAAACATATTACCTTGCAGCGTAGCTTCTTCTCTTCACTCGAGCCTGCCCTTATAGGGAATACTGTTACATGTGCCAACAACTTTCCTCTTATCCTGTTATGGGAGTTGGTAAGATCATTTTGACTACCGCTGATGGTAGTTCTTTCACTTTGTCAGATGCTTTGTTTGTGCTAGGGATCAAGAAAAATGTGTTATCAGTTTCTGCATTAGGCAAGATTGGTTTGGTTGTGAAATTTGTTGATGATAGATGTATAGTTCATGATTTGTCAAATGGCGATGTGATTATTGCTTCTGACATTTTATGTCATGGGCTGTATAAGCTCATAGACTATGAAAGATCTATAAATGATTTGGCATGTGCAGTACATGATTCTCAGGCTATGTTAGATGCAAAGCTTTGGCATGCACGGTTTGGTCATTTGAATTTTGCTAGTTTGCCATGCCTTTAGAAATCTGAAATGGTGTCGTCTTTGCCCAAACTTGAGGCACTCGGAAAACATGTTTGTGAAGGCTGTATTTTATGCAAAATGCAGCATTCTTCCTTTCCAAAAGATGGTTCAGTTTGGGCTACTCAGAAATTGCAGCTTATACATAGTGATGTCTGTGGTCCTACGCAGACACCTTCTTTTGGAAATTATCTTTACTTACTGACTTTCATTGATGATTTTTCGAGGCATGCATGTGTATATCCATTGAAGGCAAAGTCCGAAGTGTTCATGCTCTTCAAACCATTTTTGGTTTTGGTTGAAAATTTGTTAGCATGTAAAATGGGCACCCTCCGTTTTGATGGAGGGGGGAATATATGTCTTCTAATTTTAATGCATTTCTGGCTGAACGTGAGATAAAACACCAGTGTACAGTGCCGTATACACCTCAACAGAATAGAGTTGTTGAACGAAAGAACAGGTCACTCATGGAGATGGCGAGGTGTATGGTCAAGAGTTAGGCTTTGCCACATAGTTTCTAGCTTAAGGCTGTCATGTGTGTAGTATATGTACTTAAGAGGTATCACACTAAATCATTGTAGTCTATCACTCCATATGAGGCTTGGCATGATCATAAGCCATCTGTTGCTCATTTGCATGTTTTTGGTTGTTTGGCATATGCATTAATGCCCGAACAACATCGCAGAAAATTGGATGATAAAGTAAAGGCTATCGTCTGTATTATCCACAAACTAAACGCATTCTGGTTAGCCGTGATGTTGATTTTGTGGAAGATGCTATTCAGCCATTGCTTTCATGTACGAAGGAGACATCTGTTAGCTCCAAAGACATGTATGATACTTTGCTTCCTCTTTTTATAGGTGGACAGTCTAGTGCTGGTCGTAATGAGGCAACTTCTCAACCTTTGCAGGTTTCATGTGATGAAGCAGATCATCCTATTTCTGATGTTGATTTACATGATGCACTTGTTGATGAGAGAGCTGACATTGAGGAGGCAAAAAATATGCCAAAATGGCTGGTGCAGACTTTACATGAATGCAAATTAGATGCACCTCTGTCATATCATACTTGATCAGGCTCTCATAGTGCCTCTTTTGCATTAGATTTCTATGCTATGGTTGCATCTAGTCTTTGTGATGAGACTGAGCATGTTTCATTTGACGAGGCACAAAATTCAGAAAATTGGATGGCTACTATGCAATCTGAATATGATGCTATAATGAAGAACGGTACTTGGTCTTTCTGTGACTTGCCTCGTGGCAAGAAGGCCGTTGGCACTAAGTGGGTTTACAAGTTGAAGCATAAACCTGATGGAACATTTGACAAGTATAAGGCTAGGCTTGTTGCAAAGGGTCATGCACAGGAATGAGGCATTGATTTTGATGAGACCTTTGCACCTACATGCCGTATGACTTCTGTTCGGAGCATCCGTGCACTTGCAGCCCATCATGGCTGGAATGTACATTAGTTGGACATTAAAACTGCATTTCTGAATGGTGACTTGCATGAAGAAGTGTATGTTTCTCAGCCCCATGGTGTTGTGCAAAAAGGGCATGAAAACAAGGTGTGCAGGTTAAAGAAGGCATTATATGGTTTAAATCAAGCACCACGTGCTTGGTATGAGAAGATACGTGCCTATCTAATTGCACATGGTTTTGAGAACAATCCAACTGAAAGCACCTTATATGTTAAGCGTGCTAATGATGTGCTTCTGATAATTGTTGTCTATGTTGACGACATGCTGCTCACTGGTCCTATTGAGAAGCATATTGCTGATTTTAAGGCTGATTTGCATGCCTCATTTGAGATGTGTGATATGGGGCATTTGCATCACTATTTGGGCATTCAGTTTATGCAAGTTGAGGGTGGAATGGCTTTGTGTCAAATGAAATATATTGACACATTATTGCAATGTTTTAGGCTTGAAGACTGTAAGCTTATTGCCACTCCTATGGAGACATGTTTACGATTGAGTCTTCATGATGTTGGAGATGCATTTGATGCTCTCCTCTATCAGTAGAATGTTGGATGCGTGATTATTCTGTTTGTTGTCTCAGAGATGAGCAGGTTTATGCATTGCCCGATAGTCAAGCATTGGCAGGCAGTTAAGCACATTTTTCGCTACTTGAGTGGTACTCTGCTGCTTGGTTTGTTTTCTCCCGAGGGGGGATCACTACCGTCAGATTTGCATGTTTTTTCTCACTCTGATTGGGCTGGTTGCTATGACACTCATGTGTCCACTAGTGGCTTTTGCTGCATGCTTGGTAGCTCATGTATATCTTGGTTGAGCAAGAAGTAGCCTACTGTGGCCACTTCTAATTGTGAGGCTGAGTATAGGGCAACTTTCACAGCGGCTGCTGAGTGTGTGTGGCTCAGACGCCTTATGGCTGATTTGGGTGTTGGTCAGTCTTCTGCCACCACCATCTTCACTGACAGTCAGAGGGCATTGGCAGTTGCGAGGAACCCTATGTTCCATGCTCGCACTAAGCACATTGATGTGCATTATCATTATGTCAAGGAGAGGTTCTCTGCTGGGGAGATCAGCTTGGCATATGCACCCATGTAGGAGAACATTGCAGATGGCCTTTTCACGAAGGCTCTGCCTAGGGAGAAGTTTGAAGATTTCCACAAAGTTTTGGGCTTACTTCCTTTTGTGGAGTGATTTCCACATAGCTTGGCACTTATGCATGAGTGCTAACTACTTGTTCACCGCATCACTCCGAGGGGGGATTTGTTGATATATATAGGTAGTGATGTGTGTGAACACTCTAGGACCACCAGGGCACTTTCTTCCCTCTTTAGGAGGTTTTTTTACCTTGTCTTGTATATATGCCTATTGCCCTAATGGGCTACTTATCTTTGTACATTCTCTAGTAATACATTCAATGTTGTGTGTTGTGCTCCAAGTTTCCCCTTCTTCCTTGTGCTTTCGTGTGCTTCCGCAGATGTCTAACTCCAACAATAACAAGATATTGTTTTGTGGATGGACTCTAGAAACTATAACCCATTTGTCTAACCGAAATACATTTAGTATGTGGTAGACAGAGAGGATAGCCTTTGCTTTGAGAACTGTACCCAACAAAAATACATTTTAATGTTTTATCATCCAATTTCTTGCGACGTTGTTCTGGCGCTAATGCATATGCCAGACAACAAAAAACACGCAGATGAGCAATAGATGGCTTGCGACATGCCAAGCATCATATGGAGTGACAAACTAAAGTCATTTAGTGGGACACCTGTTAAGTATATATGCTACACACATGACAACCTCAAGCTTGAAAGTATGTGGTAAAGGCTGACTCTTGACCATACACCTCACCATCTCCATGAGTGAACTGTTCTTTCCTTTAGCAAGCCCATTCTATTGAGGCGTATACAACACTATACACTCATGTTTTATCCCACATTCAACTAGAGATGCATTAAAGTAAGGAGACATATACCCCCTCAATCAGAATGGAGGGTGCCCATTTTACATGCTGATAGATTTTTAGCCAAAAACAAAACCTGTTTGAAGCACATGAACACTTCAAACTTCGCTTTCAATGGATATACCCATGCATTCCTGGAAAAAGCATCAATGAAGTCACAAAGTAAAGATAGTTTCTAAAAGAGCATGTCAGTATAGGATCACATACATCACTGTGAAGAAGCTGCAATTTTTGAGTAGCTCAACTTGAACTATCTTTTGGAAAGGAGGAATGCTACATTTTTCACAAAATACAACCTTCACAGACATGTTTTTTGGGTGCCTCAAGTTTCGGCAAAGAGGTCACCATTTCAGATTTCTACAAGTGCAAGAAACTAGCAGAATTCAGATGACCAAAGCGTGCAAGCCAAAGCTCTGCATCTACCATAGCCTGAGAATCATGTACTACACATGCTGAATCATTCATAGATTTTTCATAGTTTATGAGCTTATACAATGCACGACATAAAATACCAAAAGCAATAATCATGTCACCATTTGATAGATCATGAACTGTACGTCTGCCATCAACAAATTTCCCAACCAAGCCAATCTTGGCTAATGCAAAAAGTGATTATAGATTTTTCTTGATCCCTAGCTAAAATAAAGTATTTTACAAATTGAAAGAACTACCATCAACAGTAGTCATAATGATCTTACCAACCCCCGTGATACGATAAGAGGAGTTGTTGGCACATGGGATAGTATTCCCTATAGGGGAAGGCTCAAGTGAAGTGAAGAAACTCCGTTGCGAGGTAATATGTTTGGTTGCCCCACTATCAAAATACCAAACATCTGAGTCTACTACAGACATACATTGCTGATGAGAAGATGGGTCAAAAGTGCAAAACAGTAGTAAATGCCTATTCTTTAGTCTGCACAAGATTTGGAGACTCTGTTTTTGATGTAGATGCCTCTGCAACAACCATTCGAGCCTCTATTTTCTTTGCCTCTCTTATAACGAGTTTTGGACATGTCTTTGTGATATGGTCATTTCCTTTACAATACTTACAAAAGAATTTCTACTTTTCTAATTTCTTCTCTTCTTTGTCTTCCTTCTTCAAATGTGTAGTATTTGCAGATTTTTTGCTTACTAGTAGATGAGCTCCATTTACCTTTGCCCTTCTAACTAGCCAAGCAAGCTTGATCTGCAAGACACATAATCGACACACAACACTAAATGTATTACCACTAGAATGTACAAAGATAACTAACATTCATACTTTTCTATATGCGAAGGCATATATGTGCTTGACATGATTGATCTTCAATTTTTGCATTAATTATATTTTTAATGTCCTCTTAGAGCATTGGAGTTTTCTCAATTATATATTGATGCAAAAGATAATTAAAGATATGGCAAACAAGTTTTGAAATCAAACAAAATTGAAGATATTTTGTCATTATCACAATCTATGTCCTTCCCTTGATCTTTGTAGAGCCATCCTCCTCTTTCATGCTCATACACTTGCTTTGTGATGCTCCTCGATTTTTATGGCTCATGTCCTTACCTTCTACCTTCTTGAAGTGTCAATAGAAATGAGTTTCAATCTTCTTATGAAGAAAGCATTCCTCCTTCACAATCTTTGTACATGCACAAAATTGTGCCAAAGTTACTATTATATGGCTTGTCCTCAATCTTCCTTATACTTCACAAAAGAGGTAAATAGAGGGATAATATTTTTTTAGAAGAATAGCTCATGAAGGAGATAAACAAGGGATAATGATTTTTGGGAATTCCCAAACCATATGCCAAAGGATAGCTTCAAATGTTCTTGGAAATCTCTTCTGTGGTAGAGAAGAGAGGATCTTGGTGCTTTTTAGGCCTAAAATGGAGAGAAAAAGAGTGGGGTGCTCACATGTTTGGATTGGACCACTAACCCCGGATATGTGTTCCAAAGCTAGGATAAGAGAGTGTAAGGTATAGCTCTAGTCTCACACCATTCAAATCAATGTTAGGAAAGGCTTCTCCATGGATGAGCATGCATGAGCATGTAATTTGCCTCGATAGCAGCATGTTCATATGCAATGGCCACATGTGGGGTGCTCTTTGTGACATAGGGCCTTCCTTGATGGGGGGCCTCTATGCCCTCCTTTATGTCTAAGGAATCGCATGAACACAAAGGAATGCCGCCTTTATGTGGGACTCATAAGTATATTGTTTTGAATTACAATATTGGAAAACAAGAAATGTAGTAAAAAATGATGAGCACGAGGCTTCAACCGTATACAGAAGCAAGATAAGTAGACATTCAGAGTTCTAAAGAGGATCAATAAGATGCAACAATCTTGGTTCTCTCACATGGGTGGAAGTCCGTGGGCTGTTGATAGGTCTCACATTTGCCTAGCCTTTCACTGGTGCAGGATTGTTGAGTTTGGACATGGTGTCTGTAGTTGCCTCCCATATATGAGATTGAAGAACCTAATCATATTTTGTAGCAAGATAGATAAAAGAAAGAAACTATATTACCTGCAAATCAAATTCGTAGATTCTTGCAAGTAACTCTCTCAAGTGTATGATTAAATAGCGTGAAGAAAATCTTACACCATGAAGAAGACAAAGATACCACCAAGATCATGATGAGAGCTTCAACTCTGATATCAATATTATCAAATTCCTTAAATAGTAAATGTAGACATGTATGCCATGTGTCCAAGTCTACTCGAGTTAAGTTAAGTTAAACTCAAGTTCACTCAAGTGTATTCTTCTAGAAGGCTTTGGAGCTCGTTGAGAAAAACTCTTTCCCCATTCTTCCTATGACAGTTGAACCGAGGACCTCCTTCCCATCCTTGAGAGTTAACCACTCGGCCAAGTTGCTGCCTTTCCTAGAACTTAGGAAACCTTACTCTTCTAGGTTTGACACGTAATTAGTTTATAAAAGTTGTGTATTCTTCCTTAAGGCTTTTGCCTTATCTACATAGAATTTAAGAGATGGACTAACATGGACTAAACATTAGTGTTACTACTCAAAAAAAGAAAGAAAAAAGTTGTTTGCGGATTTTTTGTACTAGGCAAGGGATTGATAGATTCAAACGATCTCCATCTATTTTAACCAATCTAGATCCTGCTTCGACATGCAATCAGACATGCACATAAATCCAGAGTAATTTAGGATTTGAAAGCTAAGTAAAGTATCCACAATATGTGGTCTATGGCATTAAACTCTCCATAGCTGCCGCTCAAAACTCTCTACAACTTAAAAAAGAGATGGGAAATCATTCCAAGGGCTTCTTGTTGTAGAATATCGAGTAGAGAAAAACAGGAAAAGAAAGAAAACAATAATAATTGAATCATAATGTTAACAAATTGAAATTCGTAGTTAAAATAGACATGGCGAACAAGGAGGATTAACATGGTGACCATGAAGTGGATATATATATTCTCCATTAGCTAGAGATTGGGAAAGATAAGGAAGCTTGACCATCTATGCTTGAAGGTCCCTCTAAATCATAAAAAGATTGAAAAACACACAGTGAACTGTAAATTCGACAAAGGAATGTTATCTGAAGGGGAACGCTGACATGTAATGATAAACTTATTGTTCTTACGAATTGCTGTTTTTCTAGTACTACGAAAGAATGGGTCGCTATTTTTAAACATTGCTAGACGTATGCCATGCACATGGTGTCGCCATACGCAAAGGCTTACGCACAATACTCGCATACATGCATATGCAGGCAACGAAAAACTAGACAATTTAGCATTTTCTTAGCAAATTATAAACAAATTTGCATGTGCAAGAAGCCTTGCATGTCCACAAAGCCAACCTACAAACCTCTCTGTCCAGACAAAGGCACAGTGATCTCTCTGTGTGTGTGTGTGTGTGTGTTCATACTTTCGTGTATGCAGGTCAGTTCTGATGTTGAGCTTGAGAAGATGGAGACTATCAGAGCTCTTAGACGTGACACCAACCTTCATTATATAGAAGCTATCACAGTAAAGTAGGAGGTATAAAGCAAAAGAAATGCTACGTAATTAGGATGACTCTCTCTCTCTTTCACACACACACACACATGAAGCGTGCAATCGACCATGTATGTACTTTGCCATACTATATTCTATTAAAGGTTAGAGTTCATGAGTTAATGAGTCCATGGCTCCTTTGCGACCTCGTTTGCTGATTTACATCTGTTCAGGAATGTAGATTGCGAACAAAATCTCAAGGCGGATGGCAGCAAAAAAGACCTTGCACGATTTGGATATTCTCTCTCTTCTCTCTCTCTCTCACACACACACACACACGAATGTGTGATTGACCTTCCTGGATCTTGCCCATCTCTCACGGAATTGCAATGCCATAATTATAAGGAATCTATTCTACGAGAAATCTTTACTTAAATAATGAGCTTCAAGACTATCTTGGGGTGCCACAATATTGATGATAAATGCGAAATCACAAACCAAGAGCGAAATCTCTTTTAAACTACTTGGGATATCCGTTGCTTGGAAACTTTTCAAAAGAACGTTTCTAAGTATCTCTTATACTTAGAGTTAACATTAAGTATCTTACGTGCTCTATAATAATGCATATATGAGCTTGGTCTATATCCTATTGAAAAGATTTCATGTGAAAGGATTTTCGAATATTTTAAGGCTTTGAAGGACTCAAACATATTCGAATACTAGTTTGTAAACATTCTGCCTTGCAATTGGTAAGCCAACAGAATATGAATTTAGGGGTGAAACTTTCAAACTCTTTTCCTTATTTTGCTTAATTCACATCCAAGCAAGACATACTTTCATCGTTAATTTCATCTTTATATTAAGTATTTGACACCTAACTATGATCCTGGGGGGGAATTTTCTAGATCCTTGGCTTTCAAATTCTAGCTATCATGCCTTTGAAAATATCAAGCTTCACATCTTCCCAGATATCCTGCTCTAACTCAAAAGTAAGGTGGCCAGTAGAAAGTTAGCTTCATGTTATAGATTAAGGCTATGCCATGGACATCGGATTAGTTTACACGTACAAAATTGGATATCATTCGTTCGTTATCATGTAGGGCCAAAGTCTCGAGAGTAAATTTAAGCATAGATTCATGTGCTCTTTAAAACAAACAAGTAGCTTGGCATAGTCATTAAGTCAAATCGGGAAGGAGGAGGACTTAGGTACAAGTACTATGAGAGCTACAGGAGATAGTTTTTGCCCAATAGGTCTTGAGATGTCTAGAAACATCCAGTTGAGTTAGCTCTACTTTAGTAGGGCACTTGTAGCACATGTTGCTACATGGCCAACACTTGGATGGATAGTATCAATGTGTCAAAGAGGGAAGTCCCTTGGAGAGAGCTATACATAGAGACATACTTTTGGGAGGAGATTCATCTCTCAAGCATGTGGTGGTCCATATGCTCTACTTCTTGACACTATTCTATAAAACAGAGGAGTCCCTTAGGGAGATCTATATATAGAGACACAAGGTTGGGAGGAGAGTCATCTCTCTAGCATGTGGTGGTTCTAATGATCTACCTCTTCACACTATTACTAGGGCCTATTACTTTCATGGAGACCTTCATAATTGATCATGTCCCTCATGAGCTTCATTGTTAACTTGTTTTATTCATGGAGACTTTCTCATGTCATGTTTTTTGAGAAGGAGGACTCTACGTTCTTCTGTTTGCATGCTCTTATCTCCTCCCAAGATGTGTTGTGTGTAGAAAAAAGAGTAGAAATCTTCTCAATACCTCAAATATCGCATAGGTATGGAAATGGTGACCTTACAAGAGTAATAAATACTCTATGCACAAAGCCTGATATGCTTATGCCTTTATGCCAATTTTGGTGCACCTCCTGCCATTTCTTTCATGGAATGAGTGGCAAAAGGTGATCCAAGACCTAAAAAATAGGGTCTTAGATCCATGAAACCTCAAACATATGGTTGATGAGTAATAAGTTTTGCTATTAAGTGAGGTGTTTTATACATATATAAATAATTGGTTTTCATATTGTGATTGTGAAGATTGCATGCTATAGAGCAGTTTGGAGGTGATGATAAGCAAAGGAATATGAATTATCTATCCTCCACTCATGTGAAAAGCTATGATGGCTCACGTGGATAAAACATGTGACCCTGAGCAACAAGGGAGGTGCTATATCCATTGTGGCTCAACTGCATGCTTTGGAATATGTGCAAAGATGGTTTTGTGCTCTTATAAGGATCATTTAGAAGTTGATGAAAGCTAAAGTTAAATGGTCACAAGAAAAGCTCATGAAAGAGATAAAATATGGATAAGGATTTTCAAGAATTCCCAATCCATATGCCAAAGGATAGATTCTAAATGATTGTGAGCATGTCTTATGTTGTACACAAGAGAGGATCTTGTTGCTATTTGTTGAAATTCAAGCTTCAACCTTAGTGCATTATTGGACCATTTGGTGGATGCCACTTTGAGAAAAAAGAAGCAAGATATCAAGCATGAGAAATTGAGTTCAAATTTGAATTTTAAACCACCCTCACAACATCCATAAGTCATCTATCAAACTTAGGTGTGATAAAGCCTATAATCTAGGAAACGTGATTCCTACCATATAGGGAATCTTTTCAAAACTATATCTAAACACATTGGTCTTCAAGTTATGAATCCCACTTTTGTGTTAGCTCTTTTAGATTTTGAATAAGCTGCAAGACCCCTTGCTTAGCAAGGCCCTTGCTTGCTTGAGTGATTTTTGTGTAGCCATATCTAACTCATAGATTTTTATGTGTATGAGCTAGATAATTCTAAGTGTTAATCAAGATTCCCTTATCAAATCATACTCATTTCTTGTAATCTTTGGTTCGTTTGAAACCTTTTGTTGTCTTTTAAAGTTTTATCATTGATCATTATCTACATATTTTGAGAGAAATAGTTCTAGAAACGAGTAGTAATTTGTGTGTGAATGCCTAGTCAAGGCTATGACTTGTCTGCATTGGAGGCATCAGTTATCCCAGTAAGAGTGAGTATTTTGAGTGAGATAACTTGCATTAGAAGGATAATTGAGTTTAGGTTATGGATACAAAAGCACTTGAGTTCAGTCCTCAAGAACGCAAAGAGCTATTCATTTGAGTAAACAATGGTTTTATGGGTGTGCTAGTGAGGCAGTGCATAAGGGAAGGTTAATCTTCTTGTATTAGTGGTATCAGAGTTTTTTGACATACAAAAGAATTAAAGAAGGACAAGAAGAATCCATTGAAGGAATTGAAGGAAGGAGAGATGATGAATCAAGTGCAAGCGCGGACAACCAAGCAAAGGGAGTCTATCAGTGAAGAAGGAACGCATCAATCGCATTTGTTTGGTACGTGTGAAGTATAGAGGTAAAAGCTAGTGTTATTTCTTGATTCTCTTCCATCCAAGGGATCTAAGAGAGTGCATTAGAGTATAAAATTTCACAATATAGCTTTCAAATGGAGAAGATATACAATAACAATTATCAACCATGGAGGTTAATATCTAGCTATCTCATGGGGTCTCATTAGTGGCATAGATGCTAGACCTAGTTTAGGAGAGAATCCAACTCTTGATGAATTGGGGAATTTAAGATAATGGAGTGATAGAGGTAAGAGAGTCATCTTCATATTATCTTAGCATATTAGCAATGCCATGATGGGCCATATACAAGATGTAGACACCTCCATGAAGGTTTGGGAATCCCTAGAAATGCTTTACTTCACTTCAACCAAAGTCAGGAAGATTTTATTGAAGAATAAACTCAAAAACTTGTGGAAAACACCTAGTAGAAATATAAATAACTACATTTTGAGAATCAAAGAGATCACTCATGCATTGGCTTGCATAGGTTGTCACATAGATAATGATGACCTAAATGCATACACTTTGAATGGGTTTAGGGATGATGAGAAGTGGAAGGCTTTTTTAACATTTTGTTGGAACAACAAGCTTTCATTATGCTTGAGGTAGACATGATCTTCATTTAACTCATCATTGGAATGATGCCACATATGCTCATTGTAGAGTTTTATTTGCACTCATTTGTTTTATTGAGAGTTTGATCATAGGGCCACCCTCTTATGTAAGTTGCAAAGCATTTACCTATTTAACAGAGAAGAATAAAAGGCCTATAAGCCATGAGTTAGAAGTGGTTGGGATTGATTCTCAATAAATGAATCAAAAGGTCAATGTGATTTCAAATTTCCTTTTTTCGAGATCGTAGGAAAAGATCCCAATCAATCTGAACTTAGAAATCCTCCTGATTTCAAATTCAAATCCTTGAAGAACATGTGTGTCCATGTACTCACGAGTCTATATAAAGAATCCAAAACACACTAAGTAGGATGATGATTTGAAGCAATACATATACTTGTTGTTCCTTGCTTGGTGCCACTTTAGTTTACTGCTCCTTCTCCCTTAGACTTTGTCAACTTGCAGAGAGTGCTCCTCTCTCTACAGAGCTTCAAACCAAGTGTTTAAGGTCTCATTGGAAAGGTATTACTGTCTAGTTTAATCCTAAAAACGTTGTGATCATTTGGTTCATTATGTTTAGAGATATTGAATATTTTCAGTCTATGGGTCATTCTCTTGAACTCCTTGAAAATTTCAAGATGACACCAATTGAGTGATAAAGTGATTGATCCTTGTAAAGTTGATATAATTAGGGATTCTATGAATTATAACAAGACAACCCTATGTATGAAATCCCTTAAGAGGAATGTTTCCAATTGTTAGTGTGGTGGCTACTCTCAGTGTTTGAAGTCATAACGTCCATCCATCTTTAGAAGGTTCTAGTGAGCTAGTCATGGTGCAAGTTATTTGTTTTGCATCAAGTTGTTCTTGTTTATGTTCCAAAGTACCTATTGGGTTTTAGTGCACTACAAAAAAGCCCACAAGGTCTATTTTACATAACCAAAGAGCTAGGGCTGGTCCTATGCTTGTTTGCTAGACCAACTTCACCACTTGACAACTCATCTTTCTAAGCCTCTCCAAGCTTCTCCAACTTAGTGGTATAAGAGCAACTTCAAGATGGGAGATGGCTTTCCATCAATGATTGAGAAGCTTGATAGACACAATTATGCTGCTTGGGAAATCAAAATGGAAGCTTAGTTTCAAGGAAGAAAACTATATAGGAATGTATCAGGTGATGAAGCAATGCCTATTCCAAGATCCTATGGAGGACCTATCAAGAGGAAAGAGATAGGCTCACTTGTTGGTGTCCAAGGGATGCTCAAGAAAGGTCATACATAGTCAAGTCTATCTCTAATTTTCTATTACCCCTTATGAGAGGATGCAAGATATCTCAAGAGACTTGAGATTCCTTAGAGACTTTCGAATCTGCTAGTACAAAGGCAATGAAGAATCATCTTTGGAATGAATTCAACCAAATAAAGAAGAGTCCAAAACATACCATCACCAAGTTTGTTACAAAGGTCAAGGAGGTTGCTAATCAATTGGCATCCATTGGAGAGCTGATTGAAGAAGGAGCCATCATGAGGAAAATTCTCAATGGGACTAGAATGACAAGCAATGACAATATTTCACCACAACCTATGATCTCATCATGGATGTGCAAACTCCGGACTTCAACATCTTTCTTGGACAACTCTTCAATCAAGAGGCCAAAAATAGCATAAAGGAAGGTAACGCCTATGATGGTAATTCAACTAGTGCTCTATATGAAGATAAGAAGCACAAGAAGCTGAAAGGCAAAAAGAAGGAAGAAGATGAAGAGGAGACTTCCCAAGCCATCTTTGCAAGCAAGAGAAAGTGGAAAGGGAAGAAGAAAGGTCCAAAGCATGAAAAGAACAAAGGCGAGAATGTTCAACCTTGTGACATTTGTCATAAGACCATTCATGCCACTCAAAATTGCTCCTTCAATGGGAAGAGCCAGAAAGGAAGTGGAAGAAGTGGATATGGCCGCAATAGAGGTAGAGGTGGACACAACATAAACAATAACAAGAGAGGCCATAACAAAATTGATTACAACAATTATTCCAAAGATAAAAAACATGAAGACTCATTGCTCTTGATGAATCTAAGCCACAAGGAAGGTAAAGAAGATGGTCATTCATTCTACATAGATTTAGGATGTTCAAATCATGTTGCAGGCAACATAGCTCTCTTATGTGATTTGGAGAGTCCAAAGCATAGACATGAAGTTGAAACAAGGGATGATGCAAAGCATAATGTGGAGAAGATTGGTAATGTCAAAGCTTCCAATGGCAGGAAAAATATTGTCAGCAAGGCACTCTATGTTCCCACTATAATTGAAAACCTAATAAGTGTAGGCCAAATAGTTGAAAAAGACTTGCAAGTTAGGTTCACCCAACATGGAGATTTTGTGGAGGATCCATGTCAAGGCTTTGAGAAGATAGCCAAAGGTGAGAATGATGGTAGGCTCTTTACTTTTGAAGTAGGAGAAACCAAAAACGTAGCTCTATTCAACTTTGGGTCTCAAACCTTAAGTGAGCTTGAAGTATGACATAAGAGGCTAGTTCATGTGAATGAAAGAAGCTTGAAAGATATATGCAGGGATCAAAGTGCTCTAGGACTGCCAAACATATCAAAGAAACAAATGATCAAAAGATGTGATGCATGTTAGATTGGGTCGACACAAAGACAACCATTCAACCACAAAGGCTACATCTGCAACAACGTATTGGACTTAGTACATACACATGTAGGGGGACCAAGTCAAGAACCTTCAATGGCAGATCAAGGTATTATGTCTCATTTATTGATGAACATATTAGATGGAATATTCTATACTTTATCAATGGTAAGAATGAAGTGTTTGATTTCTTCAAAAAGTATCTAGCACATCTGGAGAATCATATACGTAGATAACTCAAGAAGCTCATATCCGATGGAGGGGGAGAATAATTCTCCAAAGAGTTTGATTAGTTCTTGTAGGATAAATGTATCAAAACGTAAGTGACTACTAGGTACTCTCCTCAAGTGAATGGAATTGTTGAGAGGAGAAATAAGACATTGTTTGGAGCAGCCAAAACAATGCTTGAATAGAAGAGGTTCCCACATTATCTATGGGTAAAGGATATTAAAGTGTTGTGTACCTTGTCAATAAACTACCATCCAAATCAATTAAAGGTATGAATCCTTATGAAGCATGGTATGGAAGAAAACCTAGTCTTTAATATTGCAAGGTGTTTGGTTGTTTAGGTTATGTTCGTGTATCATCACAAATAAGAGGTAAGCTAGATGAAAGGGCAAAAAAGGTAGTGTTTATTGTGTATGAATCAACTCAGATGGGTTACAAGTTTTAAATCCTTCAACCAAGAAATTCACTACAAGTAGAGATGTGAATTAGGGGAAAAAATGAACCCTGCATGGGCCTTGTAAGGATCCCTAATTTTTAGGGATTAAGCTTAATTCTGTTCTTGTTTAAGGGGACAAAGTGCATTTAATAGGGCACTTTTTAGTAGGCTGGAGTAGGCTTTTTTTTAGGCTTCAGTAAGCCTCTCTCTTTTTTCTTCTAGAGAGAGAGAAAGAGAATCTACTTTCCACATCATCAAACTCGTACATGTATTTGAATAAAAAAATGAGTTTTTTTAAAAAGTTTCATTTTCAATGTATATTAACTCAAAAGGGCCTATTTTTTAATACATATGTCATAAGTCACTTTTTTGGGCCCATTTTTTGAAGTTTCTTTTAGAAAAAGTATAATTTTCAAACTCCCTCCAAAAGTAAGTGCCACATCATCAAATCCGTGACTATGCTTCCCCCAAAAAATGACTTTTTTCAAATTTCATCATTTTCAGCCATACATAGTGGAAAAATTACACTTTAACCCATACACATACAAGAAAACACATTTTTTGAGCAAAACATATGCTTTAGAGTCCCTTGCAACCAGTTTTTCATCTTTGTTTTTGATATTGCTGGTCATTAGCAAAGATGGTGTTGACATGTATCACAAAATTCACAGTCGAACGTCCGCATGCTCCTGCATCAACAAGTATCCATGTTCGTGTGCCTAGAGAGTTTGCTCCAAATACACGATGCAACAATGATGCCAATTCTCAAAATGAACGTCGTGCAGCTGGAGAAAAAAGTATTGATCTTTGGGCTCATGGTTCAGTATATCCTCTTGATCCAATATCTTCTTACCATCCAACATTCCATAACCTCTCAACTTTACTTTAGTTCATTGGTGCGGGTGAAGCTGGACTATTAGGTTACTGCAAGCGATTATCTACACATTCACTTGCAACTGCTAAGTATTGGTTCCAACAATATCACATCCATCATATGAAGGTGGTCACTTTAGAAAGCACAATCATATCTTTACAAAAACAACTTGCAGATTTGGAGCAGGATATTGAAGCAAAACAAAGCACAATTTCAAAGTTAACTGCCAATTTCCAGCAGCTGAAAGAGACTCCACTTGGTATGAGACATAGGAAAAGAGCATTGTCATCCTTTGAAGCACTTTCAAAAGGTGGTGGAGCACGCAAACCACGTATATATGCAACAAGGTGAGTATTTGTTTTACTTTTATATGTTTTAATGAAGATTTTTAATGGAATCTTTCATTGTGTAGGTCGTTTATCCAAGACATAACAGCTTCATCAACAACACAAGACCAATTTAAGCTATTGAATAGCTGTATAAACACCAAAGAAATCACTTCTGCTTTAGACTCACATTTAGGAAAGTGTATTAGAGTTGTTGTTGAAGATGAGTTTTCAAAGAAATTAAAAGACCTAATCACAGTGCAAGATGTGCAGTCAATATGTGACGAAGCGGGCGTAGAAATGGGTATACTGCAATGTACAGCCTTCTCAGGCAAGCCTTACAATCACAAGGTATTTCTCAAAGTATATTTCCATGCCCATATAAAGTGTCTATCAATAAAAAAACTTCAAATGAGGATCTCGTACTATTGGACAATATTTATTCATAGAAGAAACTATGCCTGCCTCTGTTTATCATCCAAATATTCCCAAGAAGCAATAAAAAAATCCTATCTACACAAGGATTTACTTACACTAAATTCAACAATATATTTGTGGATCTTCAGAAGCTTCAACAAGCAATGGTTCACTTTTATAGTTCAACAATCAAAGGTACCCCTACTACATTTTATTTGGTGTTGAAGTTTTATTGCATTCAAGTGTCATATTAAGATAATGTTTTCTCCTTTGTGCAGACTGTAATGTTAAGTTAAAGTTCATACTGAAGCTTGATGAGTGTCAAATCATAAAGGGTCGGCGACTAGAAAGGTTGAGTGTGACGCTAATGAATGAAATTATGGACCATGCAATGAGTGATGAAACTTTAGGAGGGAGGGATCATTTGACTTATAGTGTGCAATCAGAGAGAGATATCTGGTGGTTAGGTGCTATAGAAGTTCCCAAAGAAACAAACAATGTTATTTCATGGATTTTTAGTAGGACTCCATGGATTATAGAAGTAATCTCTTCTCAAATACATGGGCAAAAGCTTTTTGTAGATGATATAGGTGAATTTGAGGTAGAATGGCATTTGGGTGGAGACCTTAAGAGTATAAAATGCATGTTAGGTTGTAAAGAAGGAGCATCTTCTCTCTATCCTTGCCCATATTGTACACAAGGTTACAAAGGATCTAAGAGACAGTCTAAACCTGCAAGGGCATTGATGAGAGTTGATGACTCTGAAGAAATTGATGAAACAGACTCATCAAATCACAGGGAATGGGAGATATCACTTTTGAGGTGTCCAATGTTACAGGAACCGACTCGTGATAAAATAAGCAATGATTGGAACCCCATTATCCCATTTCCATTAGTCAATGTTCACTTTTGTACTTTGCAAGCATTCATGAGGATCTTTGATAGGCTTTTGAAGCTCCATGTTGAATATGCATTCGCAATGAAACCACTAGAGAGGTCTACAATAGCAATCAAAAAAATAGATCTTTTGAATTCTATAGGTTGTCATGGTGGCCACGTATCTTTAGTTGTTAAGAAGTATGGTGAGTCTGAAGAGATTTTACAACAAGTTTCAATGACTGGGAAGAAGGCAAGACATTTCTTTAAAAGAGATGTGAATAGTCAAGATGATGGGAAATGGGAGCTTTGGAAGGACCTCTGTTCAATTACAACAGACAATGATAGTCAGGTTGATCTCATTAACAAGCGAAAGAAGGTTTGGTCATCGTTTGATCAATTGTTACATTTGATGTGTTTGGTTTCCACTAATGCTTCACAACGAGAATTATTCCAAGTGACTTTGAAGGAGTTTACACAGTCATTCATCTTATCTTGGGGAGAAAGCAACATTACACATTACATAGTAAGTTTCGCTTACATTTTTTTATTTGGTTTTAAACACTATGTGTATATCTTATTGACCAGATCAGAGCATATTCTTTTTGCACATGGAGCATATTTTATGAATCGATATGGGTCACTGGACATTTTTAGTACACAAGGAATGGAGAAGTCACATTATAGGGCTAGAGGTGTTTACTTTAAAAACACTCGTCATGGGGGTGGTCTACTCCAATCAAACTATTTAGAAGAAATGTTCAATTGGTTTTTTTGTGCAACATTCGCTAGAAAATATGTAATGGAACGAGCATGTGAGTCACAAATAGCAAAGATTACACAAAAGCTACAACATTATATTGCAAGAGAGAAGTGGATGTCATCGTCAGGACCTGTACATGATGCCCAATGGCGTGCACAAAAAGTCCGCGAGGGTTCTGCTTGGAAATAGTTTCCAAACTCTGAAAATGCATTATTCTTTTCAAGGTTTTTATAATCCCTTTCAATTCAAATAAAATTTTACTATTTTTGTGAAAATAATTTTAATGTCTTAAAACTATTTTTTATCTATTTTAATGTGAACATGACATTTTTAAGTGAAAGCCTATAAATAGAGGTGTCCTTCCTCATTTTACCACTTTACAACCTAAGAGAATGGCACGCACAAAGCAGACTGCTAGGAAGGATCATGTCGTCTATCCTAGCCATGTGCAAGGTACTCAGCGCCCGACATGGATGACACCCCGCAAGAAGCGTCAAACCACAGGACACTCTTCCAGACGAAGCTTGGGTGCAGGTACACAATCCGGTAGCATTCCATCACGGGGGGATGAAGCTTCACCAGATAGAGATGTATCTTAAGAAATAAATTATTCCCCTCCCCCATCTGATGATGAGCCCCCATTCAGGACACCAATCAAGTCAAGGCCCAAACAACGAGGACATAGGAAAGTTGTGATTGAGACATCAAATTTATCAAGTTCCTGAGATGAAGAAAGTATAAATGAGCCACCATGGAACAATGATGATATCCCCGTGAACCATCGAGTAACACAAGGAGGCAAGACACTCCCCCCAAGACAAGGACAAAGACCAACCGATGAAGAAAGAGAGCAAGGTCGGGCAGAGGAAGTAAATGATGAGGCAGGACCATCTAGGCGTCCTCCAAGAAGAAAGAAGAACTACCAACCACGTCGTAGACCACAACGACCACAACCCAACATCCCGCCAAATGCAAGAGCACCACAAAGGCGTAGAAAGCAAACCAGAGCCTTTGCAGAGATTCGACACTATCAAAAGTCTGTGGAGCTTCTTATTCCACGAAGGTCATTTGCAAGAGTTGTGAAGGAAGAGATCCAACGCTATTGCGCTGGACTTCGTATCCAAGGGATATCCATTGAAGCTCTACAAGAACCTGCAGAGGTGTATCTTATATCAATGTTGGAGGACTCTAACCTATGTGCCATCCATGCAAAGAGAGTGACAATACAACCTAAAGATTTGCAGCTAGCTAGGAGAATTAGAGGGAATAACCCTAATAAAAATTTGTACTCCCTTGTTTCGAGAACCTTTTGTATATTCCATATGATGAATATTTTGTAAATCCCAAATGATGAATATAATCTTTGTCTTCTCATATTTGCTCTTACAAGTGTTTATCTCTTACTGTACATGTTTTGAAGTTTATTTCTCCTATGTTTCTAGGTGTCTTTTTCCAGTACCTCTTTGAAGTGTGTTTCATAGTTGTATCATTCTTTTTTCTGTACTTGTTGTAAGCGGTAATCCTATTTAATGCATTTCATGGCTTGGAAATGCCAAAAAAAGGCCTGCCACAGAAACGCGGGGATGGGCCTTGCAAAACTTTTGCAGGGCCCATCCCGGTGTTTCTGTGGCAGGCCTTTTATTGGCATTTCCAAGCCATGGAAACACATGCCATGCACATTGGGGCATATGATTGGCACATGCAATTGCCATACTTATTTACTACTCCATGCTTATATGCACTCAGAGGAGTCTTAACTTTCTCTAAACATTGCACATAAGAAGAGTCTTCAACAATTCCCCAAGTGAAGGTGCTAATTGAGGGAGATAGACCATCAATATAGGTAACCTAGTGCATAGGATGGCCTAGGAATGCAAAAAAAAAGGCCTGCCACAGAAACGTGGGGATGGGCCCTGCAAAATTTTTGCAGGGCCCATCCCTGCGTTTCTGTGGCAGGCCTTTTTTTTGCATTCCTAGGCCATTGCAATCATTTTGGGCAACACAAATTACAAGAAATAATGGAAAAAGAATGATTAAACTGTGCAAAGGTTATGAGATTGTCAAAAACCATAAAGATATAATAGATTGAATGCACATGGAAATTGGAGAAACAATAATTGGTATTATAAAGTTTTTACAATTGGCTCTTGGCCTTGAGCCTCTCCACTACATTCTTTCTTCTTTGAAAAGATAGTGGCAATTGGTAAGTCAAAACTGATTGGGATATTAACTGAGGGTCTATCAATCCAAGACCTAAAGCTATTCCTATTTGACCTAATACTTTTCCTCTAAAGATAACTCCTAGGGTAGTAAGGGCAAGGGACTTCCTAACTAGAAATATAGAATTGGTCCTTTGCATTATTATAGATAGGCACAAAACTTTGCTCAAGGCCTTCAGACACCAAGTCATGAAGTGCCCTTGAGGGGAAAAGTCCTTGCGGATTATGACAAAATCTTCCTTTGGCAATTTTCCGATGTATTGTGCCAAGGAAGAGCCATGGCCCCGGGAAACACGGTCACCACCACTCCTTGCTGCAAATTTATCCACTTCAATTGTTTCTTGCACATAGACAATCATAAAATTAAATAGATACATCTTGTATGAATATGAGACAACCATAAATGTCAGTAGAGACTTACATCTTGAAGCCTATCTTTATCCTCTCCTCTTCCCATTGCATCTAGTGGGATCGATGAATGGGCCATGCCACTTTGCTCCACAACAGGGGATGTTGGAATCTTCTTCTCCAAAATTCTTTCCCTTGCTGCGGACAGATCTTCTTCAATGGCATCTTGGTTGGCATGGCTCAAAATCTCTTCACACACAAATGCAATGGTGTTTGTAACTGAATCACCAAGTGGAATGGTTGCCTTTTCGATAATGTCAGAAGTGTTGTCCATGGGAACATCTGAGGTTGAGCAAAAAATACTAAGGCATTCGTCGAGGCGTAGACCGAATGCCTTCTCAATATTGTGCAGGAACAAAAATTCCTCTCCGTCGACAAGCACAACTGAAAACATTTCCATTTCTACCTCTGGTAGAGTGGGTTCCACGGGGTCTAAGTTGGAGGGGGGACTGTTTTGTGTACTGGCTTCCTTTAATTTGTCCACTACTCCTTGAGGAAATTCTCTGGAAATTTTTTGACTCTCTTCAATTAGGTTGAGAGCTTCTGTCTTGGGTTCCTTCTTGTCATCTACAAAACCCCCAGTAACAAGATGGGGTATGTCCATGGGTGAAGTTTCAGACTCCTCATTCACAAAAAATATGGTTGTTGCTACGTAGGAAAGATATTTTCTTCCCATTTTCCTTTTCTTATTTAATTGTTTAATTAAGAGCACTGTGTCATCTAACAGGTGCCCTGAAGCCTCCGCAATAGCCATGAAACGCTTTAAGCGTTTCCCAAACGCCTCATCTCCTTTATGAATGTAGAAAAGTAGGTCATAGGGGACCCATTTACACTCATATGCTCGAATATCTATGGCATATCTTAATATATAGAATTCCAGAAAATTTGTGATCTCATCGATCACATCGGAATTCATGGCTATTGTCCCTTCAAGTTTAGGGACTCTACAGACTAGGTCATACAAATCCGTACGACCATTGTATTCTGTAGTATCCAAAAACTCCATGAATAGATCTCGAGGAGATTTCATGGGAGTGGAAATGCTAGCAGCCATTGCTTGTGCGCGAGAATTCTAGAGGCTTGTAGTCTGTGCTTTCTAGCTCTTTGAGAGTGCAAATGTATGAAATGAGCACATATAACCATTTTTATAGCAGTTTCAAGTTTTTAAACTGACTGGGCCCACTTTTAAAAGTATAGAATTCAGAAGTGCAAATCCAAAAGTGTTTCTGATGACAAAATAATGCACAGAAAAAAACATGAGCAACCACATTTCAAAGTATTGAACATACTTTTTGACATTCCAAAAGTTTTGAAATTAGCATTACAGAGAAGAAGGTATACACAATATCTAACATGAATCAATTGTCCTACTTTTTACATGGTTCTTGAAAGTGCAAAAACCATGAGATACAATGACTAGGGCCCAAGAAGTGACATTATCAGGTTGCAAAAGAACTATGACAATGAGAGTTTTGTTCCTTCTTTGCTCCAATCTACAGGGACTTTCATTTCGTATTCCATTCTTCTGCCCACCTGTAATCAATTTGCAAGAAATTGAAGTCATTAGAGTAAAATAAACAATAATGAAAAGATTACTTTAACAAAAGCATGAAACATTTCTCACCTTATGTCCTTGAATTTTGAATTTGGATTGAGTTAGTCCTTCAAACCCCATAATCATCAAGTGTTCTCTCAGATTCGCCAAGGTCCAATGATTATTCACTAAAATAGTTTCTATTTCATTGTTGGGCAATCTAAGCTTTATTTCAAATGAATGCAAAGATCCCTCTGAACTTTGAAATGGTATCCATTTGCCAAGTTTGCACATCCAACGCTCATAGTAGAATCTAATGTATAATGAAGAACGTTGTTTCAAATATCCAAATCCTATACCTGTTCCACCTATTTTACAAAGATATTTATCACCTTTTGCAATTCCTTCCATCAAACCCCAATTTTCACCAAGAAGACTTTCGACTTGCTCATATGTGATATCTTTACACATGAACATGGTGGAAGTCTCTTGGAATGAGAATCCTTGGAATAAATATACAAAACAATGAATGAGAAAAGACCACTGCAAACCTACAGACCTAGACACCTTTGTGAATTTCAAAGAGTTTTGTATATCCATTACCATCTTTTGCTTCAAAGATGATACGGACCATATATCAGGTTTTGGCCACTCCAAGCTAAGAAGAGAATGTACTTCAATTCTCTCTAACCTTCCAAAACCATTCATTGTAAAGGGTGCAACATATCTATGTGTGTAAAAGAAAACTCTATCATGGTAAATTTGAGCAGGAGATATATTTGGAAAGACTAGTGCACCAACATCTGCATGCAATGCCTGGAAAGTACCTGTAAGACTATGAAGTGGTTGCTCTTCCACCAAAGTAGAAGGAAATATATCTGAAACAAACAAAAACATATCTAAATAGTTCAGAAATATATTCGACACAAGAAAACATAAAATATTGTAGAGTAATACTTACAATTCACAGGATATCTCATACTACTAGAGTTTTGAAGTTTCATAGTTGCCATTGTAAAAACATGTTGTACAATAGCAACCATCCCATTTTCTCTGTGCTTCTTGAAGCCAAGTAACTTTCCCTTCCAATGAAGATCTAAGTTTCCACGATCTCTAACTCGATGAGGCCCAACTCTAGAGGGCTGCATGTAGACCCATGCACCTTTGGAGTACTCATGTGATAGCCACTGTCCATCTGTGGCTTTGATATTGTGACATCTTAATGTGAGGATTTCATCTTTTGGTCACCTGGAAGCTTTAGATGTTGCCATTGAAGCTAAAGGTCTTCAAGCTACAACAATAATTCGAGATAGGAGATGCAGGTAGGTTGGAGTGTAGAAACACGAGCTTCAATGGTGTGCTACAGAGTGAAAGTAGTGGGAAAAGCTGACTTTTTGGGACCTGGGTATGAAAATGTGAGGTTTAGGAGGGAAATAACTCTTTTTTGAGTATTTTTGAAAAAATCCATTTTTTTCAGCTCAAAACATGCACGGATTTTGAATTTGGGGTCAAGAAGAGTACCTTTGACCCTAAAAAGTAATGGGGGGTCCATTTTCAGGTGTTATGATGAGTTTTTTAACTTTTTAGAAATTTTGAATTTTTGGGCCCAACTGAGTTACGAGATTCCTTCTCTCTCTAGAGGCAGCTCATTAAATAAGGGAGAAATATGTCCCCTCTCCCCCCTTTAGCCTAGTATTTAATAGGGCATAGACTGTGGCCACCACCCTCTTCTGATTCGTTCATGACTAATCACTCCTTAATCTAAAAGGCCCATTCAGTGTTCATTTTTTCCCCTAATGGTTTAAAGAACATAGGTCTTGGTATGCTGAAGACAAACAAAAGGTAACTCTACCATATGATCTTGATCCTTATTCTCATCAAATAGGAATCAAGCATGATACACAAGTTTAGGATCCAACAAGTGATATAGATGATGACCAAGATGAAAGGGAAAAGGATTACAAACTATGGAAGTTAAGAGGCAAAGCAAAGACGCAAGATTGTGGAGAATGCTCCAAGCAAGCACCTAGAAGATCAACAAGAGAGAAGAAACAACAAAAAATGTCTCTATATGATTCCACATTTGCTACAAAGCATTTAATCTACTTGGCAAAAGACTCAATTTCAGAGGAACCCTCAACCTATGAAGAAGCAAAGGGAAACCCTACTTGGGAAAAGGCCATGAAAGAGGAAATAGATGCATTGAAGGAGATGGACACTTGGGATTTGGTTCCAATGAGATCAAATCAAAAGGTAATATGTTCTACATGGGTATATAAAGTTAAAAGAAACTCATATGGATGGCAAGATTAGTTGCCAAAGGATGCTCACAAACTCATGGTATAGACTATGAGGAATCACTTTCACCAGTTCCAAAGATGACTACAATAAGAACATTGATAAGTGTAGCTGCTCCAAGAAATTAGAGACTTCTCCAACTTAATGTAAACAATGCATTTCTAAATGGTTGGATAAATGAAGAGGTATACATGTCATAACCTCTAGGCTTAGAAAACCCTAATCATGCATCTTATGTTTGCAAACTTAAGAAAGCATTGTATGGATTGAAACAAGCTCCTAGAGCTTGGAATTGGAGGTTGGTTACATACCTTCAAGATGAAGGTTCAAACCTAGCAACTAATATCCTTCTTTATTCATCAAAAGGGATCACAATGAGGTTATTTATCTATGTGTATATGTAGATGATATTATTGTTATAGGTGATGATCTTAATGGAAATCAAAGGATCAAGAGACACATGCAATTAGTGACTTAGGTGAGCTCACATATTAGCTTGGTATGCAAGTGATTTATATAGATGAAGGGATGAATGCCATTTTCATCCATGATGTTAATGGATGACAATGGATGGGCATTAGCGCCTTCTGGTTGTTTGGATATTCATATGTAATGCCCACCTATAGGCGTGCCTTTTGGTGATTCTCTAGGCCTTCTTTATGTCTCATGAAGCTCATGAACACAAACGAGTGTGGCGTACATGTGAGACTTAACTATATAATGCTTTGATTTACAATATTTGACAGCAAAACATCTGATTGAAAATGATAAGAAAGAGCCTTCAAGCATATAAGAAAGAGATCCAAGTAGACATTTATATATATTATATATATATATATATATATATATATATATATATATATATATATATATATATATATATATATATATATATATATATATATATATATATATATATATATATATATATATATGAAAACATACATAAATATATGAATACATATATACATGCACATATACATCCCCATATTCGTACTAAATACATACATACATACGTTCATACATACACAGACATACATACATACATACACACATACATACATAGTTACGTAGGTACATACATACATACATACATACATACATACATACATACATACATACATACATATATTAATCCATGCATGCACGTGTACATAGATACATACTCTAAGCTAGTGCGTAGACACTAAGCTAATGAGGGGTTACTTCAAGTAAGATATTACTAAGCTAATGGGAATCATCATTGATTAGATTTACAAGTGGAGGAATCTATGGGATAGTCCCCATCCAAAACATTCTAAACACATGTTGGCTTTGCACTTGATGAATTAAGAGCAGATAATATAAAGAAACAAAAGTGTGGTTAAAACATCCATGCCCAATTCATTTTCCCACAATGTGCAAACTAGGCATCCATAGCACAACCATGTCAAGCATGTTGATGCTAAGTATCTCGATATTGCTAGTATGGTCTCTTTCAAGGCATCAAATATGCATGGACCTAGAGAATGGTTCTATTCTCATGATCTTTCATGACTTCGATAACTCACTTAATATTCACTTCTACTTGATTTGGGAAAATGTATTTAAGTTGACTAATGTGTCCAATTGGGGTTTTAAGGTCCTAGACAGAATGAAGGGAAACCTTTTCTCTTCACATTTTGTGAAATAATTAACTAAACTAAAGAGAATCTATCTATGATGTTTATCCTCCAACTAGGCAAACCTAAAAAGTGCAAAAATGAGTCACATACTCTATGGAAGTCAAGTCCAAGGTCTTGAGAAGTGGAAAAGAAGAACCAAAACTCTATGTAATCAATTAAACCTGTAAGAAACTAAGATGGATTTGTGTCAAACTCTATGAGAATCAAAGGTTCAAATCTTCATAGTTTTGTTCATGGAATCATCTTTATGCATGTGTAATTTGAAAAATACTTTTTTAAACTCTCTAACATATCATCTTCATGCATCATCCTATGTTTATGGTATCATTCACACCAGCTTTGTCTAAATGGTGGGTTGTTTCATCGTTTCAGTTTCCCTTTGAAAGATCTTCAATGCTTGAAAGCTAAAAGGAAAGTGAAGAGTATATACCTTCGTTCAAATTTCTAGGCTCGACTCAAGTGAATGACATACTATCTATCCCCAAAATTTAATCTTTCAAAATCATTTTTAATAAGATGTACTAGAAACAATGTTTTAAGAATCATCATCATCATATCAAGGGGTTTG
The DNA here is from genome assembly GCA_020310875.1 of Ceratopteris richardii. Taxonomy (NCBI): domain Eukaryota; kingdom Viridiplantae; phylum Streptophyta; class Polypodiopsida; order Polypodiales; family Pteridaceae; genus Ceratopteris; species Ceratopteris richardii. Next base: position 109,646,670 of record CM035437.1, read on the forward strand.
GGGTTAACTAGACATCTTCTTTATCAAGATCTTCATGGCCCTAATATACTCATGCTATGACCTTCTACTTTTACTTTGGAAAACCTATGTATTAACCAAAATCCAATGCTCACATCTTGTAACATTCCCAAATCAAATAGTCGTCCTTAATTTCATTTAATTTACATGATTCTCTTGGATGGAATTACATGAGAAATATGTACTAGAATAAGGAGCTTTAAAATTATCTTGGTGTGCAAGAATATTAATGATAAATGTGAAATAGAAAACGAAGAGTGAAATCTCTTTTAAACTACTTGGGATTTTTGTTGTTTGGAAACTTTTCAAAAGATATTATCTAAGTATATATTATAGTTAGAATTAAGATTATGTATTTTAAGTGCTGTATATTAATGCATACATGAGATTGGGTCTATATCCTATTGAAAATCTTTCATTTTAAATGATTTTAAAATAATTAAGGCTTTCAAGGACATATAAATATTCGAATACTGATTGTTTGATGTATATGTTACCACCTTGCGATTGATAATGTGAGAGAATATAAATTTAGGGGTGTAATTTTTAAACTCTTTTCATTGTTTTGCATAATTTTAATCTAAGCAAGATATAATTTCTTAGTTAATGTCAACTTTATATTCAATATATGATACCTAACTATCATCTTGGGAAGGATATCCTTGATACTCATCTTGCAAATTCTTGCTATGATGCCTTTACAAATACATCTTCGTAGATATGTTGCTTTGACTCAAGCGTAAGCTAGCTAGTAGGAAGATAGGTTCATGTTATAAAGCACGATTATGACATGAGCATTTGACTAGCCTAGATAGATCCAAAATTGGATATTATTTGGTCCTTATCATGTAAGCCCAAAGTTTGAAGAGTCAACTTAAGCATAGATTCATGTGCTCTTTGAAAAAACATATAGCGTGGCCTAGTGGTTAAGTCAAATGGATGAGAAGGAGGAGGTCTTGGGTTCAACTACAAGAGGCATGGGAGAGAGGTTTGTCCGAAGAGATCTTGAGACATCTAGAATCATCCACTCGAGTTAACTTTACTTAATGAGGGCACTTGGAGCACATGGTGTTACATGGACAACACTTGCATGAATAATATCAATTGGTCAAAGAGGGCAGTCCCTTTGAGACAGATATATTTAGAGTTACATTGTTGAAAGGAGGTTCATCTCTTGTGCATGTGGTGGTCCTCAAGCTCCATGTCTTGAATATGTTCCATGAGAGGGAGAGCAATACCTTGGGGAGACCTATATGTAGGGGCATAAGGTTGGGAAGAGAGTTATCTCTCTATCATGTGGTGGTCCTAATGCTCTACCTCTTCACACTAGTATGAGAGCCTAGTACTTTCATGGAGACCTTCAAAATTGATCATGTCCCTCATGACATTCATCATGAATTCGTTTTATTCATGGATAATATATCATATGATGTCTTTTTGAGAAGGAAGAGTGTATATTATTCTTCCATTTGCATGCTCTTATCTCCTCCTAAGATGTGTTCTATGAAACAAAGGGAGTACAAACCTTCTCAACACCTCACATAGCGCATAGCTATTGAAAGTCAATTTCAAGCACCCATGAGAGATGGATCTTGTTCTATGTAAGGAGGAGAGAGAGAGAGAGAGAGAGAGAGAGAGAGAGAGAGAGAGAGAGAGAGAGAGAGAGAGAGAGAGAGAGAGAGAGAGAGAGAGAGAGAGAGAGAGAGAGAGAGAGAGAGAGAGAGAGAGAGAGAGAGAGAGAGAGAGAGAGAGAGAGAGAGAGAGAGAGAGAGAGAGAGAGAGAGAGAGAGAGGGAGGGAGGGAGGGAGGGAGGGAGTGAGGGAGGGAGGGAGGGAGGGAGGGAGGGAGAGAGAGAGAGAGAGAGAGAGAGAGAGAGAGAGAGAGAGAGAGAGAGAGAGAGAGAGAGAGAGAGAGAGAGAGAGAGAGAGAGAGAGAGAGAGAGAGAGAGACGGATTGCTCTTTAAGAATTTAGAGGAAAGACGTTTCATGGAGAACATCATTGGAAACCTTGCATTTTCGTGCATTTCAGGAACAAGGATATGAATTACTATTGAAAAAAGAGAACATGCATGGATTAGAATAAGAATGTGAGCATGTATATGAAGTTTGTTTGTTCCCGAGGATCAATTGAAGGACACAAGTATTTATTCAGAGCTACGTATTTTCTAGTTAACGTTTAGAAGTTAATGAAAGCTAAAGTTAAATTGTCGCAAGAGTAGATTATACAATAGATAAAAAAAAGGATAAGGATTCTCAAGAATTTCCAAACCATATGTAAAATGAAAACTTTGAAATGCTCTTGGAGAATTATTATCTTATAAGACGGGATGATCTTGGTGCTGTTTAGGCCATGAAATGATGAAAAACGAATGGGGTGCTCACATGGTTGGAGTGGACCACGAACCCCCATATATGTGTACAAAGTTGCAATAACACAATTTAAGATATAATCTCTAGTCTCATAACATTCAAGTCAATGTTAGTAAAGAATTATCCATGGATGAGCATGTAGTGTTGTTCAAGTAGCCGCAAGTTCATACCTAATGCCCACGTGTGAGCGTGCTATTTGGCATGAGCTTCCTTGAGGGGGGGGGGGGGGTCTCTATGCCCTTCTTTATGTCTCATGTAACTTATGAACACCATATTTGATAACAAAACGTCCGATAGATAATGATAAGCATGAGTCTTCAAGGATATAAGAAAGCTGCGCCAAGTAGACAATTAGAGTTCTAAAGAGGAGAAATGAGGAGGAGGATCCTTGGTTCTCTAACATGGGTGAAATCCCATAGGTTGTTGATAGTTCTCTCAATGACCCCACTATCTCTGGTGCATGGTCACCAAGTTTGGACATGGTGTGTGCAGTCGCCATGCCCCCACATTTGGGATCGAACAACACAAACCTTTTTTGCGAAAAGGTAGACAGAAGAAATATATATATTACCTGCACATGAGATTTATAGATAATTTTTGGGTAATTAGTACCTCTCTCGAGTGTATGATTTAAGAGCATGAATATAATCTTCCATCATGAAGGAGAGAAAGATACCATCAAGATCACCATTAAAGCTTCGAAACTTATATTACTTTCATGAACTAGAATCCATATAAATGAGAGAATAACCACGAAATCACCAGCCTACCATCTCTAATATAGCCTTGACTTAAGTGATCTTCTTTTGCCAAGTGAGATGCATGGCATGTGTATTAGTTCCGTAAGAAGTAGATGAGCACCTATATGCCATGTGTTAGAGTCTACAAGAGTTAACAAAGAACAAAGAAAAAGAATAAAGAACAAATAGCAAAGAGGAGTTTACTAGAGATAACATCCTCATCTTCATTGTTGCCATCACCACAGCCGGCCTGTTTTAAGCATATCATTGGTATTAACACGTCTGATCATGATTGTTGTAGCAGGGACCGTCTCAGCTGCGGCCATAACTATGTATGTTTGTGTGTATGTGACAAAGAGAGGGGGAATCCTAACAATATGATCAAGACTGATCAACTATTTTGAGAGAGAGAGAGAGAGAGTGAGAGAGAGATCCTAACGATACGATCGAGAGAGAAATCCTAACGATACGATCGAGACGGAATGCCTGATTTTCACGATGGGCATAATAGAAAATACTTCTGTAGAGTGACATCAATGAATAATCCACTATTCCAAATGTACTTCTGAGCGTATACAAACCCAAAAAACTGTCGCCGCTAGATGGGTTGGTTTGGCATTGGCTTTTAAGCCGAAGGTTCTGTGTTTAACTCCTCAATTATACAAGTAATAGCTTTAGCTAGTTTAAAACAATTATAATCAGTTTTAATCTTACTTAACCCCTAAATTCTACGATATGATGGTTTTTGTGGTACTATGCCAATTCACTTGCACAGTTGTGCTTTTAAAGGCAAAACTGTGGGAGGAGGTGTTTGTTGAACTTCCATTAAAAAAAAAAAGAACCCCAGCCCCCCAAATATAAAAAACTCCTTTGAAGGAAGAGGATTGTATTTGAAACCTAGAAAACCTTGGGTTTCTCGAGACAAACCAACCATTCAACCGAGGGATGTCAATGTAAAGAAAGGAAATGAATTAGGGTTTCAACGAAATAGCCATTCATATGTATGTATTGTTGCATTCTTATCTGAATTAGAATAATCTCATATGCACCTTATCGTTATGTTTGTTTGTCTATCCTTCTCCACACAATCAGCTTTGGAACCGAAAAAAAAAAATTAGAACAAACATGAAAAATGTTTAAGCTCAACCTGAAAATGGGAAATAGTACTATTGCACACCGTTTTTCTATTCAGAGGTGATGATGGAGCATTTCTAATTTTGGTTCATGCCTCTATTCTATTTGAAAACTGTAAGAAAGATTTTACACAAGAGAGATAAATGTAGTAGAAGTCAACATATTTAATAGAATCTAAATATATTCAATGGTGACATTGTCTCTCTCTTCTCAAGTTAGATCTTAAATAGTGGTCCAGAGAACTCTAGAAGGGAGATTACAAGGTAGAGGTATGTTGGCTCAACAGCTAAGTGTTTGTATTTTTGAAAAGACCATCTATAAATAGCCCAATGGAGAGGTGTGTCTCCATTTGCATTTTCCCATAAAGTAGTCTATCACCCATTTGCAGCCCATACGCAGGGTCCGTCGATGCTTCGAGTCCTAAATTGACAAAGCAAATTTATGATCAACAAATTAGATAGAAAATGATCATAGAGAGCTAAAGTTCAAAACTCAGCTGAAATTTTAATATAGAATCATCTCGACGTGAAAGTGGTTTCGTGTGTGTGAAAAGAGAGAGCGAGATGTTAATTACGATGAATATACGAAAATTGCACAAGTCGTAAGTGAAGTGCAATATAATAGCTAAACTACATACTCAAGGGCATATGTTAATGTCAATGTTCTCGTTCTCCCTCAGCATGATATTTTGCAATGTTCTCGTTCTCCCAAGTCGTACGTGGAGAAATGTATTGACTACGTGGAGAGACAATGTTCTTTTGGTCAAAATGTGACCATTATTCTTCCAGAAGGTAAGCATGCGAACTCTGACGTAGTAAACTTTTAGATGGACCTCTCTTGTGTCTATCTTTCTATCTATTCTCTCTCTCTCTCTCTCTTTCCGAGCCTTTTTACGGACAGCGAGTAGAGGTAATGAGTTCAACATATACGTAATGAACTCAGAAGGGAATCTTGCCAGAAAAGGAGCACGTGAAACGTTTGCAAAAGCAGGCAGCATAGATCGAAATATAAAGTTTCTTATTCGCCTTCTCTCTCTCTCTCTCTCTTTTTCTCTCTCTCTCCGTCTCTCTCATATGTAGATATACATAGACACTCTTTGTCTTTTTCACAGGCGAGCGCGCGCGCGCGCACACACACACACACACACACATATATATATATATATATATATATATATATATATATATATATATATATATATATATATATATATATATACCTTGGATATTTATTTATTTGTGAGTCCAATCGAGCATGCACATAGATTAGCGCGCCTACATACAAGCACACACACACACACATATATATATATATATATATATATATATATATATATATATATATATATATATATATATATATATATATTAAGTCCAATCGAGCATTTACATAAATTAACATACTATATTCCATTTATACTTCTATTAGGATTCGAATATTTTCTTTGTCGGGATGGAGTTGACAATAAATAGTTTGTCGTCTTAAACATCGTCCCCACACAGAATAGAAGATGGGGAATCACTTATCAGTAAACTGTAAACTTATACTCAGTGAATGAATTGGGAATCAATTATCAGTTCCAAAGCCTACACTGAAGTCAACTATTCACCAACAACTGATACGGACAAATAGAAGACATAAAAGGTACGACATTTTCTGAAGTCAACTACTCACCAACGGACAAATGGAAGAAATATTAAGCTAAAGTGGAAAGCACCAGAAGTGAAGCCTCTCTCTCTCTCTCTCTCTCCAAAACTTAGCAAACCACAGTATTGGAAGCTCCAAAGTCCATATCGCAGCGTATATACCTTTTATGAGATTTCAAAAACTTTCTTGGGAATGATAGCCATTCCAAAGTGAGACTCCTTTCTATGAACATTCTTTTTTTTTTTTTAAAATATAAAGGAAGTTCGGCATAAGCCTACTCTCCCGGACTTGAATTAAATAAAGAAAAGTACAAGAGAAGGGGACTAGTGCCCACGGGACCCCCCAAATCCCACAAAGCAGGGGAAGCTTTTACAGAGCTTAGATGACATTACAAAGAAGGTTAATTACCCTCTCATCACCCTCATGTGGGGCCCACTTAGGTTTAAGCTTGTTATCGATCAAAAGGAGTACTTGATGATGCCTAAAGGGGGGTGATTTTTTACAGTTGACAATCCTTTTGCCAAGGAGGAACAACGATTTCTCAATTGACCACTCCTTGGGGGAGTCACCGAAGTTGAAAGCACATCTTTCCCGCCAGATTTTCCATAGGACCTCCCCTCTGATGGCATTCCAGAGAGTTGCGGAGCAGCCGGTCGCTTCTCCCAGCAGGGCTTGCTGCCAACTGAGACGTTTTTGAAGTCTAATTCTCTTTCCAACCACCTGCCAGAGTCTGTTGGAGTTGGGGCAGGTAAAGAAGATGTGTGAAACATCTTCGATAGACCGGTAGCAACGTTTGCACCAGGGAGGGATCCCACAAATTTTGCTAGCCTTAAGGTTGGTCTAGATACCATGATGAAGAATTTGCCATAAGAGGACAAACTTTTTGATTTCTATGAGGGGGTGCCAGATAGCCATGAACTTCATGTCCCACCGAAGCCGCGTCCATGACAAGCACCACTTTTTGTTGAGGTTAACCTGATAGTCGATCGTTTCTTTGATGCTCGGGATTTTTGATAGGCTATTCCCATTGTGCCATTTGAGACCAAGCGGGCTCGACATGTCGTGTCCCATGAGAAGACGAACTTTGTGTCGGTCCCAGGCGAGACATCTGCTTTGCAAAGTGTTCCATTCTTCATGCGATGCTAGGGTCAATGTCCTCAAAGTTGATCCAGCGGTTGGTAAAGTAACAGTTGTTTATATAGAGCTCTTCCATAAGCAAGAAAAACAATGAAAGAAGTTCAAAGGCAATAAAGGTCACAGTTTATATCTTAATGTTTTCAGCATAGCAATGTAGGCAAGAAGGCTTATTTTCCATTTAATTTGCCCATCATCTGGAAGAAGTTTGCATGACAAAGTTTGATTTCCTTTGCTTTGGATATAAACCGTAGTTTCATCGCCTCATAATTATATTTTCTAAATTATTTACGGTTGAATATTTCTTAAAAATTTTGTATTTCGTTTTAATTTTCTGAACTTAGAGAGGCTTCTATTAACCTTTATTAATCATCGTTTTCTGATCTGCTAGGACCCTTCTTAAGCCTTAAAAGGTGTGAGTTGTGTGCATAGAATGACCCGTATAAAAACAACAATAATTACTACTCCAATAGTAGCCATTCTTGTAGTCACAAAAAAATGATCACAAAACTCAATCCCTTCAATTTGTGAGTAGTCCTATGCAACAAGTCTTGCTTTTTACGTTTCCAAAGTACCATAAATCTTGTACTTTATGTTTGAGACCTACTTGGTGCAAGTGACTTTGTACTTAGGGGGTGAAACCAGTAGCTTCCAAGTTCCATTCTTCATGATATTGTTGTATTCTATTTGCATGGAACTACTGAAATTCAAATCATGGAGTGCTTCTCCCACATTGGTTGCTTTTGTTGCTTGTTCTTGAATGAGGACAACAATCATGATTGTATTTACAAAATGGGTACTTACCCATCTCTCCTCTTTATCTATGTGATTGCCTTGGTCCATCTGTAATCGACTTTAGGATGGGTTTTGCAAAATCATAGATTCCTTACCCAAAATGGCAATCACTTTTACGCTTGAGTGATGACAGTTTGGTGCCTTTCAAAGTCATCATCTGAAGATGATGGTTTCTTCTCTTGTGTAGAAGGAATAGCTTATGGACCAGGTTCATAGTGGATTGTATTTATGTATGTGTGTATGTATGTATGTATGTACATATGTATGTTATGTATGTATGTATGTATGTATGTGTGTGTATCAATGTATGTATGTATGCCCCTACCAACTCATCCGAGAGAAACACGCATTGTAGGGTGAAAAAATTGTAGCCCTTGGAAAAGAACTAGATTCTCTTTGAGAATCTAAATATGTTGTGTCAAAGAAAACAAAATGACAATTCATGAGTATTTGTGATCCATCCGAGTTCATTTTTATGTGATTTCCATAATGGAATCACTGCTGAATATGGAGTCAATTTATGACCAAATTGAAGAATTATAATTCATCAGTTGCTCTTTGTGCTAGTTCCCAAGAATTTACTGGCTGGACAGTATGTAAATGTCTGATTATGAATCCCCTTAAACTATAATAGCCATTCACAAAAAAATTTAGCATCAATATCATCATTGGCAAAGACACAAAGCTCCTAATGGGCTTACTGAATTGAAGAATTATGATTCATCAGTTGCTCTTTGTGCTGATTCCCTATATTTTAATCGTTCAGCAGTAAAATGTGTGATTCTCCTACAAATAGAAATTCAGGTCTTGGAAATCTTATCCATCCCTTCGATCAATAAATGTTTCTTAAGAAGACATGTTTCACTATGAATGTCATCATTTAAAGATCAAGGCTTCTTACTAGAATTCAACCTAGGACAAACATCATGGAGCTTATCTTCCACAAGGTTTTTGAAAAGAATGTGTTAAAAAATGTCCATTAATTTTCATTGTTTTCAGCTACAGTAACCCATTCTTGGAGAGTTCTTCAATAACTTCCAAAGGGGATGCTAGCTTGGGAGGGATATTGTTAAGCCCTTTGCTGAGGTCGCTTCTTAGACTAGGATTCCTAATAGTGTTGATGTCTACTGTAAAACATGAAACTTACAATGCAAACATTTCCTTGAAACAAATTTGAATATCTTATACTTATCACAAGAATAGCCAGCCACAAAATGTTTATCTTCAATATCATTGTTGGCTAAATACAAAAATCTGCTAATGGGCTTATTCAATTTCCAATTTAAGTGAACTTTTCAAATGAGGGTCATTAAACTATTATTTTCCAGTTATTTCATAAAAATAAGTCTAGGCTGAAGGAAGCCAAGGTTGATGAGCATAACATGTAAAAAGATCCCATTTCTGCTCCTTCTCCTTAGGTTTAACAGAATGTAGATTAGAAGATACCTCATAGTCGATAAACTTTGCGGCCTCTAAAATGTCTTCAATATACTTGTGAGTTTTCGAAATCTCCTCCCTCTGCTTATAGATTTCTTATATGGGGTTTTGTAATTGTTTCTATGGATAGCATGGTTTTTTTCTTGAAGATATCTTGAAATAATGTAAGCTACACGTGGCCCTTTGAGTCTGGGAAGAAGTAAAGTCACCACAAGATATATCCACTCAAGGAAACAATTAAAAACTCCACATTTACATTAATTTTATGGAAAGAAGGTATGATATATCTAGAAAACATACCAGATCTATTGATCTAGCCACATTATTGTGGAAATACAATGCCCTGCATCTTTTGCATCTTTTGTCTTTGGGTACTGGAATTTTAAGAAGGGCCTAAATATAATCCAACGCTTCCTCAAGCATTTCTTAGTGTGTTACTGTTGATATATTTAGGTAGTGATGTGTGTGAACACTCTAGGACCGCCGCGGCACTTTTATCCCTCTTTAGGAGTTTTTTTCCTCCGGCTTGTATATACGCCTATTGCCCTAATGGGCTACTTATCTTTGTACATTCTCTAGTAATACATTCAGTCTTGTGTGTTGTGCTCCAAGCTTCTTCTTCTTCCTTGTGCTATTCGCGTGCTTCCGCAGACGTCTAACACCAACAATTGGTATCAGAGCAGGTTGTCGCTTCTTCTAGGGCACCGTCGACACTCCTCCGTTTGCAATCTCAGATTCAGACGAAATTTGGTGAACATACTCAGGGTGTTTCCGAGATCAAAACACCTTCGCTGTGTGCTGCCGAGATCGCGATCTGAGATCGTTTCGGCCTCCGAACGCACTATCGCAGCGCTTCTGTAGGCTATTTTGTCCTTTTGTGCCAAAGGTATATACCAGTTTTTGTTCGCCAGTTTAAGCGTCTCGAAGTCTGCTACAGGCCATGGCTGAAAGCAGTGATGTATTCCGTATGTTGGCTGTTGAGGATAAGTTTGATGGTACCAACTACCCATTATGGGCTTATATGATGCGACATGTATTGGTTGCAAAAGGACTGTGGAACACTGTGCAGGGTGTTGAAAGACGTCCTGTTACACCTGCGACTACAGGTACTACAAATACAGGTGCTGGAGGTGCTCGAGCTGATGAAGATGGTGTCGAAGATGATATTGTGCAGATTCCTGTTCGTGCTGCTGTTTCTGTTGCACCTACTGCAGAGTAGATTCGTTGGGATGGCAGAGATGCCCAGGCACATGCATTGATAGCTTTGTTTGTCAAACGTGCCATTATTCCTTACATACGCTCTTGCAGAACAGCTAGGGATGCTTGGGATACACTTACCACATTGTACCAAGCTAGGAATGAGGCTCGTGTTGCTTATCTCCGAAAACAATTGGAGAGTGAGCACATGAATGAAGGTGATTCTATGGACAGTTTCCTAACGAAGATCAAAGATTTGAAGGAACAGTTTATTTCTGCTGATGAGGTTATACCAGATAGCTCACTTGTGCAGACCGTTTTGAATGGTCTTCCTGACTCATATTAGAGTTTTGCTTCTACTCTTCGATTGATGATGAAAGGCAATCCGAATGCCTTATCATTTGAGGAGTTAGTCTCTATTCTGTTGCAGGAAGATCAGTCCAGGCAGAACAGGTCCATTATGCGAGTTGCAGATCAAGCTTTCCTGGCTAGTCAGAAGCGCAAAGGAAAATGGAGCTCTTCTACTAGTAAGCAGAAATCTGCAAATGCTGCACATTCAAAGAACCAAGACAAAGATGAGAAAAAATCAGAAAAGCAGAAATTGTTTTGTAAGTACTGTAAAGGCAATGATCATATCATAAAGAAATGTCCAAAACTGGCTGCTAAAGAGGCAAAGAAGAAAGAGGCTGGAATGGTTGTTGTAGAGGCCTCTACACCAAAAACAGAGTCTACAAATCTTGTGCAGGAAGAAGAATGGGCGTTTACTACTGTCTGCAGTTTTGACCCATCTTCTCATGATCAGTGCATGTCTGTAGTAGACTCAGATGTTTGGTACTTTGACAGTGGGGCGACCAAACATATTACCTCGCAGCGCAGTTTCTTCTCTTCACTCGAGCCTGCCCCTACAGGGAATACTGTCACATGCGCCAATAACTCCTCTTATCCTGTTATGGGAGTTGGTAAGATCATTCTGACTACTGGTGATGGTAGTTCTTTCACTTTGTCAGATGCTTTATTTGTGCCAGGGATCAAAAAGAATCTGTTATCAGTTTCTGCATTAGCCAAGATTGGCTTGGTGTTGAAATTCGTTGATGACAGGTGTACAGTCCATGATCTCTCAAATGGCGATGTGATTATTGCTTCTGGCATTTCATGTCGTGGGCTGTATAAGCTCATAGACTATTAAAGATCTGTGAATGATTCGGCATGTGCAGTTCATGATTCTCAGGCTATGTCAGATGCAAAGCTTTGGCATGCACGCTTTGTTCATCTGAATTTTGCTAGTTTGTTACGCCTGCAGAAATCTCAAATGGTGTCTCTTTGCCCAAACTTGAGGCACCTGGAAAACATGTTTGTGAAGGCTGTATTTTGGGAAAAATGCAGCGTTCTTAAAGATGGTTCAGTTCGGGCTACACAGAAATTGCAGCTTGTACATAGTGATGTCTGTGGTCCTATGCAGACACCCTCTTTTGGAAATTACCTTTACTTCGTGACTTTCATTGATGATTTTTCCAGGCATGCATGGGTATATCCACTCAAAGCAAAGTCCGAAGTGTTCATGTGCTTCAAACAGTTTTTGGTTTTGGCTGAAAATCTGTCAGCATGTAAAATGGGCACCCTCCGTTCTCATCGAGGGGGGGAGTATATGTCTTCAGATTTTAATGCATTTCTGGCTGAACGTGGGATTAAACACCAGTGTATAGTGTCGTATACACCTCAACATAATGGAGTTGCTGAACGGAAGAACACGTCTCTCATGGAGATGGCGAGGTGTATGGTCAAGAGTCAAGCTTTACCTCATAGTTTCTGGCTTGAGGCTCTCATGTGTGCAGCATATGTACTGAACAAGTGTCCCACTAAAGCGTTGCAGTCTATCACTCCATATGAGGCTTGGCATGACCGCAAGCCATCTGTTGCTCATCTGCGTGTTTTTGGTTGTTTGGCATATGCATTAGTGCCTGAACAACATCGCATAAAATTGGATGATTAAGGCAGTAAAATGTATTTTTGTTGGGTACAGTTCTGAAAGTAAAGGCTATCGTGTGTATCATCCACAGACTAAACGCATTCTGGTTAGTTGTGATGTTGTCTTTGTGGAAGATGCTATTCAACCATTGCTTTCATGTACTAAGGAGACGTCTGTTAGCTCCAAAGACATGTATGATACTTTGATGCCTCTTTTTACAGGTGGACAGTCTAGTGCTGGTCCTAATGAGACAACTTCTCAGCCTTTGCAGGTTTCATATGATGATGCAGATCATTCCATTTCTGATGCAGATTTACATGATGCACTTGCTGATGAGAGAACTGATATTGAGCAAGCAAAAACTATGCCAAAATGGCTGGTGCAAACTTTGCGTGACAGCAAATTAGATGCACCTTTGTCATATCGTACTCGTTCAGGCTCTCATAGTGCCTCCTTTGCATCAGATTGCTATGCTATGGCTGCATCTAGTCTCTGTGATGAGAATGAGCCTGTTTCTTTTGATGAAGCACAGAATTCAGAAAATTGGATGGCTGCTATGCAATCTGAATATGATGCTATAATGAAGAATGGTACATGGTCTTTATGTGACTTGCCTCCTGGCAAGAAGGCCATTGGCACTAAGTGGGTATACAAGCTGAAGCGTAAACCTGATGGTACAGTTGACAGGTATAAGGCTAGGCTTGTTGCAAAGGGTTATGCGCAGGAAAGAGGCAATTATTTTGATGAGACCTTTGCACCTACATGTCGTATGACTACTGTTCGGAGCATTTGTGCACTTGCAGCCCATCATGGTTGGAATGTACATCAATTGGACATTAAAACAAAATTTTTGAATGGTGACTTTCATGAAGAAGTGTATGTTTTTCAGCCCCGTGGCTTTGTGCAGAAAGGGCATGAAAACCAGGTGTGCAGGTTAAAGAAGGCGTTATATGGTTTAAAGCAAGCACCACGTGCTTGGTATGAGAAGATACATGCCTATCTAGTTTAACATGGTTTTGAGAACAATCCAACTGAAAGCACCTTATATGTTAAGCGTGCTAATGATGTGCTTCTGATCATTGTTGTCTATGTAGACGACATGCTGCTCACTGGTCCTATTGAGAAGCATATTGCTGATTTCAAGGCTGATTTGCATGCCTCATTTGAGATGTCTGATTTGGGGCATTTGCATCACTATTTGGGCATTCAGTTTATGCAAGTTGATGGTGGAATGGCTTTGTGTCAAACGAAATATATTGACATATTATTGCAGCGTTTTGGCCTTGAAGACTGTAAGCCTATTGCCACTCCTATGGGAGACAAGTTTATGATTGAGTCTTCATGATGCTGGAGATGCATTTGATGATGTTCTCTATCAGCAGGCTGTTGGATGCTTGATTTACTTATGCATTACTCGGCCAGATATTCAGTTTGCTGTCTCACAGATGAGCAGGTTTATGCATTGCCCAGGAGTCACGCATTGGAAGGCGGTTAAGCGCATCTTTCGCTACTTGAGTGGTACTCTGCTACTTGGGTTGTTTTATCCCAAGGGGGGATCACTACCACCAGATTTGCATGCTTTTTCTGACTCAGATTGGGCTGGTTGCTATGACACTCGTGTGTCCACCAGTGGCTTTTGCTTCATGCTTGGTAGCTCATGTATATCTTGGTTGAGCAAGAAGCAGCCTACTGTGGCCACTTCCAGTTGTGAGGCTGAGTATAGGGCAGCTTTCACAGCGACTCTTGAGTGTGTGTGGCTCAGATGCCTTATGGCTGATTTGGGTGTTGGCCAGTCTTCTGCCACCACCATCTTCACTAACAGTCAGAGCGCATTGGCAGTTGCGAGGAACCCTGTGTTCCATGCTCGCACTAAGCACATTGAGGTGCCTTATCACTATGTCAGAGAGAGGTTCTCTGCTGGGGAGATCAGCTTGGCATATGTGCCCACGCAGGAGAACATTGCAGACCTTTTCACGAAGGCTCTACCTAGGGAGAAGTTTGAAGCTTTCCGCAAAGCTTTGGGCTTACTTCCTTTTGTGGAGTGATTTCCACATAGCTTGGCACTTCTTTATACATGAGTGCGAGATCCTTGTTCATTGCATCACTCCCAGGGGGGATTTGTTGATATATTTAGGTAGTGATGTGTGTGAACACTCTAGGACCGCCGGGGCACATTTTTCCCTCTTTAGGAGGTTTTTTTCCCCCGGCTTGTATATACGCCTATTGCCCTAATGGGCTACTTATCTTTGTACATTCTCTAGTAATACATTCAGTCTTGTGTGTTGTGCTCCAAGCTTCTTCTTCTTCCTTGTGCTGTTCGCGTGCTTCCGCAGACGTTTATCTCCAACAGTTACATCTTGTCCTATAATCCAATAGATTTGATTTTTTCAAGTAGGTTAGAAATGGCTTACTTCTTTGGGTTAGCTATGCATAAATTGAGCAAGGCAACTGACCATTCTATATAAGACAATTTCCAGGATGCTATATATAGAATTATCAGTTCTTAGAATGATCTAAAGTGCATGCAATAATAAAACAATCACCATTAAATGATTAGATTGGATGTTTTGAACACCTATGAAGTGTACCATGACAAGATGCAATGCCGATTCCTCAACTAAAATTGGATAAAACTATGTCTCATTTATTGATGAACATATTACATGGACTATTTTATATTTTATCAAGAGTAAGAATGAAGTGTTTGATTGCTTCACAAAGTATCTAGCACATGTGGAGAATCATATAGGTAGATCAATGAAGAAGCTCATATCTGATGGAGGGGGAGAATACTTCTCCAAAGAGTTTGATGAGTTCTTGTAGGATAAAGGTATCAAAAGGGAAGTAACTACCCGGTACTCTCCTCAAGTGAACAGAATTGCAGAGAGGAAAAATAAGACAATGGTTGGATCAGCTAGAACAATGATTCAAGAGAAGAGGTTGCCACATTATCTGTGGGTAGAGGCTATTTCAAGTGCTATGTACCTTGTCAATAGACTACCATCCAAATCACTTAAAGGTATGAATCCTTATGAAGCATGGTATGGAAGAAAACCTAGTCTTGTACATTGCATGGTCTTTGGTTGTTTGGGTTATGTTCATGTATCATCACAAATAAGAGGTAAGCTAGATGAAAGGGCAACAAAGGTAGTGTTTATTGGGTATGACTCAACTGAGATGGGTTACAAGTTTTAAAATTCTTCAACCAAGCAATTCACTGCAAGTAGAGATGTGTTTAAAGAATACAGGTCTTGGTATGATGCATTAGGGCGAAAAACGGCCCGAAAGGGGCCGTGTAAGGATTTCAATTAGTTGTGCTTAATCTGGATTAAAGTTGTCAAATCCTTTAAGAAATTCCGTGTAAGTTCATTTAAAATGTATCTTATGCAAATTTTGAAGAGAGAGAAACTCTTATGATAATCATGAAAAGTTTGTGTGATATCTTATGCCTCGAAGTTTGTGCGGACCGGGCGCTGATCAAAATTTGAATTTTCCTCTTGTTCACGGACCTATATAATGTGTGCTGATGATGTTTTGTGCTTTTTTACTCTACTTTTCATAGCAGCCTATTTCTCTCTTTCACATCATTTTAGACACTTGCCGGTCATTTTTCATAGCAGACTATGGAGAACCTTGACCCAAATACTCTCGCTGAGCTTTCAAAGAATCGAAATCATTGTGAAAAGTTCCATATCAAGATTGCAGTTAGTTAGGAGTATGCGACGACAAGAAAAGTATTCCGAAGGGCTCCTCATCCTCCTGAAGTGGATGGATTGCGAAAGGAAGGCAGAAAACATATCGACATATGGACAGATTTAATTGTTTATCCAATTGATCCACAAACTTGAAGGTACCCCCCTTTTCATAATCTTCATGATCTGATTAGATTTGTAGGAGATGGTGAGGATGGTTTACGAGGCTATTGCTCAAAGCTCTGGGATATTTCAAGGAATTATGTACAATACATAAACTCTCTACAAAACACACTACATTAGAAGGATTTACATATGAGGCAGCTAGCAAAAAATTATCCACTTTATCTTCTCAGTTAGAGTCTTTTAAAAAAATGAAAGAAACTCCTATAGGTTTGAGAATGCGGTCAAAACGAGTAAAACCTTTTTTAGATTTGACTGAAAAATCTGGCCAGAAGAAGAAAAGAATGAAAATTGTTAGAGATCATGTGACAAATGTGCTAGGTTTCAATATGTCGAGCAGTTTTGAGCGCGTACATTTTTGTAATGAAATTTAGAGTCAAAATGATGTTTTAAGACTATTGAAACTGAATGAAAATACATGCTTGAAACGCTTTGTTTTTCAAAAACTCATGACAAAAATGAATCTGTTGCTAGAACCATCTCAAATTCAGAAGATTTCTGATAGTGTCAGAGTGATTAGGAAAGGTAATAGAGCAATTTCAAAAGTTTGGTGTGAATTCTTAAAATTTAACAAAGTTAGAAGTTTTGGATTGCCTAGACCCCATCATGTAGGAAAGTTTCGGCTCTACTTGAATAAGAAGATCACATCAGTATTTGGTGAATATAAACATATTCACAGTAACATGCCTTACGAAGTAGGAAAAAAGAAGTTACATTTCACTTACAATGCATTTAACAACATATGGATAGATATTATAAAACTTCAAACATACATGGTTCAGTTCTATAATATAAAAGAACATGAATGTTTTGGTCTATTGAAATCTGTAATCAAACTTGATGAAGCTGAGCTTAAAAAACATCAAAAGATGGAGAGAATCAGTATTGCACTGATGAACAAAGCTTTGGACTATAGCCTTGGGAAATTGGATACTCCATCTCTCAAAGTACAATTAGAAATGGAGTTATGGTGGGTTGGCTGTGCTCAAGTTCCATCTTAGAGCCATAAAACACTTACATGGTTATTCTCACAGACAAACATTCCAAATGTTATCCAAAAGCATCACGCATGAGAATTGTTGAATGTCAAAGACTACGGGAACTTTCAAGTTGAGTGGCTTTGAGTGGAGACCTAAAGACGCTCAAATGCATGTTTGGTATAAGTGGGGGAGCAAATTCTAAGTACCCTTGCTTGTACTGCATGCAAAGCCCAGGCACAAATGGATGGATTGCTAGAGCTGAGGCTGAAGAGGCTCCTTCCAGGCAAAATGTTATTCTTCATAGCTACTCATCTTCTTCAATGATTTGGGATCCCATACTTCTAATAGCATTGACAAATGTACACATATGTACACTACATGCAGAGTTAAGAATCATTGACAAGTTGGTCCATCTTCACTTGGATTATGCATATTCTATCAAGCCTACAACTCTTGCAGATGAGTGCATAAAAAAATGTGAATGTCTTCTTTCAAAAATGGGATTTCATGGTGGTGATGTTCATCTAAGAAAAGATCCAAAGCTTTCACAAAATAGAGGTGATGTACTACAGGATGTCTCAATGGGAGGTGCAAAAGCAAGGAGATTCTTCAGCAACCATGATGAAAAACAACTAAATGCCATGTGGAATTGTTGGAAAAAATTTTGTGAGGTCACGACTAATGTAAAAAGCAAACTAAAAATAGCAGAAAAGAGAATGGAGCTGTGGGTCAAACTAGATAATCTTTTTAAGATCATGAGGCAGCAGATAACATAAAAAATTTATGTGACAGATTTCCGAAAGGCAACCATAGAGCTTATAGAAACCATCATAGAGGCATGGGCTGCCAAAGACATAACATATTACTTGGTGAGTTCCAAAGATATTTTATTCAATTTATTTGTTTTTAATTGAAATAAAGATCTAATGAGATTCTTTTGCTCTTCTAGCATATTCTTCTTGTGCATGGTGCATTCTTTGCACAAAAAGAACCACTTGCCATGTGGAACAACCAAGGCATGGAAAAATCTCATTATCAAGCAAGGACAAGCTTCTTTAGGTGTACAAGGAAAGGAGGAGGAGTAACAAAGAGCAATGCCTTCAGAGAGCTTTTTGATTGGTTCTTTAGAAGACAATTACAAAGGACCTCATGCCAAATATAATTAGAAGGATATGGCTATCACCAGACAAAATCATCATGTGTCAATATCACAAAATGAAAAAGACTATGTTTCAAACACAGCTTTAATATTTGCAATGTCTTTTATTTCTTTGAGAAATAAAGATGTCATGTATGTACATTTCATGATGTATTAAACTTTGAAAATAAATATGTCTATTACCATCCGATGACTTTGACCAGAGAATAGATCATGGATCAATAACAATTAATATTAGGCCATGGATCAATTACACCAAAAAGCAATGTCTTATATCACATTGGGCAATTTTTTTATATGTACATTTGTAGAGATATAGAATTTGAAAAAATGAAGTCATTCCTTGAGCCTCTTTAAAGAGCTTGGCTCTCGCAAATCACCTCTATATCTGAGGAACTCTTTTCTCCTGTATCCGGCAATGCTTTTTAAATTTGACACCCCTGCAGCCATTGCATAGCTTGAATAACAAAGAAAGTACCCTGCCCTTGAAGCATTGAGTCCTGGGGCATATCCAAAAATTATGAATGCAGCTACTCTTTCAAGCAGCAAAACTCTGAAAGCATTAAAGGGTATTAGAGTAAAACCCATGTATTTTGATAGAGTCCTCAAGCAGAACAATGCAAAGTCTGGCTCCTCACTATAGTGCTTGTGAATAACACAAAAAGTGTTTGGGTTCAAGTTTGGAAGATAGTGGATAATAGAATGAATATCCACCTTTGCTTTTCCTTTCTCTTCTATGGCTTTTCTTGTTCCCTTGCCCCTACCAAGGTAATTGTCTTCATCCAATAAAGTTAACTATGGTAAAAATAAAAAACAAGGTTAGATGAAGTGCAAGCACACTTTAGGAGTCATGAAAAGTAACTTGAAACAATTAGACAAAAAGCAAGAGACACGACTGATGCAAGCGATTAGGGTCTTTAGAGAAATTCAGACGATCGTTATCACTTGCATCGGTCCTCATCAATATCTCTTTGCAAACTACCTAGAAACATGTTATATTTGCTGGATGAGGGGAATTCTTACAAGCCAGATATCTATTATCAATGCTGCGTGAAACTCCTAGACACGATCGATACAAGCGATAAGGCCCACGGAAAATATCTGATGGGCCTTATCACTTGCATCGGTCGTGATCGAGTTTTGAAACTTCTAATGGAGATCTTGGACAAATCCTATACAAGCTAGAGATTTTGCATCGGTCCCATCTCATATCCTTAGCCTAAAATTCTTGAGAATATAGTTAACTGTATACCTTGACGTCATCTTCCTCAAGTCCAAACACGACTGATGCAAGCAATAAGGCCCAAGGGAAAATATCCGGTGGGCCTTATCGCTTGCATTGGTCGTGCTCGACTTCTCAGAGTCTAAGTGGAGACCTTGGAGAAAACCGATTGTTGCATCTCATCTCCTTAGCCTTAAAATCATGAGAATATATTTTACTACATACCTTGACATCATCTTCCTCTTCAAGTCTGAACACGACCAATGCAAGCGATAAGGCCCAACGGAAATTATCCAATGGGCCTTATCGCTTGCGTCGGTCGTGGTCGATTTCTCACTAAAAATGGAGATCTCGGACAAAACCTTTAATTCATAAGAATATATTAAACAACATACCTTGATCTCATCTTCCTCCTCGATGAGCTCTTTTGAGTCAATACAAATTGTTCCTTTGTCCTCAACAACATCCAAGAATGAATACCCGCGCCCAAACGAGTATATTCCAAGTTGCTTCTGATGCTCATCAAACTCTTCATCAACAAGTCTTGGTTTCTCAGAGATAGCTTTCTCAAAGCATTTTGAAAGAACTTGTGATGAATCTTTGAATTCTTCATTAGACAAATCCAAATCAAGATGCAAAAATTCTTCTTTTCTTTCTCCTTTCTTATTGATGAATCTCCTTGCAACTTCTTCTGACTAAGCTATGGCTGCAAGGCAGTAGTCCTCCCTTAGATTGAAAAGTTCCTCAATGTAAAATAGAGGTATAAACTCTTTTTCAGAGATAAAGTAAAAAGGTAGATTTGGGAGAAGTAGGGACTTCTCAGACACTTGAACTTCTTCAGTTGGCTCACCTATTGCAGTTTCTGCTTTAAAAGTGGCCACATCAAAACCTTTGACCTGCTCTTCTTCTGCTTGGAGATTGATCTCCTCAAAAATCTCCATGACACCTTTCATAGTTTTTGAGCTTCCCTCAAGTGTCAGCTCTAAGAAAGGCTCATCTTCAACATGAACATTTTCCTCCTTTTCAACTGAGATGTGATCAAGCCATATCAAGAAGGCAATGTTTAAAGGGAGCAAGCAACACTCCTTTTCATGCGCTAGGCATAAATCAAGCTTCCCTGGCAAAGGGGATATCCTTTTGCATTTTCTTGTGTTTTTAGCCCTATCTATTGGATCCTTCCCAAAGATGTGAGGATGGACATAGGTTTTCTGAGAAATAGAAAGGATCTTTCCATTGATCAACCCCAAGAAAATCTCCCACTCATCCTTAAGAAAACTTTTTGATTTCTCTAGGAGTTTTTCAAAATCATCTTTGGGGTCGAATATCGTCATTGCATCAGGAAAATAATCTACAGTTAAACCCTCTTGAACCATGAAATCAAGAAGTTTCTCTGATGGAGAGACACTAAGGATCTCATTCATTCCCTCCATCTTAGCTGCAACTTCTCTTGTATGTTTATGAGGAGAACACAACCGATGCAAGCGACT
The DNA here is from genome assembly GCA_020310875.1 of Ceratopteris richardii. Classification (NCBI taxonomy): domain Eukaryota; kingdom Viridiplantae; phylum Streptophyta; class Polypodiopsida; order Polypodiales; family Pteridaceae; genus Ceratopteris; species Ceratopteris richardii. The sequence goes on from CM035437.1 coordinate 109,667,831, forward strand.
AAAGCGAGTCAACGTAGGTCAAACGGGGAAAATTTCTTGTATCGGTTGTGTTGGGGATAAAAGAAAGATACACATGTAAATGAGAAAAATTCTTTGAAGGTTCAAAATTTGAGTTTGTGAAGGAAGTAGCTATTTATAGGCGAGGAGGGAAGAAGTAACGATCGAATGATGTGGACCAATCACTAAGTGCCATGTGGCAAAGTGTACATTGGCCGATTCAAGGATAGGTGATGTGGACCAATCAAATCATGCCACATGGCAAAAGATATTAGAATTCACAATGGCTATATGATGTGGACCAATCATGGCATGCCACATGGCACCAATGGTCAACTCAGTTTTGGGACCTATTTAAGCTTCCCTATTCATTTCTTTCATTTTTTTTTGTCAACACTTTCCAAGCGTCGAGGTTCCATCACCACCAAGTTTTTAAGCTGCTTCTTCACAATTTCTATAGAGAGCGCTCTGTGAGTTAGGTAATATGGGCACGAACGATCCAAGCGATCATGGTACATCCCAGATTTTTGGATAACTCTAATCGCTTGGATCGGTCATGTTTCTTAAATGGCATCGAGTCCTTGATCATAGCTTGCAAATTTTGGTTTTCTTAGTGATGCTTGAGTATTATGCATTGTTACCTATATTTGAACTTGTATTTGTTGAAATTTGATGATGAATTCCGGGATGACCGATGCAAAAAATTAGGGACATCCCGGCATTTACGGATGACTCTTATCGCTTGGATCGGTCATGTCTCCAACAGTGGAAAGAAGAGTCATTGATCATAGCTTTTTGAGAGTAAGTTTCCACTTTTCCTAATGCCTTGCCTAAAGACTCTCATTTTGTGTAGAGAACGACCATAATAATTAAATTGAAATTAGATATTGAATTCTAGATCTCTTGTTCATCTAGAATTAACTTATGCAAGTTCTTGTATATAATTATTTCTTAGTTGGACCCTCATCAGAATGTTAAGATTAAACCAAAAAATGCCAATATGAGTTTAGATGAAGGGGAATAATTGAAGTCATCAATTCACTGCTACAAATAAAAATCAATGGACATATGAAATAAAGGACCTAAAAACTATCTAAGAATGTCTTGGTTTATATTCTTATCATTGTACAATAAGAACCTCATCAAAATCTTGAAAGTAAATTAAAAGATGCAAATATGAATATAGACATTTAAAATTCATAATCTAACACACATTCTTTGTCACCATCCTGCAAAGAAAATTCAATGGAAGTATCAATAGAAGCTTCTATTAGAGGAAGATACATTATGTAAGAATGTCAGGGTTAACTTCTTACAATCTTAAGGGTTGGAACTTAATCACCCTTGGTGGCACGCAACTTATGCAAGATAATGATTTCTCTGATCTAATGTTAACTATTGCATCATCAATTGAGAATCTACACTGAGATGATACCTCATCCAAGTATTCTAGGAGCCCCCTTACATTTTTGAGATTCCAATTTGTAGTGACAATAGTTTTCCTTGATTGAAGATCTGGATAAATCAATACTTCTAACTCAAACTCTAGACAGCTCTTCGCTGAGTTCAAGGCTATCCAAAGTCCAAGATTTTTTTTCCACCTTCTATAGTCATATCCTAGAACCAGAGATTGTCGACATATTTGATATGAGATTGAAAGAGAATTGGGACTCTCAAATAGAGACTCTCCTATTCAACCACATTGTTTTTGTTTTCTGTAATAACATGTTTTTAGAGCATGCTACAAAGACATGAATAGGCAAAAACCATTGAATCTTTATCCTTCTTGAAATTTGGCCTGCTAACATTGCCTTTTGGATGTCAAATTTAATTTTGCATAGAAAACTTGAAACTGTTGAATGATCAGGAGCATGCCAATCTAATGAACAGACACAAGGACCAGGTACATGTACAAGATTTCCATAAGAACTCCTCCCTGATGGCACTTGATAATCTTCATAATGGACAAATAACTCTATGCTATTGAAAAATTGAACAGATTTGTCTGTATACATGAGTTCTGCATATTCCTTATGAAGAAAACTGAATGTTCTTGTTGAACATTCAACAGGTTGCCATTCCACAATATTGGAAGGAAAGATATTTGCAGTACAAAAACATATGTTTTATTATACAAAAACAATTGGAATGATAGAAGAGCATTGTCAAACTTCACTTACAGTACGAAGGGAATTGCAGATGATTTTCTAGATCAAGATCCTTAGCGGTGTACACATGTTGTAATCGTGCAAACCAACCACATCTCTTCAATTTGAAACTAAGAATACGTCCCTTCCAGTGGTTTCTTGTGTTGTCTCTTTTGGCACGCTTGACTTTGTGGGCACCTCTGCAGCTAGGAAGCATAGTTACCCATTCATTTAATTTCACAGAAAGAGGTTTCCACAAAGAGTCCTCTCTTCTGTTGTAAACCTCACATGAGGTTACATGACTGGAAGGACGACGAGAAGAAGAAGCCATCTGAACTTAGAAGAAGAAGAAGAATGTTCAAAGCAAGAAACCAACGTTCACAAATTTTGGCAGTATTTATAGAGAAAAAGGCTTTGTACACATGGAAACTTTTGATTTGATGTAAACCCTATCGTTGAATGATCGTGAAATTTTGTCAACCCAAAAATATTTTGTATCTTCAAAAATCAATTCTTTCTTGGAAATTCAAGAATATGCTTTGTGTAGTGTGTCAAAGTATGTTTTTTTGCATCAAACCGAAAAATTGTACACTGAATACGAGACTCTTCATCACTTTAACGGCACTTTTTTTTAGAGAAAATTGTATTAAAAAAAGAAATTCTTCATACGGTTAAAAGAGACAGCAATGCTATATTCTTGTACACGTGGAAAGACTCTATTTGTCAATTTCCTTAATCTCTCATTAGCAAACAACCCCTTTTCGACCGTTTTTCACCCTAATGGAAGACAAACAAAAGGTAATTCTACCAGATTATCTTCATTCTGATTCTCATCAAATAGGAATGAATCATGATACACAAGTCCATGATCCAACAAGTGATACAGATGATGACCAAGATGAAAGGGAAAAGCATTACAAACCATGGAAGTTAAGAGGCAAAGCAAAGATGCAAGATTGTGGAGAATGCTCTAAGCAAGCACCTATAAGACCAACAAGAGAGAAAAAACAACCAGAAATGTATGGATATGATTGAGCATCTTTTACAAAGCATTTAATCTACTTGGCAAAAGACTCAATTTCAGAGGAACCATCACCGTATGAAGAGAGAAAGGGAAACCCTACTTGGGAAAAGGCCATGAAAGAAGAAGTAGATGCATTGAAGGCGATGGACACTTGGGATTTGGTTCCAATGACATCAAGTCAAAAGGTAATATGTTGCACATGGGTATATAAAGTTAAAAGAAACTCAGATAGATCAGCTTGCAGGTACAAGGCAAGATTAGTGGCCAAAGGATGCTCACAAATTCATGGTATAGACTATGACGAAACATTCTCACTAGTTGCAAAGATGACTACAATCAAAACATTGATAAGTGTAGCTGCTGCAAGAAATTGGAGACTTCTCCAACTTAATGTAAAAAATGCATTTCTTAATGGTTGCATAAATGAAGAGGTATACATGTCACAACCTCTAGGTTTTTAAAACCATAATCATGCATCTTATGTTTGTTGACTTAAGAAAGCATTATATGGATTGAAACAAGCTCCTAGAGATTGGAATTAGAGGTTGGTTACATACCTTCAAGATTAAGGGTTCAAACCTAGGAACTCAGATCCTTCTTTATTCGTCAAAAGGGAATGAGCTTATCTATCTATATGTATATGTAGATGATAATATTGTGATAGGTGATGATCTTAATGGCATTCAAAGGATCAAGAGACACATGCAAGATGAGTTTAAAATTAGTGACCTAGGTGAACTCACATATTTGCTTGGTATGCAAGTGATTTATACAGATGAAGGGATGTATCTCACTCAGAGAATGATACATTGAAGACCTACTTTTGAAGTTCAGAATGGAGAACACAAAGCTTGTAGGTTAGCCTTTGGAGATGAATCATAAATTTAGTGTGTGTGAAGGTGAGAAAATTGAAGACATTAAAGAATATCAAAGCTTTGGTAGGTAGCTTGATATATGTTAATCATACAAGACCAGACATATCATATATTGAGGGAGTGCTTAGTCAGTTCATGCACTCGCCTAGAAGGCCACACATGAATGCAACTAAGAGAGTATTTAAATGTGTCAAAGGTACAATCAATGAAGGTATATTCTATCCTTACTCTTCAGATTTGGATATCAAAACCTGTTCAGATGCAGATTGGGTAGGAGCTAAGGATGATAGAAAACGTACCTGTGGTTACTTAGCATTTGCAAGTTCAAAGCTAGTGTCATGGAATTCCAAGAAGCAACCAAAAGTTGCTTTATCCTCAACTTAAGTGGAATACATAGGTTTGAACATAGCAACTCAAGAGGCAATATGGTTAAAAGCATTGTATAGAGATTTGGCACTTGTAAGTTCCAAACCTCATTTACTTGGAGATAATGTAAGTTCCATGCATCTGGATATAAATCCAATTTTTTATGCAATGACAAAGCACATAGAATTCCAGTAGCACTTTGTAAGAGAGAAGGTTATGGTAATGGAAATCGACATTTCATTTCTTCCTACTGAGAAGCAAATAGAAGACATGATGACAAAGGCTTTTGATGGGATAAAGCTTTCTAGATTCAAAGCTATGGTAGGGATTCAACCTATCAAAGAATGAAGACTCAAGCATACTTTAGCTTGGGGGGAGATATTGGAACAAAAAGCTTTCATTATGCTTGAGGTGGACATGATCTTCATTAAAATAATCATTAGAATGATGCCACATATACTCGTTGTAGAGTTTTATTTGCATTCATTTGTTGTATTGAGAGTTTGATCATAAGGTCACCCTCTTATGTAAGTTGCAAAGCATTTAAATTTTTAAAAAGGAAAAGTAAAAGGCCTAGAAGCCATGAGTTGGAAGTGGTTGGGATTGATTCTCAACCAATCAATCAAAATGTAGATGTGATTTCAAATTTCCCTTTTGTTAGATTGTAGGAAAAGATGCCAATCAATCTAAACTTAGAAATCTGCCTAATTTCGAATTCAAATCCTTGAAGAAAAGGCATGTCCATGTACTCAAGAATCTGGAGAAAGACTCCACACCAATTTTATAAGCTCTAATCTCACAAAATTCAACTCAATGTTCATAAGGACTTCTTCATGGATGAGCATGGACGGGCCTTAGTGTCTTCTGGGTGTTCGCACATTTATATGTAATGCCCACCTATAGGCGTGCATTTTGGTAGTTCTCTAGGCCGTTCTTTATGTCTCATGAAGCTCATGAACAGAAACGAGTGTGGCATACATGTGAGACTTAACTGTATAATGCTTTGATTTACAATATTTGATAGAAAAACATCCGATTGAAAATGATAAGCAAGAGCCTTCAAGCATATAAGAAAGTGGGCCAAGTAGACACACACACACACACACATATATATATATATATATATATATATATATATATATATGAATACATACATAAATATATGAATAAATATATACATGCACATATACATCCCCATATTCATACTAAATACATACACACATACGTTCATACACAAACGAACATACATACATACGTACATACGTACATACATACATACACACATACATACATAGTTGCATACATACATACATACGTACGTACATACATACATACATACATGCATGCATATATTAATCCATGCGTGCATGCGTACATACTACATACACTAAGCTAGTGCATAGACACTAAGCTAATGAGGGGTTTCCTCAACTAAGAGATTACTAAGATAATGGGAATCATCATCGATTAGATTTAAAAGTAGAGGAATCTATGGGATAGTCCCCATCCAAAACATTCTAAACACATGTTGGCTTTACACTTGATGAATTAAGAGCAGAGAATATAAAGAAACAAAAGTGTGGTTAAAACATCCATACCCAATTCATTTTCTCACAATGTGCAAACTAGGCATCCATAGCACAACCATGTCAAGCATGTGGATGCTAAGTATCTCGATATTGCTATGATGGTCTATTTCAAGGCATCAAATATGCATGAACCTAGAGAATGGTTCTATTATCTTTCTCTTTCACGACTTCAATAACTCACGTCATATTCACTTCTACTTGATTTGGGAAAATGTATTTAAGTTGATAAAATATCTAGCCTATACGTTTTTTACCATGATCTTCTAACCGACATTCACTTATCTTTTTACCCATTAGAGGACTCATATGTCCAATCGGGGTTTTAGGGTCCTAGATAGAATGAAGGTAAAACGTTTTCTCTTCAATTTTTGGGAAATAATTAACTAAACTAAAGAAAATCTAACTATGCTATTGAATTTAGTTTGCCTCCTCCAACCACGCAAACCTAAAAATTGCAAAAATGAGTCACATACTCTATGGAAGTAAAGTCCAAGGTCTTGAGAAGTAGAGATGAAGAACCAAAACTATATGTAATCAATTAAACTTCTAAGAAACTAAGATGGATTTGTGTCAAACTCTATGAGAATCAAAGGTTCAAATCTTCATAGTTTTGTTCATGGAATCATCTTTATGCATGTGTAATTTGAAAAATACTATTTCAAACTCTCTAATATATCATATTCATGCATCATCCTATGTTTATGGTATCATTCACACCAGCTTTCTCTAAATGATGGGTTGTTTCATCGTTTCACTTTCCCTTTGAAAGATCTTCAATGCTTGAAAGCTAAGAGGAAACTGAAGAGTATATACCTTCATTCAAATTTCTAGGCTAGATTCAAGTGAATGACATACTATCTATCCCCAAACTCTATTATTTCAAAATTTTTATTTTTTCCCTAACCTTGAGTTTATCATTTTTAGTAAGATGTACTAGAAACGATGTTTTAAGAATCATCATCATATGAGAGGCTCTGGGCTTAGCTAGACGTCTTCTTTATCCACATCTTCATGGCCCTAATATACTCATGCTATTAGCTTCTATTTTTACTTTGGAAAACGTATTTATCAACCAAAATCCAATGCTTACATCTTTTAACATTCGCAAATCAAATAGTCGTCCTTAACTTCATATACTTTACATGATTCTCTTGGATGGAATTACATGAGAAATATCTACTAAAACAATGAGCTCTAAAATTATCTTGGTGTGCGAGTGTTTTAATGATAAATGCGAAATAGGAAACGAAGAGTAAAATCTCTCTTCAACTACTTGGGATTTTTAATGTTTGGAAACTTTTCGAAATATATTATCTAAGTATATATTATAGTTGGAATTAACATTATGTATTTTAAGTGCTCCATATTAATGCATACATGAGATGGGGTCTATATCCCATTGAAAATATTTCATTTTAAATGATTTTAAAATAATTAAGGCTTTCGAGGTATACGTTACCACCTTGCCATTGATAATGCGAGAGAATCTAAATTTAGGGGTGTAGTTATTGAACTCTTTTCCTTTTTTTGCATAATTTTAATCTAAGCAAGATAAATTTTCTTAGTCCAACTTTATATCATCTTGGGAAGGAATTCATTGATACTCATCTTGCAAATTCTTGCTATGATGCCTTTACAAATACATCTTCCTAGATATGTTGCTTTAACTGAAACGTAAGCTAGCTAGTATGAAATCAGGTTCATGTTATAAAGCACGATTATGACATGAGCATTTGACTAGCCTAGATAGATCCGAAATTGGATATTATTCACGTGCTCTTTGAAAAATAGCTTGGCCTAGTGGTTAAGTCAAATGGATGGGAAGGAGGAGGTCTTGAGTTCAACTAATACAAGAGTCATGGGAGAGAGGTTTGTCCGAAGAGCTCTTGAGACATCTAGAATCATCCACTCTAGTAAACTTTACTTAATGAGGGCACTTGGAGCACATGGTGTTACATGGAAAACACTTGTATGAATAGTATCAATTGGTCAAAGAGGGCATTTCCTTTGAGAGAGAGATATGTTGTTGAAAGGAGAGTCATCTCTTGTGTATGTGGTGGTCCTCAAGCTCTATGTCTTGACAATGGTCTAGGAGAGAGAGAGAACAATCCCTAGGGGAGAATTATATCAAGGCGCATAAGGTTGGGAAGACAATTATCTCTCTAGCATGTGGTGGTCCAAATGCTCTACCTCTTCACACTAGTATGAGAGCCTAGAAATTTCATAGAGACCTTCACAATTCATCATGTCCCTCATGATATTCATCACGACTTTCTTTTATTCATGGAGAATATATCATACGATGTCTTATTGAGAAGGAGGAGTCTATATTATTCTTCCATTTGCATGCTCTTATCTCCTTCTAAGCTATGTTCTATGAAACAACAGGAGTATAAACCTTCTCAACACCTCACATAGCTCATAGGTTTCTAAAGTCAATTTCAAGCAACCATGAAAGATGGATCTTGTTCTGTGTAAGGAGAGAGAGAGAGAGAGAGAGAGAGAGAGAGAGAGAGAGAGAGAGAGAGAGAGAGAGAGAGAGAGAGAGAGAGAGAGAGAGAGAGAGATTGCTCTTTAAGAATTTAGAGGAAAGACGTTTCATGGAGAACATCATTGGAAACCTTGCATTTTCGTGCATTTCAGGAACAAGGATATGAATTACTATTGAAAAAGAGAACATGCATGGATTAGAATAAGAATGTGAGCATGTATATGAAGTTTGTTTGTTCCTGAGGATCAATTGAAGGACATAGGTATTTATTCAGAGCTACGTATTTTTTTTAATATAAAGGAAGTTCGGCAATAGCCTACTCTCCCGGACTTGAATTAAATAAAGAAAAGTACAAGAGGAGGGGACTAGTGCCCACGGGACCCCCCAAATCCCACAAAGGAGGGGAAGCTTTTACAGAGCTTAGATGAAATTACAAAGAAGGTTAATTACCCTCTCATCACCCTCATGTGGGGCCCACTTGGGTTTAAGCTTGTTATCGATCAAAAGGAGTACTTGATGATGCCTAAAGGGGGGGGATTTTTTACAGTTGACAATCCTTTTGCCAAGGAGGAACAGCGATTTCTCAATTGACCACTCCTTGGGGGAGTCACCGAAGTTGAAAGCACATCTTTCCCGCCAGATTTTCCATAGGACCTCCCCTCTGATGGCGTTCCAGAGAGTTGCGGAGCAGCCGATCGCTTCTCCCAGCAGGGCTTGCTGCCAACTGAGACGTTTTTGAAGTCTAATTCTCTTTCCAACCACCTGCCAGAGTCTGTTGGAGTTGGGGCAGGTAAAGAAGATGTGTGATACATCTTCGATAGACCGGTGGCAACGTTTGCACCAGGGAGGGATCCCACAAATTTTGCTAGCCTTAAGGTTGGTCCAGATTCCGTGATGAAGGATTTGCCATAAGAGGACAGACTTTTTGATTTCTATGAGGGGGTGCCAGATAGCCATGAACTTCATGTCCCACCGAAGCCGCGTCCATGACAGGCACCACTTTTTGTTGAGGTTAGCCTGATAGTCGATCGTTTCTTTGATGTTCGGGACTTTTGATAGGCTATTCCCATTGTGCCATTTGAGACCAAGCGAGCTCGACATGTCGTGTCCCATGAGAAGGCGAACTTTGTGTCGGTCCCAGGCGAGACATCTGCTTTGCAGTGTGTTCCATTCTTCATGCGAAATGTTGATGCTAGGATCAATATCCTCAAAGTTGATCCAGCGGTTGGTGTCTTGTTTCCAGAGATGTTTCCATTTTTTGAAGCCTTTGTTCCATAGCTTCTTGGCATTTTGAATGTTCCAAGATTCCACACTCCGGATGCCATGGATCGGAAACCAGATAGAGTCGTTTTGTCTGATACCGGCGGCCCACTTCCAGTCTTTACTTATTCTTGTGAAGCTTTTGACTTTGTTCCAACTCTTCCATAGGGAGCACACCAGATTAGAGCCTTTCGGGAAGACGGGGATCGGGGAAAACAACAAGGTCAAGATGTCAAGATTCTTCCAATTTGGGAAGCCCGTGAGTGCCAACTCATTTTTGTTTCTGAAGATCAGCTTGGCCCACGAGGCCTCCCCGTTGCACCAAGCCTTAATCATCCATTTGGCCGACAGTTTGTTAGCCATGCACCCAATGTCCAAGATACCAAGTCCCCCACTATCTCTATGGCTGGTGTAGATGGACCATTTGATTTTAGGCACCCCCCTCCTATTGTGGTCGCCCGTCCAAAGGAAGTTTCTACAAATACTATCCAGTTTGGACAGATCATGCTCTTTCGGTCTCCAACAAGAAAGGAAATAAATGGTAGATGATAAGAGGAACGTGTTGATAACCATAGCACGACCAGCAAGATTGATTTGCATACCTCTCCAATAGTTAAGCTTGTTTTCGAGTTTGGCAAGCACCCAGTTCCACCGCTGTTCCATAGATACGCCAAACCCCAAGGGAATCCCAAGAAGCCGAAAAATTTGGCCCTGCGGAATGATTTGACAGCCATGATCAATGAGAAGGTCGGGCTGTGGCCCACCAATAGCTCTAAAGGCGGTCTTAGAGTGGTTGATTATGGATCCAGAGGCTTCGCAAAAAGTAGCAAGACACTTCCAGAACGTCTCAAGGCTGGTACTATCATTGTGCACAAAAGCGTTCATGTCGTCGGCAAAAAGTCTCATGGTGATCTGACTATGGTCATGCGGCAAACGAAGGCCTTTAATGTTACCCGCTTCCACCTGATGCTCCACCAGCCTGCTAAGCCCTTCTGTGGCAATGTCAAAGAGAAGGGGAGCCAATGGGCACCCTTGTCTGATAGATCTTCTAAGTTTTTTTTATAAAGGAAGTTCGGCAATAGCCTACTCTCCCGGACTTGAATTAAATTAAGAAACAAAGGTTAATTTGGGTCGATGCGTTTCCGAGAAGGGTCGCGATCGACCCAAAAGTCCGGGAGAGTAGGCAATTGCCAAACTTCCTTTATATTAAAAAAAAAACTTCTTGTTTAGACTCATGAGCTACGTATTTTCTAGTTAACGTTTAGAAGTTAATGAAAGCTAAAGTTAAATGGTCGCAAGAGTAGATTATGAAATAGATAAAAAAAGGATAAGGATTCTCAAGAATTTCCAAACCATATGTAAAATGAAAACTTTGAAATGCTCTTGGGGAATTATTATCTTGTAAGACGGGATGATCTTGGTGCTGTTTAGGCCATGAAATGATGAAAAACGAATGGGGTGCTCACATGGTTGGAGTGGACCACGAACCCCCATATATGTGTACAAAGTTGCAATAACACAATTTAAGATATAATCTCTAGTCTCATAACATTCAAGCCAATGTTAGTAAAGAATTATCCATGGATGAGCATGTAGTGTTGTTCAAGTAGCCGCAAGTTCATACCTAATACCTGTGAAGAGATGGATAGGTATGTGCTTGAAGATGAAGAGGTGTTGCAAAATCCTTGCTCTACACCAGCCAAATGAGCTCCAGGAGTATATGGTGGGCCCTTTTAGCTTGCCAATGGATGTATTAGACACCCTATGTACCTTGGAAGATCACTCTCAAAAAGATAGATCGGAACAGATAAGTTGGAGTTAGCTCAGAGGTGAAAACTTGCTATTCTTGGTTCATACACCTGTCCAGTGTTTTACATAATTCTCTGAGCATAGCAGCAATTAGCTTAATTCCTGTTGGGGAAGTCTAGGTAACATAAAGAGATACCGTTCAAGAGTAATCTCATAAAAAATAATGAACCACACACTGAGAATGAGTTTTAACAACTGATGACATCATCCCAAATTTCACGGGCTGCTATAGTTTGAGACCAATGAGCACACAAATCAACATAACTCAAAATGTATGAATCCAATGATTATGAACATTTGTATGGTTATACTAGACAGTAAGATGAATTTAACAAGCTTTAAATCACTGAATTTGGATAAGTGATCACTGAGAAATGGCTCTGAAAAGGTGAGTGAAAAAATCGGGTACCTGACAGAGAAGTGAAGATGAACAGACCTTGTTGACTTCAAATGAACATTACTGAAGATTGCAACATCCAAATGACATGAAAATTTGTGCGCATATATTAGACTTATAGAGCTAACTTTTCCAAGTTAAATCATTGAAAATGATGCACCAAGCTCAGAGAAAACATCTCTGCAAGCTGGCTGAGAAAACTGAGAGTAATGGCAGTGAGTAGTACTTTTCACAAGAACATGGAAAGATGAACTCAAATAATCATGAAAATGAAAGTATATTGCTTGTACAATACAATGAATTACTGATACATATGTGTGCCTTGTAATCACACCTTGATATGGCATAAAGCTCAGCTCTTGGAGGTCTTCACATAGGTCTCTCTAACCATGACTAAAACTGCCATCTATTTATAGTTGAGTTTGGGAGGCTAACTTCCCTCAATCACTCTCCAATCAATCAATGATTGATTTGATTCTCTACCTACCACAAATCACGAATTCGTGGCTCCTCTTTCCATTCTTGATCAAGTGGACGCAACCACTTAAGATTCTTTCACTTTTACATTAAGTAAACTCTTCAAAAGTTACAAGAGGTAGTTCACAAGTGAACTTTACATAGTCTTCATTTTAAGGCTTTTTCTATGACTTTGTGGGACTCAAGCCAATACTTAGGCTTGTCATAGACTTGCTCCAACAGCTCCCCCTCAAGCCAAGTATGCTTGAGGTCTTCAATCTTCCAAGATTACCTGCAAACCAATCATAGCCTTGAATTTGCAAAGCTTTGTACCATCCAATGCTTTGGTTAGAATATCTGCACATTGTTGATGAGTGGACACATATGATATTTGAATCTCTTTGCTTAGAACCTTTTCTCGTACATAGTGATAATGAACTTGAATATGTTTAGTCCTTGCATGAAAAATAGGATTAGCAGCCAAATGAATAGAACTCATATTGTCACCAAAAATAGTTGGAGTTCCAAACTCCAATCCAAGATCTTTGAATAATGTCTTCATCCACATAGCTTCTTGTGTAGCTATGGGAAGACCTCTATATTCAGCTTCAGTAGAAGAGAGAGCAACTGTGGGTTGCTTCTTGGATGACCATGAAATAAGCTTTGAACCTGCAAAGGTAAGATAACCTGAAGTGCTCCTTCTATCTTCCTTGGAGCCAGCCCAATCTACATCAGAAAATAGCTTCAAACCTAAATCAGATACATAAGGATAATAAAGTCCTTCATTTATGGCTCCTTTGAGATACTTGAGAATCCTTTTGGCAGCATCCATATGTGGTTTCCTTGGTGTGTGCATAAATTGACTTAGCACACTCACACTGTAACATATATCTACTCTTGTCAATGTGGCATAGTTGAGACTACCCACTAGACTTTGATATGATGTGATGTCCTCTATGAGTTCACCTTCATGTGAGCTCAATTTGTGATTGACCTCCATTAGAGTACCTGCAATCTTACAATCTTGCATCTTGAATTTTGCCAACATGTCCTTAATGTACTTTCTTTGAGTGAGAAACAAACCATGATCTTTGTAGACAACTTCCAAACCTAGGAAGTAGGTAAGTGAACCCAAATCACTTATCTTGAACTCTTCTCTCATCTGATCTTTGATCTTCTTCATACCATCTGCATCATTTCCAGTCAATATAATATCATCTACATATACACATAGGTAGATGACCTCGAAATTACTCTTTTTAATAAAGAGTGAAGGATCTGCCTTGCTTGGTTGAAAGCCTTTGTCCTGCAAGAATGAAACAAGCCTGAAATTCCAAGCTCTTGGAGCTTTCTTGAGAGCATACAATGCTTTGTTAAGTTTACACACATAATCAGGATAAACTTGATTCTCAAAACCAGGTGGTTGTGCCATATATACCTCTTCTATTATCCAACCATTCAAAAATGCATTCTTTACATCTAGTTGAAGTATCTTCCAGTTCTTGGAAGAGGCAATACTAAGCAAAACCCTAATAGTAGGCATCTTTGCCACAGGAGAGAATGTCTCCTCATAATCAATTCCCTGAGTTTGTGCAAAGCCTTTTGCTACAAGCCTTGCCTTATACCTGTTAATTGAACCATCAGAATTCTTCTTGAGTTTATAGACCCATCTTGAGCCTATTACCTTCATGGATGAAGTCTTGGGCACCAAATCCCAAGTGTTGTTTTCCTCAAGTGCTTCAATCTCTTCCTTCATTGCATGCTTCCATTCTGTTTTTGCTTTGGCCTCTTCAAATGATGATGGCTCCTCTTGGTTTATGTCCTGTGCTATGTAGATAGAATGTTTAGATTGCCTCATGATATTGTTAGTGATCGAGTTCCACAGTTCATATCTAGCTTTTGGAACAGTCTTTGCAAGCTTCTTGGTATTCAAGTTAAACTATCTACAACAAATCATCCACATACTGATAGACAAACAAAACGGGTGAATCAAGTCCTAGAGCAATATCTCTGTTGCACTAGAAACTATCACCAAAATGATTGGTTTGAGTTGTTACCCTTTGCAGAGTTTGCCTATAACAATAGTGTTCATGCATCTACTAAGCAAACTCCCTTCTTTGCAAACTATGGACAACATCCAAGGATGGATATACAACTCTCAAATCATGTCAAGAACCCAGCTGTGAGAGACAAGGCCCAGTACCTGATGGACATTCACAAAGAACTGAAGGAAGAGATCCATAAAGCTCAACAATAATATAAGTACTATGCAGATCAACATCATGTCCAGAATCCATCGTATCGAATTGGGGATAAAGTATGGTTACTCCGAAACAATTTACAAACTTCAAGGCCTTGTGCAAAGTTAGATCATCAAAGGTTTGGTCCATTTATCATCTTGGCCAAGATTAATCCAGTCACCTTCAAGCTCCAGTTACCAAGTACCATGAGAATACATCCAGTTTTCCATGTATCCATGTTGGAACCATATCAGATTTCACCATTGAGGGGGGAGAGAGCTAGTCCTTCACCACCTATCGAGATTGATGATCATGAAGAATTTGAAGTCGAGCATGTCCTAGATTCTAGAATATCCCGAGGAAGATTGGAATACCTTATTCATTGGAAAGGGTACGACATCAGTGATGGTACTTGGGAACCTGTAGAAATCCTTCAGACAGCACCAATCAAGGTTCGAGAATTCCATAAGAAAAATCCAATGAAGCCGAGAGCAGAGAACATGACCGCTCCTCGTGGAACTCGTCGCTTGAGGGGGAGGTAATGTCATGGACAAAGGAAACCATCTTGAATCTCAGATTCCATGTGAATCCTATATCTCATGATTGGTTCAAAATTTGGGGAAACTAAATGCTTCCATTGCGTTCGAAACGTGCCAAAACCCTAAGATCGACTGTCTTCTTGCTTGATTCTGATATCCAGAGACCATGCTCGAGTCGATGATATCATGATGATATCATCAAGTCGTAAACACCTTTGGGAATCGCCCTTGGAAACCTATGTAAGGAGGGCTTGGCCACATTCATACTCAGTCTTGCCAATACCAGTCTTGGGAGCTCAAGGAGTCGTGACCGCCAAGTAAGTACTCTTCAAGTTCCAGTTCTAGTTCTTGTCTTGTTCCTTGTTCTAGTCTAGTTCTTGGACATCCTATCTTGTCCACTTGTAATCTCGTAGTACGAGATCCTGTGGAGTTCTTTCATATATCCAGTTCATCTCCCAGAAGGGAGTTCTTGTAATCCAGATATCTTGTCTCATACTTACGATCCCGGGTTGTGGGATCTCTTGTATCATCTCTAGTCCAGTTTTCCATACCTATTGGTCCTAGGTTGTGGGACGTCTTGTATCGGTTAGATCTTCTTGTATTATTTTCCCTACGTGGGTGTTCTTGTAATCATAAGTGTATTTCGGAAATCTTGTCTACTGTAGTTAGAGAGCACAATCTAGTGCTCCCCTGACATAAAGTTCAAAACTCAACTGAAATTTTAATATAGAATCATCTCGACCTGAAAGTGGTTTTCATTACATACACATCTAACCAAAATCTTAGTTAAAGCTCTAAATTGACAAAGCAACTTTATGATCAACAAATTAGATAGAAAATGATCATAGAGAGCTACAGTTCAAAACTGAGCTGAAATATTAATATAGAATCATCTTGACCTGAAAGTGGTTTTTATTACATACACATCTAACCAAAATCTTAGTTAGTAGTGCGACATCTCTACACAAGCTTCAAGCCATAGGCCACCAATTACAAACTAAATATAACATGTAAGTTAGTATTCACAGAAACATAGCAGTACACAATTGGCCTCTCCCCTATTTCTTATAGTTTTCATGCCTCTACTCTACTTGAAAACTATAAGAAAGATTTTACACAAGAGAGATAAATGTAGTGGAAGTCAACATATTTAATAGAATCTAAATATATTCAATGATGACATTGTCTCTCTGTTCTCAAGGTAGATCTTAAAATATGGTCAAGAGAACTCTAGAAGGGTGATTACAAAGTAGAGGTATGTTGGCTCAACTAAGTGTTTTTTTTTTAATATAAAGGAAGTTCGGCAATAGCCTACTCTCCCGGACTTGAATTAAATTAAGAAACAAAGGTACAATAGAAGGGGACTAGTGCCCACGGGACCCCCCAAATCCCACAAAGCAGGGGAAGCTTGATTGAATCCTAGGTTGCACTACAGAGAAGGTTAATCACCCTCTCATCGCCCTCATGCGGGGCCCACTTGGGTTTGATCTTGTTGTTGATCAAAAGGAGGACTTGATGGTGTCTGAAGGGGGGGGATTTCTTACTGTTAACGATCCTTTTGCCAAGAAGGAATAGTGATTTCTCAATCGACCACTCCCTGGGGGGATCGCCGAAGTTGAGAGCACACCTCTCCCGCCAAATTTTCCACAGGACTTCCCCTCTGATGGTGTTCCAGAGAGTCGCAGAGCAGCCGATCGCTTCTCCCAAAAGGACTTGTTTCCAACTAAGCTGTTTTTGAAGTCTGATTTTCATTCCAACCGTCTGCCAGATTCTGTCGGAGTTGGGGCAAGTAAGGAAGATGTGTGGGACATCTTCGATAGCACGGTGGCAGCGTTTGCACCAAGGAGGGATCCCACAAAGTTTGCTAGCCTTATGGTTGGTCCAAATTCCTCGATGAAGAATTTGCCATAAGAGGACAGACTTCTTGATCTCTATTAGGGGGTGCCAGATACCCATGAATTTCATGTCCCACCGAAGCCGCGTCCAAGACAGGCACCACTTTCATGTTGAGGCTGATTTGGAGGTCAGCCGTTTCTTTGATGTTCGGGATTTTGAGTAGGCTGTTTCCATTTTGCCATTTGAGACCACGCGAGTTTGGTGTGTCGTGTCCCATGAGAAGGCGAGTCTTGTGACGATCCCAAGCGAGGCATCTGCTTTGCAAAATGTTCCATTCTTCGAAGGAGATGTTTATGCGCGGGTCAATATCCTCGAAGTTGATCCAGCTGTTGGTGTCCTGTTTCCAGAGGTGTTTCCATTTTTTGAATCCTTTGTTCCATAACTTCTTGGCATTTTGAATGTTCCACGACTCCACACTCCTGATGCCATGTATCGGAAACCAGATAGAGTCGTTTTGTCTGATTCCGGCCGCCCACTTCCAGTCCTCACTAATTCTTGTGAAGCTTTTGACTTTATTCCAGCCCTTCCAAAGGGAGCACACGAGATTGGAGCCTTTCGGGAAGACGGGGATCGGGGAGAATAGAAGGGTCATGATGTCAAGGTTCTTCCAGTTCGGGAACCCCATGAGGGCCAACTCATTCTTGTTTCTGAAGATCAGTTTGGCCCACGAGGCCTCCCTATTGCACCAAGCCTTAATCATCCATTTGGCTGCCAGTTTGTTAGCCATACACCCGATGTCCAAGATACCAAGCCCCCCACTATCTCTAGGGCTAGTGCAGATGGTCCATTTGATTTTGGGCACCCCCCTTCTGTTATGATCGCCCGTCCAAAGAAAGTTTCTACAGATACTATTCAGTTTGGACAGGCCTTGCTCATTTGGTCTCCAACAAGAAAGGAAATAGATGGTAGAAGAGAGGAGGAACGTGTTGATAACCATCACACGTCCAGCGAGATTGATTTGCATACCTCTCCAATAGTTAAGCTTGTTTTCGAGTTTGGCCAGCACCCAGTTCCATCGCTGCTCCATAGAGACGCCAAACCCCAAAGGGATTCCGAGAAGTCGAAAGATTTGGCCCTGCGGAATGATTTGACAGCCATGATCAATGAGAAGGCCAGGATGATGTCCCACAATAGCCCTAAAGGCGGTCTTAGAGTGGTTGATTTTGGATCCAGAGGCATCACAAAAGGTAGCAAGACACCTCCAGAAAGTCTCCAGGCTGGTATTATCATTGTGAACGAAAGCGTTCATATCATCGGCAAAAAGTCTCATGATGATTTGACTGTGGGCGTGAGGCAGCCGGAGGCCTTTGATATTGCCAGCCTCCACATGATGTGCCACAAGTCTGCTCAGACCCTCAGTGGCGATGGCAAAAAGAAGGGGGGCCAGAGGGCACCCTTGTCTAATAGATCTTTTAAGATGGATCGCCTTCGAAAGTTTGCCGTTAACGTTAATTTGGGTCGTTGCGTTTCCGAGAAGGGTCGCGATCGTCTTGGTGAATTTCTGACTACATTCGAGATCTTGGAGCGACTGCAGAATATAGTCCCATTCAAGCCTGTCGTTTATATTATTGCAAATGCCATCTATAAATAGCCCAAAGGAGAGGTGTGTCTTCTTTTGGAACAATTGGACATGGATGGCTTTAGTGGGTGGCATTTTCCCATATAATAGTCTATCACCCATTTGTAGCCCATACACAGGGTCTGCCGATGCATAGAGTCCTAAAGTGACAATGCAAATTTATGATCAACAAGTTAAATAGAAAATGATCGTATATAGCTAAAGTTCAAAACTCAGCTGAAATTTTAGTATAAAATCATCTCGACATGAAAGTGGTTTTCATTACATACACATCTAACCAAAATCTTACTTAGAGTCCTAAATTGATAAAGCAAATTTATGATCAACAAATTAGATAGAAAATGATCATAGAGAGCTAAAGTTCACTTAGCTGAAATTTTAATATAGAAGCATCTCGACCTGAAAGTGGTTTTCATTACATACACATCTAACCAAAATCTTAGTTAGTAGTGCGATATCTCTACACAAGCTTCAAGCCATAGGTCACCAACTACAAACTGAATATAACATATAAGTTAGTATTCACAGAAACATAGTAGTACACAATTGGCCTCTCCTCTATTTCTTATAGTTTTTATGCCTCTACTCTATTTGAAAAGTAAAAGAAAGATTTTACACAAGAGAGATAAATGTATTGGAAGTCAGCATATTTAATAGAATCTAAATATTTTCAGTGATGACATTGTGTCTCTGTTCTCAAGGTAGATCTTAAAATATGGTCAAGAGAACTCTGGAAGGGAGATTACAAAGTAGAGGTATGTTAGCTCAACTAAGTGTTTATATTATTGCAAATGCCATCTATAAATAGCCCAAAGGAGAGGTGTGTCTTCTTTTGGACAATTGGACATGGATGGCTTGAGTGGGTGGCATTTTCCCATATAATAGTCTATCACCCATTTGTAGCCCATACACAGGGTCCACCGATGCATCGAGTCCTAAAGTGACAATGCAAATTTATGATCAACAAGTTAAATAGATAATGATCGTAGAGAGCTAAAGCTCAAAACTCAGCTGAAATTTTAATATAAAATCATCTCGACCTGAAAGTGGTTTTCATTACATACACATCTAACCAAAATCTTAGTTAGAGTCCTAAATTGACAAAGCAAATTTATGATCAACAAATTAGTTAGAAAATGATCATAGAGAGCTAAAGTTCAAAACTCAGCTGAAATTTTAATATAGAATCATCTCGACCTGAAAGTGGTTTTCATTACATACACATTTAACCAAAATCTTAGTTAGTAGTGCGATATCTCTACACAAGCTTCAAGCCATAGGTCAACAATTACAAACTGAATATAACATGTAAGTTAGAATTCACAGAAACATAGCAGTACAGAACTAGCCTCTCCTCATAATGGGGGCCTCAGAAATATGCAACAAAACATAAAATCATGAGGATTCAACATTGATTGTATATTACAGAGGTGAGAAAAATAGAAATTTGTATTTTGCGAATTCAAGAAAAAAGAATTACAATTATTTTTGTATAACATCTCGCTCTTTCTATATATATATATATATATATATATATATATATATATATATATATATATATATATATATATATATATATATATATCATGTTGCGAAGCTACACTCATAAGCTTCGTTTAAAAACCATTGATGTTGAATTTGGACAAAATTTGGTCGACCATGAATGGAGAATCACTTATCAGTTCGAAAGCCTACAGTGAATGAACTAGTCACCAACAACTGATACGGACAAATAGAAGACATACAAGGTACGACATTTTCGGAAGTCAACTATTCACCAACAATTGATACGGACAAGTAGAAGACATACAAGGTACGACATTTTCTGGATGAAATATAAAGCTCAAGTGGAAAGCACCAGAAGTGAAGTCTCTCTCTCTGTTTTCTCCCTTCTGTTTCAGCGGTGTTCATGGAGCTCGCCAAAGCTTACCAAACCACAGTATTGGAAGCTCCAAAGTCCTTATCGCAGCGTGTCTACCTTTAATTAGATTTCAAAGACTTTTTTGCGAATGATAGCCATTCCAAAATGAGACTCCTTTCTATGAACATTCCTTGAAGTGACTTGAATAAAGATGATTATTTCTGAAGTAAGAGTTATTTATATAGAGCTCTTCCTTGAGAAACTAAAATCAAGGCCTGCGTTGAATGAAAAACAAGAAAGAACTTCAAAGGCAATAAAGGTCACAGTTTATATCTTACTGTTTTGAGCATAGCAATGTAGGCAAGAAGGCGTATTTTCCATTAAATTTGCCCTCATCAGAAAGACGTTTTCATGACAGAGTTTGATTCCCTTTGGTTTAGATATAAACCGTAGTTTCATCGCCTCATAGTTTTATTTTCTAAATTATGTACGGTTGAATATTTCTTTAAATGTTTGTATTTCGTTTTCATTTTCTGAACTTAGAGAGGCTTCTATTAACCTTTATTAATAATTATTTGCTGAACTGCTAGGACCCTTAATAAGCCTTAAAAGGTGTGAGTTGTGTGCATAGAATGAGTCGTATACACATTAACCACGAACTAAATGGGCTCATGGATGCTAGAACACTAAATATTGAAATGGGCTTGTCGATGGTTGAACCCTAAAGATTTACTTTCACTATAGATTATTTTTTTACTCATGAGGAGTTTGTAGTTATTTTGAGAATTATTTTTACCATGAAAGAATATTTCAAGTAATGGTTTCTAGTGTAGAAACATCTGGGAGTTAATTAAACAAATCACAAATCATCAACTATGGCCAAAAAATCATTCGAACGGTTTCTAGTCACGTCACCAAAGCGAGTAAAGGAAAAACGAAAAGAAGGAAAATATTCATAACCTAATTAATTATCAAACAAGGGAAACTCCATAACTGATAAGTGGATAAACTCATGACCTACTAACTACGTTTATAATGGTCTAACCACTTGCCCCGAAAGCTATGATTGAAGATGACTTCTTATACTTCCTTACAAGGGTGTGGTTCAACCATCTCTTGCCTTTCATTTCTTGAGTCTAACACACCCTTCCTTTTTTATAGATCATTGTCCACAATGATCAACCCGTAATCTCCTATGATGTCCTTGTCTTTGCATAGCCTCTTGAACCTTCTTGTTTCAAACCTTGGTTTTGTGAACCCTTGTTCTCGACTTTTGTGTCTCAAACCTTCTTGTTCTCAACCAAGGTGTTTTCAGCCCTTGCTCTCAACCTCACTAACTTGAACCTTGTGAAATTTACCCACCTTGCCCATACTTCCTACGTTTTGATACCAATTGTTGTATCCAAAGAATTGAACTCATGACCTAATAGATAAGAGTCCAATGTGATAACCACTTTTTCCAAAAAGCCATGGTTGAGGATAAATTCCTAATCCTCTCTCTTAAGGTGTAGTTCAACCATGCATCTCGTCTTTATTCTAACATTGATGTAAACATGATGAGAAAGAAAGAAAAACATGATCATCATCAAGTGTCTATGTATTTTCTATTAGCTAGAGATGTCGATGAGGGAAAGATAATGGAGCTTGAATATCTATGCTTGGAAGCTCATCTAAATGATGTAAAGAACTGCATAACATTGGTAACCTGCAGTTCGATGAAGCAATGATCTTGTAGGAAGGAGCATTCCGATATGCCATGATCGTCTTATTTTTTGTACGACTTGCTGTTCATCTATTAAACGAATTTATTGATGCTAATTGGTATACATGGCTAAGTTTTCGCCATGTGTATGGTTTTCATGTGCAAGGACTCATTCATACACTTTTATGCATAGCCACACATACAATCATGTCCATCTGCATATTGAGGATGACATAACTACATTCATATGCATATCATCGACCAACTAAAGGATTTTGCATCTTCTCAGGGAAATCTATACATCTTTGCATGTGCGAAAAACCTTGCGTGTAGACAAAGCTCATCTTCAAACGTCTCTCTCTCTCTCTCTCTCTCTCTCTCTCTCTCTCTCTATATATATATATATATATATATATATATATATATATATATATATATATATATATATATATATATCGTATGTATGTATGTGTATACATACACAGACGTACACATATAATATATGTATGTAGCAAGGCTTCTCTAATCGTAAAGACTTAAAATACAAGTAAGAATGGCATGGGTTAGAGTCCCCCAAGGCACAATTGAAAAGACGGAAACATGCAACCATCCATTTATGGGTTCGAAGTGGAAAATAGATGTACATGGATGTATCCAAAGTTTGTGGGCAGCGGCTCCGATTGTTATGCCCATGGCTTTATTCGTTCAAGCACACATGTCTGATATTGGCAGGTGTTCCCGAAAAGAATGACATGCGTAAAAAAACAAAAACGTTCAACATATAGAAAAGGCGGTATAAAGAAAAAGTAGTGCTAGTGATTATGATAAGTCTCTCTTTTTATTCTCTCTTTCTCGTATATAAAAACAGTATTGCTAAGTGAATACGATGAGTCTCTCTTTCTATATTCTCTCTCTCTCTCTCTCCCTTCGCGCATACATGCACACACACACAAGCTCACCCATGAATGCGTTATTGATGTTTGTGGAGCTCGTCTAAATTTGCTGTTATCCATTATTCCCGAATCCCAAGATTTTTGAGCTATTAGGATAAGCGCTATAATGTGTCGACTCTGGGGACGTTCTAGCGACTATCCTGACATGATAAGGTCTTCAATGGCAGTAATTGTTAGGAGCATAAGCCTGACGTCCAAGATTCTTTTCACATTTCTCATATCTTTTAGTGGACTACCAATAAGCTTATAAACTATATTTTAGTTTTGTTTTTGGACTTTTTAGCGTGAAAAGGGTAGTCTTTTAAGCATAAAAGATAGAAGCCCTAATTTGGAAACAAGATTGGGGTCATTTTGAATGAGGTCTCTTCAAAATTTCATGCATTTCCCTTCTTGTAGTCTTTTCTTCCCTCTCTAATTTCTTCATTTGGACTTCGCATCATGTCCTTGAGGTATTCCAAACACATATCTATGAAATAAAGGTTGTTTTTTTGTATGCTATGTGTGCCTTTTGCTCTTCCTATTGTATGCCTTTGGTGCCTCTTTAAATGTTAAGCTTCTTTAGACCTGATATCTGTGTGAAAAGATGCGAATTGCACTAGAACAAGTCTCATATTTGGATTTTAAAATGTAAGCAGTAATTGAAATCACTTAAAGTTGGTAGAACAATGCTTATCATAATGTCTTTAGGTCCATCACAATACTAAACATCGTTGATAAGCTATGTAGAAGGTGTAAGAAATGATAGCATACGTAAAACGACTAGTAGAGAGAGTTGCAAAAAAATATAGATTGGGAGATAGAGAACTCAAATTTTTTAATTGCTAAGAGTAGTGAAGCTACAAAGATGGTGGTCCCCACTTGTGTGCTCACAATATGCAGCTTAAATGGTGATCTAGATAGACTCTAGACAAAGGGCTTACTAGTTCTGAATACTATATAGAGCTACACATAGACCATGCTTATATAGCTTTTAGAAGGGGAGTAAATATAGAGAAATGTAGGTAGTAGAGACAAAATAGTTAGCAAAGTATATTATCAAAAATATCTCCATGAACACAAATTCGTTAGTCTCGATCCTATAGGATGGGGGGCTAAGCACCCCAGAACGCCCAGAACTGGGAAAGTTCCCCCTCTGCACTCCCCCCAAGAGGTTCTATGTGGAAAATACACAATGTCACAAGGACTTCATTTTAATCTTAAATGAAAACCCGATGGCCTAGAAGTTTGTGCCCTACGTAACCAATTTGCTAGACTCACAAAGATCATCTATTACCATAAAGGGTCACACATTGACCTGATCTAACTTAGAAGTTAGGGTTCCACGAATGTCGGAACTCTCATAGTGGCTTCTTTTCATACTGGGGTCCTTACAACCTAGAGCACCATGGATCACTTGTAATCACTTGAGGGTGGACTATTGAGTGTATCTAATACCCCTCCCCCCCTGAATGTGCAGCATGTGGTGAGCTACCTTCTTTCTCTAATCCCAAGCTGTGGAAAGTGTCTATGAAAGTTGTTGTGTCCCAAGAGGCCTACTCAAGAATCCTGCTCGATTTTCTTCACTTGGAAAATAACTTATCTCCATGACTCCATCCTTGATCAACCCATTCATATAGTGATAGTAAATATCATGTGCTTGGTACATGTCTGGAAAATAGGATTTTCTTCCCATGGCCATGCAACTTTGGTTTTCAAAAACCATCTCTCTTACCTCCTTTCCTTGTATTCCTATGTGACATAGAATCCTTCTAAACCATGTTGCTTCACATGCAGCAACACATGGTTCTTTGTACTCAACTTCAATAGAGGATAAACCTAGATTTGAGTTCTTCAAATTGATCTAAGAGAAAACCCAAAATTGTAAAGAAAAGGAATGCCCAAAAATTGAATCCTTGGTATTAATTTCGCATGCCAGATTTTGAGTCCCAATATCCAACAAGAGATGGTCCTTCTTCATATAGAATAGCATAATCAATGGTTCCTTTCACATATTTGAGAATCCTCATGCTTGCCTTCCAATGCCTTTGGCATGGCTTAATAGAAAAGGTTCTTACTACTACAACAACATTGAAGATGCCTAGTTTGCTATTAGATAAGTATATGAGATTTCCAACTAGTTTTCAATATCTTCCAATATCCAATGGAGGTGAAGTATCTTCAATAGATAATCTTTTGCTAACCCCCATAGGTGTAGAAATCTCCTTGTGATCCTCCATGTCAAATGCCTTGAAATGTTTTCTTGCATACGCTTGTTGAAAGATGAAAACGTTTCCTAGTTCCTCCCTTATTTCAAGACCTAAGAAACTATAATGCATTAAGCCCAAAAGTATCATTTCAAATTTTTTGAACTCAAGTCATCTCTCATTTGTTGAAGAAGAGCATCATGATTTCTTATAATCACAAGGTCATATATATAGAGTACAATCACAATTGTCTTGCATCCTCTCTTTAGAACATAGATGTAAGCATCAAAAGCACATATTATGAAACCTAGATCCAAGAGATACTTATGTATCCATTGATATTTCAACCCATATAATGTCTTTTTGAGCTTACATACCTTGTTCTATGAATGGGGAGATTCAAACCTTGGTGGCTAAGACACATATACCTCCTCCTTGAGGTCTCGATTCACGAAAACGAATTTGGCATCCACGTGAAAGGTCGGCCACTGATTATGCACAAATAAAATAATTACTACTCCAATAGTAGTCATTCTTGGAGTCACAAAAAAATGATTCACAAAAGTCAATCTCTTCAGTTTGTGAGTAGTCCTGTGCAACAAGTCTTGCTTTTTACTTTTCCAAAGTACCATAAACCTTGTACTTTATGTTTGAGACCTACTTGGTGCCAATGACTTTGTGCTTAGGAGGTCAATCTAGTAGCTTCCAAGTTCCAATTTTCATGATATTGTTGTATTCTATTTGCATGGAAGTGCTCAAATTCAAATCATGGAGACATTGGTTGCTTTCATTGCTTGTTCGTGAATTAGCACAACCATTATGATTGTATTTACAATATGGGAACTTGCCCATCTCTACTCTTCTAATCTATGTGATCGCCTTGGTGCATCTTTAATCTTTTCTAGTGACTTTGGCATGGGTTTTGCAAAATTATAGAGCTTCTTTACCCAAAATGGCAATCCCTTAACTCATTGGAGAGAAGCACGCATCCTAGGGTGAACAAATCCCTTTCAAACAAGTGAGATAGTTCACTCTTTTTTTTTTAAATAAAGTAAGTTCGGCCTTAGCCTACTCTGCTGGACTTGAATTAAATAAAGGAAAAATACAAAAGAAGGGGACTAGTGCCCATGGGATCCCCCAAATCCCACAGAGCGGGGGAAGCTTTTAGAGAGTGTAGCTGGCTTTACAAGAAAAAGGTTAATCGCCCACTCATCACTCACAAGCGGGGGCCACGTGGGTAAAGTGTGTTCTTGATCAAACGGAATACTTGATGACTCCTAAAAAAAAGAGGGGGGGGGGTTTCTTTCAATTAGCAATCCTTTTCCGAAGGAGGAACACTGAATACTGAATTGACTAGAGTTTTGAGCGTTTTGGAGAGTCGCGGAGTGACCACTCGCTTCTCCTAGTAGAGCTCCCTTCCAACTGATATATTTCTGATGACTAATTTTCATTTCGATGATCTACCATAGCCTTTGTGGTAGGCCTTGCAAGGCTTACATGGAGTTATAGAGGAGGTTGATAAACCTCGCGTCCCCATCATGTGGAGCCCACTTGGTTTTAAGCTTATTTTTGACATACTGTAGCTCTTTGTGATGTCTAAAGGGGAGGGGGGGTTCTTACAGTTAGCAAATCTTCTGCCGAGAAGGAAAAGGGACTTCTCGATCGACCACTCCTTGGGGGTATTTTCAAGTTTTTGAGCACATCTTTCTCACCAAATCTTCCAAAGGAGCTCTCCCCTAATCGCATTCCACAATGCCGCAGAGCAACCGATCACTTCAGCAATGAGGCCTTGCTTCTAGTTGATTTGTTCTTGGAGTCCCAAAGAACGACCAAGGACCCTGCATAACCGAATGGATTTAGGGCAAGCAAAGCACAGGTGACCTATATCCTCTTTGCTACGGCAACATCGCTTGCACCAAGGTGGAACCCCACACATCTTGTTAGCTTTTGCATTCATCCATATTCCACGGTGTAAGATTTTCCATAGGAGAACCGACTTTTTTTCTTCAATGAGAGGGTGCCAAATAGACATAAATTTCATATCCCATCAAAGTCGTATCCAGTTGAGACTGATGTGAATGTCATTGCAAGCTTCGACATATGGAAGCTTGGCAAGGTGATTACTATTATACCATTTACGGCCCATTGGGTTCGGGGAGTCTTATCCCATAAGTAGTCAGATTTTAGATCAGTCCCAAGCATGGTGTGTACTCAGTAAAACATTCCATTCCTCATATGTGACCGCACTAGTAGGGCCAAGGTCCTCAAAGTCCACCCATCTGTTCATGTCCTATTTCCAGAGGTGCTTCCATTGTTTGAATCCCTTATTCCAGAGTCTCTTGGCACTCAAGACATTCCAAGGCTCCACGTTTCACATGCCTTGGATCGGGAACCAAATAGAGTCATTTTGTCTTATACCTACACCCCACTTCCAATCTCCACTGATTTTGATGTGAGGCTTGAATGTGTTCCACCTCAACCACAAGGATCTTACCAGGATCGATCCTTTGGGTGAGATCGGAATCAAAGAGAATAGGAGGGTGAGGATGTCGAGGTTTTTCCATCCGTGGTAGCCTACCAAAGTAATCGCGTTTGTGTTTTTGAAAATTAATGTAGCCCAAGAGGAATCTTTGTTGCACCATGCCTTAATCATCCACTTAGCTGGAAGTTTATTGGCCATGCTACCAATGTCCATAATACCCAGACCTCTATTCTCCTTTCGACTAGTGCATATGGACCATTTGGTTTTAGGCACTCCCCTCCTATTATGGTCCTCGGTCCAGAGAAAGTTCCTACAAGTACTTTCTAATTTGGTTAAATCTTGATTCTTCGGTCTCTAGCAAGAAAGAAGGTATATGATTCAGGATATGAGGAATGTGTTGATCACCATGGCCCGGCCAGCAAGACTGATTTGCAAACCCCTCTAGTAGTGAAGTTTATTATTAAGTCTAATGAGGACCCAAGCCCACCTTTGTTCCAGAGTAACACCGAATCCCAAGGGGATACCAAGAATGCGAATGACCTGACCCGATTGAATGCTTTGGCATCCTTGTGCAGTGAGGAGATTGGGTTGATTCCCTTTGATAGCCCTAAATACAGACTTGGTATGGTTAATTCTGGATCCAGAGGCCTGATAAAACGTGTCGAGGCACCACAAAAAGGTTTCCAAACTGGTGTCATCATTGTGAACAAAGGCATTTGTTATGATCCGCAAATAGACTCATGCTCATTTGCCGAGTTATGTGGCAAAGGGATGCCTTTTATGTGACCAAGCACCATCTGTTGCTCCACAAGTCGGCTCAATCCTTCAGTGGAGGAACTCGCAAAGGGGTGTGATTGGAAGTATTCTCAATACGATGTCAAAAGGATTTCCTCACTTGAGTTATCATATGGAAAAATAAAAATTTTTTGATTCAAATTTGATTAGTTGATATCTCTCTCACATATTTTTAATCAATTAGTTTAAATTGACTATCTTTTCTCTTGGATACCTGCAGAAAAAAGAAGAAAATATTTTTTGAACACAGAATGGAGGATTAATTGAACCCTTATTTGGGTTCATCATTTAAAGTCTATTTATATGTTTATGAGATCATTAAGTGAGTTTCTGTGTGTCCATGATCATAAGAGAACATCTATGTGAGAACAAAGGAGAATTTAAGTATAGTTAAATATATATGACTATGTTTATGGGATTATATATTTCCAAATATATGTGAAGTGCACTTAATGGTATATGTGTTCATATGTCTATGAGAGTGAATCAAAATGTGGGTTTATTGCCACATATATGTATTTGCATATGTATACCTAAAAGAGCATATGTGTGCATCTATGTCTATGTGCCTATGTGTTTTTGCTTACCTAAGCACGAGTATATATGTGGATCCATGTTCTATATGGGTACACTAAACCTATAAATTATGTATCTAAATGTCATGTATATGGTGACATGTGCATGAGCATGAATGATCATGAGTATGTCTATATATTTGAGTTTATCTAACCATCACTATATGTGAGTATGTGTTTAGGTTTCCATAAGTGAGCATATACGTGTATGAGTACTAACCCCAAGTGCCTAAAAATTTGTACGAGCAACATTAATAATAAATAGGCTAGTATATATTTATATATATGGTTAATATATATATATATATATATATATATATATATATATATATATATATATATATATATATATATATATATATATATATATATATATATATATATATATATATATATATATATATATAGTTAATAAATATTTATACATGTATGTATGATTAATGAACATGTCTAATATACAAATTATGAATTCTAAATAATAAAATAAAAATGAATTAATAAATGAATAATCAGATTACTATCTAACAATTAGAACACTATAATATATATAATTAATATATTTTAATTAGTATACGTAAGTAAAGATAAGTGTGTGCATGTGTGTGTTAGCCAATAGAATGCATGAATTATGTGTAACTAAGTGAACACTAGAATTAGTGTGTTAGTTAAGATATAGATGCATGCACACGTAAGAAGTTATATATATATATATATATATATATATATATATATATATATATATATATATATATATATATATATATATATATATATATATATATATATATATATATATATATATATATATATATATATTAAGTGAGTACGCTTTGGTTTTGAGGAGTAATCTTCTCTTTTCTAGGTGTTAAGTGTTCTGGGAGTTTTCTAGTAGTGAAACAATGGAGAATTCCATCCTACCATTCAGCCTTAGTTGCTACTAGGAAGAGATTACTATCCACCAATTCATCATTAATACCTGTTGCCTTCTCGCTCATTGCAGTCCTCGATACTTGATCTGCCATGCCATGCTCTCTTCCTCGCTTCATATGAATATCAAAGTTGAATTCTTGAAGCAGGAGTAACCATCGCTAGACCCTTCCAGCCACTCTAGGCTTGTTTATCAAGTACTTCAAGGGCTGATGGTGAGATATGACTATAAAATGTACACCGAGAAGGTAATGCTGAAACTTCTGAAGAGAAAATACAATAGCCAAACCTTCCCTTTTGATCGTACTATAGTTCCTTTCCGCTTTGGTGAGTAGTCTACTGGCATAGGAGATAGGTCTATCAACCTTGTGTGATGATGGTTGAGCTAGAACTGCACCAACAACATGAAGACTGGCATCTGTATGCACATGAAACTCCAATGACCAGTTAGGAACACGTAAAAGTAGGGCGGTACATAACCTCAATTTTAGTTCACAAAATGCTTTCTTAGCTTCAGGACTCCATAAGAAAGGGACCTTTTTACTGGTAAACCTTGATAAGGGCTTAGCTATTTCTGAATACATCCGTATAAATCTTCTATGGTATCTTGCATGGCCAAAAAAACTTTGTAGTTCCTTTGGGCTTTGTGGAATAGGCATGGAAAGAATAGCAGTAACCTTTGCAGGATCCACCGTTATCCCTTCAGCGGATACTATGTGACCAAGAAGAGTGCACTTAGTGACCAAAAAGTGACATTTAGCAGGATTTAACTTCAAACTTGTTCTGAGACATTGCTCAAAGATTTCCTTTAGATTTTCCAAATGGTCATGGAAATCTTGAGCTGCTGCTCTTCTATCTGTGCCTAAAAAATACTGAAAAGTCATCCATGAAAATTGTGTAGAAAGGTTGTCAACCATTTGCCCAATATTCGATACATTGTTCTATTAAATGAAGCTGGTGCATTTTTCAAGCCAAAAGCCATGCCGTTATAGACATGAGTGCCCCACGGAGTAACAAAGGCTGTTTTGTCACTATCATCAGGATGGATCACTATTTGATTGTAGCCACTAAAACCATCCAAGAATCTATACAAGGTGTGACCGGCTACTTCCTCAAGTACTTGCTTTGTAAAGGGCTGAGGAAATCCATCTTGAACAATCACTTTCTTTAAGGCACGAAAATCAACACAAACTCTTATTTTTCCACTATTTTTCCTCGGTACAATAATCATAGAAGAAAGCGACCTGGAATGTTCTACTGGAACAATTATACCTGCTTCTTCTAGTTTTGTAATTTCAAACTTTACCACCTCTGCATACTTTGGATTGAGTCGATACGGCCTACTTCTTGCAGGCACCGCTCCCATAACTAAGGGTATTCGATGTAATCCAAGCTCCTGTGGTATCCCTGTTAGATCTTTGTAGGACCATGCAAAGAAATTTTTGTACACAAAAAGTAAAGAAGTTACCTTCTGTAGTAAAGGGGGATAATGCCATAGCTAAGAGGCCAAGTGGACTACTTGAGGGTTCTCTTCATCCCCTAGATTTACTTCTTGAACCAATGTTTTAGGACTAGTCTTGCTTGAGAAATCATCTCCACTGTATGCAAGAGTGGAATTTAGCTTATATTTTGCAATATGTTTTGCCCCTTCAAAGTTTGTACTCAAGTAGAAACTCTTATCCTCTAATTCCTTGTGAACTTCATGGCCCTTTTCTGAAACTCCTTCCTCTGCAACTTCTTCCTCTATTTCATTGATTTCCACCGTGCAACACTATACTTTCCATCATCCAATTCAATAATGTATCATCTTCTTGGGGAAAAGAGGGCATTACCTGAGTGTCCACAGTATACCCAGTAGTTTTCCCTAAGTCAAATCCTTATTCCAATTTTAGTTGCAGTTGGCTATTGGCGTTTGTTGAAATCCACAATTTGTTTTTCCCCCAATCTTGCAAAGCTTTGCTTGCCTTAGCCAAGGCCGCCTGAGGAGTAGTGGGTAAGAAGTCTCCTGTGGAAGTGCAATAACAACAAAATCTAGAACAAAGTGACAACCCTGTACTATCATCAACACTTTTTCAATAATGCCAACTGGCGCATTGATCTACTAGGGTAACTATGAATGGTGCCATCTTGGTGGGGTTCAAATTCAGTTTCCCCATTGTGAATCTGGCATCAAATTAATGCCAGAGCCTCCATCTATAATCACACCTGTGAGAGCTTCATCCTTTATAAGAACAGATAACCTTGAGCTTTGGTAGTCTGCCAAGGGTAGAGGGGGAAAATCAACCATGAAACCATCTATGCTAGGTGGTTGGATCAAGTGAGCAGAGTGTATAATCTTTAATAAGTCACTCCTTATTTTTGAATCCATCTTTATGAGTTCGTACAGACTAACCTTATGATCAATACCTTTCAAGATCTGCTCAATGTTTACCTCATGCGTGTCTTCCTGTAGGCTTGTTGGTTGGTCCTTTAGTGAAGTAGCCATCCTTTCATAAGCTCCTTCAATATCTGCTTGGCCCTTCCACCCAACCTTCTTTTCCCCCTCTCTATCCTGGAGTCCTTGTTGTTCCTCTCTAAAGGTTGCTGCTGCTTGTCTAGCTCTAGTCATCATGCGCACTGATGAAGATGAAACAACATAAGATTGAGTGGTCATACCTTCTACCTGTGGGGAGATTGTAATCAAGTGAATTAGAGCACGACGGCTTCTTGGGCAGTCTTTGGTGTAGTGATCCTTAGCCTCTGGACAAGGCTGACAAGGAGGTGCATCTTCTGGAAGGGAACACCTATTTTGCATATGTCCATACTCACCACAACGATAACACATCAATGGCCTATTATATCTAGGCTTCGTTGTACGATTCTCCTTTCTATCAGGTGCATTTGAAGTACTAGCATAATATGAATCTAGAGCTTGAGGGTTACCTCATTGTTGTGTACCCTTGAGGTAGTAACAGTCTCTAGCTTCATGGCCGTCCTTTACTTAAAATTGAGAACTTACCCTGTTAGGAGAATTAGCATTGGAATGTTGATTGTTGTTACATGTTGTTTACCAAATCTGCCTTGTTATATCCTGAGTGGTCCGCAAATCTTCTAACTCGCGATGAAGTTTGGCTACTTCATAATGAGTGCGACGCACTGGTGGCAAGAGCTTCTCTTCTTGGTGATTTTGTTGCATTCTCAATGCCTCCAGTTCTTTCGTCAGTTGCCCCATAGAGTCTAGTTCTGCATCATAATTTGGTTGTGTATCCCCTTCGAAATTTTGCTAGCTTCTTCAATGTGTGATGCTGCTACAACAAAATCATTGAGGGTTGCATCCAATCTAAGAGACTCACGGAGCTTCTCTTGAGATGACCTGGGTAGAGCTTTTTATATCCATTTCTTAATCAAGAAATCACCTGGAGCATTGGCAGATGTGCAACAAGTGCTTTTGTCCTATTGTGAAGTTCGTGAAAGGATTCACCTGATCTTAGCCTTAGGTTCTCTAGCTGATCTAGAGCTGTTTCCGAGGAGTCACTTAGACAAAATGTCTGTGAGAATGCCGTCTTCAAAGCCTCCCATGTAGCAAAATGGCCATCTGCATATTGACTGTACCATTTTTCAGCAAGGCCCTCCAATGTGGATGGGAGGAGTACTAGCATTGCATGCTCTCTATTCTGCAAATCTCGTCCACGGCATAAGGCGATGAAACTCCTCACATGATCATCAACATCCTCATAGGCTTGTCCCTTGAAGGTAGGGAATTTGATATTGATTCTAGAGAGTAAATGAGAGAGATCCTCCATTTTCACTGGTGTTTCCTCTGACGTATCTGAGGAAAAGTCTAATGTTCTCCTATGCTTTTCTCTTGACAGTGGAGTCACACCCAAATCAATGCATAAATTCACAGGAGGTAGAGGGGATGTTGGTTCACTAGTCGAAGTTATAACTAACTTTTTAAGGCTCTTTCGTTCACGAAGAGGCTCCTTATCTACTCGCGTATGGGTCATGTACCTATGTGCAAGATGCAATAGGGCAAAAAATAATGGAAAAGCTGGACTATTTACTATGCTCAAGGCCTCTCACAGAAATGCAAGTATCCCACCGGGTGTGCCAAACTTTAGAGGAGGTACTGGGGTATCTACTTTTAGCAGGAGCATGCACGATGTACTCTAGTACTTTGCCTACTCAAGGGAGGTTCTCCTTAGGGAAATATACCCTTTAACACTTTTGTGAGAAGGCACATAACAATAATTGCATAGGATTGTAAATACTTAGGGAAATAATAGATGACAATAGTGGAAGACCAAACCACTCCTTAGTTTGAACAGACCATTAAAATATAGACACAAGAAATGCTCTAAAGTGATGCTCTGGGCTAACATGCCATTTCAGAAATAAACAACATCAATACAAGAGACTCATCCAATACAATGATCATAAGTAGATGAAAAATCGCATTGATCGGTACACAGATATGAAGACGTACTCCAAGAATGACAAACTCAACCACTGACTCACACCACAGGACAAAATCAAGCTACTCCCTCACACTATAGTGCTACTAGCCCTCCACAGGGAAGCCCACGCTCTATATCCTCATGTGTATCTTCGTATCATAATGGACACAAGTCCATTGCTTTTATAGGCCCCAATAGGCTAAGAGGGCCTTGTTGATTCCTCATATCCACTGATCATGCACTGATTGATTGCCCCAAAATTGGAGGGCTAGATCAAATATGCCACCAGTCTCGAATTGAATCCTCAAAAATAGGTTGTCGTCATCAATGGTTGACGACAACAGTCATTTATGTTCTTTCATTTTTTACCACTTACACTTTTACGGTCACTTTTGAATGAAAGCTGAGATATCATTACGTGCGGCCCGTGATATTGTACTGCCCCTCAGAACTCCTCCTTCACCTAATGCACATAAATCTTGTAGTAATTTTTGACCCTTACATGGTGGATGGTGTGGGTGGAGAGATGAAGGGATGGTGGGATGGAGGGTTGATTCTCCCTCCACCAATCATAGAGCCCAAGGAATTCCCTGAAAAAATGAAGTAAGACGTCTGCAATCAAATATCCTTTGTTAAAGCAATGAGTAACAATGTAGTAAAATTCTCCGAAGCTTTGGGTGTTCTAATCTGGGTGAGTTGTAGTCTTCATGCAACTTGCAAGTTGAAGTGTATGATTATGTACTATTGAGGGTGCCATATGCCACATCACAATCATTGGATGCTAATGCTGTTGAGGAGGTTAACAAAGAGTCCTTGAGAGGGGTATTCAACAAAGAGAGTCCTTGAGGACATTCAACAAGGAGAGTTGGGACGGGCGGAAAGCCTGTGACATGAAGATGAGAGAGATTGAGAGAGAGAGGGAGAGGGGATGGCAGGTGGGGAGATGAGGAGGCCACAAGGGAGGGAGCTGCGAGAGGAGAGGGAGAGGTGATGGCGGGTGGGGAGAGGATGGAGCCCATACTGTTCTATCTCGTCTAGCGAATGCAGCACATACCCATCGGGTTCATGGTGAAAACATGCCTAAAGAGCAATTTGAGTCTTCTAGCACTACTGCCGGGAAGAAAGATGACAACATAGGCGTTTCTCATGATCGACCAAGTCAGTCACACCATGATGGAAAGGGAGCTGAAAAAACAATTCCAAATTCAGAGGGGGCCCGCGGGGGAGGGAGCTGTGGGAGGAGAGGGAGAGAGAGAGAGAGAGAGAGAGAGAGAGAGAGAGAGAGAGAGAGAGAGAGAGAGAGAGAGAGAGAGAGAGAGAGAGAGAGAGAGAGAGAGAGAGAGAGAGAGAGAGGGAGGGAGGGAGGGAGGGAGGGAGGGAGGGAGGGAGGGAGGGAGGGAGGGAGGGAGGGAGGGAGGGAGGGAGGGAGGGAGGGAGGGAGGGAGGGAGGGAGGGAGGGGAGGGAGAGAGAGAGAGAGAGAGAGAGAGAGAGAGAGAGAGAGAGAGAGAGAGAGAGAGAGAGAGAGAGAGAGAGAGAGAGAGAGAGAGAGAGAGAGAGAGAGAGAGAGAGAGGGCATGGCGGGTGGTAGAGGAGGGGGCCGTGGGGAAGGGAGAGGAGGGGGCCGTGGGGGAGGGAGTTGCGGGAGGAGAGGGAGTTGCACGAGGAGGGGGGGGGGGAGAGAGAGAGAGAGAGAGAGAGAGAGAGAGAGAGAGAGAGAGAGAGAGAGAGAGAGAGAGAGAGAGAGAGAGAGAGAGAGAGAGAGAGAGAGAGAGAGAGAGAGAGAGAGAGAGAGAGAGAGAGAGAGAGAGAGAGAGAGAGAGAGAGAGAGAGAGAGAGAGAGAGAGAGAGAGAGAGAGAGAGAGAGAGAGAGAGAGAGAGAGAGAGAGAGAGAGAGAGAGAGAGAGAGAGAGAGAGAGAGAGGGGGATGACGGGTGGTGAGAGGAGGGGGCCACAGGGGAAGGAGCTGTGGGAGGAGGGGGAGAGAGAGAGAGAGAGAGAGAGAGAGAGAGAGAGAGAGAGAGAGAGAGAGAGAGAGAGAGAGAGAGAGAGAGAGAGAGAGAGAGAGAGAGAGAGAGAGAGGGAGGGAAGGGAGGGAGGGAGGGGAGGGAGGGAGGGAGGGAGGGAGGGGAGGGAGGGAGGGAGGGAGGGAGGGAGGGAGGGAGGGAGGGAGGGAGGGAGGGAGGGAGGGAGGGGAGGGAGGGAGGGAGGGGAGGGAGGGAGGGAGGGGAGGGAGGGAGGGAGGGAGGGAGGGAGGGAGGGAGGGAGGGAGGGAGGGAGGGAGGGAGGGAGGGAGGGAGGGAGGGAGAGGAGAGAGAGAGAGAGAGAGAGAGAGAGAGAGAGAGAGAGAGGAGAGAGAGAGAGAGGAGAGAGAAGAGAGAGAGAGAGAGAGAGAGAGAGAGGATGGCGGGTGTGGAGAGGTGGGGGGGCCCACGTGGGAGGGGGAGCTGTCAGAGGAGGGGAGAGAGAGAGAGAGAGAGAGAGAGAGAGAGAGAGAGAGAGAGAGAGGAGAGAGAGAGAGAGAGAGAGGAGAGAGAGAGAGAGAGAGAGAGAGAGAGAGAGAG